>JAQIZY010000003.1:0-1200000 GCA_028828275.1 Penicillium frequentans | reverse complement strand
CAATATCGATGTGTCAATTAAGGAACGTTAGTCAACCATCAAATTCTTCTTATTTTGGTAAATTGAGGCGGTTTGATTGATTGATTGATTGATTATTCATTCACGGATCTGTCAGCCGCAAGGCCGATTTGCCGGCAGATCTCTGTAGGGCAGTCGGGACAACTACATAAGTTACATGACATGATGCAATGACCAATTGATTTCCAGCGCTCCTCTCTCACTTCCACTCCACACCGAATTTCCATCTCTCTAAATTCCTCCTATGTTCACCTTATTCGCCGAGACTAGTATCCACCCGCAGATAAAGCGCGTCAGCGCCGAGGTAGTAGAGATTCACGCTCACTCCAGGAAAATCAGACTGCCTGGACACCCCCGTTCCTCGGTCAGTACCCTAACCTCATCAGTTCGGTTCCGGCGCAAGACAGCGTGCCGTGGCCACCGCCGTTGACGGACTCGTCCGGCCGGGCGCGGCACGGTGCCTTGCACCGATCCTTCGTCCCCTCTGATGCGCTTCCCGCCTCGTCGAAACGAGGCAAGCGATGAATATCTTCAGTAGTTATGGTCCGCAGACGCAAGCAGGGCAGACACAATGCCCGATGCTACAGGTTTCCCGTGCGGGGGGCCTGAAAAGTGTTCGGTAGTGCCCGGAATTGGCTGAGCAGCCTCGTCTTTAAAATGAATGTGGCCGCTTTGACTGCTGAGGCCGGCTTGGTGAGCCAGTCCTTCCAGGTCATCCCCGCCCGCGCGGGCGGTGGGCCCAGCACGCGAAGTCGAAGGTTGGTAAAGCAGGGACAGGTGAGCAACACATGTTGTGTGTCCTGATTCCCAATGTCGCAGCTGCACCGTGCCGGATCTCGCAGGGGGTTCGCTTCCAGCTGCTCCTCGCGCCATCGTGATATGGTGTTCAGGTAGCCGGGAAGGCCAATCTTGCCGGTTTGCATCTGGATCAAAGCTGAGCTTGCTGCTCGTGGGAGCGTTTCATGTAGCTCGAAGATATCCTTCGTAGGGACTGGAACAGGAGGCGCGCGTATGCGCCGTGCTCGCCATCGACCCATTCCTGGGTCCAGTGTTCGAAGGCAATTCTGCGTAGTTTCATCCGGCATCCAGAGAGCAGAACCATCAGTGGAGACATCGTTGTTGGCACATTAGCGGCGTCGTTCGCCAACCTGTCTGCTCGTTCGTTGCCCGCAACGCCCACATGCCCCGGTATCCACCGGAATCATCATCATCATCATCATGGACGGGACTGGTGGTCCGAGTCAACCAAGTGGACATTCTCTCGTCCAAACGCACGATCAGCGATGACAATGCGCTCAATGCACACTACGCGCAGCTGGGGGCGGTGCCGGAGGCTGTGGCATACGTCGAGACGATGCTCCCCCGTATCCAAATGTCACCGTGGAAAGTACAGGTTACAATCACTGTGGATAATCCGTCCGTCCTGATGGCACTCGCCAAGCCACATCTCCAGGGCGGACAGGTTCTGATCACTCAGATCACGGAAGCCGTCACTCGACTGTCGGAGATGGGCGCAAAAGTCCATTTGCGGCCGCGTACGGATGCAGATGGCGAGAATACAAGCCGAGCACATAGGCTAGCACGCGAAGCCACAAGAGAGAACAGCGAAGTCAAGCCTCCGCCTTGGGCGCGAATCCAGCTCCGCGCGTCAGCGTTGCGATGGGCTCGTGTGAATACAAAACAGCACCGGAAGGGCAACTTCCGACTGTCGACCACGGGTCGGTTTACACGCCAGCTGGACTCAGCTCTGCCGGGACCCCACACAAGGGTGCTGTACGACAGCTTGGACCGGGAGAAAGCGTCAATCCCAGCTCAACTCCGCACGGGCCATGCCAGACTGAATGGATATCTCCATCGAATCGGCAAGGCCGACAGTGATGTATGTGAATGTGGTGTCGAGCGCGAAACAGTCTCGCATTTCCTGCTTCGATGTACACGATGGGACAAACAACGCTGCGCACTGGCTGAAATCGTGGGACCGAGTCTGGGCAGTCTGTCAAAGATGCTGGGAGGTAAGCCTGAGGCTACAGAGGAAACAAGTGAGTTGAACGAAAGGGCATGGACGCCGGATGTCAAGACTGTCAGAGCTGTCATCGCGTTTGCAATGCAGACTGGCCGGTTGGCCCCGGAAGGTTGAAGAGAAACTAGACCTGAGTTGAACAAGTATAAGGTTTTGCTATCAAATGTACATAGTCAATGGTGCAGCGCACACTAGCTAGGGGGCTACATACGACCCAAGGTCGTGAAAAGCCTGAGGAATAAATAATAATAATAATGTAGGTACCAGATGTTTAGAGAAATACATTTGCTTATAGTTCGCCGTCCCCCGGGTCAATACCGGGAATTATTTTACCCTAGATGACTGACTCCGCATCTTATAGCCTCACAAACTTCGAAACAATCCATGTTGCATGTAACTGCCGATGGCTGAGACGCAGTTCCAAGTGATTTCTGGTCTCCACTTGGAATCCCCAACTGCATACGACATTTTCCAAGTCAAACCCTAAGCGCCATATCTGGCATTAATCGGCGACATTGGCTACGTCGAGGACGAAGGCTTCTTTCATTTTATTCGCAAACAAATAGAAGCCTTCCGCATCGTATTCCTTTTTCTTGGCAATCACGAACCATATATCACAGCAAGTGGGCTCAAACAAAGTTATGTGTAAGAATGTTTGAGTCCCAACTCAACGAGTCTTTCAAACGACGCGAAACGTCGGGCCAGTTTGTTTTCCGCGATCAGACACGCTATGACCTTTCACCGACACTGAGCATCCTCGGCTGCACCCTATTTTCCCGAATAGCCCAAACACAGATGGAAGGCGTCATTTATGGCTTGAACGACTTCTATCATATTAATTGGTCGGTTGAAGCACACCATGCTGACCTTTAATGGCTCAATTGTGAAATAAAGTCTATTTCGCACTTAGAAACTAGTTGCAAAATCGTTGTGCTCACCCATTATTGTCCCCTAATCAGCGAAAACGTTGTCGGTCCGAAACATAGACATTGCAAAATCTCCTCTGGTTTTATTTCTGATTTGTCAGGCGAACTCTGCTGTAAACAGGAGGTTGTCAAACTATGGGCTTTTGGTCATACCCATTTCAGTTGTGACTTACGAGACGCAGAAACCGGAAAAAGAGTGGTTTCAAACCAAAGAGGATACTATTCCTCAGACAGAGGGGTTTGACACTGCCAAAATCCTTGAAATATGAGCAGTCGAGAGAGAACACTATGGAAAAAGCATGCCTTTCAAGGAAAGACTAGTAATTCTCGATTCTGTAGAATCTCGAGCGTGACTATTCGAAGCTCGCCTTTCAAGCATCTCGACTTGTCGGGCTTCATTGTTGTCTATGGGGGTCCTGTAGAGCCCAGCTGGTATCAATGCACATGAAACTGTCAGTGAAGCACTCCAATTTATCAGAATTTTACCCTAGGTGACGGTCATAAGGAATATAGTGGTTTTGTATATAGAAAAGTATATTCAGCAAGTCTCAAGTCTGATACGCGAGCGCAGGACTCTTCAAATCCCGAATTCAATTCGATGCAGAATGATCGCTGGCTGCGGACATCATGTCATAGACAGGCAGGCGAGTCCACATACGCTCTTCACAAAAAAGCTGCCGAATGAGATGATACTGCTCCAAGGTTGGTCTCATGGAAGGTTCCATACAGTACAGTCATTTATCTCAGAGAGAGGCATCTTCACGCAAGGTCCTGTCGCCACACGCCCACGCAAAACTCAAGCTGTCGATGCGGCGTTGCTTGCTGTCGAGATCATGGAGCCAATACTACCCATTCCAGCCATGTTCATAGAGAAGTTTTCATTTTCCACACCGCCCTCTTCAGTCAGCCATCCCTCAGGAGACTCATATTCGTCCTTCTTGCCGTTGATACCAATGGATATCCACGCAAAGATCCCATCAAAAGCACTGTCTCCGAGGTAGACATACTCCATTACGGGGTCAGTAGTGTCAGCCTCTACCTCCATAATGCTATCCTCAGAATTCTTGGTAAGATTTTGGGTGTTTGTCGAGTACGGACGGTTCTTCTCAACTGCGCTGATAAGATCTTGGTCGAAGAATAGCTGGCCAACATGAGAGGCGCGAGTATCATAAATTCCGTGCAGACCAGCAATTGTACCATTGGCCAGAACCCGGGTTTCATTCTTGGGATGGGTGACAACTACGATAGTTAGTGGTTGATATTTGTCAAAAGCTGTTTGTTGTCGCACCGTGGATATGAGTGGCTCTGCCAGTGTAATGACCAGGGAAAATTGTCTCAAACTGAACAACACCCTCATCATCGCTCGGCTGCACACCACGAAGGAACGTGGTATCTTCATTGCTTGCATCGTTCTCGTTTCCATTGCCGCTGGCAATGACGCCCGAGTAAACACCCTAAATTGTATATCAGGTCATATTCAATAGCAGATAGGTCTGAGATATACTAACAGTAGCATTGCAGTGCCAGATGTCGGTGTAGATCTCTGGAAGTGGATCACAGGTATTGGTGTCAATAAGCTGGATGTCCATGTACAGTGGGATTCCTCTTTGACTTTCGACGACATTCTTGCGAACAAATTCACCCCCGACGTCTGTTTCGATTAGCGGCGATTGCTATACAGATCATCGATCCCACTCACAGTATGGTCCTTGGGTGACCTCAGGTTGAACAATGCAAGTACCACCAGATGCAAACAGAACTGCAGCATCAGTCTCTGGGTTAAGACCAGTACGGTTAGAGTGGTGGTCTGTCGCAAGAACCGAGTCCATGTCGCGTGCCTTCAGGTAGGAGGCCCCTAATGCGAGTTAATATCCATGCTACCGTCATGTGGTATGGATGTATTGAATGCATGAATTAATACATACCAGTGCTCAAGCTACGCTTTTGACGCAATTGGCGGACTGCCTTTTCACGTCTGGCAATGTTCAAGTCTTCCATGCCACGTTTTCTCATCTTTGGAAGGCATTGAGCAAGACTGCGAGATTGAAGAGGAGTACTTTTCAGATAAGCAGCTCGTTCAGCAGCTTCACCTTCCACATTGTGACCAGGATGGGCGACACAAAGGCTTGCAAGGCTTGCAAGACCTGCAAGAGCAGAAACAAGTGTTGTGATTTGAACCATCATAAAAGAAGCTTCCAACAGACAGTGGAGGGACTATGGGTAAAGCGTTGTTCGACAAAGAATTATTTGTGAGAATTCTGCCCGGCTTTATACCCGCGGGCTGTTCGTCTGAGTTCAGAAGCTGACGCAACTCATCTCCCATACGTAAACACTTTGAAACTAGCAGTTGTGTTTGATGGACTTGAGTGGAGCACTTGAGGAACTGCGTACGTACTGCTCAACTAGTAATTGCAAGGATATTGGAAATTTTCCCAAAAAAGCATGCAGATCATCAACATTCACATATTGGATTGCCCAATGCAAGGGCAGATATTAGTTTTAGATGGGGTGGGGCTACTATCGACCGGATTTGTCGAGAGAAAAAGATCGACAGAAGTGACGGAATGTATCCATCCTCCATGGGTATTCCTGGCTGAGAAAGTCAATTTAGCTCGGAAAATTGAACGAATGCCCTATGGTGTTGGTGGTGCACATTATTAATGATGAGATAACACTGGTGGGCGCTCAGCGGAGGCTTGTTAGTGGGATGGGGATAAATAATGAAACTGGGATTACAAGTTGCATGTTCTATTATACACCCCCCGGGAATGAGTGGTGGAGTATCATTCGACACGTATCGGGGTGGCGTAACCCCTGACGTTCCAGGTTTAGGGCCAAATGACATACTTACCACGCGAAGCCCGTGCCAAGCCCTGGCTGAGCCACTCTGTGATTCAGGATTTGAAAGACTACCTTGGTGCGGACTCTGAAGATGAGATATGCCTCCCAAAGACAACAAACCAGGAAGCATGGCCCTAAGCGATGCGACGAGGATTTACGCAAGATAGAGAGGATAGGGCATTTACTGTCCCATTGCAGATCGATGGAAGAAAAGTGGATGAATACTTTGGACCTAAAATAGACTAGCGTATATCATATTAGGACTATCGCGCACACTCCGGTCAAGCACATCCCATTTTTGAGATACGGAAGGCCGTGCCGAAAATGGGAGTTCACTGTATTTAGAAAAATCAATGATCGCCTGGATTATTTGCGCCTTACTGCGCCACGGGGAATGTTATTGCAACCGGCAGATCAGGTGGATTTTTGGTGCATATACACGTAGCAACGGGTCGGGTCGAGCCCGTGAGGCGCAGACTTTCGTCAGATTCAGCCTCTATTTCAGACGTTTTCATTTTCGTACATTACAGGGAGTCTCAGCTCTCGGTGATCATTTCTCAAAAAGGGGGCGATGCCGGCTGACTGCAATGAACAAAGTTTCCCCGTCCATGATCCGCTGAAGGCCGCGCGGCTATGATATCTTCCGTGCCATATTGTGATACCGCAACCACATAATTGGAATCTGAACCAGGCATCGAAATTGGGTTTTTGTGAGACCTAATTTGGCGGACTCAGACGGAGTAAGTCAGGAAATACTCAGCGTGGGAGCTCAAAAAGAGGCGATCTCAGAGGTTGAGACTCGAGAGATAGTAAATGTGCTCTTTTAGCTCGGCCGGGCTATCCGCATGGGGTATTTATTCCTATAAAAGTGAATCCACGGAAGTTTCAGGTCTAACCATAGACGCGAATTCTGGTCCACTTAGCCCCTCTGCTTTCGCCTCTAGAAGAGAAAGAAAGAAAAAAAAAAGAAGAAAAAAAAGCTTATTGCCGGTACTTTTCTGAGATGACGGCAATCGGACCTTTTACTCCGGTGATAGCCCCCATAGTTCTGGCCACCCCACTGAAGATCGAAAAAGCTCAGAAAGTGTATGAAATTTTTATATAGTAGAAACCAGATAGTACAGTATATCTCACGAGAAACTAGGTTGTAAAAGGGGTCTCTAGGAGGCGCTATTTGCCACGCTATCCTAATTATGCTTCCATGGTCCATCTTGAAAGAGAAATCATAAAGTGGAATCAAGCCTCCGGTTTCCCATCAGCAACCCACTAGACTGTTTCGAGCCCCGTCGGCTATTTTGTCAGTAGACCGGGCTTGGCTAGACCATCTCAGGACGGATAGCCTTGCTCCCTGTTCACTGATCCGATCCTCCGTTCTCCATCGACCCAAACGCCTTTTATCTTTTATAATCGAGACCCACTTCAAGACTACACTTGTTTTCTTCCTTTATTCTCATTTGAAATACTCCGCTTTGCTTCCCCATTCTATACAATATAAATTCGTTTCTACGATCTTAACTGAAGGGGAGGAAAGAATAAGACTAGGGCCACAACATATGCCACTATGGCGACCCTCGCTGAGCACCCATTACACTCCACTGCTTCTCCCATGCTGACGCTGCCCGGCCCAAGGTCGCAGGTACAGATTTTACCGCCAGCGTTGCTCGCAATGCCAACTTCGCTTCCGGTGGACAATCACCGATCACTTTTCAAGCCCCGAGCCATCACTACGAAGAACATCGTCAGCAGACTGGTCTGCCCCCCCGGTGCCTTTTCGATGACCTACAGCCAACAAGTCACACACCCTATGAGCTACAACGAATTCTAGGCTTTCACGTGAACGGAGAAAAGTACACTCAGATGGAGCTGGAGGGGCCACTTTCGACCTCAACCCTGCCTCGACCCGGAAACCATGTTTACATCGAGTCGGATGGCATCAACTCCACTCCTTACTATTTCTCGACGAACCCCGGCAACAAGAGCCAATACGTCGACCCCAATGCTCTCGGAGGCCATGAACTGGCTCGGGCTGATCCGTCTACGCAGGTGGGTCGTATGTACCCTGGTATGCATCAGCAGCAGGCTGCTATGGACAAGACAGCTCAGCAACAGAAGCACAATGGGACGGTCTGCCACCAGATGCAGCAGCGCTGCGTCGAGGATGCCCCTAATCCCTTGCCCAGCCGCATGTCTCGCAACCCCGATCCCGTCGTTAAGGAGCGCATTTTCCGCTTCCTGCAGCAGATATGAGCAAATGCTGTCGCTGCTGATGAGGTTTATCCTTCTCCCTCGTCTGGTCTTCCCCAGATGGCTAAGGTTCGCAAAGACGAGGCCGACATGGATGAGGATGAGCGCCTCCTCGCTAGCGATAAGGGCAAGAAATTGAGCAGCAAGGAGCGCCGTCAACTGCGCAACAAGGTCTCCGCTTGTGCTTTCCGGTCCCGTCGCAAGGGTATGTATATAAATGATCAAATCAATTATCATAGCCAACTCTTGTGCAGAGTACATCGGTCAGCTTGAGAGTGAAGTCGCCGCCCGCACCAACGAGGCCTACGAGACTCGCCTTCAGAACCGTGCTCTTTACGACGATAACGCCCGCTTGAACGACCTGGCTCGCATGCTTTTGGGATCGCCTCACTTCGCCAAATTCCTGAACGAGATACCCGACACTATTCATCCTCAGGTTCCGGTTTACCAGCCACCCCAGCAGCCTCAACAGCAACTTCAGCAAGCACCCGTGCTCAAGGAGGCCACTGCTCCTAGCCCCAGGAGTTCAAGATACAGCAACACCCAGTCCATTATGGCTATGGTCCCCAACTAGGGCATGGATGCATATATGCTTAACAGCGGCTGGAGCACTTGATTCGACATAAACTATGGCAACACTGCCATCTTTGCTATTTTTAGGCCCCTGAGGGCCCTGCTCTCGGCTGGGATTCTGTCCGGCGAGACCTCGTCTCTGGGTTCATCCGAGCCTGCCCAGCCATCGATGTTGAGTTCTCGGGTTACCGTCCGCGGCGTTGTAGTGGACATCAAGCCCTTCTGCCAAGCTTTCCACGTAGAGCACTCTGGTATCAAGTGCCAAGCGGGCGCTGAAAGCCCGATCGATTGCCCTTGCAAATGCGGTATCAGGATCTACACATCCTTGCAAATTGCTGTTGCTCTATAGTCCGAATTGGTGACGCTGAGCGAAGCAAGTTCCAGAAACTGTCTGGAAGTTTGGTCGGCTTTTTGCCGGTGCCATAGCAATAACTATAAAACAAAAAGAATGTGTGGCCTGGAGTACGACAGTGCTTTGTACCTTTTCTATTTTTCAAAAGCCAGAAAGAAAGATATAGAAGTCATATTCTCTAACTTTATATATTGCCGCTCTTAGTAACGCCCATAGGTTTTCAATAGGATTTAGATCCGGTGAATGAGGTGGCCACTCCATAACCTCGATATTCATCTCCGCTAAAGCGTCTCGTACAACGTAGGCAGTATGTGTTAGTGCGTTATCAGCTTATCATGCTGGAATATAGCGTCTTCATTCGCCATTAAAGTAGGTAAAATTCGTCGATATAGATACTCAATAACGAAGCGGTTAATACCTCCCCTTTCAGATTCAGGATCGCCAAAAAGGGGGATTAATCCAGTACGTCGCACAGCCCCTGAAAACGCTGCCCAAAACATCTGCTTAACTTGCTTTCCACGCTGAGGAAGCCCTTGGACTTGGCCCTGTTTTGGTTGGTCTCTTGGACGAGTAAAAGTCCACACCCGACGGACACCATTTCCACGTTCAACCATACAACTCATCAGACCAGAAAACTCGGGCCCAATTCTCAGGCGTAAAGTTTCGATATCGGTAGGCCCATCGAAGTCGTTTCATGGCATTCTCCTCAGTTAAGTATGGTCACCAACTACAGCGCCACTCCGGGAGGTTCTCAGCGTTCAAAAGGCGTTGAATCAAACGTATTTTAACCTTATGATCAACCTCAGCGAGTAGATCTTCACGTGTAATTCTTGGATTACCATGAATAGCCTCGAGAATTCGGTCTTTCTCTGATATCGGAAAGCTTTTTTTGGCAGACCAGAGCGTGCTTTAGAGACACCGTCTCGTCGTTCATGCTCCTTCTTGATTGTATATCGAATTGTAGATAGTGGGATTAGGCTGTGCCATAACCCGCAAATGGGTAGGTCAAGTCAACCCGCAACCCGAACCCGCAAACCCGATGGGTAGGTCGAGTCAACCCGCAACCCGCATGGGGAGGGTTGCGGGTTGGGTTGCGGGTTACCCACGCTAGCCCATCTTTACATAAAATTCTAACACTATCCCTAAATAGGATGGATAAATCTGATTATTCATATGATTGATTACTGTTATTTACATATGTTTTGGTCACGCATATGAATTTCTGGTTATTCAATAATAAGTAACATGAATTTGAAAGAAATTAGGTTGTATGTAAAAAGAGCGAGTCTGGTAATAGTACTATTCTTAAAATTCAATATAGTTAAAGTAGGTTATGGTTGTTTAAAGGATTTTGGGTGGGAAATGATTGGTTAAGTTGGGAATATATATCTTTAACATGGAACTGTTGAAGTGCATTTACTAGAAGATCATCTAAACTTCTTTGCCCTTATGTTATAATTAGCTTAATTTAAACGTTCTTAGACTGCAATTAATATATTATCCTAATGTTACTTTAGATGTAGACTTGTTTTATTATTGTATCTTCTTGATTGACCAGGAGATCAGTTTAAAGTTGATCTATTACTGCTAAGTATACCTTAGGATTTATAATATTTTGGGTAAATGGGTAACCTGCAAAGTCAATGGGTTATTGCGGGTTTCTTATGGATTTCTCGCGGGGTTCTCGCGGGTCTGTTGTGGGTTCTCGCGGGTTCTTTGCGGGTTACCCATAAATCTATGAAATCTACCCAATAGGAATCGTAGATTATAGGTTAAGTTATGATAGATCAACATACTCAGTTTTTAACCATGCAGCGCAATCACATCCCCTGTTTATCACTGAATCCACGAATTCGCAGTCTGAAAAATTTCTCGTAAGTGCCCATAGTCTCATATTCTTCTAAAGCATCTATTCCCCCTCTTTGCTTTTTATGTCTCAACTCCAATACTCTGATGCTGATGGCTTCTCATCATCTATCTACGATGGTGATATAGACAATCTTACTTTTCTTCCACCAGAGAACTCGCATCTACTATACACATCCGAACTCTCAGTCAGCCAGCAGACAATTAATTCCTTTGATCAAGAGTTTCTTCGACCATCCGCTCCTCTTACGATCCCTTTATCTCTTACACGCGTTGGCCCAGATCGTCGAAAGGGTTACGTCCTCTACGAGAACATGACACATAGTGATTGGGTGGATTGGTGGCTTCAGACTGACTTTGGGAAACAAAGTAGGATACGTTGGGACTCAAAACACCATTCTGAAGTTTGGAACCAGTTCGATCAGGTAGCAAATGCCTCTGATGGTGCGCCAAAGGTGATGTGTAAACGTTGCGGGCAGATCCTTGAGCATCCCCAATCTCTATGCGCTGGAACTACTATGCGCCATGGAACTTCGTCAATGAATAAGCATTTAAAGGGTATCAATTGTCGCAATTCTACCAAAACAAGACGCAAATATCTGGTATTACCCAGTTTATACAGACAGCTGTAAGTATCAAATATTTATCTTTTCTTCTAACTTCTTTAATATTGATTTTCATAGAGCAGAAACCCTTCAACCGATCAGAAATTTACACAGGACACATGGGAACAGAAGCTTCTTACTCTCCTTACCGTTGCACGGCTTCCGTTTCGACTAGTCGAGCACCCTGAATTCCACAGCCTTATCAGAATGGCCCAAACCGCCCCAACGTGCCCTGAGATCCCCTCACAAAAAACCATTCGACGCCGGCTACACACTACGGTGCAGGAGAGACAAGAGGATATACTCCGGAACTTACCCGCTGGGTCTAAGATATCGATCGCGCTTGATTGCTGGACATCTCCATTCTCACAGGCATTTATGGCTATCAGTGGCTATTTCATTGATGAGGACTGGCAGTATCGTGAGATCCTTCTTGGATTTGAACCGCTTTATGGAACACACTCTGGTGCGAATCTAAGTGTAGTTCTCCTCGAGACCCTTCAGCGACATAAAATTGAGGATCGAGTTCTTGCAATCGTTACTGATAACGCATCAAACAACAAGACGTTAGTCGATACTCTCCAGCAATCTATGTCAGATGATATTACCCTAATACGGGTTCCCTGTATCGCACATGTTATTCAACTCAGTCTGAATGAGCTTCTGGGATCTATGAAGGCTGACCCTATGAATGAGACAACTGAAGTACGATGGACTGAGCAGCGGTCCCAGTCAGCTCGCATGAATGCGAAGCATCATGGACGAGAGATTGTGAGAACGTTAACTAAGGAAAGGGATTTTACTAGCCATATCATAATCCAATCAATATTACTAACTAATTCTCTAGATTCGCAGTCTTGCCATCTATATTAACGCTAGTCCTCAACGCCGGGAAGCGTTCTACAAACTTCAATCTGAATCAGTCAAACTTACGCCTATTCAAGATGTCAAAACACGTTGGAACTCCACATTTCTTATGCTTCGCCGTGCGAAGCGACTCCAATCTATCTTTAATACTTTCTGTGAGGAATATGATCGGATGGATTTGATGCTAGACGACGAGGAGTGGCGGCAGATTGATTATCTCCTCTGGATCACATTTTTTGAGTTTACTAATGAACTTTCGAAGACAAAAGATGTCACGACCCATCATATCTTCAAGATTTATAACAAGCTGTTTGAACATCTTGAGCTAGCGATTTCCCAACTCCAAAGAAAGAAGGCTACTTGGAAAAAGAAGATGCTTGAAGCACTTCAGGCTGCCCAGCAGAAGCTTCGAGATTATTACTCTGAAACAGATAATATCCGAGGTGACCTTTATGCAATTGGCACCATTATTGCGCCAGAGAATAAGCTCCAGTTCTTTATGACCGACGACTGGTCTGATCAATGGCGCCAGAGATACCGACAAAGCTTTAAGGATTACTTAGTCCCCTACCAAAGCCGTCTTGCCAATGGACATGATTCCACTCCCTCCCAATCATCGACTAGGGTAGGATCACGCCTAGAAATGATGCTAAAAGGGAAAAGGCAACAGGCAGCACCGCGTGACGAAGTTACGCAGTATCTTGATAGCGGTAAGTTTCAACTCTCTCTTATACTTAATTATTATTAATATTCTCTTTAGATATAGCTGAAGTTGCTCCTCTAGCGTTTTGGAGAGAGAATCAGTACCGATTTCCAGCACTTGCAAATCTCGCTCGGGATGTCCTTTCAGTTCCAGCATCTGGTGCTGGCGTTGAACGACTATTTAATACTGCTCGTGATATTTGCCACTACCGCAGAGGGAGACTAAATGCCACAACTATTCAAGAATTGATGATGTTCCTTTGCACTTCAAGGTTTGATATGCAAGAAGAGCAGTTTAAGTTCTTGAAGGAGTTTTACTCTTCTGATGAGATTGAAGCAGCAAATGAAGAGAGAGATGATCCACCAGATCAGTTTCATCTTGATCCAATCAGTGACGATGAGGAAGAGCATACACAAGGGCAAGAGGAGGCTCAAAGGTCTAAATCACCTGAAGACCATGATAAGCTTGATTTGCCTATGATAGAAGGGGTAGATACTCAAATACGCACATCAGGGAGAGTAGACCTCTTCAAGTCCCACGGGACTAAATAAATTTTAGTCCCAGTGCAGTCCCGTGGGAGTATATTTTAGTCCCAGTCCCACGGGACTAAGTTAATTCTAGTCCCAGTGCAGTCCCGTGGGAATTCCCAAATTCCCCGCCAAGATAAGAATTTACATAACTAACCAGAATTAGACGTATAAAACTGCTGACAACGCATTTAAAAATACCGTTATTTACACTCGTTCTAACTATCCTACACCTTTACAATAAGTTACCATATACACTAGTAATCAGATATCAACCCGCGTAATAATGGTACTAACCGGCCCTTACATAAATTACAATAAATTTTAATTATATTACAGACCCTCGCTAGCTCGGGTCCGACACCTCAACGAACTTTGCCCCTCCAACGAACAATTCTACCATAATTCAACTTTGAATATCCAATATATGCAATATATATCGTATTCTCTTAATTCTTTTTAAAGAATATGAATTTCTAATACATATAGAATATATAAAGAGCTTTTTTAGCGATTCAAACGTCTTCCTGTACGTCTACATTCACGTCGAAGTTCCACCATAACCTTCTTCCATTTCGATCGCAATTTATCAATTGCCTCTAAATCAGTCAATTTCTCCTCATTTCTCTTCATTTTTCCCACATCTGAAGAAGATATGATACCTCTTGATTTGATGGTAGAATATGCCATATTCCGCCGCGCATTGCGGGCTGCGCTTGCAGATTGAGTTTGTTCAATCTCTCGATGTATCTCATTCAAATGATATAAGGTGGATTGTGCACCTTTTGAGAGCTTCTGAATCATCTGACTTTGGCTAGAGAATTCTTGATTTAGATCCAAAAGCTTCGTTTCGAGCTTTTTAATCCGTGAGATTGTCTTTGGTGTGCTGATATTGGTGGAATTTGATATTGGTGAAGATGGTAGAGATGGTATTTGAGGCCGATATTCAACCAATTTATCACACACAATACTAGGGTTTATAGGCCAAATACCTGATAATTTAAACCCTAGGCGAATTGTATGTGATTTGAAGGTTTTTGTTCCAATTTCAGAGATTGCAGCAAGAAAATCTTGCTTTGAAAACTTCATACAACCCGTTATAGTTGCAGCCTCAATTGCCTCACTATGATAGTGTTTATAGACATTGAAAACCCCAACATCAAGAGGCTGGAGAAGATGGCTTGTGTGTGGAGGAAGGAAAAAGAGTAAAATCTTCTTGTCTTCACAGAATTTGATAAATTCGTACGTCAAATGTGACCCAAATCCATCACAAATCAGCATTCTCCATATTCCTTTTGTTCGTAATCGAGTTGACTTTTCGAATAATTGGATCCATTGATACGCAAGAAGGTCATTAATATAACCAGAATCGGTGACGGCAATACGTTCATCAATAAGATCTTCAAACCAACGATTTTGAAGTTGACGAGCGTTCAAAATAATCAAAGGTGGTGTAGAAAAACCATCGGTTGAAACTGCCTCAACAACAGTCACATATTCTCGATTCGTACGATTTCCAGCCACGATTTTTCGACGAGGATCGCGAGTAATGATCCATTGATCCTTTCCAACACCAATTTGGAAACCAGTTTCATCAAAATTATAGAGGTCTTCTGGTTGAATTCCGTATTGATCAATTGCAGCTTGATATCTTGAAAACCATTCTTGAATTACGTTTTTATCTTGTGCAAGAAGACGTTCAATATCAAGGCTTTTCCGACGTCTCGTACGATACTCTGGGTGTCGCTCAAGCCATCGTTTTAACCACTTTTCTCCAATATGAGGAGATTCGGAAGGGTTGGATTGTTGTAGAATTGATATTGCACTTGCAAGAATTTGGGCTCGCTTAACTGATTTTCCGTTTTGATCATTATAATCAATCCAATCACATAAAGCCTTTTCTTGCGCTGGATCAAGCTTCCGATCGGCATATCGTGGTTGAAATTTCGAATTTCTTCCATTCCATCGGGCCTTAAGCCGCTGGTAAGGTACGTTGAAATCTCGTGCTGTTTTCGCAATATTTGTTCGTGATTGAGAGTGAAGATCTTCAATTGCCTTCTCAATCCGTTTCTCAATTTCTAGATTCATAGAGCTCATATTGGTGGTGTGGGAAGAAGTTGAAGAAAAATAGTGGAATTTGGGAAGAAATATTCGTTGGGGGGCAAAGTTCGTTGAGGTGTCGGACCCGAGCTAGCGAGGGTCTGTAATATAATTAAAATTTATTGTAATTTATGTAAGGGCCGGTTAATGGGGAATATCGTGGGACTAACGGGGAATGTACTGGGACTAATGGGGAATCCCTATGGGGCTAAATAGGGGCGTCCAATCAGCAATAGATACTAGTCTTCTTTATGATATATCATATCTTATCCGAAGGAATTCATCTACCACGACACCAGAACTACCACAGATAATTAACTATCCATTTTTTAATATTCTAAGGTAAGTCATTTCTCTCTTTTCGCATGCTTTTCAAATCTAAACCATGGATCCATTTAGCCAATCCTCTGACGCTGGCCCCTCACATCTTGGTTACGGGGACCATCTATATGATCTTACATATCTTCCATCCGACCCAATACAGATATTTACCCCCACCTTCAGTCAACAAACTCACGTCTCAGCTCCACCGTCCGAATTTCCCCAGTCTACTACTGGTCTCGATTCCCTCCAACGCGTTGGCCCTGATCGGAAAAAGGTTTATGTACTTTACGACGATATGTCAAAGGAGCAATTCATAAGCTGGTGGTTTCAGACACAATATGCGACCATGGAAAACAATGATAAGAAAATCAATTGGCAGTCAAAACGCTCCGCAGAAGTATGGGACAAGTTTCACCAGGTAGCTCACCAGGTTACTGGTGATCCTCAGGTAATGTGTCGAAGATGTGCGAAAATCCTTCCCCATCCACAGAAGAAGGGGGATGGTACAAATTCAATGAAACGACACCTTGAATCAAATGCTTGCCGCCGAGTCGCAAGTAATCCCCGACAACAGCTTGGTATTCAACAATCCTTGGAGTTTATGGTAAAGTACTAGACTACCCTTATCACGTTATTACTAACATTATCTCTATTCCTTGTAGTCAAATCTACCCTCTCAGCGACCAAAGACGGTTTTCAACCAAGAACTATGGGAACGTAAGCAAGTAATATTACTTGCTAAATCGTCACTTCCCTTCCAGTTCCTAACTCATCCAGACTTTATTAGTCTCATTGAGTTCGCCCAACTATCCTCCATAAAGCCAACTTTACTTGGCCCAATTACTGCCCGTCGACGCCTCCGGGCGATCGTCAAAGAAGAGGAAGAAAACATTCTCCGAGATCTTCCGCCTACTGCAAAACTCTCAATCGCCCTAGATTGCTGGACATCTCCATTTCAAGATGCCTTTATGGCCATTACTGCATACTTTATTGATAAGCACTGGAGATATCGTGAGATTCTGCTTGGCTTTGAGCCTCTTGAAGGCACCCATTCTGGTGCTAATTTGAGTATTGTTCTTATGGAGTTACTCCAGAAGCATAATATTGTGGACCGTGTTTTGGCAGTTACAACGGATAACGCGTCAAATAATAACACCTTAATGGAAAGTCTATATGAGTCTATCCAATCACTCAATCTTCCAAGCCAGACGGCCATTGTGCGGATACCATGCTTAGCTCATGTTATTCAACTAAGTCTACAGAGTCTACTTGGCCAGATTAAAGCAAATCCAAAAAATGACAATGCAGACAGGGTCTGGTCGGAGTCCCATATTGAGAACCTCCGTAATAGCCGACGGAAGCAAGGTATTATTTATACGCTTGCGAAGGTATCTATTAAGCTAGCCTTGAAATTACCCTTTTCTGCTTTTAACTAACTTATTTATTAGATTCGTGGTTTTACTGTTTTCATCAAAGCCAGCCCCCAACGGAAGGACGCATTTCTCAGTCTTCAATCAGAGACTCCAAAGCTTATCCCAATTCAGGATGTGAGGACACGTTGGAACTCTACCTTTCTTATGCTCCAACGCGCAAGACGCCTCTCATCAATATTCGATCAATACTGCGAGCTAAATACACACTCCGAATTCAAGCTTAATGCAGAGGAGTGGCGACAGGTTGACTACCTACTTTATATTACACAGCCATTCTATAAGTTCACAACTCGGCTTTCGCAAACAAAAGATGCCACAGTCCACAATACCTTCCGAGTCTATAATCAACTCTTTGATCATCTTGATGCATCAATACGGCGACTAGGCAAGAAGAAAGTCCCTTGGAAACAAGCAATGCTTCACTCCCTTGAAGCAGGTCGGGATAAGCTGAAATTCTACTATGCGAAGACTGAGGAAATCCATGGTAATCTTTATGCAATTGGAACAATCCTTGCTCCTCAGCATAAGCTACAATTCTTCTCGAGCGGAGAATATGGTGATGATATCGAGTCTCGCGCGACATATAAGGCATATCTTGAAAAGTTTATGGAACCATACCAAAGGCCTATTCCCGAAGCACAGCGGCCACAGCGCTTAGTACAACAAAAGAGCGATGATATGGAGGATCTTTTTGATGAGGTTACCCCCGTTCCTCATCAAATGAATACAAATGATGAACTCACTGAGTATCTTGGAACAAGTAAGTAATATGATCTCTCTTAACTTGGTCCTTACTCTAATCCGCTGAATTAAGGTCAAAAGAAAGTTGCGCCCTTGGTATTCTGGAGAGATCATGAGCGTGAGCTTCCAACTCTTGCACGGGTTGCTCGAGATATCTTCTCAATCCCAGCAACTGGTGCAGGTGTTGAACGTCTCTTTAACTCAGCACGGGATGTCTGTCATTATCGGCGGGGATCTCTAAATGCCACCACAATCCAGGACATCATGATGCTTAGGTGTATCTCATCCTTTGACTTTAAGGATGAAGAGGATACTACGATAGATGATCTAGTTCTCACTCCTGCTGAAAGGCAAGAGATGGAAGAGCGCCAAGAAGCTAACCTCCCTCGGCCAAGTCCAGACCCTATTAGTGACGATGAAGAGGATGAAGATAGAGAGGATCATGATAATTCACCATCATTATCGCTTCAGAATAACCTAACCGTTGAGGTCCAGGCATCATTAAGCGAACATGTGCTTGGAAAAAGGCGACAGTGTACTCCAGGACATAGCTAGACCTCGACATGGTCCGGTTCCGGTTCTAGAGGTCGGAACCTGGAGTCGGACCATACGGGTCTCAGGTTCCAACCTTTAGAACTGGAACCGGACCAAGGACCCTGCAGGTTCTTCCCAATTTGCACCTGCAGGACCCTGGAGTGCATAATCGTGCCAAGAAATTTCCCATTTCGGCTGGATATCTCTGTTAATAATTATGTATAATATACACACGTTACGTGTTAGACGGCAGTATAACTACGATATACTTCTATCTACTAGGAAATATAAGTACTGTATATGTAATTAGATATATTTATAGCTAATATGAGCATATTATAAGAAAATGGCTATAAAATATTATAGTAGTAGAAGTAGTAATAAATTAGTGGTGGGTGGTTGATAGAGTATATATTTTTGCGAGGGGCAACGCCCCTATTTTCCTACCACGAACATTAAGAATGAATTACCACAAAAATCTCCATAATTCCATATCGGACTTGACGGATATATTAGGTATTAGCTCGATATTCGTCAACATATAATTTTAGCAATTAATATCTTTTATTGACTATATAATACTGTCCGGTACACTTTGAAGACGCGCACAATTTTCAATATTTTACGAGTCTATCACGTGAGGAACCTGCAGGTTCCTTCAGAACCGCCAGGGTCGGTTCCAATTGGCCTTAAGTAGAGTCGCGGTTCCAAGAGCCTAGAACCGGAACCGGGTCTTGGCGGTTCTGGAACCGCACCGGACCTGGAGAATCGCGACACCTGTCGAGGTCTAGACATAGCCAAGAGGAAAGTGGAACAGAGGATGATGATGCTCGTTCATTACCAAGGAATAGTACTCAGGTCCGGGTATCAAGTAGACAGAAGCGTCCAAGAAGAGAAGATAATGACTTTGTTTATAATATTTAAATTAATAGGAGATTTGATTATTCTATACTACGTTGTTTGTTACTTCTATATAATAGGTGGGACTAGAGATGAGTATATTGAATTTATGTATTAAATCTATCCTTCTAGCGTCAGCTTAATACCAAAAAAAACAGTAAAAATTAAATACTACATAAGTTATGCTGGTCATAACGTGAATCACGGTCTCCCGGGCGACACTGCCGGTCGGGCGGCCCCATCAAAAATCCCCCTCAATAATAAAACATGTTTATTAACCATAACAAAAATGCCTCCCCAACGCTCCGATCGAAAAAAAAGTTAATAGAGCAGGAGGGCCGTCTCTTATTAGCTATAAAGCTATAAAAGACGGTAAATACCCCTCTGCTGCAGCTGCTGCACGATCATTTGATGTACCTGTCACAACTTTAAAGTATCGGCTTAATGGGCGCGAATCTTTGGCTGAGAAGAGACCAACTGGCCATATTTTTACTGGAATTGAGGAGCAATCAATGGAGGATTGGCTACTTGATATGGATGCTAGAGGTGCTGCTCTCACGATACCTATGTTGCGTGATATGGCCAATCTCCTACGAAGTGCCCAGAAAAATACCCTCTCTACTATTGGCGTTAATTGGCCTACTCAATTTATCAAACGACGCCCAAATCTCTCTACTCGACTGTCACGCAAATATGACTATCAGAGAGCTCTTGCAGAAGACCCTCGAATCATTAAACCATGGTTTGATTTGGTTCAAAAGACAATTGAAATGTGGGGTATTGTTTCAGACGATATCTTCAACTTTGATGAGAGTGGTTTTGCTATGGGTATTGGCGCAACGCAAAAAATTATCACTTCTGCAGACTACCACGGAAAAAGAGCTATTTTGCAAGCTGGAAATCGTGAGTGGGTAACCACAATTGAGTGTATTCGAGCTTCTGGAAGTGTTATACCTCCACTCTTCATTTTTAAGGGAAAAATGCTTCCAGAGCATCTACGCCCCTATCTTCTATTAAATCAAAAGGGAGCACGTCTCACTATGAGTGAAAACGGCTGGACTACCAATACAATTGGTTTATGGTGGTTAAAACATCATTTCATTCCCAATATTGGGACAAGAGTGGGAAATATTGCTTACTGGTCCTTGATGGTCATGGGAGTCATTTGACCCCCGAATTTGACCAACTTTGTGAACAAAACCAAATCATCGCAATTTGTATGCCTCCTCATGCTTCTCACCTTTTACAACCTTTGGATGTAGGCTGTTTCTCGGTTTTGAAGAGGCTTTATGGAGGAGCGGTTTCAACCTTAATGCGGAATGGAGTGAACTCTATTGATAAGGAGGATTTCCTTGAAATGATCGCAGATGCGAGAATTGGTGCTTTTAAGACTTCTACTATACAAAATAGCTTTTTGGCTACTGGATTAGTACCACTTGATGCTAATAAGGTCTTGGAGAAGCTAAATGTGCGCCTGGATTCCCTTCCTCCTTTCGAGATCATCTCCCAGAGACCACTCTCTTCCGGCAGTGATAGTGATCCAAATACTCTTTGGACTCTCTCAAAATTCACAAAATCACAATCTCGGATCAAAAAAGGTTTAGAATCTTCTTCTTCAATCCTTTCTTCACCAACAAAAAGGGAGATACAGAGGACCTATGATATGACTATTAAAGTCGTCCATCACCATATTTTTCTCCAGAATCGCTGTACCCAATTAGAGGTTACCAATAAGAAACAGACTAAAAAGCGAGAGGCTAAACATAAGTTTAGTACCCAGAAAGGCATCTTTGGGGGTCTAGAGGGTGGTGAGGATGATGTGGTTATTGAGGATGAAGACAGAAGCAAAGATATATCTTTACCAGAGGTGCCGACAAAACCGCTTGTTGAGCCTACCTTACCTTCTATGCCAGTGGTCCGGCGGCAGGTGACATGTTCTGGGTGTGGGATAAAAGGGCATACATATACTTATTGCCCTACTCGCTTTAGATAACAAAATTCATATTGTTTTTGTGGTTTTAATAGTTATTGAAAATTAGCAGTTTTTGAGAATTTGGTGGGGTCGCCCGACCGGGAGTGACGCCCGCCCGACCGTGATTCACGTTACATAAAGCCCCGTGACTCAGCGGCCCCTCCTCAAAAGCTGATTGACATCGAGATTTAACATTTCCAAGCCCCCACCACCCCCCTCAGCTAACATCTGCATCTGCATCATAGCCGCCCCAGGCTGTCCTCCTGGACCAGTCCCGTAGATCTGCTCACCAAGCATACGCAGCTGCATTGGCATCATTTGATCACCGTACTGTTGTATGATATCCGACTTCTCGACGGCGTGGTCCACGTTGTAGTCGTTGTGCTGCCCAGAAGCAAGGGCTACACATTCCTGAGACTTGGCAGGAGACCACCACTCAGGCAACAGTTCCCTTCTGCGCTCAACCAGTCGCAAAAATCTCCGGAAGCCTGGTATGCCACTAGACACACCGCTGTAGATGCTATCCGCGTCCACGTCCCCTTCGAGATTGTATATATCCTCCATGCGAAGACGGTATGTGTCGATAAGAAGCTTGTAGACATCTTCTTCGGGGCGACCGTGAAGCCACTTCTTCGCGTGGAGTTGGTGGAATGGCTTGTTCATTTTGATTTCGAGGGCATGCGTCCCGGTTTTGCTGCCGGTAGTACTGTTGTTGCCCCCCCGCAGGTAGGGGCTCAGCAGCTGCTTGAGCAAGTCTCGCGCAAATCTTCTTGTGCTGCTTCCAGTCTGCTTTCTGGCAGTCACGAGAGCAGTAGCGTGCAGATTTGCATTTAATGCATTGCTTGAGCGGGCCCGTTTCGGCTTCGCTCTTCTTGCAGTTGAGACAGTTCTTGCCAGTGAGGGTCACGTCAGCCATTGTTCAGATGGCAGATGTGGTCTGGAAGTGACCTCGGGAATTCAGGAAGGAATTGGACAAAATCAAGCGATTAGAAACACTCTATACAGAGATGAAGAGAAGCCCGAGGATGTTGGTGTGGAAACGTGGTGGGGCGAGTGTAGGGACATTGTGCCGGATAACGTAATTCGTGGGAGAGTGGGTCACCCACTTTTTCGCGCCTCCACGCGTACATCTACTTTCCAGACGGCCGTGCGGATAATCTATCACGAGGATCAAGGAAATACGAGTGTCGGTCTAGGACGGACATATCTGCCTGCTAATCGACATGAACAGTCTAGAGCGACCTCCCTGTGAAGGCAAGATGCTTCCAGGGCCGGCCGAGCGGGCTGCAACACCCGAGCCGACCGAGCAATCGACGGAACCAACGGCACCACAGCCACTGCGAACCTCGAATCGATCAATCAGAGCACCAGTCTCGTACTCTCAGGAGCAAAAGAGGGACGCTACTGGCAGATCGGAGCGACGCCAGAAAAAGAACGTACCAGAACCGAGCCTACGAGAGGATGCGACGACGGAAGACGTGACACCTAGACCTGACCAAACGGACCCTACCCTACGAGCGATCCTAGAAGCCTTCGGAAGGATCGAGAAGTCGAACAAGTATCTGCATCAAGAGATTGAAGCCAGACATGTGGAGACCTCCAGATTCCAGTCGCAGATCACCGAGCTTCGCAACGAGCTGCGCCGGAGAGATGAGGGACACTGGGATGAGATAAAGAGCTACAAAGATGCACTCGCGGATATGCAAAGAAAGATGGAAGAGTTCAAACAAGCGGCAATGACAACCGACCGGACGACATGCGCCTGTCACGGTCACTACGAAGAGCTGCGTGCTGAGCTCCAGTCGCTCCGCACCGCGGTGACCAGCCCGAGCACCGGACGAAGCTGGGCATCGATTGTGTCCCAGTCATCGGTGGTGTCCTCTAACACCCGGATGGTGCGCTCGAGTCTCGGTCTTCCGGCAGTCATCCTGGACTTGCGATCGGCGAACGAGGAAACCAAAGCGTTAGTCGACGATCCCACACGCGACGATCCCACACGAACGCGCGAGAAGGTCCGGGCCGCACTGAAAGAGGAAACGACTACATCGAACATTGAGATTGTCGGGGTCAAGCCGACATTCCGAACTACCATCAAGGTCTTTGTTGATTCGGAAGAAAGCGCGGCACAGCTACGCCGAGCCACTCATTGGCTGAGCTCCGTGCCGGGAGCTACGTTGCAGGGCGAGCAGTGGTTTCCCGTGAAACTTAATGATGTCAAGAAGGAAAGTGTCTATGAGCCATCAGGGGCGCAACGGGAGGACTTTCCACGGATTTTTCAAGAGGAAAATGAGGTCGAACAGATCAAAAAGCTCGTCTGGCTGAGTGGAACGAAACGGTACGGATCCATGGTGATTTATTTATCTGTCTAAACAAGGGGACGCCGAGGCACTTCTCAATCGCCGAATCGTGCATGTACACGGAGAAGCAGTGTTCTCAGATAGATTTCATGAGCGGCCGAGGCCATTGCGATGCCGCAAATGTCAGCAATATAATCACAAAGAGGACCGATGCCCGAATGCCGAAGCCTGCGGCAAATGTGCGGGCCATCATCGCGCCGCGCAGTGCACGTCCGATGTTGTCAAGTGTGCCGCCTGTCAAGGTAACCACGCTGTCACCGACCGTGACTGCCCGAAGTGGGACGAGGCGTGGAAAGTGATCCGCCAGCGAGAGCGGGAGGTGACCGCCAGACGACCAGACTCCTTACCCCATGGTAGCCAATAGAGTCTTGAGCGTGCTGCAGGCCAATCTGAGAAAGAGCTCAGAAATCCAACTGAGCCTCCTGAATGACCGCTCGTTGCAAGGCTGCGATTTGCTGATGATCTCGGAACCATATCTATTTCTGATGAAGGAGACCGTGTGCTCCCATACGCATGCTAATTAGACACCGCTCTGGCCCTCACAGCGGCACCCGCCAAGTGGCTCGCTGAGGCCGCACCGTAGCATGATCTGGGTGAACAAAAGGACCTTTCCGCATAGGCAGATCGACGTTGCGTCGGCCGAAATTGCCGCCGTACTGCTATTTACATCCTCGCCAACTTTAGCAATGTCCGTCTACATCCCGCCGGGGAAGGGGCGCAAAGGAACTCGAACACTGGTGGAAAGGCTGAAGGCAATCCAGGAGGCCCGTCAACGGGTCCAGTGCGAGTATGGGGACAGTGTCGATATTCTTCTTGTGGGAGACTTCAACCGCCACGACCAACTGTGGGGAGGAAATGAGGTGGCAATGCGGAGCCGCCAGGGGGAAGCGGAACCGATTGTGCTCCTCATGGCAGACTGGGGCCTGACCAGCCTACTCCCACGAGGGACTTTCACCCGGGAGGAAAGCACTTATCGGTCGACCATCGATCTCGTTCTCGCATCGGTGGGTCTGCACAGGCGGGTCACGCGGTGCCGCGTTCACCCCGTCGAGCATGGGTCAGACCACCGGGCCATTGAGACCACCTTCCAGTTCGAGGCGCCACCAGCGCCCACCCCGACCGCCCGCTTCTCATTCCGCAATGCCCCATGGGCCGACATCGCTCGAGAACTAAGAGACCTAAAGACGGAGATCATCGACGTCACAGACTGCTCCGAGTTGGATGCGACTGCAGGACGCTTGACGAGCAGAGTCAGTGCAGCGATTCGCCAGTTAGTCCCAGATGCGAGGCCCTCCCCATATGGCAAACGATGGTGGACCCGGGAGTTAACGGCATTGCGAGACACGTACACGTGGTACCGAAATCGGTGCACGCGAGCTCGGCGATATGGCGGTCACCTTGCTGCGCTGGAAGACACGGCTGTACACTTACGTAGACAGTACCACCGCGCAATTCGTGACGCCAAGCGTCACTCCGATTGAGCTACTTTCCTAGCGCCTGGAAGGTGGCCAAGATCGTGGTGATCCCCAAAGGCGGACGTGACCCATCGCTGCCGAAGTCATACCGTCCCATCTCGCTGTTGACCACGCTTGGAAAGGTACTAGAAGCAGTCATCGCCAACAGAATCTCCGCTCTGGTTGAGAAACACCAACTCCTACCCGCAAACCATTTCGGCGCCCGCAGTAGGCGATCCTGCGAACAGGCGCTCAACCTTTTGGTGGAAAAGATACACGATGCGTGGCGCGAAGGGAAGGTCCTCAGCCTGGTGAGCTTTGATGTGAAGGGGGCCTATAATGGTGTACACCCGGGTGTGTTACTGCGAAGGCTACGGGAAAGGCGGATTCCGGAGGTCTTGATCCGATGGGTTGAAAGCTTCTGCTCCTCACGGCAAGCATCAATCGTCGTGAAAATGTATCATTGCGAGGAGATGGCTGTCGAGCACGCGGGCCTCCCGCAAGGCTCACCACTCTCTCCTGTCCTCTTCCTGTTTATGAATGCAAATCTGGTGGATGTCCCCATTACTAAAAGAACGGGAGCGATCGCTTTCGTCGACGATTACACCCGTTGGACGGTGGGTTCATCGGCCGACGAGAACACAGCCGTATTGCAGCAAAAGGTCATCCCACATGCATTAGAATGGGCGGCGCAGTCAGGCGCGGTGTTTGAGGCGGAGAAAACATCGCTCATCCACTTCACGAGGAACCCCCGGCACCGCCCACTCCCCGTGCTCCCGTTACACGTGAATGGAGCGATAGTCGCCCCAGCGTCCGAGGTCAAGATTCTCGGCGTGATACTCGATCAAGACTTACGGTTCAGGTCACACATCGGCAAGGCCGCGAACAAAGGAATGAAAGCCGTTCTGGCGCTGAGACGACTGCGCGGGCTACCTCCTTCGGTTGCTCGCCAGCTGTTCACCTCCACAGTCGCATCAAAGATTGACTATGCGGCATCGGTATGGTGCCCTCTACGACCGGATGCGACCATTGCGGCGGGCATCATACGGCCGTTCGAAACCGTCCAGCGTGTCGCGTCGCAGGCCATCGTGGGCGTCTTCCGCGGCACGGCCCTTGCCATTGCTGAGGCAGAGGCGGGCATCGAACCGACTGCCGTACGCCTCCGCGCACGCATTTTGAAACGCTGGATTGTCTGCCACACCCTACCACCGGACTACCCCTTCTGGGGCTGTCGGGCGGCAGCCGCCATGCAGAATGGGAGGCATCGGTCACCGTTCAAAACGCTGGCGAAGCACGGATCACAATGCCTGTCCGACATGGAGGTCATCCGACCATTCCCTCTAGATCCGTGGCAGCGGTCTCTTGGAGATTTGATTACTTCCGTTGGGTCTGGCATGCTAGAACTACACGAGGCCGGCCGCGCCTGCCTCTGGTTGTTCACCAGCGTCAGCGTCCGCAACGGGCTGGTCGGAACAGGGCTGGTCGTTCGCGTGAGCCAAGTCGACGTTACCTCGTCGAGCCGGACGGTCGGCAGTGATGACGCGCTCAATGCCCACTACGCACAGCTGGGGGTAGTGTTCGACGCTGTCTCGTATGTCAGCACGGCACTCCCTCGCATCCAGATACCGCCGTGGAAACTAGACGTGACGATGGTTGTGAATCATCCTGCCGTGCTACTCTCTCTCGCGAAACCCCATCTCCAGAGTGGCCAAGCTCTTATCGTACAGATCACGGAAGGAGGCGGGGGTCAGAGTCAGTCTGAAGCCCCCTACTGATGAAGGCCAGGAGATTACTACGCGAGCACATGCCCTCGCACGCAAGGCCACAGAAGTGAATAGTGAAGTTCTTTCCCCGTCCTGGGCGCGAGTCCAGCTCCGCGCGTCGGCTCTGCGATGGGCTCGGGCGAATACTAAGCAGCACCGGAAGGACCACTTCCGACTGTCGACCACTGGTCAGTTTACACGCCAGCTAGATTCGGCTCTCCCGGGACCCCATACGAGAATACTATATGATAGCCTGAATCGGGAAAAAGCCTCGATGCTCGCTCAACTCCGCACGGGACATGCCCGACTCAATGGATACCTCTACCGGGTCGGCAAGGCCGACAGTGATATGTGCGAGTGTGGCGTCGAGCGCGAAACAGTCCAACATTTCCTCCTCCGCTGTATACGGTGGAATGAACATCGTCGCGTAGTAATTGAAGCCGCGGGTTCGAGCTTCGGTAGTCTGTCACATATGCTAGGAGGTAAACCTGACATGACAGTGGATACGAGCGAACTAAATGGCAGATTATGGAAACCCGACGTCAAAGTTGTCAAGGCCGTCGTCGCATTTGCAATGAAAACGGGCCGGCTGGCCCCAGAAGGATGAAAAGGAAGAAAGGGTGAATCGATCACGAAGCGGTGTTTATATTTATTATCATACGTACATAGTGAACGGTGCAGCGCACACTAGCTAGGGGGCTACATACGACCAAAGGTCGTGAAAAGCCTGAGGAATGAATAATAATAATAATTCGTCCGACTTGGGGAAGACCCCACCTACATGATTTATTTTCCATCACAGGCCGACAGCCTTCCCAAAGTCCAGATTGCTGAAAATGCTGTTGCGACATAGGGCTGGTAAAATCCAGAGCCAAGCCGAGGCATCGTCATTTCCAATGTGTCTACACAAAGAATCGGTTTTGGATCAATTTGATCCTCTTATTTGTATGTTGAACTTAACTTTGACTTGGTCATTTGTCGCGGTAGAATCCGAATACCTGCCCGATTTTCCATTATTCACCACGCCTCTTCCATTGACCCTCCTTCACAAACCCCACCGCTGGGAAGTCAATCCCTATTCAAGCTGCTTCTCCCTAACATTATTATGCTCTAACGCAGACTCCACATGCTCATTCATCATCCGCTTCACACTCTTCAAGAAGCAAGCGGCAACACCGTTCGCCGCAATCAAGCACGCAAGAGTAATCCACATGTACTTCCAAGACCTAGCACTCTCCACTTTCTGCACGGGGGCTTTGGAGTTATTCGCGATCTCTGGACCGACGTACGAAGCATACTTATTGTCGTAGATAGCCGTGAAGAGGGTGATGCCGACGATACCTCCGAGGGCTCGGCAGGACATGGAGACGGTTGCGGCTGTGCCGATTAGGTAGGATGGGATGGAAAGTGCGAGTGCGGTGACTGAACACAATTATGGATTAGATCTTTCATATTGAGCGTTTCGGATGAATGAGAAAATCATACCTGGAATGGTTGTCGTTACGGCTGTACCAGCCCCGAATAACGCGGAGAAAGCGTAAGCCCAGCTCTTCCTCTCAGCATTGACGAGACCCATTAGGCCTACATACAAGGCCCCCTGGTTAGATAAGTGTTTACGTGGTCGGAATGACAAGGGAAGAACATACCTGTAAAGAGGGAGCACCAGAGCAAGGCAGCAACCAGCAGAGCTTTATAAGACTTGGTAGCCGCCATAATCCAGCCTGCCGGGATACAACCGAAGGTCGAGAGGGCCAAGTATGGGGTCAGCATCACTGCAATGCTCACAGCATCTTGGGTAAACAAATCAAAGATCTCTTGCGAAAGAGCGACGTTCACACCAAGAAGCAAAATCCCATCAATCGTACACACAAACAGCAAGATCGGGAAATTCATCGACTCAGAAAACAGACGACGATCCATAATACCCTCTTTCACGACAAATGCTTCGTACAGTCCGAAAAGAACAAGACCAACACATCCTATGGTCAAGGTAGCAATGATCCGTCCCGAATTCCACGAGTAGGTGGAGCCACCCCAAGTGACACCGATAATAAGGGCCGTAAAGGATCCTGCCATCAAGAGGATGCCGACAAAATCCACATTGGTTAATATTTCTCGGAAAGCGCGGTGTTGACCAAGCTGTGGACGGGGCGGGAAATAGGTGAGCCCTACTGCGACTGCAGTGAAACCATAAATGATTCCGTTGAAGTAGTATGCCCACCGCCATCCTCCCGCACCCCCTGTATTTTGTTGCACAAAGGCAGCTGCTACGAAGGTTCCAAGAATGACAAAGGCG
Organism: Penicillium frequentans; assembly: GCA_028828275.1. Classification (NCBI taxonomy): domain Eukaryota; kingdom Fungi; phylum Ascomycota; class Eurotiomycetes; order Eurotiales; family Aspergillaceae; genus Penicillium; species Penicillium frequentans. The sequence goes on along the minus strand of JAQIZY010000003.1, from coordinate 1,170,584 downwards.
CTGGCCATGGCTTGAGTGACGCCCATTGCCCAGGGGCGAAGCGTGTTGGGCATGATTTCTTGGATGCAGGAGATGGAAACGATCTGGTGCATGGTTAGAATCATGGGGAGTTGTGGTAATCAAGTGGTTTCACTTACGCAGCCAGCGTTTGCAATTCCAGTTAGAATATTGCCGCAGATGATATCGGTAATCTTATGGGCGGATCCCGAGATCATGGATCCAATGACTCCTAGCGAAGCACCTCCGACCAGGAACCACTTCTTGCCCAAACGGTCGCTAACGGAGCCCTAGATTGCATCAGCTTAGAAGGAAAATGTAGCCCCTAGTGTATCATGACGCACGAATATTGGGCCCAGGGCAAGACTGAGAAGGAAGTTGCCATTTGCAATCCATGAGGCGAGAGCAGCATCGGACGGCGATTTTGCGACGGTGGCTTCTTGAAATTTGATCGTAGTGTTTGTCTAGCGTTTGAAAGGCCATGAGTTAGCGAGTGGATCTAGCGCATGGAGGTGAAATATAAGGTCGGCTTACAGTATTAGATAGTGCAGCACAAACATTGGCCATAGACAATGTAAGAACTGCCAGTATAGTCCGCCAACCAAGCTGGTAAGGGGTTTGTGGTTCATCTTTTTCAGTCCTGATATGCTCTAACTGGGATACTCCAGTTTCACCCTCTTTTGCTTCTTTGGACATCTTGCAAGTAAACGAATATTCTAGAGAAGGGCACTGGCACCGGGGGCTTGGACTTATCATTAATGCCGCCCCTTCCATAGGAAATCAGGGCGGATTTCCCGCGGTTACTCAGAATATGATTCGAGGTCTGGTGAGCCGCCACCAAACATCATCTTCGGAATTGCCGTGAAAGCGACTTGAATGCGGGGAAATGAACCCTTTGGACCCATGTTTCGCTCCGCCAAGCATCTGGGAAATCCAGGTTACAAGCCCCAGATGCTTGACCCTTACCGTGGAGACTGTCTCGACAAATCAAAATGTGTTAGCTGGCTGGAGTCTGATTCCTGGGATGAGGGGTGGGGGTATGGCGTATTGTTATAGTCGGAAAAGCCGAGCTTACGAAGCTTCTCTGATCGAAGGATTGGAAATCAGGTTCGGGTACCTAATCGAATGAGGCCAATGAGTGGCGAAAAGGCTTACGGAAAGTCCTGCCAGTCGACACTAGGAAGTATACGGCCAAGCTACATGTAAAAAATGGAACAGAAGCTATTCTCTATGGGTGCAAATTAACCCAAATAACCCGCCCAACTCAAGCACTCCCTTCCCCATCCGGTCGTCCGACCTTCAGGAAATCACCGGTATGATAAAGAACCTCGGGTTGAATCTCAGAGATGCGCCACTGACCATCAACCTTCACAAAGATCTGCTGCATCCAGCTCCTTCCATCCGAAATCTCTCCAATCTTGCACATCGGATGCGCATGATCTTCTCCTTCAATTCGGCGTCCATGGCTCGCTAATTGCTGCCACTCCACCACAATCCTCTCTTCTGTGACGGACCTGAAATACGGTACTCCCAACAGATGCTGTGTTGCTAGCGCCTTGACTCCGAGGTGTGTCGGTCCCAGCCATTGTTCAACAAATACATCCGCGGCAAATATTTCACGACCCCACTCGGGGACGACTTTGCTATAGTCGACGATGATGGTGGGGGCTAGAGAAGCCCTGACGCGGGATTTGTCCTTGTAATAAGTCGGTATGGGCGGCAGCATTATGGAGTTTCCGTTTTGGTAAGGCTTACCTTACGGTCGTAGCCATCGGCTAGCGTTCGCGCACATTGGGAAATCTCAATGTAGTCTTGGAACGTAAAAGACGAGGGGGTATAGATTTGGAATGCCATGATAGGCTCTTTCCAGATCGCTCTTGGGAGTATCTGACTGAGTAATGCGAAATTGGACGCTTTAATGGTTGTTGGTAGAACCGATGCGGTCAGGTCCACTTCGGGTATTCCGCAGCACTCCACATCAGTCTCGGCTCCTCCGAATCAGTTGAGATCAGAAGATACTCGGCTCTCGTTATACTCCACTCAGACTCACATGAAAAACATTCTCAAAATCACATCATCTCGTTCACTATCGTGACCATGGCAGGCACTGCAAAGCCAGAATTCACGCTTCGCGCCGGTATCTACCCGGCGATCAACCCGGACCTTTTCACTGACTCCTTGGAGGGTAAAATCGCGCTAGTTACCGGCTCAGGGAGGGGTATTGGACGTGAAATAGCGCTTGCTCTGGCAGTCTCTGGTGCCGCCGTCGCTATCTCCGGCAGAACGCAGAAGGAAGTTGAAGCTACCACACACGAAGTATCAAAGCTGGGAGCCAATTGCATTGGTGTAGTGGCCGATATCTGTGTCCGAGAGGATCTGGATCGTCTTGTTAACGAGGTAATCAATCATTTACCGACAGCCCCATCCAATGTCTCATGCCTTTTGCTTACATGCATGCTTCGCTAGGTAGTTGAGAAACTTGGGGTGATCGATATACTTATCTGCAATGCCGGAACAAACACCTTCATGCCATTCCACATGACGGACCCAGATCAATGGTGGCGTCAGATGGAGATCATGGTAAAATCGCCTACCGAATTGACACGAATGATTCTCCCTTCAATGCAAGAGCGCAATTCCGGGACTATTATCTTCACATCATCTCGCGCCGCAGCAGCAAATCTACCCTGGGCAGCGGCGTACAGCTGCGCAAAAACAGCAATTACGCGCTTCGCTGGAGTCCTGCAGGCTGAACTTAATGCATTGCAAAGAAATACATTTGGCTTCTCATGCAACGGCATCTCGGTATTCTCCATCCATCCCGGGGAAGTCAAGACTTCCCTCCACGACACAGCATTTCCAGAAAAGACCAAACAAGAAGCGCCGTATGTGTTTGAGATGATGGCAAAACTTGCCAAGTCGCATCCCGACTTCAAAGCAGAGCTAGCTGCTTGGACCTGTGTTTACCTTTGCTCTGGGAAGGGCAAAACGTTGGAAGGGCGTCTTGTCGATTGTACCAGGGATATTGACGAGGTCGTAGCATATATCTCTAGCCTACCTCTATCGAAGTTTGGCAATGCCTGCGGCTGAAGCGGAGAATTTACGATTACAAACTGAGCCGGTCTGATACGTAAATCTAAGAGGAAAGAAAACAAAAAAAGAATAAAAGAATAGAAAGCAAAACAAGTTGAAAGCAACCAATCTAAATACTCGCAGACAACTCTTTCTTGGCAAAAACGTGTTCCTGGAATATCTAGCCAACCAGAGGTCGCAGGACCTCGAGAAGTAGTTCACCGTAGTCGTAACTTCAGGCGCTATCGCCTGATACCCGTCTCAGGGGTGAGATGGCCGCGGAGATCGCGACTGGTGCGAATGCACAAAATTTGCTCCCAGTCAGGAGAGGAACATCAAAAAACTCGGCCCTCGCGGAACCGCCGCGATCCATGGACGACGTCGCGGAAGGAGCCCGCAGGGTGCTGAACCACATCGAAAACAATGGCACGGAAGACCGATATGTCACCGGATATATCCGCGCCGTCCGCCAATACGCACTAAACGCCGAACGGGGCGATAGCCAGGGAATGGCCAAGGTGCTCGACGCGCTGACCAAGATCAACCGCGACACCGAACGCTTGAACCAGCGAATCGACACCATTGAAAAGACAACCAGCACTCTATCAACGACTTTGTTCACCCCCGCGGCCAACTCTGCGGCGGCGTGGCGCAACTTCCGAGCCAGGGACTGGCAGCGCGACTTGGTCAAGGCTGGGGCACCCAACACCCGGAGCAACGGCACGTCGTCTCCTGGGGTGCCAGAAGTTGAACTTCGCGAGGACCGTGAGATCATCGTCAAAGTCGGACCAAATCGTGAAGCGATCCGTGGCTTGACGCCGAAGGATCTGGTGGACCGAGCAGAACGACAAAGGGCAACAAATGCCCAGCGGAAGAATTCAGGGGTGTTGGCCAAACAGGCGTCCTTTGTCGCAGCCCGGAAGTTGCCATCGGGTGACGTGGCGATTATTGCCAACAGCGCCGCAGGTGCAGAGGTCCTTCGCAAACACCCCGCGTGGTTGCGGGCGTTTGGACCCGGCTCAGTGATCCAGGAACCGTCGTGGGGAGTCGTGGCGTACCACGTTCCCGTGAAGTCGATGAAGCTGACTCCGGAGACGATGACCGACGCTGCAGCGGAACTGCTTAGGCAAAACAACTGGGGCGAGGACTCCAGGATCCAGTATCTGGGATGGCTGACGCGTCCGGGTGAAAGGGCAGAGGGCTCGATTTTGATCGAGTTCACCAGCCCCGTCGTGGCGAATCGCGCGATCATGACTGGCGTCGTGTGGGGAAAGCAAATTCACCATGCCTCACGATTCTGCCGCGAGGGGCGGATGAAGCTATGCAGAAAATGCCAAAAGCCAGGGCATATCCAGTCACACTGTTCCAACGCTTTCAAATGCGGCCACTGCGCTGGCGGACACCCGACCTGGGAGTGTCCGTCGACAAAGGGGCAAGCGATACCGGTGAAGTGTGCCAATTGCGGCGCGGGACATCGTCCGATAAGTCGAGAGTGTCCGGTGAAGACGGCGGCATTGAATGAAGCGAAACAGGCGCTTGCCGACTGTCCGGCGTACCATCGTGTCCCACTTCATTTTAGGGTCGTACCAGGCGCCAACACAGCAGCAACCTCGTCTAGTACCATCGCGGATGGAATAGAAGCGTCGATACATGCTCCAGAAAGACATCAGGAGGAGGAGTCCTTGCCGGGCAACCAACAGACCTTGACCGACCTGGAGACAGCACCAGTGGAGGTGGAAGTGGGAATACCACCAGAGAGGCTCGTCGAGCCATCTCAACCCAAGAAAGGTCCGGGTCGCCCGAAGGGCTCGAGAACCAGAGTGAAGGACCCCAAGCCGCCAATGATCCCACTAGCTTGTCAACGAGCAACCAGGCTCCAGGTGGCTTCCCAGAAAGCGATTCAAGACCAAACCAATTCGAAAAGACGTCGCACGGCCGAGCCAGGAGAGACCATGGATGAGCAGCCGGATGACAATGACTGGTTCAACATCCAGCTCACACCTGAGGATTTCCCTCAAGCCAACACTCAGCAGGACAGCCATGAGGACCGGCTGTCCCAATTCATCAGCGAAGTCACAAATGTCAACGATGCCGGTAGCACACCCGGACCCGAGGGCGAGGGCCTGGACCCGGAGAGTCCTGAATACCGAAAAATGGTCATCCTGAAATACAAACAGCAGCAAGCGATACCAATTAGATCTTCCCCGCCGGCATTCACGACTGATGCACTGACAATCGAGGACCCCATTGACGAGATATGGCACGAAGCCAGCGAGCGAAGTGATGACGAACAGAACCATCAATGAAATCTTTCGAAATCCTGCAATACAACGTACACAAGTCGTGGCCGGTAATGGCTACATTTCTGTGAGACAGAAAGGTTCTCACAGCAGATGTCATCGCGGTGCAGGAGCCGTGGAAGAACGACTTACAACAGACAACCCACCAACCGGCGACGGGCACATTCCAACTGATATATCCGGCTGGAAAAGGCGCGAATGACGGGAGCGAAGGCCAGGAGGGCCGACAAAATCAGGACTCCGGCTTTTCACACCCAGGAGTGTGCCTATTTGTGTCCAGAAAGCTTGACCCGAGCACTTGGTCCTGCCAGCTCATCTCGCAGGACTACCAACTGCTAAAGCTCAGAAGAGCCCACTATGGCAGGGACTGGACAGATCTCTTCGTACACAACATATACAATAGACCAGGCAGCAAAACACTCGAGCAATTTAGACGCGAACTATCGAAACGCCCTCTGGGAGAACACGTTATTGTGGGAGATATGAACGCACACCACCCGATGTGGGGAGGCCTGGGCACCAGAACCGACAACGAGGCGAAACAATTGATCGAAATTGCTACGGAGTGGGGTCTCGAAGTGACGACCGAAGAAGGGAAGCCTACCTGGTCTCGAAGCGATCAATCGTCGGTGATTGATCTCACCTTCATCTCTTCGAGCCTCACGGGCAGGCTGATACAATGCGAGAGGGCGGACGACATCGAACATTCCTCTGACCATTTTCCAGTCAGAACCGTGCTTGACATTGAGACACCCATTACTGTACAACAGAAGCGAAGAAACTGGAATGCCACTGACAACAAGAGACTTGTCCAGAAGATTGAGGACAGTCTGCAGGCAAGGGATCTGTCCCAGGCAGACTTTCAGCAGATAGAAGAACAATGCCAGGAGCTAGTGCAAGTTGTGACTTATCTACAGAATAAAACTCTTGCGAAAACGCGAAAAAGCTATCAAACGCCCTGGGCTCTGTCTAGGGCTCAGATTATTATTCACTATAATCAAAGGAATCGATTGAACTCACTTTAAATTCACTTCCGTCATCGTGGCTGCCGCCATGGCCGGAAAGAAGAAAAAGGGGGTTCCATGGACGAGTCTTGGCCGGAACCACCGATCGGCCAGAACGACCATGAACCACGCGCGCACGCGAAGAACCTTTTGAAGACTACGAAGCAATGGAAGAAGTCCGCTGGAGAAGGTGGACTGCCGTCTCTCGAACGCTTTGTCCAATTCCTGGACGCCGTGAGCACTCTGGCGACCAGGATAAAGGAAAGCGACACGCTGGCTGAATTGCAACGCATCAGCAAGATTATGAGCGATAACGACCGTAAGCACACGGATATGATCACCAATATACAGCAATCTATCAACTTGCAAGCCGTGAAGGCCACTACCGCAGCCGCTGGCCAGGCCCTGCCTAGCCGTGCAAGACCTTCATCGTATCGCGAGGCCCTCGCTAGCCACGTGACCTCTTCACAGTCGTCGTTAGTGTCTGAATGGCTCACAAGAGCCAAGACAAACGGCACTGTTCCAAGCAATAGCCTCAGTAGCGGCAGTAGCGCGGTGGCCGTGCCGTCCCTTCTGATGCGCGAGGACTTGCAGCTCCTCGTTCGTGGCACTGCGCGAACGCTGGTCGATCCCCTGCGAAGGGACGAAGCGGAGCTAGTGCGTCGAATCAACAAGGCCATCAAGGCCGATGTCAGAGATTTGGAGCTCCCCGACGAGCGCGGACCTGTCTCTTCCGGTCGAGTTCTCCCCAGTGGAGATGTACTGCTCCAGGTGGACAGCCTCGATCAGGTTCGGCAGCTCACCCAAGCTGCAGCGCAGAAGGATAGCAACTGGTGCCACGCTTTCGGCGAAAACGCCGCGCTGAAACGACACGCTTACGCCGTACTCGCGCGAGGTGTGTCCTGCCGCTTTGATCCGTATGGGCCGGGAGCCCGAGCGAGGATCATCGCAGAAAACACAGCAGCCCGAATCAACGACACCACCAAGATTACCCACATCGGGTGGCTGATGAGCAAGCGACAGATGGAGGAAGTGCGGCCAGAGTTCGCCAAGCTCGTGGTCGAGTTTGCGGACGCTGATGCAGCCAACCAGGCCATCTTACGGGGCCTCACCGTGTACGGCTAGGGTTCCGAAAGGAATAAAGGAATGCGAATAAACGCCTTATTCATATTCGCACTCCGCGAATATGAATATATGAATTTTTTATTCACGCGAATAAACGCATTATTCATATTCGCATTCATATTATTCATATTGTGTATTTTATCCGGAATAATACTTTGTCCGATACGGCGGTTATCGCATTACTGAAATACCCTTAGAGGTCTGTTTCATATTGCCATCACTTCATCGGCGATGCTGGACGGTGTAATATCACTTGCAGGCATATGCTGAGATGTTAAAATCGCTTTTATTGGTTTCTTAGAAGCCTGTTATTCCGTAAGCAAGTAACGCAAGCTGTTTTCCCCATTTGCGGGTGCTCACATTGGAAACCTTCACACCGGCCACAGAGATCCTTGGAAAAATATATATCTACATGCCCAGTTTCATATTATCTTGGGTCAAATTATCGAATAGACCTGCTCAGCCCCGCTATATACCTTCAGTTAACTGTAAACTCTGTCTATATAAGCAACTCGATAAATGACACGTAAAAACGCGTTTGCCGCACGACGCCGAGCTCTCGGTAGCCCTAACTACATTTTGTTTACATTCAAACCCATCAAGATCGCATCGCTGGAAGCTGAGAAGAGACCTATCAATTTTCCACATCAAGAAGGGAATAAAAAGCGCGAGCATGATTGAGTTCGTCCGGAATCATCCTTAAATCCCTTGCCAGCCGGCTCCTTATTGTTCTACCGGAGGACAGCGAATCCAGGTAGCTCAAGGTATGTTATACATTACTGCTGATACCTCCCTGAGATAGTGACCCAAAGAAACAGTAGCATGGCGTCTATATCTCATCCGATCATGCGGAGGACTCGCGGTCTTCCACGTCGGGACTATAATGCTCTACACAATGGCCTCGTTTCCTCGTCTTCGGAGCAATCCGAGGAATCGATCGGTGAAATAGAAAGCCCTTTCTCTCCCGAGCCCTCCCTACCTGTGCACACCGGCAAAATGCCTCAGTCAAAACGGTCTTACTCTTTAGTGAGCTCTTCACCCTCCCCATTGATCCCGCATTCTTGGAGGTTAGGGGAGATACGGCGAGTCCGCTCCCGTCAAAAAGACGAAAGACCAAGTCGTATTCCAGTTGGACCGTCGAGCACTTTTGGACCACAGATCTCGATAGCACTTGGTGTCGGCGGGATGGCCCGCCAAAGAAAGATCGACTGCTGGTGTGCAAGCACTGCAACTGGTCCTCCAGGGATTCGGCGCGCTATGGTTCCACTTCAAACTTGCTGGTGCACCTCCAAACCAAGCATCATATTAAGTCTGAGACCGGCTCCATTTTCTTACCCGCGGCCGAAGGAAACATCGACCGATTCTTGGAGACGCCAAGAAGGAAGGCTGGCGTTGAAGAGATGCTAATTCGATGGGTCATTCAAACAAGACAGCCCTTTACAATAGTGGAGCACCCGGCTTTCAAGGCACTTATTGAAGCAACAGGGGCTTCTTTGCCCATCAAGACCGCTGATACTCTGAGCAACCGAATTAAGGAGGAATTCCACTCACATAGGGCTTACGTGAAAGACGAACTCAAGAGGAGCAGCCGGACACTTGCATTGTCTCTTGACGTGTGGACATCGGAAAATCAAATTCCAATCATGGGTATCATCGGTCACTGGATATCTCCCGATTTTGAAAAGCGAGACGAACTCCTTGAGTTCACCGAAATTAACGGACCGCATTCTGGAGAGAACCTAGCGGAGGTTGTGCTAAAGATGCTCGACGAACTAGACATCGCGCCCAAACTCCTGACTATCACCGGGGACAATGCAGGCAATAATGGAACACTCTGTGATAGCCTACATGACCAGCTCCTTAAGAAGTATGACAATGATGATGACCGCTTTCGCATCAGACCTCTCATGCGGTTCCGTGGACGGCAGAGCTTTATTCCATGCCTTGCCCACATCCTCAACCTGATTTGCAAAGATGTGTTGGCCTCTTTAAAGGCTGGCTCGGCTCGGGAAGCAAAGGCGATACTAGACGACATGGCCATCCATGTTAGTCCAGCATTCAACTCCCTTCATAGCACGAAAGGAGCAATTATGAAAATCAGGCTTCTGACACTATGGATTGCTCGAAGCCCACAACACCGCCAAAATTGGAAAGAAATATCCCCGAGCAAACAAGTCAGTTATGATGTTGGCACCAGATGGAACTCAACGTATATCATGATTCAAGATGCCCTACGGCTGCAGACTGAGCTGGGGCAATTCGTGCGAATACATCCAGAGGTTCAGGCCCTCCAGCTTACCGATGGCGACTGGTCGACACTTCAGCAAGTAGCGAAGATTCTCAAGCCGTTCTGGGACCATACAAACTCTGTTTCAAAGACATGCCCGATGATTGTGGAAAGTCTTCCGATTTACTGGAGTTTGGACGATCTGTTGAATGATGTTCAAAACGCGGAGGGGGATTTTGAAGACGTAAGCATTGAAATTCGCAATGCGGTGGAGAGAGGCATTCAGAAGATGAACAAGTTCGCTAGAAAAATGGACGACAACCTTCTTTACTATGTGGCTTCCGTGTTAGATCCACGCATCAAGTCATCTTGGATCGTGTCTCAAATGAGCGAGCAGGATTCGGCCCTTATCGTTTCGCAAGTGCGGGAATTTTTAAAGAAAGAATACCCTCCAGAGCCATTCGTCTCCCGTGAAGCTAATCATACACGCCCACCGGGGATGTCGGAAACTATGTGGAGAACTCTGTGCAAAGTCCAGCCATCCAAAGAGGCGTCTTTGTCGGATGTTGATAAGTATTTGGATTCTCCGCCGGTCAACTGGTCCCACCATATGATTGGTGATGCGGACGCAGAATGGGTCCTAAAGTGGTGGAAGGCGAACGCGTTTAATTTTCCACTCATGGCAAAAGCCGCTCGCGATTATCTATCTATCCCTTCGGCAGAGGTTGGGGTGGAACGCGAGTTCAGCAATGCTCGAAATATCTTGGGCCTCCGAAGACATCGCCTGAACGCGGAGACTATGCGATGGTTGATGTTGTTGAGAGAAAAGTCTTAAAATCAAATCTCATCTTTGTTATGTATGCATGTCATTTTCGATGCTTCGGAAAGAAAATTAACCTGTATTTCACCATGGAACAGAGTGTACGCGTTGATGATGTACTCGAACGTAATGAAACGAAAGGTCAGGTAAGGTATTTTATTATATGAATAAATATGAATTATTCATATATTCATGAATATTGCGAATATGAATAAGCTCTTTATTCATATTCATATTATTCAATTCATATTATTCATATTCACAAAAATTTGTGAATATTCATGAATAATCATATTCCTTTCGGAACCCTAGTCAGAGTTCGAGCGCAGCACAGGATACGATCTCCGGAACGATCAATGTTAAACGCAACACTCCGAATATTACAGGCGAACTGCTGGAAATCCAGAGATAAGGTCATGATGCATCTCTTCGGTGAAGAAGAGGTGCAGAGAATGGAGATCCTAGCGATCCAAGAGCCGGAGGTTTATGGCTTTGGAGACGCGGGCTCGTTGATGATGACCTACTCGCAGGCACTGAGCGGCAACTTTCACGTTCTTCTTCGCCCAACGCTGGTCGAGGATGGCGAGGATGGGAAGCCGCGCGTCTGTTTATACGTGAACAAGAAGATAGATCCCAAGACATGGTCAGTGAGGCATCACTCGCGAGATCTGAGCACGCTCACCGTTCGCACCGCCCTGGGAGCGGTGGATATTCACAATATCTATGTCCCCAGCAAGGTTGGTGTGGCCCCCACAGACAGGGCCCGGGTGGGTGAAGCCACTCGAGAATCCCTCACGGTGCTCCGCACGGCGCTGCACCGAGGGCACTTGGGCAGACAGGTGGTTGTCGGAGACTTCAATCTCCATCATCCCCTGTGGTCGACTTGTCGTCAGGCCAGTTTGCCGGATGCGGATGCGGATGAGCTGATAGGAATTAGCGGCGACCATGGACTCGAGCTGCTGGAGCCTCTCCGCAGCGGAGAACTGCCGACTGCTCACGCGGCTTCATCAAAAAGCCGAGGTGTGGGCACGACGCCATGCGTCAATCTTTGCACCGGCGAAGTATGGGCTGATGCACATGTGGAAGAAGGGAGTCGGAGCTCGCAAACCAAACACACCGACCGACATTCCGCTTATGCTGAATGGCGTCGGAATCCAGCCAACATCATCGCTACGATATCTGGGGATCGAACTGGACGAAAACCTGACCGGCCGCGCGCAGGTTGACCGGTGCCGCAAGAAGGCTGCAGCCCTTGTGGCGGCACTCCGTTCCATCGCGGGCATGACGTGGGGCGTCAACACCCTGAACCTGCGTCGGATGTGGACCGCTGTGCTGCTGCCGCAGATCGCATTCGCCTGCTCCGCCTGGCGGACGGAGGGCGCATACGGGATGAAAGGAGTCGAGGAGACGGCGCGAAGAGCCATGGAATCGATCCAGTATCAAGCTCTTTACAAGATAGCCGGCGCGTTCCGCACGACCTCACGCTCTGCCCTCGAGATCTGTCTGTTTGTTCCGCCAGTCTCGATCACGATGCAACGCCTTTCGGAAGAAACCTGTCTACGGCTCCATGCCACACCGATTGAATCTACGCCGAGAACGACCGCGGTGCACGGGACCGCAATGCCTACGGCTCATCATGCCCTTATCTCTCCTTTACAACGCCTGGAGCTACACCTCCGCAGAAAAGGAATCGACGTCGCCAGAATCGAACGCATTCGGCCGTTCGCAGTGGCGCCATGGTGGGAGCCCCCCGAAACGCACATCGCACCTACAAAAGAACAGGCCATCCAGGAACACCATCGAGTGATTCGAGCAACCAACGGGCCGAACCTGGCCATAGGCTACACCGACGGGAGCGGCACGACACATGGCGTAGGCGCTTCTGCCACCACGTCCCGGGGCGATGCCATCACGGTGCTCGGCACGCTGGAAACTCACACGGTCTACGCCGCGGAGCTCGAAGGCATCCGTCTTGCCCTGCAGTTGTTCTTGCGCGGCGACGGACAACGAAACACAGGTCAAACCCCCCGAACGGCTACCATCTTCACTGACAACCAGGCAGCGATCCGAGCCTGCGCACATCTGCAGCGTAGCTCCGGCCAGCACACGGTGCGAGAGATCTCGTGCCTGGTGGAAGCATTACGGGGCATTGGATGCCATGTGCGCATCCGGTGGATACCGGGGCATGTGGGCGTTGCGGGCAATGAACGAGCAGACAGGTTGGCGAACGACGCCGCTAATGTGCCAACAACGGCGTCTCCACTGATGGTTCTGCTCTCTGGATGCCGGATGAAACTACGCAGGATTGCCTTCGAACACTGGACCCAGGAATGGGTCGATGGCGAGCACGGCGCATACGCGCGCCTTCTGTTCCCGGTGCCTACGAAGGATATCTTCGAGCTACATGAAACGCTCCCACGGGCAGCAAGCTCAGCTTTGATCCAGATGCAAACCGGCAAGATTGGCCTCCCTGGCTACCTGAACACTATTCCACGATGGCGCGAGGAGCAGCTGGAAGCAAATCCCCTCCGAGATCCGGCACGGTGCAGCTGCGACATTGGGAATCAGGACACACAGCACGTGTTGCTCACCTGTCCTTGCTTTACCGACCTTCGACTTCGCGTGCTGGGCCCGCCGCACGCGCGGACGAGGTTGACGTGGAAGGACTGGCTCACCAAGCCGGCCTCAGCAGTCAAAGCGACCACATTCATTTTAAAGACGAGGCTGCTCGGCCAATTTCGGGCGCTACCGAACACTTTTCAGGCCTCCCGCACGGGAAGCCGGTAACACCGGGCATTGTGTCTGCCCTGCTTGCGTCTGCGGACCATAATTACTGTAGAAATCTATCGCCTGCCTCGTTTCGATGAGGCGGGAAGCGCATCAGAGGGGACGAAGGATCGGTGCAAGGCACCGTGCCGCGCCCGGCCGGACGAGTCCGTCAACGGCGGTGGCCACGGCACGCTGTCTTGCGCCGGAACCGAACTGATGCGGTTAGGGTACTGACCGTGGAACGGGGGTGTCCAGGCAGTCTGATTTTCCTGGAGTGAGCGTGAATCTCTACTACCTCGACGCTGACGCGCTTTATCTGCGGGTGGATACTAGTGTCGGCGAATCAGGTGAACATAGGAGGAATTTAGAGAGATGGAAATTCGGTGTGGAGTGGAAGTGAGAGATGAGCGCTGGAAATCAATTTGTCATTGCATCATGTCATGTATATAGTTGTCCCGACTGCCCTACAGAGATCTGTCGGCAAATCGGCCTTGCGGCTGACAGATCCGTGAATGAATAATCAATCAATCAATCAATCAATCAGCTAGTGCAAGTTATTCAGTCGGCAATTGAGGACTCAACTCCATGGGCGAAACCATCAGCGTGGTCGAATTCCGATTTCGACGATGAGTGTAAGGCTGCAGTCAAAGAGGTTCGTCGTCTTCGCCGCATCCATACGCGAACGAAAGACCCCTTCGACTGGATGCGCTACTCCGTCGCACGCAACATGAAGGCGCGTCTCATCAAGAAGACTCTCTCAAGAGCGCATCGGCGCCGAGTACAACAGGTCATCGAAGATGGCCCGCAAGGCATGTGGCGACTAGCAAAGTGGGCAAGGAGCCGAAACGGGGCCTACGAGAAGGGGCTCACCCCGTCATTGAAAATCCCGGATCCCCAAGCACCCGGAGCTCTCGCGGAGACCATTGAGCAAAAAGCAGACGCCTTCCGGGCTGCATTCTTCCGACTACCACCGCCAGCCGATCTGTCCGACACAGAATCATTTCAGTACCCGCAGCAGATCGAATTTCCATCAATTACGGCACAAGAGATACAGGAGGCAGTGCAAGGAGCGAAAGCAGGCAAAGCACCAGGAGAGGACGGCATACCGAATTCTCTCTGGCACAAGCTTATCGGGATACCGGTCATCCTAGAAACGCTACTTCAGCTATTCAACGCCTGCATACGCTCTGGCTACAATCCGTCACACTTCCAGCGCTCGATCACAGTTGTCCTTCGAAAGCAGGGCAAAAGCGACTATCAACTCGCAAAATCTTACAGACCGGTGGCATTACTCAACACACTCGGAAAGTTCCTGGAGTCCGTCGTTGCACGACGGATCAGTTACGCGGTGGAGACCGAGGGACTGCTCCCACGAACCCATCTGGGGGGCCGAAGGGGCATATCTACTGACCATGCTATTCACATTATCATCGATCGGATTAAAACCGCATGGGAAAAGGGCACGCCAGTGGTGTCTCTGCTAATGCTAGATGTATCTGGGGCGTACGACAATGTCTCCCACGATCGCCTTCTGCATAATCTCAAGAAACGACGCCTGGAACACTTCGTTCCCTGGGTGAAGGCTTTCTTGACCAATCGGAGCACGAGAATCCGCATGTCCGATACAATTCCCACACCCACGGGCATCCCGCAGGGGTCGCCGATCTCGCCCATTCTGTATCTCATCTACAACGCAGATCTCATTGAGAGCTGCGGCAATGGGGTGAATGGCAGCGGGTGGGTCGACGATGTTGGCTTCATGGCCAAAGGCGACAGCGAACGCGAGACCATCAGGAAGCTCAGGGCGGCATGCCACAAGGCCGATCAATGGGCCGAGAAACATGCATCCGTCTTTGACCCGAAGAAATACGCACTCATACTCTTTGTGAATACCAAAGAGGTTGATCCACAATACACATCCCTAAATCTACGAGGGCACAGCGTGAGAGCGACGAGAACGGCCGAGCGATACCTAGGCTACTGGTTAGACCCGGGTCTGGAATTTCACCACCACCGCGAGAAAGCTGTGGCCAAGGCTAGCGTCTCCCTTCAAGCGCTCCGAAGCTTGGCGGGTTCAACGTGGGGAGCCTCGCTCTATGCAATGCGAAGGATCTACCAAGCGGTCATCATTCCACAGATGCTCTTCGGCGTCTCTGCCTGGTACCAACCTATGCTCATCAGCAAGTCCAAGGCAAGAAATATGTGTCACCCGTTCGTGGCAATTCAAAAGCAGGCAGCATGCCTCATTAGCGGAGCCTTCCGGACTACAGCAGCCGAAGCACTCAACTCAGAACTTCACTTGCCGCCTATCTCGATCCAAATGAATCGATTAGTACAAGAAACGGCCCTCAGACTACGAACGGGACCTTTATTCGCTGTCGCACCAACAATGCTTCGACGTCGACCGGCAGGTGAGAGAGACTGGTCTGGTTGGTCACCGATGGAGGCGCAAGCCTGGAAGCCGGGTGGATGTCTAACGACTCCCCCGGGAGCTTTGGTGGGAAACTGGGAGAGTCGAAAGGCATTCGTCCTGGCACCATGGCAAGCACCACCAGATGTGACGATCGAGGACCGAGACGCTGCTGTGCAAAATCATAAACGAATCCTTGGCAAAGCCACAGAAGAGAGACCCTTCATTATGTATACTGATGGAAGTGGCATCGAGAGTAAAGTAGGAGCAGCAGCAGTAGATGAGATGGGGGAACACATCGCTCTCAGCCAGATGGGCGATGACGACTCGTCTACTGTGTATTCTGCGGAGCTACGGGCCATAGAGATGGCTCTGGAGTTAGTTCTCGAAGGTGATGAGCCCAGGCTCACACGGGCAAAAAACGGCTTGGTCATATTCGCGGATAGCCAGGCGGCGCTGAAAGCGCTCCGACGACCGCGCATGCCCTCTGGTCAGGTTTATCTCGCGGGGTGTCTGGACCTAATCCGCCAATTGGCGGACAAGGGCATTCGAACGGAACTCAGATGGATCCCAGCTCACCAAGGTGTAGCACGCAACGAGATCGTGAACGCACACGCGAAAGAAGCTGCACAGAAACCCGAAGAACCGCGGAACTCGCTCAATCGGTACATCTGCCTCTCAGCTGCAGCCAAACGACGCTTGCGCCGAGAGGCGAAAATTGAGTGGGAGAGGGCATGGGCGCTAGAAAAGACCAGTCGGCCGACCAGGCGACTGATCCAAGTACCAACCAAGAAAACACTCAACTATTGGCTCGGGCTCCGCAAAGCAACGACATCAATCCTGATGCAGCTGCGCACGGGACGGGTTGGACTAAGCACCTATCTCGCTCGCATCAACCGACGAGAGTCGGCACGGTACGACTGCGAATTGGGCAACCAGACGGTGGCTCATGTCCTGCTGGAGTGCCCGCTCCACCAAGCGGAGCGGGACTGGATGCGGCGCACCCTGTCGGGGCAAGGGATCGTCATTTGTCGAGATGAACTTCTGACACGTCCCGAAGCGCGCACTACCGTTGCCGACTTTATGGTCAAAACAGGGGTTCTGAACCAGTTCCAAGCAGTGGATCCAACTGCTCTCGGTGTGGAAGAAGTAGAGAGAGAATGACCCCCCGAGAACAGTGTGACGGAAGAAGAAGAATGGTGCCCGCGAGGAGTGCAGTGCCAGGTCCACTGTACTCCCTTGAGTCAAACGCACGCGCGAGCGGCTGTCGACAGTCGAGAAGGGTGGTGGAGATTACAGGGGCGAGGTTGGAGTAGGTGGAGTGAGAGTGGAGCGGGTCCTAGGGAAGGCGGTGAGGACTAGGAACATTCGTTTAGACGCCGTGCAAGTGGTGAAACACTTGTACATCTGCTTTCCTTTGTTGTTTTGTTGTTTTGTTTCTACATTCGATGGGACCAGCGGGAAGCTCGCATCATGAGTTTCCTAAGGTCACCAATGGGCTGGTCACCACCTTTCCGCTGTCGGCGGGCCCGACAGTACTCCCGCATAGCAGCATTTATATAAAGCGAGCTACATCGGGCAAATGAATTCATCATCATCATCATCAACATCATCATCATCATCATCATCACCCGACGTCAAAGTTGTCAAAGCCGTCGTCGCAATTGCAATGAAAACGGGCCGGCTGGCTCCAGAAGGATGAAAAGGAAGAAAGGGAGGATCGACTTCGAAGCAGTGTTTATATACGTACATAGTGAACGGTGCAGCGCACACTAGCTAGGGGCTACATACGACCGAAGGTCGTGAAAAGCCTGAGGAATAAATAATAATAATAATAATAATAATATGGAGAAGCCAAGCCCCAAAAGCTAAAAATAGCGATCAGGCTCATTCAACCCAATCGGCAAAATCTCGCACGTTTTGTGTTTCGAGTCTGGGGTTCAAGCCACATCTTTTTTTCAATCCTGTCATTTCTCCTTTCTTGATATCGCATACATTCATCTGCTGATCTCCCCGGATCAAAACGGGGCAAAAAAGTGTCCCGTTCTCCGACACTCCGACACACCCCCCTTTCAACATCCTGTCACTGTCGCAACCAGCACACACCAGCCAGAATGGGCTGGTCCGTGTGTAATGCTACGGAGGAGCATGAGAAAAGTACGATCCCACCTCCACTGCGAAAAAGAATGCCAGGACTAACATGACTCGCGGACAGTCTCCGAAACCGCCCTCTGGGATGGCGGCGTCACATTTCACGACCTAAGCTTGATTGTGGGAGGTGTATGTGGTTTGCTCTCTTGCGTCATCTCCATCGCCCTTATCATGGCCCATGCTATGCATTACAGCAAGCCTATCGAGCAGCGCCAGTAAGTCGTCATTGGGTGGAACACAGCCAGGTCGGAACGTCCGGGCGGGATTGTTGATTCTGGAATGTCTCGACTATGCGCTGACTGTTGCTCTTTCTGTACTACAGTATCATACGAATCCTATGGATGGTCCCTATATACTCGATCGTCGCATGGCTCAGCATCATGTTCTATAACGACTCCGTCTACTTCGAGGTTATCGGCGATTGTTACGAAGCGTCCGCCATTGCCTCTTTCTTCTCCCTATTGTGCGCCTACATCGCGCCCGACTTACATAGCCAGAAAGACTATTTCCGTGGCATTCAGCCCAAGCCGTGGGTTTGGCCCTTGAATTGGTTTCAGAAATGGGCATGGTGTGGCGCGAAACGTGGGGCATGGCGGAACCCACGCAGCGGTCTGACGTGGTTCAATGTAAGCAAGGAATGTTCCAGGTTGGAGATATATGCTGGACATATGATACTGATGAAAGGCTTCGCTTCAGGTCATTTGGGTGGGTGTCTTTCAATACTGTTTGATGCGCGTGTTGATGACCTTTGTCGCGGTCGCCACTCAAGCTACCGGGAGATATTGTGAAGAAACGCTCAGTCCTGCTTTTGCGTATATTTGGGTTGTCGTCATTGAATCCGTTGGCGTCATTATTGCGATGTTCTGCCTGATCCAATTCTACATTCAGATCAAGGATGGTATCAAAAAGCACAGACCTTTCTTGAAAATTCTAGCGATCAAGCTGGTTATATTCCTTTCTTTTTGGCAATCGGTATGTGCATTCATTCCTGGAACCTTTTTTTGGACGTAATTCTGATTATCTTCATTTTACAGGAAGTCATTAGTTTGCTCATGTCCAGTGGCATTGTCAAAGGGTCGAAGAAGGTCAACACAATTGATCTCAAGTACAGTCTACCAGAGCTTTTAATTAACATTGAAATGTTAATCTTTGCCGTTTTGCACTGGTGGGCTTTCCCCAAGACGCCCTATGTCATTGCCAGCCAAGGCGCTGAGGTGACCGATTTCTACGGCGCTGGCAAGGGATCCTACGAAGGAGCAAGATGGGGATTTAAGGCTCTTGCTGACGCAATGAACCCACTCGACCTATTCAAAGCCGTCGGGCGTAGTGCACGCTGGCTGTTTGTCGGCCGCAAAACCCGCACCCTGGATACCAGTTACCAACAGTCCCCGAACTCGAACGACGCAATCGGCCTGCGACCCTCAGAATCGGGAGTCGTCCAAGGAACCGCCTACCAGGGCGCCACAGCCATGGCTGGTGGTCGGACAGGCCGTTACGGGGCTTCACCTTCACCGGACGAGGATGGTGCCATTCTTCTCGCTAACGCCCAAGCGAACCCGCAGGTCGCTCCTTTGGGTACTTCGCCATATGCCTCTGATGCCGAGGAGTATCTCGCGGGACACTCAGGAAGCCGTTATTACGGCCATGAGAGCTCGCCTTCGCCCTATACCCCGCCTGAGATTCCCGACACTGCCTACCACAGCAAAGTTTATGACCCCCACCCTGCTGTCTAGGGTTCCGAAAGGAATATGATTATTCATGAATATTCACGAATTTTTGTGAATATGAATATATGAATAATTCATATTTATTCATATAATAAAACATGTTGAGTATCACGGGGTCTAAGGCCCTGTGGGGGGATCATCAAGAAACATAAATAGATGAGGAGTCCCACCTGAGAGATAGATAGACAATGAACTCAATACAATCAATTCTATTTCAACAGGTTATGAGCCCGGGTGGCTTGTCCCCGGGTACCCAATCAGGCAGCAGGGATTCAAAGAGTCATTTCTCTGCTGAGATCTACAGCTAAGCTTCCCATCAAATGATTACTCCATTAAGTCAAAGATCTGACCATATTGATTCAGTTGATTGATTGGTGAAGAGGTATCGATCGCGATCACTATCACTATCACATCATTACGAGATATCACATTGAAGGCTCTTGTGATTCGTTAATTGAAACGCCACCGAGACGAAAAGAACTTGACCCCTCATTCAATTTCTCTTGATCCAATATTGTTGCGACGGTACTTGTTACAAAAGCCAATCAAACAATGCCTCTTTCTGCAAGGAGCCCAAAAGCTGCCTCTCCGCGGCTACGGTCTTCATCTAAGAAAAAGACATGTCAACCTGGGACAAGCACGAAACGGCAAAACAGACACTCTTGGACGGATGAGGAGCTGAATCTGCTTTCCTACCTCCGGCATCTTCGGCGTTGGCGCTTCTCACAAATTCAGAAGGCACACTTTCCTTCACTTTCATCAAGCGCACTCTTAGGAGCCTATTGGCGCTTATCTACTGAAGAACGGGAACGTCGTGCATCAGTAGTCGCTGCTCCAATAATCACTCTCCGCAATACTGCAACAGACTCTCGCCGTGCTTCCAACGCTCAATCTACGCAGCTTGGCCTTGAGAACGAATCAAGTTTCTCCCAGGCGGAAAGCAACACCGAGACCTCAATCCTACGCTCGCGAAGTTCTGCCACTGGAGACGGACCTGTAGCCAAAGGCAACCATAAAAGTCGCTACAACCTTCGGCCACACAGACCTACGATCTTCCCGCAAAGAGGACCACGGTATAAGATTGACCAGCGTCGTTTTCCTCACTTCTCCAAGTCGTACAGGTACCACATGAGCCTACACCGGCTGCCAGACAGAGACTACGTCCCGTTGTCACATACACCTACACCAGACTTATCGGACCGTAGCCCCTCGGTCGTCTCAAGCCAGCCCAGTGCCGTATCAAGCCTAGAGCTCTTTGGCTTAGAAACGCGCTCTCCCAACTCATCACATCGTGGTTCTTCGGGTAACTCCAGTTCAGTCGACGAGATCTCCAGCGCAGAGTACTTCAATTCCGAGGAGCATCCATCTACATCATGACTGACATCGCGAAATTTGAGCAGTTTGGATTAAACACATTCTACAATGGTATTCCAATGCTCGATAATGCCAGTGATTGGTTCAAGTGGGAACAGAAAGTTCATGAGTTCATTCGGATATCAGCCGTTGCCGACGATGGGATTACTCCACCAACAGAGGAAGAAGAAGCACGACAATGGACGCGTCGGCAAAAGTTCTACTCTGCGATGATCACAGCAAAGCTTACCCACAACGCGGCACAAAGGATCAACGCCTTTGAGATCTCTCAAGTCCAGGCGCTCCTCAAGGCAGTTAAAGACAACTTCAAACCAGAAGGCACCGGCACCTATGTCAACCTTCAGCGACGGTACATGTCCCTCACCAAAGTAAAATGTGGAAGTGCTCAAGCCCTTGGAGCCGAGATCCGCAAAATCCATGCGGAGAAACTTCTCTTTGATCCCGATTGCGTATCTTCCGAGATTGAGAGAACGTTCTTTTTCGTGCACGCGTTAGGTGCAGAGTATGAAAGCTTCCGCGATCACATATTTCGGCAAATGGATCTCGTTAATGAAAGAGATGCCAATGGTAACATCACGAAAGCGGCACCCACGTTCGACTTTATTGAGAACAAAGCAATTGAGGAAGAACACAGGAAGGGGCAATTGAGCAAACAGCCAATGGAGATGCAAGCGCGTCCCGCTCTCGCGTTCGTCCGAGGGCCGGGTGACAAGAAAGTCATACCGGCATCGAACGGAAGGACATGCCGAATAGAGATCGAAAACGTACCATACTGTTCCTTCTGCCGGAAGCCCTATCATGTGGACTCAGAGTGCTTCAGCAAGAATCCGAGACTGAAGAAGGATCAAAAGAAAGAGGGGAAAAACCACCAATCGAAGCCAGGAAATCCACATACAGGCCCGCGCAGATCGTTGAAGCGGCAGTCCTCCACAGATGATGAAGATGATGCCAGTGGCCCACAGAATCCAAAGAAACCCACCTTTCTGGCGGCAAAAATCTCCGGAGAAGATGTGAATCAAGCATTCGGACGGGATGTTGAAGGCAACTTCCTTCTCGGCCATGTCCCCACAATGATGGTTACAAAAACCTTGTCGATCCGAGACGCGTGGATTGTCGATAGTGGATGTGCTCAACACGTCTGCAACAACGCCTCAAAATTTGTACAGATGAACAAGTACCATGGGCCACCGTTGAGGAGTGTCGATACCTCCATCGCTCCCTCGGGAGTGGGAACAGTCAATGTTCTATGTAATGTACGAGGAAGAAGGAAATGGCTTGTGCTTGATAATGTCCTCTACGTCTCATCTGCACATGCAAATCTCATCTCGGTACTGCAGCTTCTCAAACAAGGAGCGAAATTCGGATTCTCAAATCAAAGCGCTAGTATTTCCAACAAGTCAAACGGAAAGAACTTATACACTGCCAGCCAATATTATGGAGTCTACGCGCTGGACTTGTGGACGAACCTCTCCTTTCCTTCCTACTATGTCAGTCCCAAAATGGCTCTCTGGCATAATCGGCCGGCCCATCTGAGCGATGCAAACCTACAACGACTGAAGAAGCAGGCCTATGGAATCAGAGACATGGAACCACGGCAGCCATGCAACCCATGCCTTCAAGGGCGAATGATCGAAAAGCCCCACAAGCGATCGGCGCAAAGCAGACGAGGGGAATATGCAATGGAACTTCTCCATATTGACGTCGCAGGGCCATTTGACGAGGGCCTCGACGCCAGTCGGTATTGGCTCACTATCGTCGACGACTTCACCGGGTGGATTGAGATTATCCCGATACCAAGACGACAGGAATTTGTCATCGAGTCACTCCGATTCTTTTTGGACCATAACGAACGCCCCGAACGAAAGTGCAGACGAATACGCCTCGACCGGATCCCGGAACAAGTGGGAGAAGAAATGAAGTTTCTCATGTTCTCTCGGGCAATCCATGCCGAGGTCACCGGCGTTGATCAGCACCAGCAAAACGGGGTCGCCGAGCGAGCCCACAAGACTATTTATGATCGGGTGGGACCCACGCTAGCACATGCGAGGCTACCGCCCACATTATGGCCAGAAATCGCTCGAACAGCAGCATTCCTCTCCAACCGATCGCCGTCATCAAAGCTCAACATGACTCCGTATCAAGCCTGGTATGGTGACAAGCCAGACTTATCACGACTCCGAGTGGTCGGCTCCAAGGGGGAATACTTGATCCCACCCAAGCAGAGAAGGAAGCTCACAGAGCCAAGAACAAGGCCATGTATTCTACTAGGCTACGAGGGAAATACCAACTACCGTATCCTGCTGGAAGACGGAAGAATCGTTGGAACCCCGAATGCCGAATTTCACGAAGTCCTTAGAACTCCTTCCACACAGACTATAGAAGATGTGGGAGCCAGACGAGACGGCTCACCTGAGGCAACGGCTGCTGCCGCAGGGGGAGTGAGACGGTGGGACTAATAAATCACCCGTCGGTAGGCATACGGCAAGCATCCGTGCCCGCCTCTGGGCGCGCGTTATCCATGGCACCCCCAGAGCGAGCCCTACCTAAGTCGAGGAAAGATATCTCGCACATACTGCCTCAGTCGAGCGATGAGAACTCGCAAACACAGGTGTCGTATCAATCGAGTGACGAAGACTCGCAGCCACCTGTCGCTGTACAGGGAAATCAGACCTCGTTGCATACACGGCGTGAGGATACCTTTGGACCCTTATCACCTGCTTATCAGGATTCCGTCCCTAGGATACATTCACCATCCGGTAGCGACCAGCGACAGGGCGACGCCGTCGCTGTACAGGGAAACCAGACCTCGTTGCATACACGGCGTGAGGATACCTTCGGACCCTTATCACCTGCTTACCAGGATTCCGTCCCCAGGATACACCCACCATCCGGTAGCGACCAGCGACACGTTGCTGTACAGGGAAACCAGACCTTGTCGTCCACACGGAGGGAGGATACCTTTGGACCCTTATCACCTGCTTATCAGGATTCTGTCCCCAGGATACACTCACCGTCTGGTGGCGACCAGCAACCAATTAATTCTCAACCAGGTCAAAATTCAGGAGAATGGCAACGATACCCAGAGCTCCAAGTTGACCGCCCGGTTCATAAAGTGCAACACGAAGCACTAGAACACCATCCAGAACTTAGAATTCGTACTTCACAGGCTACAGCAAACGCATCAGACCAGAGCGAAGAAGAGCTTGCACTGATGAATATATCTGAAGAGAACCTCGTCCCAACGTTCTTGACACTGGCTGCAGAGGGCACTGAGCCTTTCGAGCCTAGGACTCTTCAACAAGCCAAGCTCGACTCAAGCTGGCTCGAATGGGAAAGAGCAATGCTTGATGAAGTGAACTCACTCAAACAAAACAAAACGTGGGAGCTTGTTGATCCTCCCAAAGATCGGCGGATCCTCAATGGAAAATGGGTCTTTAAACTCAAACGAGGGCCGCACGGTGAAGTCGCCCGTTACAAAAGCCGATGGGTAGTCAGAGGCTTCACACAAGAACAGGGTATTGACTATGACGAGACTTTTGCCTCGGTTGTCAAACCAATGAGTTACAAAGCTCTCTTCGCAATCGCGGCCGCCCTGGATCTAGAGATCGAGCAAATGGATGTCAAAACCGCATTCCTGTACGGCTACATAGACCACGAAATCTATGTCGAGCAGCCTCACCACATGAACGACGGGACATCCAGGGTCTGCAAACTTCGGAAAGCACTCTACGGCCTAAAACAAGCTCCTCGAATCTGGTACCAGACCCTCACAAATTTTCTTCGAAATCTCGGCTTCGAGCCAATCAGCGCTGATCTTGGGGTCTTCGTCCGGAGCAACACGTACATCGCGGTGTACGTCGATGACCTTCTGATCGTAGGGCCAAGCATTGCGGAAATCAAGAAGATCAAGCGGAAGCTCGCAAATCGTTTCCACATGACCGATCTTGGTCCATGCAGCTACTATCTTGGGATGTCCGTCCAGCGAGACCGTCAAAACAGAAAGCTATACCTCAGTCAAGAAGCGTATATTGACAAGGTCGCTCACCAGTTCGGAATCAATAACGCCGCTCCCGTCAACACACCGATGGAAACATCGCCACTTCCCGAGAATGGTCCAAGATACAGCTGTCCTCCTGATCACAGAAACACATATCAGCGCATTATCGGATCTCTCATGTACATTATGCTTGGGGCCAGAGGGGACGTCGCGTATGCCGTGTCTATGGCAAGTAGGCATCTCGCGAATCCTGGACCACAACACATGAACCTCGCTCGACGCATCTTGCGGTATCTCAACGGCACCAAAGGCCTCAGGCTCACCTACAAGGGGCAGCCTCAAATGTTAAAAGGCTTTACGGATGCCGACTGGGGTGGATGTCGCCAGACAAGAAGGTCGACTGCTGGATACCTTTTCAATATCGGCAGTGGAGCAATCAGCTGGCAATCAAAGCGCCAAAGCGTCGTTGCCCTCTCAACCTGTGAGGCAGAATTCCTAGGCCAGACACAAGCAACTAAAGAAGCAATTTGGTTGAGAAGACTTCTTAATGAATTGAACATGAGTCAAGGAAGGGCCGCAACGATCATTTGTGGTGACAACCAGGGAGCCATCGCCCTATCTTCAAACCCGCGATACCACTCTCGCACGAAACATATGGAGATCCAACGCAAGTGGCAAGGAGAGGTCCAAGATCTTGAAACCGTGGAACTGAAATACATTCCAACCATTGATCAAATTGCTGATGGCTTCACCAAGCCTCTTGCACGAGAACGATTTGAGTGGTTTCGGAGTGGGCTTGGCATTGAGTGAGACCCCTCGGTTGCAGATTTCGGAAGAGACCATACACCCGGGATACCCTTTCCTTCTTTTCCCTCATATGGGGTTTTTTGGAGGTTTTAACGGGCCCTTCATAAGTCGTGATAAATGGTCACTGGCACCCTTGACGATGGTTGCCATCGAGTGGGAGTGTTGAGTATCACGGGGTCTAAGGCCCTGTGGGGGGATCATCAAGAAACATAAATAGATGAGGAGTCCCACCTGAGAGATAGATAGACAAGAAACTTAATACAATCAATTATATTTCAACAAAACACCTTACCATACCTTTCGTTTCATTACGTTCGAGTACATCATCAACGCGTACACTCTGTTCCATGGTGAAATACAGGTTAATTTTCTTTCCGAAGCATCGAAAATGACATGCATACATAACAAAGATGAGATTTGATTTTAAGACTTTTCTCTCAACAACATCAACCATCGCATAGTCTCCGCGTTCAGGCGATGTCTTCGGAGGCCCAAGATATTTCGAGCATTGCTGAACTCGCGTTCCACCCCAACCTCTGCCGAAGGGATAGATAGATAATCGCGAGCGGCTTTTGCCATGAGTGGAAAATTAAACGCGTTCGCCTTCCACCACTTTAGGACCCATTCTGCGTCCGCATCACCAATCATATGGTGGGACCAGTTGACCGGCGGAGAATCCAAATACTTATCAACATCCGACAAAGACGCCTCTTTGGATGGCTGGACTTTGCACAGAGTTCTCCACATAGTTTCCGACATCCCCGGTGGGCGTGTATGATTAGCTTCACGGGAGACGAATGGCTCTGGAGGGTATTCTTTCTTTAAAAATTCCCGCACTTGCGAAACGATAAGGGCCGAATCCTGCTCGCTCATTTGAGACACGATCCAAGATGACTTGATGCGTGGATCTAACACGGAAGCCACATAGTAAAGAAGGTTGTCGTCCATTTTTCTAGCGAACTTGTTCATCTTCTGAATGCCTCTCTCCACCGCATTGCGAATTTCAATGCTTACGTCTTCAAAATCCCCCTCCGCGTTTTGAACATCATTCAACAGATCGTCCAAACTCCAGTAAATCGGAAGACTTTCCACAATCATCGGGCATGTCTTTGAAACAGAGTTTGTATGGTCCCAGAACGGCTTGAGAATCTTCGCTACTTGCTGAAGTGTCGACCAGTCGCCATCGGTAAGCTGGAGGGCCTGAACCTCTGGATGTATTCGCACGAATTGCCCCAGCTCAGTCTGCAGCCGTAGGGCATCTTGAATCATGATATACGTTGAGTTCCATCTGGTGCCAACATCATAACTGACTTGTTTGCTCGGGGATATTTCTTTCCAATTTTGGCGGTGTTGTGGGCTTCGAGCAATCCATAGTGTCAGAAGCCTGATTTTCATAATTGCTCCTTTCGTGCTATGAAGGGAGTTGAATGCTGGACTAACATGGATGGCCATGTCGTCTAGTATCGCCTTTGCTTCCCGAGCCGAGCCAGCCTTTAAAGAGGCCAACACATCTTTGCAAATCAGGTTGAGGATGTGGGCAAGGCATGGAATAAAGCTCTGCCGTCCACGGAACCGCATGAGAGGTCTGATGCGAAAGCGGTCATCATCATTGTCATACTTCTTAAGGAGCTGGTCATGCAGGCTATCACAGAGTGTTCCATTATTGCCTGCATTGTCCCCGGTGATAGTCAGGAGCTTGGGCGCGATGTCTAGTTCGTCGAGCATCTTTAGCACAACCTCCGCTAGGTTCTCTCCAGAATGCGGTCCGTTAATTTCGGTGAACTCAAGGAGTTCGTCTCGCTTTTCAAACTCGGGGGATATCCAGTGACCGATGATACCCATGATTGGAATTTGATTTTCCGACGTCCACACGTCAAGAGACAATGCAAGTGTCCGGCTGCTCCTCTTGAGTTCGTCTTTCACGTAAGCCCTATGTGAGTGGAATTCCTCCTTAACTCGGTTACTCAGAGTATCAGCGGTCTTGATGGGCAAAGAAGCCCCCCGTTGCTTCAATAAATGCCTTGAAAGCCGGGTGCTCCACTATTGTAAAGGGCTGTCTTGTTTGAATGACCCATCGAATTAGCATCTCTTCAACGCCAGCCTTCCTTCTTGGCGTCTCCAAGAATCGGTCGATATTTCCTTCGGCCGCGGGTAAGAAAATGGAGCCGGTCTCAGACTTGATATGATGCTTGGTTTGGAGGTGCACCAGCAAATTTGAAGTGGAACCATAGCGCGCCGAATCCCTGGAGGACCAGTTGCAGTGCTTGCACACCAGCAGTCGATCTTTCTTTGGCGGGCCATCCCGCCGACATCAAGTGCTATCGAGATCTGTGGTCCAAAAGTGCTCGACAGTCCAACTGGAATATGACTTGGTCTTTCGTCTTTTTGACGGGAGCGGACTCGCCGTATCTCCCCTAACCTCCAAGAATGCGGGATCAATGGGGAGGGTGAAGAGCTCACTAAAGAGTAAGACCGTTTTGACTGAGGCATTTTGCCGGTGTGCACAGGTAGGGAGGGCTCGGGAGAGAAAGGGCTTTCTATTTCACCGATCGATTCCTCGGATTGCTCCGAAGACGAGGAAACGAGGCCATTGTGTAGAGCATTATAGTCCCGACGTGGAAGACCGCGAGTCCTCCGCATGATCGGATGAGATATAGACGCCATGCTACTGTTTCTTTGGGTCACTATCTCAGGGAGGTATCAGCAGTAATGTATAACATACCTTGAGCTACCTGGATTCGCTGTCCTCCGGTAGAACAATAAGGAGCCGGCTGGCAAGGGATTTAAGGATGATTCCGGACGAACTCAATCATGCTCGCGCTTTTTATTCCCTTCTTGATGTGGAAAATTGATAGGTCTCTTCTCAGCTTCCAGCGATGCGATCTTGATGGGTTTGAATGTAAACAAAATGTAGTTAGGGCTACCGAGAGCTCGGCGTCGTGCGGCAAACGCGTTTTTACGTGTCATTTATCGAGTTTATTGTATAGACAGAGCTTACAGTGGATTGAGGGTATATAGCGGGACTGAGCAGGTCTATTCAATAATTTGACCTAAGATGAAATGAAACTGGGTACATAAACACTTCCTATGGTTTTCTTTCCCCTTCAAATAACAGTTACAATGTTATTTCATCAAGTCACAGGGAAAAGCACGAGTGTCCGGGGAATACCCAAATTTTTTATCTTTGACTTGTTGTCTTCCGGACACTGTCCGAGTCTTCCTACGATCTTCCATTTCCACATTTACAGCCTCCCGACCTTCAATCGCGTATCCCTTGATACATTGTAGCAGTATTCGAGATAATATCAAATAAGTTTATTTTTATTGAAATGATTTATCTAAATCCTCGAGTCCACACTTCACTTACTGGCTATCTGTAGTACAATTGGGCCCCTTCAATCACAACGTCCTTCTCCATGGGGGAGATAGCAAACGATCAAAGACCTTTCCAAGCCGCTCTACGGCATCTTCAACAATCTGAAGATGAACGACAATTCTGCCACTCACCAACTTGAGGCCTTCCTCTTTGCCCACATGAATCAACTTATCCACCGTAATACCACTCGCAGAAAGATCCAGCAAGACCATGTTCGTCTGGACGGGTCGAAGAGTTGTGCCTCCACGCTGATGCCACATTTTCTCGATTTTCTTGGCTTTCTTGTGCGTCTCACGAAGTCGCCCACCTTCACCATTAGGTCCCCGGCCGAAATTCTCCTCGACTGCCACACGCGCCGCAGCAGCGATGACACCAGCCTGTCGAATACCTCCTCCAAGACTCTTCCTCACCCACCTGCAATGTTGCAGTATGTTCTTCGGGCCTACGATGATACTCCCTATAGGCGCGGCAAGGCCCTTCGAGAAACATAGTTGGGCGGTGTCAAAACACGCTAGATAATCAATCAACGAGCCTGCTCCGGCAGCCACAGCCTCCCATAGCCGCGCTCCGTCGAGATGCATTTTGATGCCATTTGCACGCGCAAATTCGGAAATCCGCTGCACCTCTTCGAGCGGAGTGATGACACCCGCTAGCGTGTTCTCTAGCGAGATGACGCGTGTGGGTGCGACGTGGATGTTGTTGCTAATTACCACGGTTTGCTCAATGTCCTCAAGGGTCAGGTACTGGCCGCCCGCGGGCATGCAAGGTTGCATGTGAGCTTGGGATAGAGATGAGCAGCCTCCAGCTTCGGAGCCGAAGATATGCGAGCGGCTATGGCACAGAATAGCGTGCGGGGGCTGGGTGAGGAGCGAGCGGAGAGCGATTTGGTTGCCCATTGTTCCAGACATCACAAGGAGGCTG
This sequence comes from Penicillium frequentans, assembly GCA_028828275.1. Taxonomy (NCBI): domain Eukaryota; kingdom Fungi; phylum Ascomycota; class Eurotiomycetes; order Eurotiales; family Aspergillaceae; genus Penicillium; species Penicillium frequentans. The sequence goes on along the minus strand of JAQIZY010000003.1, from coordinate 1,140,507 downwards.
TCTTCCTTGCCTGTCAAATCGGCCATAAATTTCTCAAAGTTGGTGGTTGTTGTATCTTCGTTGTATACATCGTCCATCAGCGACAACTCGGCGATGGCTTGGAGCATGGACAATGTTGGCGTTGTGATGGTGTCGGTTCGGAAATCAAAGGCGGCTGTTCCGGGACCACACCAAGAGCTAGAGACTTGAATCTGCTTCGCCGGTGTCTTTTCGACATCACCGAAAGAGACTTCGCCGGAATCTCCCATGACTGAATAATATGATGCCTGGCGCCCTTATCCTGCGGGAGTACTCTGTTTTGAAAAGGAGAAAGGAAATTGGTAGAAGAGGAAAGTTGTAGATTTGAGGGAGTGAAAGACGCAGAAGTCCGAAGGTGGCAAGCCACCAATGCTGCTATAGAGGGATGATCGGAGCCAATGACTTCGTATCCAGCCGTGCAACTCCGAATCCTGCGGCGTGATTTACTCCGAACAAGACAGCGCGTATCGGGACTGGGCTAGTCGATAAGCAACTCCCGGAGTGTCGTTAGCGGGTGGATACATACTCCACTTCCCCTCTCATCCCGATACCACACAAATGTCTACGGAGTTGGTCCGGCATTAAAGGTGGGGGCCACGATAAGGACTTCGCTTCTGCATCCGTCTCCCGAGTAATCACTTAGTAAAGCTTGAAATCGTATATTCATTTGTGCTCTGTCGGCAATTACACGATTCACAAGATTGATGAGGGCGCGCTCGGGTGGCAAGATATCCGTATAGCATGGCAGGGTTACTTCTAGAGAAGCTAGATGCAACAAGTTCATGGCAAGAGCCTCCGTCATATGCTTTCCTCATTGCAAGTCTGCTTGTGGCGCTCAGTCTAGGGGCATGGCTATGGACTTGGCAAGGCTCGTACTCAACGACAGCGAAGTCCAAAATAGCGGAAATGAAATCCGATTATGAAGGGCCTGCGTTATCACCACTGAGGGATTTCGACTGGGAGAAGACTCAACCGATGCAATTCCGCCCTTTCAGGGGGAACGATCGGTATAACCTGACCATGGGTAATTCACAGCCAGCTTCATGTCTCGGTTTTTGCAGATGAACTGAAAGGCCCGCAGCGCTCGAGAATCTAGATCCATCGGAGCTCATTTTGATCGATAACACTTACAAAGATAGACTGGAAATACGCAAGAAAATCATCCAGCAGCATCACGATATCGTCGTCGCAGTCAACGATTCTTCCACAGCAGATCCACGCACCCGCATTGCGGTCAGCGAGCTGTACTCTTTCATTTTCGGCACATATCTACCAACTCGATACCCGGATATATTCGAAGTCTACCAAAGCACAGAAACCAAATGCGAAATTTTTGAGAGTCATATCACAGGCCAAAAATGGCCGACGAGTCTCTCGGCTTCAACCCCAACCATTCGAGCCTTGGAGATACTAGCTCAAACAGTCGATGAAGATTTCTTGATTCTACTACCCGAGCCCGAACCTGCAGCTCCGTCGGGTCAACCGAAGTATATCCTACAAGGGTATGCGAACTGCTATCCAGCGGGGTTCAACACGCGCGAGAAACTTGGCCTTCGTCTTGCGGACATTCACAGCCCCGTGCCTGGGTACATGGAAAAGCTCGAGCGCAGCATGGACAGGTTCTTTGCTCGAATTGAGCCTGGTCGTTTCGTGAAGAGAGTAAGCTGGAGTATCACGTCTGAAGCAGAATTATTCGCTGCTTTCGGGTCAATCCATGGACCGGCTTTCCCGGGAAACGTCGATCAGCGGATTATGAAGCCCGAGAATTTAAAATTGGATCAGGTGTGTGGGAAAACTCTGCAATATGGCAGGACCGAGCGCGATTCTGATAGATGGATAGACCTTGCTACGCTGTGAGCGCCAGACTTTGCATCGTCTGCCAAAGTCCAAGGCCGTTGTCTTCGGATTTCATACTTATACCTATCCTGTGCGGCAGATCAAAGATGAGGGGCTTGGCCGGGATCTTGCGATCGCTATTGATGGGCTGAAGAAAGGAAACTCGCCTGCGATGTTTGAATATAAGAATGCGAATGTGTGGGGAGAAGCTCTGACGGACTTCTTATGTTCATAATAGATATTTCGCTTGGTTCTGTCCGAGTTCAATCGGAGAGGTAATGTTGCTCTTCAAGTTGGGGTTTCGAGTTGAAATTAGATCGTCCGGCCAGCGAGGTTGTTACGGTCTCTGACGCACTAGTTATTAAAAGAGATGCAACCAAAACCTTTGACCTACTCTATGCTCTATGCTTAATTAGTGCGAGGTGTTCGCACTAGTTCTTCGCCCGATGATACGCCCGTAGTGTGTGCTCCCGCGTTATGAAGGGCTGAGGTAAGACTTAATTCAATCTAACTAGGCTAATATACTATTTATAAAAAGCTTAGGAAAGGAAAGTTCATCCCGCGTGTTCCCTACGTTATATATATATTCCTCATCAGGATCAGGGTCAGGTACAGTATATTTCTAATTTTCTACATACTTAGCTTAGCCTCTGGGCAATGGAGCTTAAGTCCACGTGTGCAATTACCTTGAGAAACAAACAGATGAAATTACATTCTCATGGGAAAAGAACCGAAATTGCTAAATTACGGCAATTTGTGATCTTCATTTAGTGTAATCAAATGCTTTCTTCACATAAAGTGAAGGTCACCTGACCTCGGGGAGTCGCAATTCCTCGCAGACTTTTCAACGGGCAGACCGCAAAAAGTTGCTGGGGGCCCAGATTATAACAACCCAGAGTTTTGGGATGACCTAGAAAGCCAACCAGTCAGACGACCGCGCGTCTTACACCTGGGCCTTTCCCAACTGGGCCTGAAACTGCGTGACGCGTGCGTAGAGCGCCACTGGAACGGCAATGGCATTGTCGTAAGTTTTAGTTGCACCGTACTTGCAAAACCCATTTCCACTCATGGTGATCTTATGCAGAATGTCGACTTTTCGGGAGAAGCTGTTCGTCTTGGACAAGCATACGAAAGCCAGAAACCCCCCTCGGAGGCGATGCATTGGCAACGGGCCGATTTGTTATCTTGGAGCCACGTTTCCGACCTTTTGCCGTTCGCCCCGTTTGACGTGATTCTCGACAAAAGTACGAGCAATGCCATTGCTACCGCGACCGACCGGCACTTTGCGTCGACAGATGATCTTTCACAAATTTGTCCAGCTGTTCGCGAGCTGCTAGACGCTCGGCCCTCAATCGCCCTGTCTCCGGTTGAACTCCTCGGCCTACAACTCGTGCCGTTGACACAGAAAGGTACAACTTGGATTGTGATGTCATATTCAACCTTCCGTTTCGGAGGCAATTCCATTCTTGCCCAATACTGGACTCTACGATCTCGCACACCATTGAAAGCACCAGCGGGCCCCGTGTCGTCATCCGCTTATACCCCTGACGTGTTTCACTGGATCTATATTCTTGACCGGAAATGATGCAAAGTATATCCCTGCGGTCAAGTTGCTACTTTTTACATCGTGCACAGAATAGGTCCTACAAATGTTTTATCTATTGCGTCGACGATTCTATCGACTCAACAATGATCGCGGCATACCAAAATCAAATAGCACCAAATGTTCATTGCTCCTCCACACGAATACCGGCTCAAAAGCACGACTATATACTGGAATCGCAAGTCGACCTGCAGATGCTATATCGTTTTCTGCTAAGGTTAGCCACAAGCGTAGAACTCTTTGACATTCGTATACAGCTAGATCTCGATTGGACATGAAAACAGATCTCATCTCCTTCCAGAGAACGTTCTTACGAACAACCTTGGAACTTTAACAGTTGAGATAGATTGCTGCGCTGTGATCAGCTCTGTTTCATCACAGGGAGGAGGGCCGCATCTTACCATTCGCATACAACGCATAAGTATCTGCATTCATAACTGCCTCACGACTCTGCAAAGCTGTCGATGCTGCGTATCCATACCTCAAGTCCTCGGTTCCCGGACTGTAAAATCCCGGAGCATGAGTGAACTCGTGCAGACTGGTCGTTGCTCGGTCCTGATAATGGCAACTTCTCGCGAGTTCCGGCAAATAAGAGTAATAGAGATCGCAGTTTGCGATCGCATTTCGGGCTGGGATCGTGTATGCTAGGACATTACTCTCGCAATACCCATACTCATCACTGCAATAATAAGTGGTGGCCGATGTGGTCGAATTGGCCTCTCTTGCGACCGCGTCAAGCCGAGCCGCGACCACTGCTCGCACTGAATCGTTTGTAGTCTTGAAATACTCATTGAACTTATCTGCGGAACCATCCCGCGCGGCAATTGCTGCGGCTGCAGCTAGGGAAGAAGTTTCGCGCAACGCATCTGTAAGTTGTTGTTTTAGAGTCGCGTTGTCGCAAGTCATTTGAGTGCGTCGTTCCAGAGTCGGGATGGCCTTGATGATCTGGGATGCTTTATCGGCATCCACCTCAATCTTGAGGCGATTAGAGCGATATGGCACATGTCCGAAGACAACTCCATCGCGTACGAGGGGCACTGATCCACTAGAATGGAGCGTCAAAGATCCTCCGTGGGACAGGTCAGTTGTTGCGGCAATGTCGAATACGTCCTCTATAGTCTTTCCAACCCCAAGCGTGGTGAGTACATCGGCAGTAAGTCCCTGAAGTTTGATGCGCCGCTTGATGCCTTCAAACGTAATCTCGGCATCTATTTGGAGACTGAGTATCGGTCATGTTCAATCACAAACAAGGGTCCATACTATTTTGATAAACCACAACCTTCTTCACAGGTGAAATATCACGAAAGAAGTTCAAATGCACAAAGGTCACTTCTTCTTGACCAATATTCTTGACCACGGCCTTGATCTGGGTATTCCCCACTTGGCTCAAGGTGATATCTAAAACCGATTCTCTATCAATGTCGGCTGGAAGACTCCATGCGTGTTGTGCGAGAACAAGAACCGCCAAGACGAACGAAATCAGATGCATGATCAAGGAGTGACGGAGGTCGATACCACGAAATGGGTTACAATCTGATCACAAGCAAAGGATTCTTTTGAAATTCCCAGCGTCCGAATTTTGGTGGCTGCACGAGCTGAATTTATAGATATCATTTCCGACCTTTTGTTCATTATGCGCCGCTCATAAGGAAATCAGGCCACTTCTCATGCACAGGCGTGATGATCTACAAGGTTAGCTGAGCAAGAAGGTAGTACTGGCTCCTGTGAAAAGTGGTCCGCTGCACTGCATGTTGATCGGACGGGTTGAGGGGTCTCCCGAGATACTGTTGTAGATGTGAGAAGCTGTTGGTCATCCTTGGCTCGGTGGTGCTTTGTTCCATCCTTCGATGCCTGGGCATCAGGGTCCCTTTGTGACCGTGAGACCTATGAAAGACCCCTGAAATCGTAAAGGATCTAAAACATAGGATGAACTAGTGGTCAATGTGTGAATCGAATTGGGGTAGAATATGCTGTAAGGCACACTAAATATACCTTGATAAGAAAGGGAACAGGTACTGTACCAGATCGATAGCAAAGCCTCTGGAAAACTGTACCATCGGGGTAGGATGAGAGCGCCAAGTTTACTAGCCATTGAGTGCTACCTCAGATGATTTTAGCTTTCAAGATTTGATCCAGCGTGATCTTCGCTTTGATCCCCTAAATTTGTCTCCTGTTCGACATAATCTGCCCAAGTCTAGTGACCGGAAAAGGTTGCAACGGGCCCGGAAAGAAGAAAGCTTCTCCTTCCTGTTGCACAAATTGGTCTTGAGATGGAGCCATGGATTTCCGTCACCGATTGAGGTAAATCTTCCTAACCATTAACAACGGTCACGATATTCGTCCGGTTCCCACACTTGCTTTTGCCTGATTAGATCCTAAGGGCTGATATCCCAGTTTTCCAACCAGACCTTCATCCCATGCTCTCGAGCCTTCCGTTCAGTAAAGCCTTTAAAAATATTGTCCCTGAGAAAAGTCACAACAATGAGCTATATCACGGGCCTCCAGCTCACCCTATCATCCAATCTCCAAACCCTCAACGCGCAAATCCCAACATCCCTCCCCTCCAAATCTCAATTCACAACCCGACAATCACCCCAATACCAATCCTCCGCTGGAACACTCCATTTGACCCACTTGCATCACTGCTCGATCTCTTCTAAGTACGTGATACAACAACCGGACACACACTGGCCACACACTGGCAGCCGACACAATCAAGATATCACGAAAGCTTCCCGCATCGATGAATGACCTAGTAGAAATTAATGCGGGCGAAACAATGACGTGCGATGCCAGTCTGACCGGTCTACATTTTCAAAGAGGCCACGAGTACTCTGTTCGTGCGCGTGGGATCTGGATGGCCGTTTGGCTGAAGGGTTTGCTGGATGTTACTGCATCCCAATTGAAGGATCTTTCTGGGTCGGAGAGCGGGGAAATTGAGTCGAATGTGGCTGTTGTGGAAATCAAATGATGTCAGGGTATTTTTTACTGGTTGACATGTGCCTTTGAGCTCCACCCAAGAGCACGTCTTTGAGGGACTATTGATGGGTATTGTGTTTATATAGTATCAGATATGGAATCAGAATATGCTGCAGTCCTTTATATGGTTTGAAAGCCTTGGTATCCTAGGTGAGACTGCTGATTATTGGCATCTGGTGAAGAATTTTCAGCTATGAAGCATATACCTATTTGTCAAATTTAGTCATGATTTACATTATCGCTTTTGAGAAACTGTAATAGAACAAAGTGGGACCTATGATCACCTAAAATGCATACACGAGTCTAGCCAACCGAGTGGAGATACATATAGTTGGAAACGAATGGGAAGAGTGTGGTAAATAAGGCCAAAATAAGGAGGATACATCGTTTCAATAAGTAGCCTACATGAGCCATTATCAGTCCTATGTATCATGTAATTTTATAGTAAAACCCAAGATTTAGCGGGACAGGTTGCGTCTCTTTATCTCTAACTGGCAACTTTTCTTATCCATCGTAGAAAGGGCCCTGTCCCCTGTATTGGATGTGGCGAGGGTCACAATTCTAAGGCTTTTGTCTTTTCTTTATTCATATCAAAAAAGCTAGCCTAGGGTTTCATAGAACTAGCCAACCGTACTGGTAAGAGAGCAGTGAAGGAACTTGTTGAAGGATTATAGATCAGTATGGGCGATGGTTTGCTCATGTTGAAGATCGGTGATGGGGCAAGGAATTTCCTAATTAGGACTACTATGTCGTGTCACGACCCTTTTTTAGTGCCATTGACCACCACCACCAAACAAATTCGGTACCACAAGCTTGTGCTTCGAGAAGCAAATCAATGTTTCACACACCCAATTCTACCCAACGATTCTTTTCGATCCCAAGACCCTGGCAACCCCACTCCGGACGAAGTCGCATTCCCGCGAACATTAGCACTGCACTTCCATGCCTCTGGGTTGACAGATCCGTGTCCATGGTCCAACTCGTCCTCATCTTCGTCTTCGCTCCGAATATCGTCGGCGCCAATCCCTTTGAAGACACGGATCGCCACCTGAACGATCAGAAGGAACCATGATATGGTCAGAACCTGAAGGAACCCCAGGGCACCGAGGAATCCCCACCTTATGCCGTCGCTGTAGCAAATGGTCCCAGAAGGGTTGGAAAACGCTTCGAGCATATGCGACCAACCCCGTTCAGGCAGTGGAGTTGGCCCGATTATCAGGGCGTCCTGTGATTTGTAATAACAGCCGGGATTGATAGTCTCGGGCATGTATTTCCAGATGTGGTACAGATTCAAGATATAAAAAACGTGGCGCGCGACGAACCATGAAAACATGAAGACGCCGAACATAATATCTCGTAAGGTAGTGAAGCCGAGGTACTTCAAACACTTGGCGATCTTTGGTTGAGTGTCAGTATTTGATTGCAAAATTTAAACAATAATGAGCTCACAGGGAAAAATATATCGACCACATCCATCAAGACCAGGACCAAGTTGGCTACGGTAGTCAAGTGCAACGTGTACGAAGTGTAGATCAACAGAATTGTTACAACGTGGTGAGCCAACATTTGCCAGTGGTCCTTGCGACGCTCTTCAATGTTGATGACAATAACCTGCTGTAGCCAGAAGGCACACTGGCCCAGAATGTATGTCTTTGTGATCCCAGGGAGCTCTCGAGTTGGCCAACTGGTGAACATCTCTCTTGGGGCTAGAAAATAGTCCGAGGTGCAATAGATATACTGAAAGAAATTAAATGCCGTACCAAAAGGGCTCACAAGAGCTACAGAACTTACCACGCCAAGTGTCCAAAATATCGAGTAATAACACAATAACCACGCCTGTTCCGAGAATCGAGTGAGCTCCTTCTTCTTGACAACACCCCAGTGCTTAGCCAGGGGTCCGAGAAGATACTCCATGAAGCAAGCCCGAAGTCCAGTGAAAAGGATGACACAAAGTGCAAGAAAAAATAAATCACCGCTACCGGCACCATAATTCCCCGTGCTTGGATTGTGATGCGACAATGAGAAAAACATGGACGTGTATGGTCTGACTTTGGGCAGACATGAATGTATGAAGAAGAGGACGGCGATGAGATTGAACGATAAATCTGTTTCATAAGTTCGGCGTGAGAATCGGGTTTCATCAATCATCACAGACTAGGAACACACAAATTTGGTTATGAAGTAGCCAACGGGTCAAGCTTTGGAACTGACTATTGCCCCTCTGTTCGACCCTCGAAGGGATGCTTTTGCATTGCGGCAACTGCGTTGAAGGTCTGGAAGGAGTGTTTGGCGTTGTGCCTTGTGGCTTGTTGTATTTGGGTAAAGCGGTCCGCTTCATCGTCATCGTGGGGTTGGGCTTTGAGGCACTAGGTTCGGTATCGATGTCGCTCGTGAAGATCTTCGCAAGTGCAGTGAAGATGAAGTAGACCAATACAAGAGTTGCCTGGGCGCAATCAAAATCGGCTCTCGTGACGAAAGGGAGGTGTTTCAGCACTTGTCTACGTCCTCTGGTGGAATTTTCAATGTAGGCGCGGGTGTCAGGGGAAACTTTTACCCGATCCAAATTGAACCACCAAGCCGCCAGAAGATTGGCTCTCACTTACGAGGAGCGGTGAGAATGCAAAGAGGCAATTTAGCATACAGTATTATGAGTATCCTATCCGGGAGAACTTCAAAAGTTTGTCTCGATGAAAGCCGTAAAAGGACGTCACAAGTCATTCGAGTCTGTGCTATCCAAACAATTGTAAACGTGTTGACTAACGATTGGCCTTTCCGCATTCGCAGCCCGCAGGTTCACACCGCTTCCCTTGCCCCTTCCTCTTTATTGCCTAGCGACTGACCTTACTCCTTCATCACAGCCTTGCAAAGCTATGTCATCTTCCACATCAGCAGCCTTGACTCTATCGGTCAAAAACCTCCTTGGCATCGGGGCAGGGATTGGAATAGGACTGATCCTCACTGTCTCCGTTTTCAATCAAACCGCAGGAGCCGTAATGGCTGTCACTCTAGCCCTCAGTTATGTAACTTTTTACATCACTCGAAACCCCACTGAAGAGCAGACACACTGTGGGTACATAAGCTTGTTCTTTCTTAGGTTGACTTTGACATTGCCCCTCTATTATTCTGCGATATTCCAATTGATAATGTAGGTGTCTACGTATCGCGCATCTCTGTTGAGAGTAACACACCATCGAACAAAGCCATCACGTCACGCTTCCTCTTCAAATAAACTTAAGCTGGACAAGTTTAGCTAATTCCAGGATTCATCATAGGTACCTCTCAACAATCTCGGTCAAACGCCCCAACCAAGCCAAAAAGAGCTCAAAAGGCATCTACATTTGATCTCGAAGTTCGCTAATTATTTCAGTGCTGTTTGTCCAAGTCAAAAGCGTTCATAATTGGAATCGACAGTGGTGCGGAAGCTATGTTGGGATTGCCAAGGCAGATCATCCTCCCGGATGATGATGATGATGATGAATTCATTTGCCCGATGTAGCTCGCTTTATATAAATGCTGCTATGCGGGAGTACTGTCGGGCCCGCCGACAGCGGAAAGGTGGTGACCAGCCCATTGGTGACCTTAGGAAACTCATGATGCGAGCTTCCCGCTGGTCCCATCGAATGTAGAAACAAAACAACAAAACAACAAAGGAAAGCAGATGTACAAGTGTTTCACCACTTGCACGGCGTCTAAACGAATGTTCCTAGTCCTCACCGCCTTCCCTAGGACCCGCTCCACTCTCACTCCACCTACTCCAACCTCGCCCCTGTAATCTCCACCACCCTTCTCGACTGTCGACAGCCGCTCGCGCGTGCGTTTGACTCAAGGGAGTACAGTGGACCTGGCACTGCACTCCTCGCGGGCACCATTCTTCTTCTTCCGTCACACTGTTCTCGGGGGGTCATTCTCTCTCTACTTCTTCCACACCGAGAGCAGTTGGATCCACTGCTTGGAACTGGTTCAGAACCCCTGTTTTGACCATAAAGTCGGCAACGGTAGTGCGCGCTTCGGGACGTGTCAGAAGTTCATCTCGACAAATGACGATCCCTTGCCCCGACAGGGTGCGCCGCATCCAGTCCCGCTCCGCTTGGTGGAGCGGGCACTCCAGCAGGACATGAGCCACCGTCTGGTTGCCCAATTCGCAGTCGTACCGTGCCGACTCTCGTCGGTTGATGCGAGCGAGATAGGTGCTTAGTCCAACCCGTCCCGTGCGCAGCTGCATCAGGATTGATGTCGTTGCTTTGCGGAGCCCGAGCCAATAGTTGAGTGTTTTCTTGGTTGGTACTTGGATCAGTCGCCTGGTCGGCCGACTGGTCTTTTCTAGCGCCCATGCCCTCTCCCACTCAATTTTCGCCTCTCGGCGCAAGCGTCGTTTGGCTGCAGCTGAGAGGCAGATGTACCGATTGAGCGAGTTCCGCGGTTCTTCGGGTTTCTGTGCAGCTTCTTTCGCGTGTGCGTTCACGATCTCGTTGCGTGCTACACCTTGGTGAGCTGGGATCCATCTGAGTTCCGTTCGAATGCCCTTGTCCGCCAATTGGCGGATTAGGTCCAGACACCCCGCGAGATAAACCTGACCAGAGGGCATGCGCGGTCGTCGGAGCGCTTTCAGCGCCGCCTGGCTATCCGCGAATATGACCAAGCCGTTTTTTGCCCGTGTGAGCCTGGGCTCATCACCTTCGAGAACTAACTCCAGAGCCATCTCTATGGCCCGTAGCTCCGCAGAATACACAGTAGACGAGTCGTCATCGCCCATCTGGCTGAGAGCGATGTGTTCCCCCATCTCATCTACTGCTGCTGCGCCTACCTTGCTGAACATCCGAAACAACTTAATCCTCGGTACGAACAGAATTCTCCGATACTGGTACAGCTTCTGAGTCCGCTTCAATGCTGACCCCCTTATCTGTTGCGCATGCTGCCACCGGACACACTAGGCGGCTTTCAGGAGAAACGTTGGCCGAGAACAGACGATTCTAGCAAGGTGATCCGCTGGTTGGGGCCCAGAGTTCCAATTACCAAAGGTGGGTCCGGCAGAAAATCATCGAAGGCAGCTTCTAATTTGCCAAACGAATCGGCTCCGAGCGGCCTGTCCTTGTGCCTGATCTGCAGCCACTCCCACCCTAGGCTATTCCTGCATCAGGATGAATCGACGGTGTCTACCTTTTCATGCCCTTCTCATAACCTACCTCCTTCCGTGTCATCATCAGAGGGGCCAGAAACAAACAAATTCTTACGGATGGGGTAAAGCGATGAAGGTTAAGCACTTGGCGAGCCTCGGCATTATATGAAATCTGTAGTACAATACGGCAACGAAAACAACGTTGTCGATCTCCCCATGACAAGATGCAGCATCATAGATCGGCGATTGCATGGAATATGATTTTCGTATACTGTAACCGGCCCTTACATAAATTACAATAAATTTTAATTATATTACAGACCCTCGCTAGCTCGGGTCCGACACCTCAACGAACTTTGCCCCTCCAACGAACAATTCTACCATAATTCAACTTTGAATATCTAAAATATGCAATATATATCGTATTCTCTTAATTCTTTTTATAGAATATGAATTTCTAATAGATATAGAATATATACAGAGCTTTTTTAGCGATTCAAACGTCTTCCTGTACGTCTACATTCACGTCGAAGTTCCACCATAACCTTCTTCCATTTCGATCGCAATTTATCAATTGCCTCTAAATCAGTCAATTTCTCCTCATTTCTCTTCATTTTTCCCACATCTAAAGAAGATATGATACCTTTTGATTTGATGGTAGAATATGCCATATTCCGCCGCGCATTGCGGGCTGCGCTTGCAGATTGAGTTTGTTCAATCTCTCGATGTATCTCATTCAGATGATATAAGGTAGATTGTGCACCTTTTGAGAGCTTCTGAATCATCTGACTTTGGCTAGAGAATTCTTGATTTAGATCTAAAAGCTTTGTTTCGAGCCTTTTAATCCCTGAGATTGTCTTTGGTGTGCTGATATTGGTGGAATTTGATATTGGTGAAGATGGTAGAGATGGTGTTTGAGGCCGATATTCAACCAATTTATCACACACAATACTAGGGTTTATAGGCCAAATACCTGATGATTTAAACCCTAGGCGAATTGTATGTAATTTGAAGGTTTTTGTTCGAATTTCAGAGATTGCAGCAAGAAAATCTTGCTTTGAAAACTTCATACAACCCGTTAAAGTTGCGGCCTCAATTGCCTCACTATGATAGTGTTTATAGACATTGAAAACCCCAACATCAAGAGGCCGGAGAAGATGACTTGTGTGTGGAGGAAGGAAAAAGAGTAAAATCTTCTTATCTTCACAGAATTTGATGAATTCGTACGTCAAATGTGACCCAAATCCATCACAAATCAGCATTCTCCATATTCCTTTTGTTCGTAATCGAGTTGACTTTTCGAATAATTGGATCCATTGATACGCAAGAAGGTCATTAATATAACCAGAATCGGTGACGGCAATACGTTCATCAATAAGATCTTCAAACCAACGATTTCGAAGTTGACGAGCGTTCAAAATAATCAAAGGTGGTGTAGAAAAACCATCGGTTGAAACTGCCTCAACAACAGTCACATATTCTCGATTCGTACGATTTCCAGCCACGATTTTTCGACGAGGGTCGCGAGTAATAATCCATTGATCCTTTCCAACACCAATTTGGAAAGTTCATCAAAATTTTAGAGGTCTTCTGGTTGAATTCCGTATTGATCAATTGCAGCTTGATATCTTGAAAACCATTCTTGACTTACGTTTTTATCTTGTGCAAGAAGACGTTCAATATCAAGGCTTTTCCGACGTCTCGTGCGATACTCTGGGTGTCGCTCAAGCCATCGTTTTAACCACTTTTCTCCAATATGAGGAGATTCGGAAGGGTTGGATTGTTGTAGAATTGATATTGCAGTTGCAAGAATCTGGGCTCGCTTAACTGATTTTCCGTTTTGATCATTATAATCAATCCAATCACGTAAAGCCTTTTCTTGCGCTGGATCAAGCTTCCGATCGGCATATCGTGGTAAAAATTTCTTCCATTCCATCGGGCCTTAAGCCGCTGGTAAGGTACGTTGAAATCTCGTGCTGTTTTCGCAATATTTGTTCGTGATTGAGAGTGAAGATCTTCAATTGCCTTCTCAATCCGTTTCTCAATTTCTAGATTCATAGAGCTCATATTGGTGGTGTGGGAAGAAGTTGAAGAAAAATAGTGGAACCTGGGAAGAAATGTTCGTTGAGGTGTCGGACCCGAGCTAGCGAGGGTCTGTAATATAATTAAAATGTATTGTAATTTATGTAAGGGCCGGTTAGTGGAACCTTTCAACTCCAGTCACAGGCTTAAAAGCGTAACGAAGAACTTCGTACTTTCTGTACTGGTACCATACTCGTCCCCTGATACTCGCTTTTGCCCTCATTCCCTCAACGACGCTCCTTTTCTATCTCAGCTTTAGTTATTCCCCACCCGTCACTCCTAGTTATTGACCCTGTTCTCTTCTTCCCGCGTGGTCTCAACATTTTTTCATATCCTTAATTGTCGCTTATCTCAATTGTGACCTATTACGAAAACAACACGTCCTTCTCCTTTCCCCCAGTGCCTTGGGAACTTCTCCATTGATTCTGTTCATATCGCAGCCTCAGAGCTCCCTGAAACATTCGATACGACTACGACCTTCTTTAAAGACCCCGAATAATTGAGCAATAAATCATTCGTCGCATTCGTATTCTTTGTTACGCGGACTTTGGGATTCTGTCTCACATTTCACCATGCGACGCGGACTTTTGACCTTTGTTTTGGTCAACCTCCTAATCCTTTCATTTATAATTCGCAGTGTCTCGACGCTCCTGTCACTACTAGTTGAGGATGCCGCTGCGGACGCCATTCAACTTCTGGAACTGCCGCCGCCCAATTCCAATTTGATTGAAACGCGCCCTCAGATCATCCCCAAGCTCATTCACCAGACATACAAGAACGAGACGACTCCTGAGGCTTGGGTGGAAGCTCAGAAGAGTTGCATTGATCTGCACCCGGATTATGAGTATATAGTACGTTCCCCGGCAATTGAAATCATAGAGAGAGATAAGCGGTGCTAACAAGGATTCCAGCTTTGGACGAACGAGAAATCGCGTGATTTCATCTCTGCGGAATACCCCTGGTTCTTGGATACTTTCGACGGCTACAAGTACCCCATTCAGCGTGCCGATTCCATTCGTTACTTCGTACTGGCGCACTATGGTGGCACATACATTGATTTGGACGACGTTCGTATTTCCAGCAATGAGATAGTCAGAAATGAACTCAATGGAGATTAACTTTGATTAGGGTTGCAACCGTCGCCTCGACCCCCTGCTCGCCTACCCAGCTTGGGTGCGGCGCACTGCGCCTACTGGTATCTCCAACGACGCGATGGGCTCCGTTCCTAAACACCCTTTCTTCCTCCGCACTATTGAGTTGTTGCAACAATACGACCGCAGCTGGCTGCTCCCCTACGTGACGGTCATGTACACGACTGGTCCGCTCTTCTTGTCGGTGATCTGGAAGGAATACATGCCAACAAAGCCCAGTGAATCAGCTCGTGTCCGCATTTTGATGCAGGATGAGTATAACCGCTTCTCTTGGAGCTTCTTCACTGGAAACAGCTGGCACGGAGAGGACGCGCGCTTTATCTTTTGGGTATGTAACCAAAGTGGATCCCCAATCCTCGAAAACAACGCTAATTTGAAGTTAGCTGGGTCAACACTGGGTGTTTCTAACTACCATAGGCTTTGCCCTGGCAGGTTTTGTGGGAATCTGCCTCTGGTGGATATACGGCCGTGTAGTGCTCCTCGGAACTCATTACCGTTATCGCTACATCAAGTTGCCCTCCATCAGCCTGTCCTGTCCATCCTCTTCGCCCACCCGGCGTGCGCGACGCATGATGCCCACCCTGCTCCGGCGGGTCAGTCTCGAGGAAGACGAAGAATTGGCCGGCGTGACAAAGACCTCGTACGAACTCGGTCGCCATGACGACTAAGAAGATTTGATTGTTATCATCATTTTTCTTTTGTATTTGTTGTGTATCGATACGGCCTTGCACAGGATCTGCATCAGCATACATTGTATGACGTTTATTTTTATCATTTTCTAATGTGGAATATCACTGGATTGTGCTTAATTCAGTGCTGTAATGTCGTATGTAGAATATTGCTCCTTGACCTGTATAGGCATAACGATAATTTTTATCTCTTCTTTCCTCTTCTCCCAGAGGATTACCGCTTCCTTGACCCAATTCCCTTTAAGTATAATGATATTTTCATCTCTTTTTTCTTTATTATCTACGGGGGCCACCGCCCCCACCTACTGACTACTCAGATAGGCAGTCGCTTACGCAAGTGGGGGTCCCTTTTGGTCTTCCCAACCCTGTAACTCTGTATTTCTAGTCTCAAATAAATATAAATTATTTTTTCTTTGTCCCCAGCGCTTACATCCCACCAATTTGGATTTTATGTACTCCGCTACGCTCCGCAATTAAACGGTCATGTTGCAGCTGCCGGTGAAGCAGGCGCTTAATATCTACCTACTATGGGGAACAATTACCACGTAAGCTACAGGGGCCACGCGTCGCCAATTCGGAACTCCTAATATGTCAAGACAAGATAAGATAAGATAAGATAAGTGAAAAAAAGAAAAGAAAAGAGAATCGGAGCCTTTCCTAATCGCACAAATAGCTGGCAGGCGCTGTATAAAGATCTCGCCTGGCAACTAGCGATGCTCTCCGCTTTAAGATCCAGCAAATGGCCTTCACTCGTGAGCCGGCCGCCGCGCAGGATACGACTTCTGTTGAATCTTTTCGTCGTCGGGACCGCCATCGCATCGTTGCACTTCTTACTGATCCCCGTTCTGCTACGCTTGAACCTATGTTTCGGGGTCAGCTTGTACGACCATGGATTATACGGCTTGTTTCCGACAACTCAGTATTTCAGCTTTAACATGAAATCCCCCATGTCGAATTGGCCATCTGGGACGACCGCTGCAGTGACAATTACATTTTCATAGCGCCCCATGGCAGTCCGATCGAGGGATCCAACCCGGTGATTCTCGACATACGAGGCAATTTGGTCTGGACGACGCCCATGGACAGACCAGCGACCGATTTCAATGTCCAAGAATACCTTGGCGGTAGATACCTGACTTATTGGCACGGAGAAAGTACTCGTGGACACGGACTGAGTTCGTACTCGATGGTTAGTGATCTGAGCTGGCGCTATCTAATTCTAAATCTAATTGGAGACAGCTGGACTCACACTACATCCACCGCTTTGAAGTGACACCCGCCAGCGATTTCGAAGGCGACATACACGATTTCCACATCTCGCAAAATGACACCGCGCTCATCGTTATCTACGACCTGAAACAGGCTAATCTCGAGGAGTTTGACGGCCCTCGCAATGGGCTTCATCCACGACGGAGTCTTCCAGGAAGTCGATATTGCCACAGGCGAATTGCTCTTTGAATCGCATTTCTCGGACCACGTCCCATTCAGTGCATCATACACCCATGAACTCCAGGGCACCGGAAGGGACAGCGTGTCGCCGTGGGACCCGTACCACATCAACAGCGTCGACAAGGATGACTCGGGAAACTTTATTGTTTCGGCACGCCACACGCACTCTGTCTACAGTATTGACGGCACAACGGGCGAGATCCTGTGGGTACTAGGCGGTAAAAACAACGAATTCACCGACGCCTCTGACGGCCGAGCCACGGACTTTGCCTGGCAGCATGACGTGCGCTGGCACGATGAGCACACCATCACTCTATATGATAATGCTGCCAAGGACTTCCTCGGACCTATCACCAGAAGTCGAGGGATGATCATTGATATTGACGTAATGAACCGTGTCGCCACCCTTCGTAACCAGTACTTCCACCCAGGGGGCATTCGCGCTCATTCGCAGGGCAACATGCAACTCTTACCAAAGACAGGAAATGCGTTTATTGGCTGGGGTCATTGCGCGGCCTACACCGAGTTTACCCCAGATGGAGAGGTGTTATGTGATACACACCTTTCGGCCTCCAATTGGTTCCAGCTGGGCCTCGTGGTGTCATACCGCACCTATAAAAGTGACTGGGTTGGAAAGCCACTTACTATCCCCTCGGCAGTCGTTGTCAAAGACTCGGTTTATGTGAGCTGGAACGGCGCTACAGAAATCGCAACCTGGCGGCTGGAGCTGTGGGACGGCGTGGACATGAACAATATGCACTTCGAGCCTTTAAAAAGCATCGAAAAATTTGATTTTGAGACCAAAATCGAGCTGCCGGATGAAATTCCCGACACTTATTTCCAGCTGGTTGCACTAGACATTAAGGACACCGTCCTGGGCAAGACCACTCTTTTGAGCAAACACCCTCGGCAGACCCTATCTGAAAGGTTGGGCATCAATGTCCTCGGCGAACTGTCCTCCCCTGTCGTTGTAACCATCTTTGCATTGATTTGTTGCTACCTATTGGCTATGTGCAGAACATTGAAGGCACTCATCCTCTTGGTGAGCCGAATTTTTGGCTGTTCCGGGCTTTCCCAGTTCGGACGACGTCTCGGGCTCGAGCCTGTTACGACCAATGCGGAACAAAACGAGGAGTATATAATACTTATGGCGCCACATGCAGATTGATCTTTATGGACAGAAATACACTTCATGTGTATATTCTATGTTGTGTCATTTCGCTGGTGACCTTCCGCAGCGAAGACGCAAAGTAGAGTATAATTTGGCCATAATTGGTTACTTGACAATGCGGTCTAAAATCGTGGTGTCAGATGGCGCCTCAATGACCCAGGCCAGACAATGACAGTGGAGGGGACGGTGGCTGAAGCGGTGTAGAGATGTGGTATGGTGCGGCCGCAAAGATCAATGAAGAGTACACTTTTGAAGAGAGACAAGGAGTTCCTCCATCATATCAGATCGTCACGTTCAAGGAGAGAAAGGCAGCGAGCTTTTCTCCGCGTGGAAAAGAAAAGTGCGAAGGGACTGTAGCTTTGTGCTTCCAAGCCAGACGAGCCTTGAAAGGAAGGCGAGAAGGCCTGTGAAAATCAATTGGATATCTTGAATTATCATGCAGGTCTCTTGCTTGTCCTCAGGAGTCTCACGAGGGATAAACGGTAATTGTCACACGCTTTGACCCCTTGGGGGGCTGACCAAGCCTACGTCTTGGTCAGCCCCCCTTCTTGTCAAATCCCTACTAAACTGTCAATACTTACACTTTTTGAGCCTTTCCAGCGTCACCCCTTCTGTATCAACTATATAAAGTGGTTTTCAATCATCTCCTATGACCCATCCCTCGAAATCCTCGAGATCTTTGTTTTCGTCCGATCTTTGCGGAATTGAGACCGAATCCTGCGCAGCGGCCCGGAGCATGCGCATATGGTCCGATTTTTTCTCTTCTTCGTCACGCTTCCAAATTCGGCGATTAGCGTCTAAAGGAGTCAAGGCAGTAAGACTTGATAACTGCTTTCGAGTCCTTTTAGTCTGAATTGGACGTTGACGAGCTTGAATTGATAATAATTTGCTTTCAAGCTCATGTGTATACTCCGCGTTGATTAATTGACCCGTTTGGTAGTGCTTGAAATCACGTTTTAATCGATTTAGCTCTTCGGTCTGATCTTCCATTTGGTCTGATATCTTTGCAACACGTTTCTCGAGTTTATTTCCCATCCGATTAAGCTTTTCAACTGTTTGTGGTGGGGATATAATAGGCGAAGACTGTGGTTCAGGTGTATGGCCTAATAACTCGAGAATTGGGTCGTTTGCATGCCTTTCATCCCATATTTTTTGTATTGGTCCGATCACAATATTAGGGTTAAAAGGCCATATGCCAGTATCTCGAAACGCGCTTCGAATAATACGTGGTGTGATTGCCTTCTTTCGAATTAAAGTTATATCCTCGAGGAATTGACGCTTTGCCGAATCGGGCCGGAACCACGCGTTTGTAAGCAAATTTTCCTTCCGGAAATGCTGTTTTAGGCTTAAAAATGGCTTTTGGTCTAAAGGTTGTGCAAAATGGGACGTATGGGGTCGAAAGCTTATTGGAATAATCCGATTTTGGTCGCAGAAATCGAGGAATTCGAAGGTTAGGTGGGACCCGTGCCCGTCGAAGAAGAGAACGCGTTTGTCATTGATCCCAACGCGGTTTTTAGTGCTCTCGTGGAAGATATGAAGCCATTCAAGGGCAATTAGATCGGACGACCACCCGTCCGCGGCAACACACTCGATTGAGGTGACAATTTGACCTCGATCAACTGAGGCAAGCTTCTCGGAGCTATATCGGTAGCGCGTGACGACCTTTTGAGACCGTGTTTGACCTAATTGGAACCCCGTTTCGTCGAAATTATAGATATTTTTTGGACTAATCCCTTCTAACCAACCTCCGACGTGCTCAAACCAGGTAATTAAACGCGAGATATCTTCCGATTCGAGCCTATTCTTATCTATAGGCCTTTGTTTGATCCAAAAGAGCCTTCCGGAAGGCGTCGTACGAACCGACCTGCCCAATTCTTCCCGATTGGGGGGTTGACCCGACCGCGCCAATATGGAATTAGCGCAACGCTCGATATCTTGGAGCGTGCAAGGTGCCCATAGGTCGTCGAGTTGCTTGATATATCGGACTAAATCAGTCTCTTGCACTAAATTTAGGGCACGTTGACTCGATCGCTTGTCCTCGAAGTTTCCGCGTTCGTGGAACCGGCGGACTAGCGTTCGATATGGAAGGTTGAACGACCGGGCTAACTCGCTTAAATTAGGGGTTTCTTGATCGAATACGGTTGCCAAGGCATTTTGGATTCGAGTCTCGAGGTCAGAAGGCATATTTAGCTTGTTTTGGTTGAGAGATAGGATTAAAAGGTGAAATATTGACAATTCAGTAGGGATTTGACAAGAAGGGGGGCTGACCAAAGACGTAGGCTTGGTCAGCACACCCAAGGGGTCAAAGCGTGTGACAATTACTTTAGCATTGGCTGTTGATGAGTGCCAGGCGGAACGCTTCCGGAACAACTGGGATCAAGCGGTTGTGAGACATGATTGGTCGGCCACGAGGCAGCCTGTCTTATTTCTCACAAAAGAAATCTCCAAAGCGATCTCCCTGTGAAGGCAAGATGCCTCCAGGGGCCGCCGCAACCGAGCGGGCGGCAACACCCGAGCTGACCGAGCAATCGGCACCGACGGCACCGCAGCCACTGCGAACCTCAAATCGACCAATTAGAGCCCCAGTCTCCTACTCTCAGGAGCAAGAAAACGACGCAACTTGCAGACGCCAGAGAAAGAACCACCCGGAACCAAGCCTACGAGAGAGTGCGAAAGCGGGGCCCGCTGCCTCTACAACTGACCAGACGGACCCAATTCTAAGAGCGATCCTAGAAGCCTTCGGGAAGATCGAGACCGCAAACAAATACTTTCACCAAGAGATTGAAGCGAGACATGTGGAGAGGTCCAGATTCCAGTCTCAGATCACCGAGCTTCGCAATGAGCTGTGTCGGAGAGACGAGAGATATCAGGAAGAGATAAAGAGCTACAAGGTTGCACTGGTGGAGATGCAGGAGAAGATAGAGGAACTCAAAAAAACGGCTCTCGCAACTAATTTGACAGGATGTACCTGTAATGGCCACTACGA
Source organism: Penicillium frequentans (assembly GCA_028828275.1). Lineage (NCBI taxonomy): Eukaryota > Fungi > Ascomycota > Eurotiomycetes > Eurotiales > Aspergillaceae > Penicillium > Penicillium frequentans. Next base: position 1,119,427 of record JAQIZY010000003.1, on the reverse strand, counting down.
AGAGCTGCGTGCGGAGCTCCTGTCGCTCCGCATCGCGGTGACCAGCCCGAGCACAGGCCGGAGCTGGGCATCGATTGCGTCTCAGCCATCGGTGGTGTCGTCTAGTACCCGGGCTGTGCGCTCGAGTCTTGGTCTTCCAGCTGTCGTCCTGGACGTGCGATTGGCAAACGACGAAACCAAAGCGTTGGTGAACGACCCTGCACAGATGCGCGAGAAAGTCCGGGCCGCACTCGATGATCAGACAGCCACCTCGAGTGTCGAGATTGTTGGGATCAAATCGACCTCCCGAACGACGGTGAAGATTTTTGTCGATTCGGAAGAAAGTGTTGCGCATCTACGCCGAGCCACTCGGTGGCTGGATTCCGTGCCGGGAGCTACGCTGCAAGGGGAGCAATGGTTCCCCGTTAAGCTAAACGATGTCAAGAAGGAAAGCGTCTACGGAACATCGGGAACGCAACGGGAGGACTTCACGCAGATCTTCCAAGAAGAGAACAACGTCGAACAGGTCGAAAAGATCGTCTGGCTCAGTGTAGCGAAGCGATACGGATCCATGGCGATTTACCTGTCTAGACAGGGAGATGCCGAAGCACTTCTAAACCGTCGAACTGCCCATGTGCGTGGGGAGGCAGCGTTCTCTGATAAGTTCCGCGAGCGTCCCAGGCCGCTACGATGCCGCAAATGTCAGCAATACAACCACAAGGAGGATCGGTGCCCGAATTCCGTAGCCTGCGGCAAGTGCGCGGGTCACCATCGCGCTGAGCAGTGCACATCCGATGCGATCAAATGTGCAGCCTGTCAAGGCAATCCCGCTATCACCGACCGTAATTGCCCGAAATGGGATGAAGCGTGGAAGGTGATCCGCCGGCGAGAACAGGTGATGGTCGCGAGCCGACCAGATTCGCTACCCTATGGTAGTCAGTAGAACCTTGCGTGTGCTGCAGGCCAATCTGAGAAAGAGCCCGGAGATCCAACTGAGCCTCCTGAATGACCCCTCGTTGCAACACTGCGATCTGCTGATGATCTCAGAACCATATCTGTTCCTGATGAATGGCACGATATGCTCCCATACGCATGCTAACTGGGCACCATTATGGCCCTCGCAGCGGCACCCGCCACTCGGACGGTTGAGGCCGCATCGTAGCATGGTCTGGGTGAACCAAAAGACCTTTCCGCATAGACAGATTGACATTACGTCGGCCGACATTGCCGCCGTTCTGCTATTCACGCCCTCTCCAATTCTTGCAATATCTGTTTATATTGCGCCGGGAACGGGACGCGAAGGAACGAGGGCACTAAACGAAGGCCTGCATGCAATCCAAGAGGCCCGTCAACTGGTCCAATGCGAGTATGGAGACAGCTTCGATACTCTTATTGTGGGGGACTTCAACCGCCACGATCAACTGTGGGGAGGCGATCAGGTGGCGATGCGGAACCGTCAAGGGGAAGCGGAGCCGATTGTGCTCCTCATGGCAGATTGGGGCCTGAATAGTCTCCTGCCGCGAGGGACCGTCACCCGGGAGGAAGGCCCGTATCGGTCGACCATCGACCTTGTCCTCGCGTCCACAGGGTTGAGCAGGCGGGTCACGCGGTGTCACATTCACCCCGTCGAGCATGGGTCCGATCACCGTGCCATTGAGACAACTTTCCAGTGTGAAGTGCCACCGGCACCGCCCCCGATAGCTCGCTTCTCATTCCGCGATGCGCCATGGGCCGACATCCGCCGAGACTTACGTGACCTGAAGTCGGAAATCATCGATGTCACCGACTGCTCGGAGCTGGACAGAATTGCCGGGCGCTTGACCGGCAGGATCGGTGCAGCAATCCACCATTTAGTCCCAGTCGCGAGACCATCTCGGTACGGGAAACGATGGTGGACCCGGGAGCTGACGGCATTGTGAGACACGTACACATGGACTCGAAATCAGTGCACGCAAGCCCGGCGGTATGGATCCGACTGTGGTGCGCTGGAAGATCACGCATTATACCTACGGAGACAGTACCACCGAGCGATTCGTGACGCAAGCGACTGCACTGGAGGGAGTTCCTCGCCAACACCGACAACGTTTGGAAAGCGGCACGATACCTCCAGCCTAGAGACCAATCGATGGGGCAAGTACCCACACTGCGCTCGGGTGAGCAGACAGTCAACGATGACCGGGGAAAGGCCCATGTACTCCTCGAGACTTTCTTTCCGCTGCTGCCACAAATTCAAGACGAGCCCCCGAGGGATAGGCCACTGCTGGACGCTCTCCCGATGGAGATGCTTACCGAGCACGAGGTCGAGGACGCTCTGAGGCGAATGGCGCCGTAGAAAGCCCCCGGACCAGACGGGCTGCCGGTGGTGGTGTGGCAGCAGGTGTGGCCGACCGTGAAACACTGGGTCGTCGAAATCTTCGAAGCGTCACTTCGACTCAGCTACTTCCCCCTCGCGTGGAAGGTCGCTAAGATCGTGGTGATACCGAAGGGTAGGCGTGATCCATCTTTGCCGAAATCGTACCGTCCGATCTCGCTGCTGGCCACGCTTGGAAAGGTGCTAGAAGCGGTCGTCGCCAACCGCATCTCGGCCCTTGTTGAAAAGCACCAGTTACTACTGCCTTTGAATCATTTCGGGGCTCGCCGGAGGCGATCCTGTGAACAGGCGCTCAACATTCTGATCGAAAAGATACACGATGCGTGGCGGGAGGGCAAGGTCCTCAGTCTGGTGAGTTTCGATGTGAAGGGTGCCTATACCGGGGTGCATCCGGGTGTTCTGCTGCGAAGGCTACGGGAGAGAAAAATCCCGGAGGTTCTGATACGATGGGTTGGCAGTTTCTGCTCCTCGCGGCGAGCGTCGATCGTCGTGAACATGTACCATTCGGAGGAGATGGCCATCGAGCACGCGGGCCTCCCCCAAGGCTCGCCGCTCTCCCCCGTCCTCTTCCTGTTCCTGAATGCAAATCTCGTGGACGAGCCCATCACTCGAAGAAAGGGAGCCATCGCTTTTGTCGATGATTACACACGTTGGACGGTGGGCGCATCTGCCGAGGCAAATACAACCGTACTGCAGCAGAAGGTCGTCCCGCGAGCGTTGGAGTGGGCGGCGCAGTCCGGCGCGGCCTTCGAGGCAGAAAAGACATCGTTCATCCACTTTACGAGGAACCAGCGACAGCGCCAACTTCCCGCGCTCCCGTTGTACGTGAATGGAGCGACGGTCGCCCCGGCGTCCGAAGTCAAGATTCTTGGCGTGATACTCGATCAGAGATTACGATTCAGATCACACATTGGCAAGGCCGCGAACAAAGGAATAAAGGCCGTCTTGGCGCTGCGACGGCTGCGCGGGTTACCGCCGTCGATAGCTCGCCAGCTGTTCACCTCCGCAGTCGCATCGAAAATCGACTATGCGGCATCGGTGTGGTGTCCTCTCCGACCAGATGCTACCGTTGCGGCAGGAATCACTCGGCCGTTCGAGACCATCCAGCGTGTCGCGTCGCAGGCGATCGTGGGCGTGTTCCGAAGTACGGCCCTCACGATTGCCGAGGCAGAGGCGGGGATTGAACCAACCGCCGTGCGTCTTCGAGCCCGTATCTTGAAGCATTGGATTATCTGCCACACCTTACCGAAGGACCACCCCTTCTGGTCCTGTCGAGCAGCGGCCGCAATGCAGAATGGGAGTTACATATCGCCGTTCAAAACACTAGCGAAGCACGGACCACAATGCCTGTCTGACATGGAGGTCCTTCGGCCCTTTCCTCTTGACCCGTGGCAACGGTCACTTGGGGAGTTGATTGCCTCCATCGGAGCTGAGATGCAAGAGCTACACGAGGCCGGCCACGCACGCCTTTGGTTATTTACCAGCGCCAGCGTCCGCAACGGTCTGGTCGGGACGGGGCTAGTGGTTCGTGTCAATCAGGTGGACATCCTCTCGTCCAAACGAACGATCGGCAATGACGATGCGCTCAATGCACACTACGCGCAGCTGGGGGCGGTGTTGGAGGCTGTGGCATACGTAGAAACGATGCTCCCTCGTATTCATATGTCACCGTGGAAAGTACAGGTCACGATCACTGTGGACAATGCATCTGTCCTGATGTCGCTCGCCAAGCCACATCTCCAGGGCGGACAGGTTCTGATCACCCAGATCACGGAAGCCGTCACTCGACTGTCGGAGATGGGCGCCAAGGTCCAACTACGACCGCTTGCGGATGCAGACTGAGAAGACAAGCCGGGCGCATAGCCTAGCTCGCGAAGCGACAAGAGAGAACAGCGAAGTCAATCCCCCGCCTTGGGCGCGAACCCAGCTCCGCGCGACGGCATTGCGATGGGCTCGGGTGAATACAAAACAGCACCGGAAGGGCAACTTTCGACTGTCGACCACTGGCCGGTTTACTCGCCAGCTGGACTCAGCTCTGCCGGGCCCCCACACCAGGATGCTCTACGATAGCTTGGATCGGGAGAAAGCGTCATTACTAGCTCAGCTCCGCACGGGCCATGCCAGACTGAATGGATATCTCCACCGAGTCGGCAAGGCCGACACTGATCTATGTGAATGTGGCGTCGAGCGCGAAACCGTCTCACATTTCTTGCTTCGATGTACACGATGGGACGAACACCGCTGCGCACTGGCTAAAAGTGTGGGACCGAATCTGGGCAGTTTGTCAAAGATGCTAGGAGGTAAGCCTGAGACTACAGAAAATACAGGTGGGTTGATTGAAGGGTGATGTCAAGGCTGTCAGAACAGTCATCACTTTTGCAATGAAGACTGGTCGGTTGGCCCCGGAAGGGTAATAAGGAACTAGGTCTGAGTCGAACAGATATAGGGTTTTGCTTTTAAATGTACGTAGTCAATGGTGCAGCGCACACTAGCTAGGGGCTACATACGACCCAAGGTCGTGAAAAGCCTGAGGAATAAATAATAATAATAATAATAATAATTGGTGGAACCGCACCTCGCTGGGGCGGTGAGACAGCGCGCCATTGAGGCGCGCCTCGAAGTGGAGGTCCAGGCGTTCGAGCGCCACCGTGAATGGTCGCGCCGCGAAGCTGAGGCCTATCACACCATTTTCCGGTATCTGTCCCCCCCACATTAGCATTCATGTCGCGGGACTTGAGACATCTCGCGACCTCTGGAATGAACTCGAAGAACGGTACCGGCGAATGGAACTCGCCACGTTCTGCGAGTTGTTTGCGCAGCTCCGTGAAACCACTGGCGAGCGCTGCGGCAGTGCCCGCGAATTTGTCAATCGGGTACGGTTGCTCGTACATCGATTGAATGCTATCGTGCCCGGATCCATTGGCGATCGAACGCACATTGCGATCTTACTGACGCAGATCGGACCGGAATACATTCTAGTTGTGGATGCCATTCAGAATGACAAGGATCCGGTGAATCCGACCACGATCGGAAATCGTCTGTCTAATGCTGAGCAGACGGTTCGGAGAAAAGAAGCTCCAACACCCTTGCAGGCAGCATCTGGCCCGTCTGTCAATACGGTGCAGCAGACTGCCAAGAAATGCAACTATTGCAAGAAGCGCGGCCATGTGGTCGCGCAGTGCTGGAAGAAACAGCGAGAAGCTCAACCGTCCAGGGACCATGCCCTGAAGGCTGAGAGGAGTGTTTCCGGCTCACCAAGAAATAATTTGCAATTGATACCAACAAGCCAGATGGAAGATCGGCAGGGCCCGCCGACTTCCAAGAGACCGAGGATCAATATCGTGAGGGCGAGGGTGACGACCCTTTATACCCACGCACCGCAACCCCGGTGGATCCTGGACTCGGCCGCCACCAGCCACATCTGCTGGGACCGGAGCTGCTTCGGCAGTCTGCGGGCCCACCGCGAGATGTTGGACACGGCGGGCGATCCAGTGGAAGCCGAAGGGATTGGTACGGTGAAGCTCACGTTCCGGGGGAAGTTCAACCAACCCTTGGTGTTGAAGAACGTGTACTTCGCGCCGCGCGTCGGGATGAACCTGATCAGCGTGCCGAAGCTGTTGCGAGACCGCTACTCGGTGGTGGCGCACCCGCAGAACGTCTTTGTGCAACGCCGAGGACGAACTGTGGGGACCGCCTACCATGCGGAGGAGGATCTGTTGATCCTGCGGTGCCATGTGAGCAAGAGATCTCGAGAGCGAGTCCAACTGGCGAGGGCGCCGACGACCCATGACCATGCAGATTCCCTGGAACCGCAGGCGGTGGCCATGGACGTCGACGATCCTCGGGAGTCAAGTGACGCAGAATGCGCAGCGTCAACCTCTGAACTCGGTGGTGAAGCTGTGATACTCGAAGAAGATGTGTGCACAGGAGTGGACCAGGCCTCCGAAGCGTTGTGGCACGCTCGGACGGGACATCTGAACCGGGGCGACTTGAGGGTGGTCCTCCGGCAGACCGGCACTCCGTACCGACCACTGACGCAGGCGCAGCTGCAGGCAACGCCGCAGTGCCCGGCGTGCATGTCGGGTAAGCAGCATCAGAAGAGGAACTCCCGCGCAAGACGGCCACGTCTGCATTCAACGAGAATTTTCGAATTGATCCATTCGGACATCATGGAGATGCCGATGGCCAAAGATGGCTCCAGGTACGTGATTACCTTTACTGACGATTATTCTCGAGGCTCGTGGGCCTATGCCATGAGACGGAAGCATGAAGCGCTCCAGAAGTTCCAACATTTTGAGGCCTGGGTGCACCGACAGTTCGGCGCCCAGATCAGAAGATTCCTCACCGATAACGGGAGAGAGTATCTGCCAATTGGAACACATCTCGAAACCCAGGGAGTTGAGTTCGACACCTCGCCGCCATACTGCAAAGGGCAAAATGGGCTGGCCGAACGCACCAATCGTACTATCCGGGAGCGGATCAACACGCTCCTGTCTGATGCGAACCTTTCTCCTTCCTGGTGGGTCGAGCTCTTGGACACGGTAGTCTATCTAAAGCTGCGCGCGCCAGCTTCTATTCTACAGAAGAAGACTCCGTATGAAGTGATTTACGGGAAGCCGCCCTCACTCTTGCATCTGCGACGGATCGGCTCCCGTGCATGGGTCTTGATCCCAAAAGAGCATCGAGCCAAACTCGGACCGAGATCATCCGAGTGCCGACTGCTAGGTTATTGTGAACCAAATCAGTACAAGCTCTATGAAATCCATTCTGGAAAGACAGTCTTTTCCCGTGATGTCGAGTTCGATGAGAGGACCCCAGTGGCGCCACTCATCGAGGGGGAAACAGGCAATGACCTCCCGGACAATGCTCCTCCATCACCTGTCTTTCCATCAAAGCCAAGTTCAGCCAGCGGGCTGCCAACACCACCTGCATCGCCAATACCTCCGTCGAATGAGCAAGAGAAAACGTCATCTGAGCGTGACGAGGAGACACCTCCAGTGGTCAATCCAAGCCAACAAGGAACCGACTTGACATCGGATCTTGGGTATTCAATCTATGGTCGCAGACGAAGACCGTCACGGCGTCTCCTGGAATCACTCGGCAAGGTGTACTCGGCAGGCGCATTGAAAACCGCACCGGACAAACAAGTCGACCCGGCGACTTTTCGCGAAGCTGTATCAGGTCCAGACCAGCTGGACTGGTGGGCCGCCATCCAGAAAGAATATGCGTCGCTTCTCGAACACGGAACCTGGGAAAAGGTTCGGCGGGAGGACGTACCAGCCGGAGATCATGTGATTGGCTGCAAATGGGTCTTCAAGACCAAAGCCAACAGAACGCGAAAAGCGCGACTGGTTATCAAAGGCTACCGGCAGAAACATGGCATCGACTATCACGAAACGTTTGCCGCTGTGTCCAGGATGGACTCGGTCCGCTGCATTGTCGCCAGTGCCGTGTTGCGCGGATGGAAACTCCACCAATTCGATGCTGTCACGGCATTTCTTCATGGAGACGTCGATTCGTCTATCTATATGGAGTTACCTGAAGGCTTCGAAGAGCAAGGATATGTATGCCGACTGCGCCGCTCACTATACGGACTGAAGCAGGCCCCGCGGATTTGGTACCAATGCGTCCACCGCGTCCTGGCTTCTCATGGCTTCACTATGGCCCAATCGGACAACTGTGTATTTTATAACCTGAATTGCGTCGTGTGTGTCTATGTCGATGATTTCCTCGTTGCTGCGACAAACACGCACGAAATCAAACAAGTGCAAGAAGCATTGCAAACAGAGTTCCGACTGAACGATCTAGGCACCCCACAATCGTTCCTCGGGATCCAGTTCGACTATGACGTCGATGGGTCCGTATCTATTCACCAACACCAGTACATCCAGAAGATGCTCTCCGACTTTGGCATGGAGACTTGTCAGCCGAAGTCTACGCCGATGAATCCCAAGCAAATCTTGAATCATCGTCCAGAGGAGGAACCTCCGGACGAGGAAGCAAAAGCTCGTTATGCGACTGCCATCGGTTCGTTAATGTATCTAATGGTTGGCACGCGACCAGATATTGCATTTGCGCTGGGCATGTTGAGTCGCTTCACGTCTCAGCCGCAATCGCAACACCAAGTCGCTCTGCAGCGATTGCTTCGCTACATCAAAGCCACGCAGTCTCATCGCATTACCTACCGCAGTGGGCAGTTGATCGGGTACACGGACGCCGACTTTGGGGGCTCCGTCGTCACTGACGGGGCATACTCAACGTCTGGCTATGTTTTCCAACTTGCAGGTGCGCCAGTTTCCTGGTCATCCAAGAGACAGGGGGAAGTGGCCACGTCTACAACTCATGCCGAATACATCGGACAGTACAATGCCATTCTGCATCTCCAGTGGCTCCGCACCTTTCTGGCTGAAACGCAACTGTATCGGTCTCCGGTCACTAACATTATGGCTGACAACCAGTCCGCCATCGCTCTCTCTCGCAACCCTGAATTCCACAAACGCACGAAGCATTTCAATGTAAAATTTCACTATCAGCGAGCCGTGCTGGATACAGGCGAGATCGGGCTCCAATATATTCCAACTGGGGAACAGGCCGCGGACGGTCTCACCAAGCCATTGGGACCTACGGCCTTTGCCAAATTTTGTAATCTCTTAGGAGTCGATGCTCCAGAGGTTTCGAGACAAAACGCGTGACAGCGCAGGCGCTCTTTCCACTTATTTTCCCACGAAGGTTTTTCAGTGGTTTTACCGAGGCCTGACTTGCTCTGCGCCATTCCAGAATCGCCCTGCCAGCAAAGCGATCCTGAGGGGGAATGTTGTGATATAAGGCTGGTGCAGATCAGGAACGAAGCCGAACCATCGGAATTAATCCCGAAGTATGTATACGAAGAGTCAAGTTGATTTCCAATCAACTTGATCTTCTCGTTGTATATATAGCCTCATGTTTCCCTCTGAATAAATAATGAGACAATCAATCTTCCTTTAAACTACAACAAATTCGAGGAAGGCTTAGACCAGACCCGGCAGGATCTACTGGACATTCTTAAGGACTGGGATAGCTGCATAGTGGCGCACTTGGCTGTTTTGACCAGTGCCCTTCCACGTGGCAGGTGATTAAGGACCTTGATTGGGAGTCCGATACAACGTTGCAGCTCGTCCAGGATGCTTTTGTCTTGCAAAGGAGCGGCCGAAGGACATCAATGTGGGAATAGCAAGGATGGGGTTTGTCTTCTTAGTGGCAGCTAATCTTCCAATGCACATCCTTAGTATCAGGAAATTGTCAGTACGGAGTTATGGTTCTCATTGCCTGACGGGAAGCGAGAATGGCTATCCATGCTATAACATGCGGCGCATGGACGGGCGATATCGCAGTCTAGTAATCAGTGGCCCTTCTCCCTCAATCAGTCCCACCGTCGATAAACCTATACAACCTCGGGTATCTACAGCTTGTGAACCTGTATCTCCTGGGACAGAATCCTCATCGCGTACGCTACTGCGGTAGACCGGGCGTCATCCGCATTCGAACGTATCATCTAGCAGACGCAATGTAGCTACGGAGGCCATATACGGAGGACTACAACTACGAGAAATACAATGAAGACCCACAAGTCATTTATTGCAAAGCAGAAGCCCAATGCCATTACCAGTCGACGTAGGCGAAGCCAGGCAACCGAGGAAGCGGAGAACTGACTATGTAGGGCTGTTCATACCTATCTGACCATAATTGACAATCTCAATTGAGAGAGAAATATGCATCTTAACTATGTAAACTAGAATTCATACATGGGATTCTGTTTTAGATCTATAGCGGTGAGGGTAGGAGTTCTAAAATAAAATATCCTGTCGACTACTTTGAATCACCCGTCTGCTTTGGTGCGGCTAATGTAGCTAAACTAAATGCCCAGTATCCGTTTTATGCGAGGGAAGACTTCCAAGGCATTCCGATGATTGATATGACACATATCCCTTGTGCTGAAATTGCCATTGGTCTTAATAGCCGCCAAGGCCGGCTCTGCCTGTGCGAATGGAACATAAGGGTCTGCCGATGTTAGCATGTGCCACAATTTGTCAGACACGATCGTGGGAAAGGCCACTCACAGTCCGTCCCAGTCACGATCTGGTCTGCGCCAATGAAGCTCTTCAAGGCTGTCAGTTGAAGAGCGGAAGCTGCACTAGCCGTGTCGAAATAATATCCAGCTAGCTGAGCCATCGACTCAGTAACCGAAAGGCCCCCTAACCAAGCAAGTGACGCCATTCCAGATATTCGAGTAGCAAGATAAGGCATGGCGCCACCGCCATGTGCAAATATCATTTTGAGATCGGGATACTTTGCACGTTGACCACTAAGCAGCATATTTTCCATAGCACGTACGGTGTCAAATGGATATTCTGACATCGGAATCGGATAACCGAGGGTGACGGCCGTGCACCCCGGAGCGGCAGGATGAACGAAAACACTGGCATTGCGCTCCTCTAACGCCGATAATACGGGATCAAGAGCTGAGTCTCCTAAGTAAGTGCCATTAGCATTGGTGTAGAGACCGACGCCCACGAACTTAAGGCTATCCAGGCAAAACTACGGATTCAAGGTTAGGATTAGATATTGAACAGTATGTAGAAAGATACCTTCAGCTCATCCACAGCTTCATTCACAAAAGGCAGAGGGAGGAGGCAGAGTGCTCCGAGTCGGCTCGGGTGTGCTCGAGCATAGCTAAAAAGCAAAAGATTGATACTCCGGGCTAATGATTTAGCTCTGGTGGGATCTTGCACAAAGAACACGCCAGGGGCGCTGACACTGATAGTTGAATAATTGATCCCAAGGCTATCCATAGTAGAGATATGCCCTTCCAGTGTCCAATCTGGAACGGGAAATCCATCTGCGTATAAGGTACCGTTCTTGACGGGGTAGCCTGCAGATATCATTGCCTGCTTCCATACCGGTGGGACGACATGAGAATGAACATCAATCCGGTAATTCGAGCTGAGACAATGAGTCGAGTCGCCGCAGCTTGCCTGGCATGCGGTGAGAACTCCTAGGAGTCCCCAGATGAGAGAGCACAATAACATAAAGCTGCGTGATTTGAAGCCTAGAGCGCGCACAAAAATGCAAAAAAGATCTGATGCCAGATTGAAAGAAAAGAAAGGTTAGGGGGAGTCTTCGGCAGAGACGCGCGGCAACTGAAGCCCTGTGTGGGGTATGTAGCTATCAGGGGGTGCTCGGTGAATGTGCTCGTATGGGATGGCAAGGCCGAGACAACTATAACCCGCAATTTAGACTTCTTCGCGGTCCACCCGCTGAATTACACATAATCCACCGCCTTTCATGGAAGTGTAATCACACGACTCGAGTATTTCGTAGTCACTGTCACAATCAAAATTTGGCGCGTATTCTGATGTATACATTACCATCCCGTAAATAAAACAGACTGTCGTGAGATGCGGAGTACTGTACTCCGTATTTAGACTGATCACCCTAGGCAGTCCGCACCCATTTGGGCGATCTTATCAGCCAAGTACTCCTTGGATTTCCTGTGTCCATGCTTTCAACAGGGTTTGAAACGCCCAGTCCGACTTCTCGGATATTCCGCGCAGGTCGTGCCACCCTTTCCGAATTGCGAGCGAACAACCACACGTCGCAAGAAGCCATTGGATCTTCTCATTTCGCCTTTGCCTCGTCGAGAAAAATTGGCGAATACGAGACCTATATAAGTTCAGCCTTAAGTGATAAGTGATTCACAGTGAAATGAACACCGTACGGAGTTTATACAATACGTTGGGACGCGTAATAGAGGATGATCCTTCGGTCCCAAATGCGGAACATGGGGCCATTTAAGGTTCACGGCAAATTCGGACAAACCACTTCGCCCGCTCCACATTGGATTAGTGACTTGGTTCGCGGGATTAGTCTTGCCCAATTCGCTACTGAAATCCATCCACTCCCGCAAGTTGAGATCCTTTCGCAAGTATGCAAAGGGCTAGAACACGAATTTCAGGGTGTCACATACGTCATCGAAATTTCATGGCTATTACCGCTGGCCATAAGGAATCTTACTGATCAAAAGCTTACTGAGTGAAAGTATACAAAAACGCGTAAGGAATCTTCATTTAAGAAGCGCCCACTAGCCCCCCAAGAATTATTTAGCAGAGATTTTGCTTGTCGCTTAATTACTATCCGGTCCCCTAGCTCACCCCCGATTGGGCCACAAAACACGATGGAAACTTTCCAATTGCGCTCCGAACCGGTGAGTTCAAGCCCTGTGAGAAAATCCACTTCTCTGGTGATCTTCCTCTAAATATCGATAAGGTTGAGAACCGCGGGCCCCTCCTGTTGATCATTAATGGCGCAGTGACTGGCGGGGCAGCGATCATCGTAGCTCTGAGGGTGATTTCAAGGAAATTCATCATCAAACAATTGGGGCCTGACGATTGGACGATGATTGCTGCAACTCTATTTGCAATTTTAAATGTGGCTATTGCTGGGCTCGGTACGTCTCTGTTCCTTTGAATTCTTATACCATCTCTGAATAGGAATAGGAGTCAAACACGGGACAGGAAAGCACAAATGGGATCTCACGCAGCAAGATGCACTCCCTGCAGCGAAGGTACTAGTGTCTTACAAAAATATATGAGAATACACACTGCTAAAGACTGCTTTGACATAGCTTCGATACGTGACTCATATATTCTACACATTGATTAGCGGTCTCATAAAGGCCTCAATATGTTTGTTGTATTTGCGACTCTTCCCCAATATCCGAAACATCATCCTCTGTACTATCGTCTTCATCACGGCCATGACCGTTGCCATAATCCTCGCAACAATCTTTCAATGCTCTCCGATTGACGCCGTATACAACGAAGATAAATACGAACATTACACTTGTTTCCCGTCAATTCCGTTCTGGTATGCGACCGCTGCTTTGTCACTAGTGACGGACATCTTAATACTTGTTTTGCCACTTAAAACCTTGCTAGGTATGTATCAACAACGGCCTTTTTTTAAGCTCGAGGCTAATGAAAGGCAGGTCTTCAGATTGCAACCCGTAAAAGACTTATCATTCTTGCCATGTTATCTTTGGGATTTTTGTGCGTGCTAAGAAACATAATCATCCATTCATTTCCGTTGTCTGTTTCGCTAACTCATCAAAGTGCATGTATCGCAAGTGTCGTCCGGATGGTTTACATTGTCCAATTATATCGTGGCTCAGACCCCTCATGGGATACCTTTGATGTTTCCATCTGGTCAGGTGTTGAACTAGCGGTCGCCATCATCACTGCCAGTCTACCAGCTATCAGACCACTATTAACTACCCTCTTTCCGAGGCTCCTACCAAGCACTAGGGGTGTATCGCGACCGGCCAACTATGGCATGCAAAACAAAAGCGCTTCACACCTAGAGAGAAATATCTCCCTTTCAGTCCTGAAAGGAAGACGAAGGTCTAATATGGTGGATGACGAGTCTACGAAAGCGCTATGTGAAAGCTCAACATGAAGTATCAAATGTTCTGGAGAGATTACGTCTCATGTATTCTGTGGAATAAGGCAAAAAGCTGAAAAGTCCCAACTCTTACGTTAAGAAGGGTAGAAAGCTGACAGGCACCGACGTAGTTCCCTCCAAGCCCGCCACCCCATTTATTAGTGACATCACGTCGTCAAGGAGCGAAAAAAGTGTAGTCTGGTCATAGCAACGGGTTACCTGTCGCTGCAGTCGTAGACCGTAGCGTTAGGTAGGCCCAAATGACCCGGGCCAAGCTGGGATGGCGGAGGGGACAGTGGTGCAAGCAGCAGAGACAGTGGGGCCGGCGAGTCTGCCTGGACTGGTCATTGAGCTTGAAAAAGAACTGACGCGTCCGTCATAAAACACACCTTGAACGCCTCCGAGGTCCATCTCCCTAGCATCTAAACCCGGTCGTCGAGTATTCCACTATTGCGCGTATGCTAAGCTGCGCCTTTCCGGAAGTTGTGACCCGAGTAGCCGTCTGTCCGTATCTGAGCGCTATTAGCTTAGTACATAAGGCTGAGAGGAAGTTGTTGCGTCTAAATGGTCTTCTATGGAAGGAGAACAATGGGGCGTCGGGCCCTTTGGGGTCGAGAAGTAGCAACTTCTGAAGGGCATCAACTGGGCACGCGCCGTCTCCCGTTTTTGCAAGAATAACTTGCACACCTTCGTGGCGGCGGTCTGTCTTACTGCGCTTGAGTGTGAGTTGTGCGTGGTCTAACGAGGACGAGAATCTGACGTCGGAGCGCGTCAACTTTGTGGCTAAGAAGATAGAATGTGTGTTGAGGTCGCCAGTCTTGTAGGTAAATTCTCCGGGGCGAAGAAATGGTCGCGAAGCTGAGGCCTATCACACCATTTTCCGGTATCTGTCCCCCCACATTAGCGCTAACATTCATGTCGCGGGACTTGAGACGTCTCGCGACCTCTGGAATGAACTCGAAAAACGGTACCAGCGAATGGAACACGTCACGTTCTGCGAGTTGTTTGCGCAGCTTCGTGAAACCACTGGCGAGCGCTGCGGCAGTGCCCGCGAATTTGTCAATCGGGTACGGTTGCTCGTCCATCGATTGAGTGCTATCGTGCCCGGATCCATTGGCGATCGAACGCACATTGCGATCTTACTGACGCAGATCGGATCGGAATACATTCTAGTTGTGGATGCCATTCAGAATGACAAGGATCCGGTGAATCCGACCACGATCGGAAATCGTCTGTCCAATGCTGAGCAGACGGTTCGGAGAAAAGAAGCTCCAACACCCTTGCAGGCAGCATCTGGCCCGTCTGTCAATACGGTGCAGCAGACTGCCAAGAAATGCAACTATTGCAAGAAGCGCGGCCATGTGGTCGAGCAGTGCTGGAAGAAACAGCGAGAAGGACAGTCGTCTACGGGCATGGTGAAGACTGAACGGAGTGTTTCCGGCTCACCAAGAAATAATTTACAAATGATACCAACAAGCCAGATGGAAGATCGGCAGGGCCCGCCGACTTCCAAGAGACCGAGGATCAACATCGTGAGGGCGAGGGTGACGACCCTTTATACCCACGCACCGCAACCCGGGTGGATCCTAGACTCGGCCGCCCAGCTACATCTACTGGGACCGGAGCTGCTTCAGCAGTCTGCGGGCCCACCGCGAGATGTTGGACACGGCGAGCGATCCAGTGGAAGCCGAAGGGATTTGTATGGTGAAGCTCACGCTCCGGGGGAAGTTCAACCAACCCCTGGTGTTGAAGAATGTGTACTTGCGCCACGCGTCGGATGATCCTGATCAGCGTGCCGAAGCTGTTGCGAGACCGCTACTCGGTGGTGGCGCACCCGCAGAACGTCTTTGTGCAACGCCGAGGACGAACCGTGGGGACCGCCTACCACGCGGAGGAGGATCTGTTGATCCTGCGGTGCCATGTGAGCAAGAGATCTCGAGAGCGAGTCCAACTGGCGAGGGCGCCGACGACCCATTATTTTATTTTATTATTAATATATTTATTCCTCAGGCTTTTCACGACCTTAGGTCGTATGTAGCCCCCTAGCTAGTGTGCGCTGCACCGTTGACTATGTACATATGATAGCATAAACACTACGCTGAGTTCGATTCAGACCTTCTTCCTCTTCAACCTTCCGCGGCCAGCCGGCCCGTCTTCATTGCAAATGCGATGACGGCTCTGACAATCGTGACCTCGGGTTTCCATGCTCTGCCATTAAATTCGCTCGTATCTAGTGCCATCTCAGGTTTACCTCCTAGCATATGTGACAGACTGCCGAAGCTCGAACCCGCGGCTTCAATCACTACGCGACGATGTTCATTCCACCGTGTACAGCGGAGGAGGAAATGTTGGACTGTTTCACGCTCGACGCCACACTCGCACATATCACTGTCGGCCTTGCCGACCCGGTAGAGGTATCCATTGAGTCGGGCATGTCCCGTGCGGAGTTGAGCGAGCATCGAGGCTTTTTCCCGATCCAGGCTATCATATAGTATTCTCGTATGGGGTCCCGGGAGAGCCGAATCTAGCTGGCGTGTAAACTGACCAGTGGTCGACAGTCGGAAATGACCCTTCCGGTGCTGATCAGTATTTGCCCGAGCCCATCGCAGCGCCGACGCGCGGAGCTGGACTCGCGCCCAGGGCGGGGCAAGAACTTCACTGTTCACTTCTGTGGCCTTGCGTGCAAGGGCATGTGCTCGCGTAGTACTCTCCTGGTCTTCATCAGTAGGGGGCTTCAGACTGACCTTGACCCCCGCCTCCGTCAGCTGGCGGATTGTTTCCGTGATCTGTACGATGAGAGCCTGGCCACTCTGGAGATGGGGTTTCGCGAGAGAGAGTAGCACGGCACGGTGATTCACAACGACCGTCACGTCTAGTTTCCACGGCGATATCGGGATTCGAGGGAGTGCCGCGCTGACGTACGAGACAGCCTCGAACACTACCCCCAGCTGTGCGTAGTGGGCATTGAGCGCGTCATCACTGCCGACCGTCCGGCTCGACGAGGTTACGTCGACGTGGCTCACGCGAACCACCAGCCCTGTTCCGACCAGCCCGTTGCGGACGCTAACGCTGGTGAACAACCAGAGGCGGGCGCGGCCGGCCTCGTGTAGTTCCGGCATGCCAGACCCCACGAAGGTAATCAACTCCCCAAGAGACCGCTGCCACGGATCTAGAGGGAATGGTCGGATAACCTCCATGTCGGACAGGCATTGTGGTCCGTGCTTCGCCAGCGTTTTGAACGGTGACCGATGACTCTCACTCTGCATGGCGGCTGCCGCTCGACAGCCCCAAAAGGGGTGGTCCGGTGGTAGGGTGTGGCAGACAATCCAATGCTTCAAAATGCGTGCGCGAAGACGTACGACCGTCGGTTCAATGCCCGCCTCCGCCTCAGCAATGGCGAGGGCCGTGCTGCGGGAGACGCCCACGATGGCCTGCGACGCGACACGCTGGACGGTTTCGAACGGCCGTATGATGCCCGCCGCAATGGTCGCATCCGGTCGTAGAGGGCACCATACCGATGCCGCATAGTCAATCTTTGATGCGACTGTGGAGGTGAACAGCTGGCGAGCAACCGAAGGAGGTAGCCCGCGCAGTCGTCTCAGCGCCAGAACGGCTTTCATTCCTTTGTTCGCGGCCTTGTCGATGTGTGACCTGAACCGTAAGTCTTGATCGAAGTATCACGCCGAGAATCTTGACCTCGGACGCTGGGGCGACTATCGCTCCATTCACGTGTAACGGGAGCGCGGGGAGTGGGCGAAGCCGGGGGGTTCCTCGCAAAGTGGATGAGCGATGTTTTCTCCGCCTCAAACACCGCGCCTGACTGCGCCGCCCATTCTAGTGCGTGTGGGATGACCTGCCGCTGCAATACGGCCGTGTTCTCGTCGGCCGATGAACCCACCGTCCAACGGGTGTAATCGTCGACGAAAGCGATCGCTCCCGTTCTTTTAGTAATGGGGACATCCACCAGATTTGCATTCAAAAACAGGAAGAGGACAGGAGAGAGTGGTGAGCCTTGCGGGAGGCCCGCGTGCTCGACGGCCATCTCCTCGGAATGATACATGTTCACGACGATTGATGCTCGCCGTGAGGAGCAGAAGCTTTCAACCATCGGATCAAGACCTCCGGAATCCGCCTTTCCCGTAGCCTTCGCTGTAACACACCCGGGTGTACACCATTATAGGCCCCCTTCACATCAAAGCTCACCAGGCTGAGGACCTTCCCTTCGCGCCACGCATCGTGTATCTTTTCCACGAGAAGGTTGAGCGCCTGTTCGCAGGATCGCCTACGGCGCGCGCCGAAATGGTTTGCGGGTAGGAGTTGGTGTTTCTCAACCAGAGCGGAGATTCTGTTGGCGATGACTGCTTCTAGTACCTTTCCAAGCGTGGTCAACAGCGAGATGGGACGGTATGACTTCGGCAGCGATGGGTCACGTCCGCCTTTGGGGATCACCACGATCTTGGCCACCTTCTAGGCGCTAGGAAGGTAGCTCAATCAGAGTGACGCTTGGAAGATCTCGACGATCCAGTGTTTCACGGTGGGCCACACCTGTTGCCACACCACCACCGGCAGCCCGTCCGGTCCGGGGGCTTTCCAGGATGCCATCTTCACCAGAGCTACCTCGATCTCGTGTTCCGTAATCATTTCCAGTGGGAGGGCGTCTGACAGTGACCTGTCTCTCGGGGGGCTCGTCCTGAACATCGGGCAGCGGAGAGAAGAAGGTCTCGAGGAGTGCATGGGCCTTTCCCTGGTCATCGTTGATCGTCTGCTCACCCAAGCGCAGTGTTGGGACTATCCCCCTGAATTGGTCTCCCGGCTGGAGGTACCGTGCTGCATTCCAAATTTTGTCGGTATTGGTGAGGAACTCCATCCAATACCGTCGCTTGGCGTCACGAATTGCGCGGTGGTACTGTCTACGTAAGTGCACGGCCGTGTCTTCCAGCGCAGCAAGGTGAACGCCATATCGCCGAGCTCGCGTGCACCGATTTCGGGTCCACGTGTACGTGTCTCGCAATGCCGTTAACTCCCGAGTCCACCATCGTTTGCAATATGGAGAGGGCCTCGCGACTGGGACTAACTGGCGAATCGCTGCACTGACCCTATCCGTCAAGCGTCCTGCAGTCGCATCCAACTCGGAGCAGTCTGTGACGTCGATGATCTCCGTCTTTAGGTCTCTTAATTCTCGAGCGATGTCGGCCCATGGGGCATTGCGGAATGAGAAGCGGGCGGTCGGGGTGGGCGCTGGTGGCTCCTCGCACTGGAAGGTGGTCTCAATGGCCCGGTGGTCTGACCCATGCTCGACGGGGTGAACGCGGCACCGCGTGACCCGCCTGTGCAGACCCACCGATGCGAGAACGAGATCGATGGTCGACCGATAGGCGCTTTCCTCCCGGGTGAAAGTCCCTCGTGGGAGTAGGCTGGTCAGGCCCCAGTCTGCCATGAGGAGCACAATCGGTTCCGCTTCCCCCTGGCGGCTCCGCATTGCCACCTCATTTCCTCCCCACAGTTGGTCGTGGCGGTTGAAGTCTCCCACAAGAAGAATATCGACACTGTCCCCATACTCGCACTGGACCCGTTGACGGGCCTCCTGGATTGCCTTCAGCCTTTCCACCAGTGTTCGAGTTCCTTTGCGCCCCTTCCCCGGCGGGATGTAGACGGACATTGCTAAAGTTGGCGAGGATGTAAATAGCAGTACGGCGGCAATTTCGGCCGACGCAACGTCGATCTGCCTATGCGGAAAGGTCCTTTTGTTCACCCAGATCATGCTACGGTGCGGCCTCAGCGAGCCACTTGGCGGGTGCCGCTGTGAGGGCCAGAGCGGTGTCCAATTAGCATGCGTATGGGAGCACACGGTCTCCTTCATCAGAAATAGATATGGTTCCGAGATCATCAGCAAATCGCAGCCTTGCAACGAGCGGTCATTCAGGAGGCTCAGTTGGATTTCTGAGCTCTTTCTCAGATTGGCCTGCAGCACGCTCAAGACTCTATTGGCTACCATGGGGTAAGGAGTCTGGTCGTCTGGCGGTCACCTCCCGCTCTCGCTGGCGGATCACTTTCCACGCCTCGTCCCACTTCGGGCAGTCACGGTCGGTGACAGCGTGGTTACCTTGACAGGCGGCACACTTGACAACATCGGACGTGCACTGCGCGGCGCGATGATGGCCCGCACATTTGCCGCAGGCTTCGGCATTCGGGCATCGGTCCTCTTTGTGATTATATTGCTGACATTTGCGGCATCGCAATGGCCTCGGCCGCTCATGAAATCTATCTGAGAACACTGCTTCTCCGTGTACATGCACGATTCGGCGATTGAGAAGTGCCTCGGCGTCCCCTTGTTTAGACAGATAAATAAATCACCATGGATCCGTACCGTTTCGTTCCACTCAGCCAGACGAGCTTTTTGATCTGTTCGACCTCATTTTCCTCTTGAAAAATCCGTGGAAAGTCCTCCCGTTGCGCCCCTGATGGCTCATAGACACTTTCCTTCTTGACATCATTAAGTTTCACGGGAAACCACTGCTCGCCCTGCAACGTAGCTCCCGGCACGGAGCTCAGCCAATGAGTGGCTCGGCGTAGCTGTGCCGCGCTTTCTTCCGAATCAACAAAGACCTTGATGGTAGTTCGGAATGTCGGCTTGACCCCGACAATCTCAATGTTCGATGTAGTCGTTTCCTCTTTCAGTGCGGCCCGGACCTTCTCGCGCGTTCGTGTGGGATCGTCGCGTGTGGGATCGTCGACTAACGCTTTGGTTTCCTCGTTCGCCGATCGCAAGTCCAGGATGACTGCCGGAAGACCGAGACTCGAGCGCACCATCCGGGTGTTAGAGGACACCACCGATGACTGGGACACAATCGATGCCCAGCTTCGTCCGGTGCTCGGGCTGGTCACCGCGGTGCGGAGCGAC
Organism: Penicillium frequentans; assembly: GCA_028828275.1. NCBI lineage: Eukaryota > Fungi > Ascomycota > Eurotiomycetes > Eurotiales > Aspergillaceae > Penicillium > Penicillium frequentans. Next base: position 1,098,701 of record JAQIZY010000003.1, on the reverse strand, counting down.
TGGAGCTCAGCACGCAGCTCTTCGTAGTGACCGTGACAGGCGCATGTCGTCCGGTCGGTTGTCATTGCCGCTTGTTTGAACTCTTCCATCTTTCTTTGCATATCCGCGAGTGCATCTTTGTAGCTCTTTATCTCATCCCAGTGTCCCTCATCTCTCCGGCGCAGCTCGTTGCGAAGCTCGGTGATCTGCGACTGGAATCTGGAGGTCTCCACATGTCTGGCTTCAATCTCTTGATGCAGATACTTGTTCGACTTCTCGATCCTTCCGAAGGCTTCTAGGATCGCTCGTAGGGTAGGGTCCGTTTGGTCAGGTCTAGGTGTCACGTCTTCCGTCGTCGCATCCTCTCGTAGGCTCGGTTCTGGTGCGTTCTTTTCTGGCGTCGCTCCGGTCTGCCAGTAGCGTCCCTCTCTTGCTCCTGAGGGTACGAGACTGGTGCTCTGATTGATCGATTCGAGGTTCGCAGTAGCTGTGGAGCCGTTGGTTCTGTCGATTGCTCGGTCGGCTCGGGTGTTGCCGCCCGCTGGGCCGCCCCTGGGGGCATCTTGCCTTTACAGAGAGGTCGTCCCAGGCTGTCAATGCTCGCCCAATATTCGTCTCAGACTGTCAATGCTGAGTCTGAAGCTCGAAGCTTGAAGCTGCTCGAAGCTGCTATTGATCCAACGCGACGGCAGAGGCGGTGAGGACGCGGGGGCTGCATTGTTTACGCGACGTTCCGCGGAGTTGGTCTGCACATGACACTGGCCTTTGCAATAAGTCAGTCGATATCAGATTGAGATGATCTCCTCACAGCTCTTCATGCTCAACTTTGCTTAATTCTCGACTCGTTCTGGTGGCTTTCGGCTGAGAATACAGCCCATGTATTGGTAGCTCTGCCGGTCTCGAGTTCGAGTCAATCAATGCTCGTTCTAGTTGACTCTTAAAGATTGCCTCTGACCTCTCTCTCTCTCTCTCTCTCTCTCTGTGGTTGATACCACAGCTGTAGCTGACTAAAATGACCATGGAGTATACCTCGAGCAGATGTATCTGATCTCCTCTCGGCTCCCGGCCGACTTCCACGAACCACTCCCACGAGCCCATCCCCACATATCAATGCCCACAAGCCAACTCCAAGCCAACGCCCACAAGCCCACTCCCACAAAGCTGACTCAAGACCGACCGAGTCCAGCCATGGCACTGACTTGAGCCAGACAACCGTGGCGGTCAGTCCTTCGTGAGCATGTTGCTCAGCATGCACTTTCGTTTGAGAAACCGACAACGCGTACTTTGACATGAACTGCATATCCGGAACAAGGCAGTCAAATGCCTGCGGCATCGTTGAGGTGTATGGGGTCTCGCATGGAGGCATATTCTGTTGGGCATACGTTAGCTCAAAGATCAGAAACAGGACTCTTGAATGACATTCATCCGTTGACTGATCAGCGTTTTGACGGTCGAATAGAGGATTGATGACGGGTGCAGAATCCAAATCGAATAAAGTCACTTCGGCACTGCCCAATCACCAGGTGACTTTTTGGAAAGTCTGGCAAAAGAGCCAATGCTCAACCTTAGGGCTTAAAGGCAGACAATGTTTATGATGATCCCCGCCTCAGATCCCCGCCTCAGTCTACACGATGAGGGCTGCTCATACTGGGAAGCGGGAATACCAAGGGCTCCAGGAGTGCGTGGGATATGATCGGTCGTCATTAATCGTCCGGTCACTCATGTGTAGTGTGAGGGCGGTCTTCATAATTGGCGTCTCGGCTGAAAGTAGGCACTAATCTTTCCAAGTTGTCAGGATTGGCGAGGGACACGTGTTGTCGGCATTTGACGTTGAGACGATGGAGGAAAGCCATTCCACCGCAATCAATTGCATGCCGCCGAAAGCGCGTGCCAGTGTCGAGGAAGGTGACACGTACCTCAACTACGAAGATCATTCTTCTCGCCATAATGGGTTGGCCGCACTATCGGGACCATCTGGGAGATTGTGATAAGCGTCCTGTAGTCGCGCCCATGTCGCAATAGTCTGAAAACAAGCACCTTCGTTTGGTACTGCTCGTCCATGTTGGTTCAGGGTGTCCATGGGATGAGAGGCGGGTCGTTCGAGCAAGTCGAGCGTTTGCACCGTGTGCCGTCGAGTTGTTCCGCGCTTGGCAAGTGAGTCTTAAAAGTTGTTAGCATACATCCAGCTAAATAAAGTTCACTCACAATCCATCATTCTCGACGTCACAACTCTTCAGTCGCACATATATTGCTCTACAATAGCTCTTTGTCCATAGCGGAGTGTTTGTAGACTTGTCTAGCGCACTGATTCAACTCTAAAATCGCGAAATATTGGCCGAATTTGCATTGATAAAAGATGGGCTGCAAGGTGGGGAGCCTGTCGTAGCCTGAAGCATGGGTCATTTGCTCGACGTGTGCCTGGAGGCATGTCCCACTGGGCACGGTATTAGTCACTGGATCAGGAAACGACTTCTGACTCACCTTTCCAGGTACAGATCTGACAGTTGTGCCACCCTTGTAGTCTCGGCGCGAGGTGGTTGAGTATGGATGAGCTGGTCGCAAGTTCGGTGTTCAGCGCAGTCTCGTGTGGTATTGGGCTGGCCGGGACATAGCCGCACCAGACAAAGTGTTCATGCTGCCATGCTTGAAAGAAGCCCGGAGAGGCAAAGTTCGGTCGGCTTGGTGGCTAGGCTCATAGGAGTCATACATGCGTAAAATGGTGATGCGGTCGAGACTTGTAACCTTGGCCGTAGCTGATAGACACGAGCGATAGCGAAATAACAACAGCGTGACGGAGCTGGATGAATTCATCGGTCGGGAGGTGTATGATCCGTGTCAATGAGCAGTGAGCACCGACACCGAAGATCAAAGGACTTAAACTTATCTTGGGAATCAGGGGCCTGTGAAAACAGAGGGGCCTGTCCGCATATGATGCTATGCTCAAGATACAGGCTCGCATTTCCAAGTCGTGCCCACTCCTCCCCCGGCGATGACCAGCGCTGTATTCACGGATCTGCCCACAAACGCTTCTAGTACGCCACGCAGAACGGATCGAATGACGTTTTTTTGGCCCAACTGTAGCGCTCAGTCATGAAGGGCAACATATGCACCATGGACCATGAATTTTGATGCGCGAAGGAGGCGCAGACTGGCAAGCTACCAATGGAGCCGTCTCGCGCACTTGTCAGAGGTAGAAGAAAACGCAACGCTTGGTTGATTGTGACGCACAAAACTTTGTCTCCAGGTGTTGAGCAGCAGTCCCTTCATTCACTTTTTGCATGACCGCAGGGAGCTGGCGCTGTCGCTGGTCCTGCGCTAAGGGGATGAACGATATGCCTGCGATCGGCTGTCGCCAAATAGTCGCAGGTCTCCAATGAATCACTGTTGTCGAAAGCGATGACTCTCTACCCTCGGAGACAATGAGATCAGATTTGACAGGACGAGGCAAATGGCAAAAAGCGACAAGCCTTGTGGCAGATCTGAGTGTTCCATGGCCAACTTGTTGGACTGGTCCATGGCGACCGACGCCTGTCCGCAAGATCCGTCCACCACCGGATGGGCTTCTGGCATTCTTCTGACTTGCACGCTTTTCGAGGACACCAGCCCCCGTGAAAGGGTTCATCGATAGTCAAACCTATCGCTTCATACATGTATCACGCGTTGTATATTTTCGGTCCGTAAATTAGTCGCATGGCTGCCCCAACTGCCCGAGGATGTGGAGAGGAAGAGCTGATGTTCTTGGCTAGGACTACAATTCGGTCGGTATCAGTGTTTCTGGCGAGGGCGCGGAGTGATCAGGTAGATCTGGTTCACGTTGATTTCCACATTTTGGAACGGTCATCAAAGCGAGACGCATCGCTTCATGGAAAAGGTTGCGACGGTGCAAGGCTCGTTCAGCTGCACGTCACGCCTCACAGCGTCTTGGCTAGTGGCCCTGCAAGATAGTCAGCACGTGTCTCATAATGAGGGCTCACTCACGGTCTCTTTATCCAATCTCACCCTGCACTACGACGGACGACACTGCCAAGACAGCGAAAGAGTCGTCTTGAGGAGACAAGTCTCATTTCCAAACCGATCCAACACATCATCTACCTTGCAATACCATGAGGTCGGTTCGGTTCTGTGCCCTCCAGCCAAGATCATGGCTGACGATCAATGGGTGGTGATGGGGCAGAAGCACGGAGTAGGCGTACCTTTTTCCACAAATGTCTAGCCGCACGAGACCTGTAGCCGCGATGGCGTGTATAAGCAGCCATGCTTGAGACACTATCGGACCATCGAACTATTCAGGATAACGGCGACATGTACATAGGAAGGGCTCAACGGTGGCGGTGTTCGATACTCGGAGGTCTCGCTGATGATCTCGCCGAAGGCATTGTTTGACAAGCACACGTCAGTAGTAAAACCAAAGTCCGGGCTCATGACTCACATCAAGAGCTTGGGGCTCAGGCGTGACCCGGTCATCGATGTGACTGGCAGGTATGTGTATAACCTTGGAGTCCTGACTTGGATCTGTCGTATCTGACAAGACCCAGCTGGTTGTAACATTGGGAGTTTCAGCACTGGCCGACGGGTATGGGGCTGACAAGGGACTTACATGCAGGATGCCTCACTTGCACTCTCGTGGTCAAGAAGCTAGTTAGTAGTCACATTGTTAGCTTCACTCGACAAGGCACATGAATACAACACTCACCAAAGGATTGTCGCCAGTCAAGGCTCAAGCTCTGGCCCGCAGGCACGAAGACGGGCACAGTGGAGTGAACCACCAGTGGGTAGAGAGAGGCAGGTGACTCAGTGGCTTGAGTGTGTACTGCTAATATCAGTGACAGCAAGAGCTCGGGGTCAAAGGGAAGGGACTCATCAATCTGCTGCAGGAAGGCACCTTCATTTCAGCTTGACAGAATCCGTCGGATGTAGTAAGGAAGAGAATTGTTTCGACAGAGAACCGAGGGAGGAGGCCATATTTATAGGTCTTTTGACTGGTCTTGTTACCGCCCGCTTTGTATTGCCGCGGTGAAGTCTTTTTGGTCTGTCAGTTTTCGGAGGGCTTCGTCTTCGGGGGGATCCAAGTTACAGTACCTGTGCAAAAGTCAGGCCTGTTGAACCTCGACTTAGTGAGGTGACGGGCCAGGTGAAATCCAAGTATAGGCCGGTGAAAAATGAACGGTCATTTTCAGGGTGAAACGGACAATCTAGTGGTTTTCTGAAATGTTTAAATAATAAAAGATTATGAGAAAAAGTTTTATTTTATTTTATTATTATTTGTTTTGAACAGTATGGATCAACGATCGTCCTTGTCTAAACGACCGTACTTTCAACAGTTGAAAACCATGGGCAGCGATCATCGCTCGACTACGACAGCATGCACCTTCATCATCATCATCTGGACTTCGGTATTGGCTGTTGATTCAAAACAGAGGCTGGCGATCATGCTATATTCTGAGTAAGTCGCCTCACTTGTTGATGATCGAATTTTCAGGGTCTAAGCCATCGCCCACTTGAAAGATTTTCCTTGAGTGTACTGCAGCCATGCTACTGTACAGTACATTGATTGCAGTGCTACGGCTCTTGTTTTGACCCGCCTGGGACACACACATCGATGATTGAGACCATCAGTCGGACTTCAGCCAATGCTAGCCAGAGAGCCTTTAGTGTTGGAATTCCAGATCTACTGAGCTGAATGGTCAAGGCGCGCTCAATGGCCGCAATTATAAATCTGGCATTGTCTATGCTGTGTCTCTAGCGTGGACATTATTTAAATTTATACCTTGGTCATCACACTGTTTACTGGTACAGGCATGGCCGATCGAAAACCAGAGTCTTTCCCAATGTATCAAGGCAAGAGAGATGAATCCGAACAAACCTGGATGCAAAAAGCGCTGGAGACGCAAATATTTTCCAGGTGCATTCATGAAATACTTGGTCTCTCCCGGATGGAAAGTCGAGCTGTTCGAGTCCCCAGCAAAGCTAAGCCACTGCGGATTCTCGTATGTCATGTCCGTGTGAGCACGAAGAGGTGACTGCAGGTATATCGGGGGCTGCAACAAAACATCGCCAGCATACACAATTTCAAAAATGGAACAGATCAAGAGGGAGGGCGGCCCACAGAGGCTCATAGCTACTTGATGCTGGGCGAGGGAAATTCGATAGCGTATGGTCACTCTTATCTTCAGCAGCCACTGAAGGGACTGGTCAGGCAAAGTGACGAATGCCAAAGAGAGTTTCTGCAATTCACTCTTCTCTAAGTCAGTCCATTGAGCCCCGTATGAATCTTCGTCGGGCTTAAATTCACATGAAGGAAAAAACGCCTAGACCCATGGATAAGATGATGTTCGCGAAGAATGGCTAGGAAGACTTACGCAGCCGAAGCATATAGATTTCTCCTCGGCCAGGTCCAGCGAAGGCAGTTCCACACAATAATAGGTCTTGATGATTATTTCAGCTTCCACACTTGTTGCAGTTATGAGTTTTGAGATCGAAAAATGAAAGAAAGACCATATTTAATACTGTAGCTTGAAGCGACAAGACAAGATTGACAAGAAAGTACGGCCTAGCGCGCAACTGAAGATGATTTGGAAAACACTCAGAAGCTAGTCCCGGCCCCTGGAGACCTATCCCAGTTCCACTGAAGTCGAGTATGGGATCATATTAACCAGTCCTGGGAGCTCTTGCGATCCTAGAATGCTCGCTCAAGATGCCAGGACCAGGACTGTGCTTTCGGGGATCTAGGTGAGGAGCGCTTCGGTTCACGTGCAGGCTTCAAACCCAAGCAGCTTCTTATCGCAGATCTATACAGCGGCCCTAAGCTATTGTTGACACACTCCCTGGGCCACATGACGACGTTTCATCTGCTCGGCGTTTCCTGATGTTCCTGGCCAAGTGGCCTATAGAGTACTTAAATGCTATAAGACCCCAAAGAGTTTTTCCATTTCATGTTTCTTACTTTGACCATCTCAGTTCAGCAAATACTTCCTAAAGCCATGACTTCACAGAGCGCGGAAAGCGGCAAGTCTTTCGCTGCCTTTCCCCCTCCGGACAGCTATCAATTCGTGCATGATCAGTGGATACCGCGGACGACGAGCACTTCTCAGCCCAGTTGCATAAGCACAATGATTGGGGAGATCGAACATGAGTTTGATCACTTCAGGCAAGAGAATGTCAACTTGACGGTTGCCCTACAACGGTCGCATCAGGAAAACGTCAAGCTTCTCCAAACGCTGCAGCGCAAGGAGCGATACCTTCAAGCAGCTCAGCAACGCATAGAAAAGCTCGAACGAGAGGTTCATATGATGAGAGGCGTTGCAGGACATATGCAGAACTGGGAAGGTCGCTTGGCGGCATGCGAGAAAATGATCCCCATGTATCAACAACCATGCAAGGAGAATATCCAACCGACGCCGATCTCGAATGCTGGTCCACGGATGGACAAGCAAGGACATGTTCCCCATCTCCGGCGATCAGTCCCGTCAACAACCTGGAAGGTGGAACTTCCGCCTAATCAGCAACCCCCGAGACAAGCGCAGCAACCAGCAGTCGAGCAAAAGCCAACACTTAACCGACGGGATTGAGCCGCGTGCCCGCTTCAGATGTTTTGCCTTATGCCGCATTGTCTAGTGCATCTGTAATGGGGGGCTGTTTGAATGTGACAGAAGTCATTGAAGTCATCTTTCATGCTCTCGAAATTTCCATTCGCATTGTTTGTCAATTTACGTGTAACTGTACGTGTTGTAGTTCAAAGGAAGATTAATTATACTTTATTTCAGAGGGGACTTTGAGGCTTATATATACAACGAGAATATCAAGTTGATTTCCAATCAACTTGGTTCTTCGTATAGATACTTCGGAACTAATTCCGATGGTTCGGCTTGGTTCCTGATTTGCACCAGCCTCATATTACAACAGTATGGTGTGTTTCCTAGATATGTAATTAATTTGGTCATTCTACTCCATTTCATACACTTGTCGGCCCTTCGCATAATTACACTGAAGGAGTCTAAGCAGAGTATCGAAGATTGGCGTATTAAATAGTGTTGTAATTCAAAGGTTCAACGGACGATTGACGGAGACCCAACTTGCTTGCCAGTTTGCCCCTAATGCGGCGTCTTCTGGTGGACTTAACAGCGAAAGACCACCAATGGCTATTGAAGCTCATTTCAAGTTCCATTTTTGGCACCAACAGTAATCCAGGCCTATGACAAGCAACATCAAGCTCAGGTGTCCGGAAATCGAGAGCTAAGACGCAAATACGGAGTTATTTTGGTTTATCAATGGTGACATATCATACTCCGGCTGCGGCGGCCGTCCCGAGATTCCCAAACGGCCTCTTAACAGGACGCCGTGGGCGCAACAGGTGTTGTGGAGGTTGCCGGCTTCATAGAAGGACCCCCGGAGCAAATGCCGCCAGTCTGATCACGGTTCTTGTGATCGTGTCGATCACGTTTCACACATTGGGAAAGGTCGGCGCTGATGGATCACATATGGAAGCTCCTGGGATGGTGAGATTTGGCCGTTGACGAACAATTCTTGATCGGCCACGAGAACTTCGGTGGAGCCATAAGAGGTGAGCATGCCAAATTGGTCGTTTTTGCGTGATCTGGCTTAACAACAACAATACACAGAAGATGGGCTGACTCCTGGCTCCTTCCCTAGCTTAAGAGTGGGCTGTAAATTTTTGACGCTTGATGATCGATGGTAGTCAGAACCTATCGGTTCCGAGAGAGGCACGAGTACCAGAATGAAACAATGAGGCCATTGCACCGTACGTAAGATGTGATAACGTGGTTCCCGGCCGCCCAAGCGTCCCGGTCGCCCGAGCGACAGTCTCAAAAAAATCGCTTCTGTAACAATCTTTACCTTCAAACATTAACTATGCCACCAATTCGCTCTCAAAAATCTCAAAGATTGGTACAGCAAGAGGGGCCCCTCTTATTAGCTATCAAAGCTATAGAGGATGGTCAATATGCGTCCGCTGCTGCTGCTGCACGTGCTTTTAACGTGCCAGTTTCTACCTTGAAGCACAGGATCAAAGGGCGACAATTCTGGAATGAATCTCGCCCCTCCGGCCATAAATTTACAGTGTTGGAGGAAAAGTCCATGGAAAATTGGCTGCTGTCTATGGACTCTCGAGGAGCGGCTCTCACGCATGCTATGTTGAGAGATATGGCCAATTTATTGCTCCGATCGCGTGAACTGACACCCTCCGATCCCGCTCCAAAAGTTGGGAAAAATTGGACCACAGAATCTGTCAAGAGACATGAAACTCTCTCGTCTCGCCTTTCTCGTAAATACAATTATGAGAGAGCCCTTTCTGAGGACCCGCGGGTGATTGGATCCTGGTTTCACCTTGTTGAAACTACAATCCAAAAATATGGTATTACATCTGATGATATCTATAATTTTGATGAGTCTGGCTTTGCAATGGGAATCAATTCGACTCAAAGAGTCATCACCTCGGCTGAATATCACGGTAGAAGAGGCGTATTACAGCCTGGGAATCGAGAATGGGTCACTGTGATTGAGTGTATAGGTGCTAATGGTGTTGCGCTTCCGCCATATCTCATCTTTAAAGGAAAGGTCTTTTTAGAGCGCTGGCTCTCAAAACCACCGCTTTGGAGTCTGAATAAAAGCGCGAATGGATGGACAAGTGATGAGATTGGTATCGATTGGCTCAAAAAACACTGTTTATCCTATCTTCCTAAACGGAAAGGGAAGTATGTGTTGTTGATACTGGATGGACATTCATCTCATTTGACACCTGCATTCGACAAAATATGTGAAGAGAATGACATTATCTCGCTTTGTATGCCTGCTCATGCCTCTCATCTTCTGCAGCCTCTTGATGTTGGGTGTTTCTCAGTCTTGAAAAGAGTATATGGAGCGCTTGTCATGGGAGAGATGCGTCTTGGTGTCAATTCGATCGATAAAGATGACTTCATTCAGCTCTACCCCATTGCCCGAGAAGCTGCTTTCAAAGCTCAAACCATACATAATAGCTTCAAAGGAACCGGTCTAGTGCCTTTAGATGCCACTTCTGTACTAGATAAGCTGAACATCCAGCTTGATTCACTTCCACCATCTATACCACTGGAACTACGATCAGCATCTTCTAGCAGTACTAGTGATCTGGATACGCTTTGGAGCCTCTCGAAACTGCAAAAAATGAATTCGCAGATCAAAAAAGGACTTGAACCCTCATCAGAGACAATGACTTCGCCGCTCAAGCGAGCTATTGACCGGTCGCACAATATGGCTGTTCGGCTAACTCATGAGCTCATCTTTATCCAAGATCGTTGCACCGGGCTAGAGACTGCTAATAAGAAGCAAGTAAAGAAAAGGGCTTCGGGTGGGAAGCAGATATCGCATGAAGGTAGTCTGCGAAGTTTGGAAGAGATTAAAGCTGATTTGGTGGTGGAAAAAGACGAGAGACAGCGATCTATATCTGAGGCAGATGGTACTGCAGAATCACCAGCAGAACCTGCATTGCCCCCTGTACGTACCATACGGCGCCAGGTCACCTGTTCTGGCTGCGGAACCAAAGGGCATACTTATTCTCAATGTTCTCATAAAATTATTTAGCGATTAATTCTATATTCATATGTTGATATTTGAGATTGTAAATTGACCAAATTCCAAGTTCTCGGAGCATCGCTCGCGCGACCGGGAACCACGTTAACTAATCATGCTATGCTTGCATCTCCGCTAAGGTTGCTGCTGCAAGGCCTAGTCTAGCATTGTCTCACTTCGTGGCGTCGGAAATCCGTATTCCCATCCGGCTACGGTGTAACCCTTTTCTTTTTTACCCCTTTTTACAGTAAGTACTTGGAATGCGCTTCTGCGGAATTTTATTCTTGCATCTTTTGGATTTTTGGTTGGTGTACAATCTGGTGGTTCTCAGCAACGCGGATATGGCCGACGAAATAGAGAAGGGAAACGCAACTCCCAAAGTAAGCCACGAGCCCATTTGCTCATCAGTTTCCCAGAATACCTCCAATCAATCGAATGCCCCCTTTTCATCTCTCAACTTCATAGAGCTGCGCGGCATCGAGCGCGTTCCTCTGGAGCAACGCTTGCAGGCTGTGTCTGCTGCCAATTACAGTATATACAGATGGCCCTCCTGTGGTTCAGCGCCAACGTCACCGCTAATAACATGGCTGTCGGTATACTGGGCCCGCTGGATTACTCTCTTGGCTTCGTCGACTCGGCTCTCCTAGCGACATTTGGCGCTTTCCTGGGTGCTGCTGGGGTAGCTTATATGGGAACTTTTGGCCCGGCCAGTGGCAACCGAACCATGGTATGTTGCGCCTTGAAGCAGCCAGATTTCCTGTGCATACTTAGTACTATTTGTTGATAGATTGTAGGTCATAGCTCGGTATTTTATGGGCTACTGGCCTAGCAAGCTGTGTGCTTTGCTAAATATCTTCATCATGTTGGGATACGGTATGGTCGACTGTATTGTTGGTGGACAGGTTCTTTCGGCCGTCTCTGGAGGTGGTATGTCTGTCATTGTTGGAGTGATTATTATCGCTATCGTCACTTGGGCGGTCGTTTTGTTTGGCATGCAACTCTTTCACATTTACGAGAGGTACGCTTCAAAAACCGCTCTATATTCCACTCGGTATGCATTGGTACTAACACGCATTTCAGATGGGCCTGGATCCCTCAGTTGATCGCTGCATTCGTGCTTGTTGGCAGCGCAGGACCCAAGTTCGACACTTCTACCGTATCAACTGGCAACTCCGCTACTATCGCTGGTAATCGCTTGTCCTTCTTTTCTCTATGCCTGTCCGCATCGGTCGCCTGGGCCCCTGCCGGTGCCGATTTCTACGATTACTTTCCTCCCACGACCTCGAAGTGGAAGACGTTCTTAATGACGTTCCTTGGTGTCGGACTGGCTCTAACTTTTGCAAACCTGCTTGGTGTCGGCCTTGGTTCTGGTGCTGTCAACAACGCCACATGGGCAGCAGCCAATGACATATCCTCAGGTGCTCTGATTCTTGCTGGCTACGAAGGCCTCGGTGCCTTCGGAAAGTTCCTCGGTGTCCTTGTTGCTCTAGGCCTTGTCGCCAATAACATCCCAGGCACCTACTCGGCCTCCTTAGGCTTCCAGGTTCTTGGTCACTATACTGCGCGCATACCGCGATGGTTTTGGTCTTGTGTCGGTGTCACGATATAAACCATCTGCGCACTAGCCGGTCGCAATTACCTGTACGGCATATTCGAAAACTGGCTTTCTCTGATGGGTTACTGGGTGTATATCTACCTCACCATTGCCGTTGAGGAGCACTTGCTATTTCGCTGGCATAAGGGGTTTGAATGGGATGACTGGGCAGATAAGTCAAAGCTTCCCGTTGGCATTGCCGCATTGACTGCTTTCCTGATCGGCTGGGTTGGTTCGATTGTATCTATGGACCAGATATACTTTGTTGGCCCTATAGCGCAGATGATTGGCAGCGATAGCTCCGACCTTGGTATCTGGGTCGGTTCTTCTTGGGCCATGCTGGTCTTCCCGCCGCTCCGCTGGTTGGAGCTAAAGAAATTTGACCGTTGATTGGTTGCGCCCCCAACTTAGGAAGAGTTGTTACTGTGTGTTGGCAATATACTTCTATCAGAACAAGCTGACGGTAACTCCGCGCTAAAAACGGAGAGTGCGCGCATTCTTGCGCGAAGCTGCGGCTCCGGTTTTGTGACCGCCAGGTGCCCGCGCATGGGATTAAGAGGGTACGTACATATCTTGGAACCTGATCTGAAGAAGAAACATATATGAATCAATCAACGTTTGCTTAGGAGTATCAATACTGTTTACTTAGATGTGCACACAGTACCTAGCTGGCAATATCAACGCCTTATAATAATACTTTCTACAGCATGCATTTGTCCTGAAGTTCCACTGATACCGCCAAGCACCTATTTCATTTAAAACTCCAGCCTCCTCATCACATACTCGTAGCGGAAGTCCCTCACGCTTCACAAATAGCCCGAATGACATCAAAGTGTCCTTCATCTAACGCTACCATGAGCGGCGTGAAGCCATCTTTGTCTTTCGATTCAGAGTCAATCCCGACGTGCCCCATCAGCACTCTGACGACCGCGCAATGGCCTCGCCTTGCCGCCCATGCCAACGGAGTATAGCCATCACGGTCTTTCGAATTTATATTCACCTCGGAATGATTGGTAAGAATGTGGACAATATCCACATGCCCCATCGCTGCAGCTCGTGCGAGAGGTGTGCATCCCTCGCGGTCGGAGGAGTCAATCTCCACGTCTGGGTGCTTCAACAGTAGCTCCAGCACATCACAGTGGCCTCGCTCAGCCGCCAGGGCCAGGGGTGTCTCTCCGCAAGTATTTCGCGAGTCAGCTAGGACGTCATCTTGCTGAAGCAAAGTTTGGACAATAGTGGCGTGTCCTTCTTCAGCAGCGCGAGCCAAAGGGGTATCTCCGGTGTTGTCGGGCTTATTGACGTCACCGCTAGAAGTCTGAAGCAGTAGATGAAAGATAGCTTTGTGGCCTCCAGTGGCTGCCTGAGCTAGAGGAGTCACGCCATGGAAGTTTGGTGCACTGTTCACCGGCCCTGGCCATCTGAGGAGAAGTCGGACGAGAGGAAGATTGCCGCATTTCGCGGCTAAACCTAAGGGCGTGTTACCGTCGTCGTCAAGACTTGAAGCATCTTTGATGCCACAATCAGGAGCGGCAACATGAATGAGAGGCCACTCGGTGGTCAATCGCAAGCCGGAAGCACTCATTTCGAAATCCCCGGGGGTTCTCAATAGCTCAAACTCTGGAATCACAGGCTGAGCCGGTCGACGGGTGGTCCGATTTCAGCCCCCAAATCAGGCAGTGATACGGCTAGCCGTTCCATGGTAGCGAAAACACGCTAATGTGAGGAGCCCCACTGCACCATGCTATTAGGAGTCAATAGTGTGGTGCTGATAAGGAGTTTTGTGATTGTTTGTATATCTTGTCGTGTTTTTTTCCGCGCAAGATAGTCTCCTACATCTGAATATAAACCTGGCTGATAAGGGAGCACGGTTGGCTAAAGGCTGATCTATTAAAACGATCCATCGATTGATCGATAGCGTGGTGAGCACTTGGATGAGTAGGGGATCTTTCAGCTCTTATATAGATCATGTCAACTTTCTCTAATTATCTAGCCTAGCGTTAAAGTGGTTAACGCCAAGACGATGTGGCCTGATGTGGGAGATAAAGATGGGAGAACCTTGCTATGAGATGATCGTAAGAGCAAAGGATTACTCCCATGGCTTATTCTGGCCAATTTGCCTCAATTTTTGCAAAGCAAAATTGCTACAGAATTCCTGGGTAGGTCTCGTTTGCGAAGGAACATGTTTTGCGAAGAAGTCCGTGACGTTTCGGGGGTCATCAACTCGGTAGCACTGCGCTAAAAAAGCATGGAAGAAGAGCTTTTTAAAAGTTGTTTTAGGCACCTTCCCATAGTTTCGCTTCTGAGGCCACCAAGACCTGACGCTGCCAGAGTCTCATTTTGCTACACAAATCAATAGCCTAATAAACCACCAGCCTGAACCTGTTCTCCACGCGTATGTTGGTACATACAAAGACATCAGTGAGCAAGTCAGCAGCTGTCTTCGAGCGTTCTCAATGCTTCTTTGTTCCCAGCTCGTAGGAAATTGACCAAGTCTGTCAGACCTGCTCTCTTTGCAATCAATAGACTCTCCTTGGTGTACACAACAGGATGCGGGGCAGCCGCTGTCACACATCTCAATTTTTGGATAGCAAGATCCTGAGTGATTCTCAGATTCTCAGCTCTGCTCAATTGGCTTTGATCACAAGCAGCTTCAATCACTTTGCATGTAACGTCCTGGGGCCATCTCAAGGGATGAGGTGGAACTGCTAGAGATATGCAGGTCAAGAAAAGGTCAAGAATGTGAGCACTGCTCTCGGTCTGGCGCTCAGCGGCATTGATCGCGCATTTCCATTGCTCCCACGCATTATGATTGTTCCACAAAAGCCAATTGGTCGCCTCAAATCGGTCATACTGGGCTGCAGCTAAGAGGGGTGTATCAGGACTAGCCTCAGTGGAATATGGCCAGCATCCGCGTTGCACAAGCCAATTGAAGAGCGATGCCGGGCTTGGATGATATTGCGCCATCTCAGGCCAAGCCACGAGTGGAAAGGCCTTGACAATATTTGCTAAGTCAATCTTTCGAGCCAGCATACGAACGGCCAGGTCTGGAGTAGCATGTCGACACACGTGAGCGGAATATCTTGGACCGAGCACATTAGACAGATCCAAGTTGGGATTGGATTCGATCTTTGTCCAGCAGATATTGAACAATTCGGCCTCCATAACTGACATCTCAAGGACAGTTTGTTGCCGGCAATCGGCCATAATGGAAGCAGGTTCAAGTATGTGCTCGGCGCTCATTGCCAATAGTAGTTCACGGGCAATGTCCACTCTGTCTTCATAAAAGGCAAGACGAAAAAAGCTCTGGCCTGCGCTGTTGAAACCGCTTGCGGGTATGGCTCTACTTTGAATAAGCCATGTGAAACAACCCGGGCACTCATGGATTGTGAGAGAAGCCGCATCTGGCAAGTACTGTTTGTCCTGTAGAACGTTTTGACTGGCTAAAGCGTGTTTGAAATCCTTGTAAACTTTCCATGAAATAGCCATCGTCTCGGACGAATATTTCAAAAACATTTTAATTCCATGCCGAGAAGGTCCTGGTATTCTTCCATCTTGTCGTAGAATATTCAGGGCATGAAGTGTCATGTGCGACTCATACGGTTCCGCATCGAGCAACTTCCGGTACATATAAGCCATGAATTCATTATCAAGATCGTGTAAATCCTTTGAGGGCTGGAAAGAGCCGTCCAAAATAGATTGTAGGGATACTTCAAAAGTCTTGTGGCTGACTTCGAAGCTTTGTATGCCGGCTTTATCTGCAGTCAAATTACTATCATTTTTCTCACTGGAAGGCTCATACTCCTGGTGATTTTTGGGGGTGACATGATTCGTAGTTCCATTTTCAACACCGATAGCTGACCCCCCTTGCTCTAAGATTGCGTCTCTGGCCTAGATATCAAGGTTAGAATATAACGTTCTTCACTCTGTTGAAAGGCCTTACTTTTGGCGATGTCTCGAATTGACATGTGATTTTTTTTTGATAGCAATTATCGCATGGCGGACCGCCGCTGCAAGATAACCCTGTCCTAGAGCAGAATCGACAACTATCTTGATCTCGTGTTTGTGTAATCCTTCTAAAATTTATAGAAAATGTACACATGAGTTCCCCGCTGCTAACACAGGCTGTGCACGGTACTCTCCCGATGCAGCGCCTTTTGCTAGAGCGACAAAGGCTGCAAGGAACACTGCGCCGTTGCTTTGGCATTCCGCAAAATCTTAAGTAGCCTTCTAGGTGGTGCGGATTGAAGCTCGAATTCTGCAAGTCTGGGTCAAAAAAGATGGTGAAGAAGCAGTACTTGATCAGATAATGAGATTGCAGGCACTATCGCGCTAATGGTAGGGTTAGTCACGGAAGGGCTTTTTGACACCCTTGGCTTATGATATCATGACCTAGCGTAAGTGCTGGAAATCGACCATCCATGGATCAGGGGCTATGAATTGGTTGAGGTCAACCTGTGTACTGAAATGTTTTCAAAGTCAAGGAAAGGAAAGAGGATTCGGTGGTAGATAAAGGCGATCAACACCACGGCGTAGTTAATGAGAATCAAAACTAAAACATAGACCAAATTGTTGAAAACTGGTCCATTGTGATTATACCGTCAACTTCATCACCCCCTTCCGTCCATATTCCATATGAGATAAGGTGGCAAATGAAAATTGTGACAAAGCGAAAATCCATGACGCGGTATCCAGTCATCTAGCCCTAAGCCCTATCTCTTTTTTAAGACAGTGGCACTCCCCCCACATGCCACCCAAAGCCACTAACGCTTCTCATCTCTCGGACTGGGAATTGGACCGTATCCAAGCAACCAATAGGAGAACCTCGCAGGCGTGACAATCTGGTATTCATTTATTTTTTTATTCCTCAGGCTGTTCACGACCTTAGGTCGTATGTAGGACCCTAGCTTGTGTGCGATGCAACGTTCAGTATGTACACGACAGTGACAGATCCCGTAAGACGAGAGTATTCCCAGACGATAGACAGTAATTGTCACACGCTTTGACCCCTCGGGGGTGGCTGACCAAGCCTACGTCTTGGTCAGCCACCCTTTTGTCAAATCCACACTAGATTGTCAATATTTTCATACGACCCAAGGTCGTGAAAAGCCTGAGGAATAAATAATAATAATAATAATTGTCAATATTTACACTTTTAAAGCTTTTCCAGCGTCACCCCTTCTGTATCAACTATATAAAGTGGTTTTCCATCATCTCCCATGACCCATCCCTCGAAATCCTCGAGATCTTTGTTTTCGTCCAATCTTTGTAGAGTTGAGACCGAATCCTGCGCAGCGGCCCGGAGCATGCGCATATGGTCCAGTTTTTTCTCTTGTTCATCACGCTTCCAAATTCGGCGATTGGCGTCCAAAGGAGTCAAGGCAGTAAGACTCGATAACTGCTTTCGAGTCCTTTTGGTCTGAATAGGACGTTGACGAGCTTGAATTGATAATAGTTTGCTTTCAAGCTCATGTGAATACTCCGCGTTGATCAATTGACCCGTTTGGTAGTGCTTGAAATCACGTTTTAATCGATTGAGCTCTTCGGTCTGATCTTCTATTTGGTCTGATATTTTTGCAATACGTTTCTCGAGTTTAATCCCCATCCGATTAAGCTTTTCAACTGTTTGTGGTGGGGATATAATAGGCGAAGACTGTGGTTCAGGTGTATGGCCTAATAACTCGAGAATTGGGTCGTTTGCATGCCTTTCATCCCATCTTTTTGTATTGGTCCGATCACAATATTAGGGTTAAAAGGCCATATGCCAGTATCTCGAAACGCGCTTCGAATAATACGTGGTGTAATTGCCTTCTTTCGAATTAAGGTTATATCCTCGAGGAATTGACGCTTTGCCGAATCGGGACGGAACCACGCGTTTGTAAGCGAATTTTCCTTCCGGAAATGCTGTTTGAGGCTCAAAAATGGATTTTGGTCTAAATGTTGTGCAAAATGGGACGTATGGGGTCGAAAGCTTATTGGAATAATCCGATTTTGGTCGCAGAAATCGAGGAATTCGAAGGTTAGGTGGGACCCGTGCCCGTCGAAGAAGAGCACGCGTCTGCCATTAGTCCCAACGCGGTTTTTAGTGTTCTCGTGGAAGATATGTAACCATTCAAGGGCAATTAGATCGGATGACCATCCGGTTAGAGAGACTTGAATATTATAGCGTTGGTCGAGGGTAGGGTTATCTCGGAACCAATCTTCCATATGCGTCCGACCTTTAAAGATTAGATATGGGACCATTGACCACCCGTCCGCGGCAACACACTCGATTGAGGTGACAATTTGACCTCGATCGATCGAGGCAAGCTTCTCAGAGCTATATTGGTAGCGCGTAACGACCTTTTGAGCCCGTGTTTGACCTAATTGGAACCCCGTCTCATCGAGATTATATATGTTCTTCGGACTAATCCCTTCTAACCAACCTCGAACGTGCTCGAACCAGGTGATCAAACGTGAGATATCCTCGGATTCGAGTCTCTTCTTATCTATGGGCTTTTGCTTAATCCAGAAGAAGCCTTCTGGAAGGCGTCGTACGAACCGACTTGCCCTCATCTTGCTTATTGGAGGTTCACCCGATCGGGCTAGAATGGAATTCGCGCAACGTTCGATCTCTTGGAGCGTGCAAGGTGCCCATAGATCGTTGAGTTGCTTGATATATCGGACTAAAGCAGTCTCTTGCACTAAATTTAGGGCACGTTGACTCGATCGCTTATCCTCGAAGTTTCTGCGTTCGTGGAACCGGCGGACAAGCGTTCGATATGGAAGGTTAGACGACCGGGCTAAAGCGCTTAAATTAGGCGTTTGTTGATCGGATACAGTTGCCAAGGCACGCTGGATTCGAGTCTCGAGGTCGGAAGACATATTCAGCCTATTCTGGTTGAGAGATGGGATTAAAAGTGTAATCATGTGATTATACCTCGAATTCTGTGCGAAAACAGTAACTGGTCCGAATTGCAATAATACCAGGTGAATTACGAGTACCTTGGCATTCTAAAAGTGGCTTAGCTTGGGTCCAATTATCAAATTTTGGGTCCTTTTAATAAAGTCCGATGCTGCACAACCAATTCTCGATACTGTCGTCAAGGTGCACAACTGGCGTGCTCCTAAAATTATACACCCCAGTCGTGAGAGCAAGGACGGCTTTCATTTGTTGATTCGCAGCCTTCCCGATCGGTGATTTAAAGCGCAATCGTTGATCGAATATGATGCATAGGTCTTAACTTCGGGAGCTGGGACGACAGGCACTCCATTGACGAGGGGAGAGGGCGCAAGAAGCTGTCGCTGCCGCTGACTCTGTCTGAGTGGATGTTACCCGGAAAGAATGTACATGGTCATGAAGTTGGAGGTCTCGTCGATGGCTTCGGTGATCGTCACGCTGGAGGCACGAGCTGTCATGTATAACTCAACAAGTGAACCAGACAAAGGTTGGTAGACTCACAAAAACAACTAGCTCACAGGCTCTAAGGCTAACAGGTGACTTAGTCATCGTTAGGAGCCGGCTGGTGAGTGCGAAGTCTTCGTGGCGCTGATTTGGAGCGCTTCAATCTTTGTAGACCGGCTGATTGCAGCATTGGGTGTTTCAGCACACTCTCAATTGTGTTGAGTATTATTATTATTTATTCCTCAGGCTTTTCACGACCTTGGGTCGTATGTAGCCCCCTAGCTAGTGTGCGCTGCACCATTGACTACGTACATTTAAAAGCAAAACCCTATATCTGTTCGACTCAGACCTAGTTCCTTATTACCCTTCCGGGGCCAACCGACCAGTCTTCATTGCAAAAGTGATGACTGTTCTGACAGCCTTGACATCCGGTGTCCATGCCCCTTCATTTAACTCACCTGTATTTCCTGTAGTCCCAGGCTTACCTCCTAGCATCTTTGACAAACTGCCCAGATTCGGTCCCACACTTTTAGCCAGTGCGCAGCGGTGTTCGTCCCATCGTGTACATCGAAGCAAGAAATGTGAGACGGTTTCGCGCTCGACGCCACATTCACATAGATCAGTGTCGGCCTTGCCGACTCGGTGGAGATATCCATTCAGTCTGGCATGGCCCGTGCGGAGCTGAGCTAGTAATGACGCTTTCTCCCGATCCAAGCTATCGTAGAGCATCCTGGTGTGGGGGCCCGGCAGAGCTGAGTCCAGCTGGCGAGTAAACCGGCCAGTGGTCGACAGTCGAAAGTTGCCCTTCCGGTGCTGTTTTGTATTCACCCGAGCCCATCGCAATGCCGTCGCGCGGAGCTGGGCTCGCGCCCAAGGCGGGGGATTGACTTCGCTGTTCTCTCTTGTCGCTTCGCGAGCTAGGCTATGCGCCCGGCTTGTATTCTCACAGTCTACATCCGCAAGCGGTCTTGGTTGGACCTTGGCGCCCATCTCCGACAGTCGAGTGACGGCTTCCGTGATCTGAGTGATCAGAACCTGTCCGCCCTGGAGATGTGGCTTGGCGAGCGACATCAGGACGGATACATTGTCCACAGTGATCGTGACCTGTACTTTCCACGGTGACATATGAATACGAGGGAGCATCGTATCTACGTATGCCACAGCCTCCAACACCGCCCCCAGCTGCGCGTAGTGTGCATTAAGCGCATCGTCATTGCCGATCGTTCGTTTGGACGAGAGGATGTCCACCTGATTGACACGAACCACTAGCCCCGTCCCGACCAGACCGTTGCGGACGCTAGCGCTGGTAAATAACCAAAGGCGTGCGTGGCCGGCCTCGTGCAGCTCTTGCATCTCAGCTCCGACGGAGGCAATCAACTCCCCAAGAGACCGTTGCCACGGGTCAAGAGGAAAGGGCCGAATGACCTCCATGTCAGACAGGCATTGTGGTCCGTGCTTCGCTAGTGTTTTGAACGGCGATATGTAACTCCCATTCTGCATTGCGGCCGCTGCTCGACAGGACCAGAAGGGGTGGTCCTTCGGTAAGGTGTGGCAGATAATCCAATGCTTCAAGATACGGGCTCGAAGACGCACGGCGGTTGGTTCAATCCCCGCCTCTGCCTCGGCAATCGTGAGGGCCGTACTTCGGAACACGCCCACGATCGCCTGCGACGCGACACGCTGGATGGTCTCGAACGGCCGAGTGATTCCTGCCGCAACGGTAGCATCTGGTCGGAGAGGACACCACACCGATGCCGCATAGTCGATTTTCGATGCGACTGCGGAGGTGAACAGCTGGCGAGCTACCGACGGCGGTAACCCGCGCAGCCGTCGCAGCGCCAAGACGGCTTTCATGCCTTTGTTCGCGGCTTTGCCGATGTGTGATTTGAATCGTAATCCTTGATCGAGTATCACGCCAAGAATCTTGACTTCGGACGCCGGGGCGACCGTCGCTCCATTCACGTACAACGGGAGCGCGGGAAGCTGGCGCTGTCGCTGGTTCCTCGTAAAGTGGATGAACGATGTCTTTTCTGCCTCGAAGGCCGCGCCGGACTGCGCCGCCCACTCCAACGCTCGCGGGACGACCTTCTGCTGCAGTACGGTTGTATTTGCCTCGGCAGATGCGCCCACCGTCCACCGTGTGTAATCATCGACAAAAGCGATGGCTCCCTTTCTTCGAGTGATGGGCACGTCCACGAGATTTGCATTCAGGAACAGGAAGAGGACGGGGGAGAGCGGCGAGCCTTGGGGGAGGCCCGCGTGCTCGATGGCCATCTCCTCCGAATGGTACATGTTCACGACGATCGACGCTCGCCGCGAGGAGCAGAAACTGCCAATCCATCGGATCAGAACCTCCGGGATTCTTCTCTCCCGTAGCCTTCGCAGCAGAACACCCGGATGCACCCCGTTATAGGCCCCCTTCACATCGAAACTCACCAGACTGAGGACCTTGCCCTCCCGCCACGCATCGTGTATCTTTTCGATCAGAATGTTGAGCGCTTGTTCACAGGATCGCCTCCGACGAGCCCCGAAATGATTCGTGGGCAGCAACTGGTGTTTTTCCACTAGGGCTGAGATGCGGTTGGCGACCACCGCCTCTAATACCTTTCCAAGCGTGGCCAGCAGCGAGATCGGACGGTATGATTTCGGCAAAGATGGATCACGCCCACCCTTCGGTATCACCACGATCTTAGCGACCTTCCACGCGAGGGGGAAGTAGCTGAGTCGAAGTGACGCTTCGAAGATTTCGACGACCCAGTGTTTCACGGTCGGCCACACCTGCTGCCACACCACCACCGGCAGCCCGTCTGGTCCGGGGGCTTTCTACGGCGCCATTCTCCTCAGAGCGTCCTCGATCTCGTGCTCGGTAAGCATCTCCATCGGGAGAGCGTCCGGCAGTCGCCTGTCCCTCGGGGGCTCGTCTTGAATTTGTGGCAGCGGCGGAAAGAAAGTCTCGAGGAGTACATGGGCCTTTCCCTGGTCATCGTTGACTGTCTGCTCACCCGAGCGCAGTGTGGGGACTTGCTCCATCGATTGGTCTCTAGGCTGGAGGTATCGTGCCGCTTTCCAAACGTTGTCGGTGTTGGCGAGGAACTCCCTCCAGTGCAGTCGCTTGCGTCACGAATCGCTCGGTGGTACTGTCTCCGTAGGTATAATGCGTGATCTTCCAGCGCACCACAGTCGGATCCATACCGCCGGGCTTGCGTGCACTGATTTCGAGTCCATGTGTACGTGTCTCACAATGCCGTCAGCTCCCGGGTCCACCATCGTTTCCCGTACCGAGATGGTCTCGCGACTGGGACTAAATGGTGGATTGCTGCACCGATCCTGCCGGTCAAGCGCCCGGCAATTCTGTCCAGCTCCGAGCAGTCGGTGACATCGATGATTTCCGACTTCAGGTCACGTAAGTCTCGGCGGATGTCGGCCCATGGCGCATCGCGGAATGAGAAGCGAGCTATCGGGGGCGGTGCCGGTGGCACTTCACACTGGAAAGTTGTCTCAATGGCACGGTGATCAGACCCATGCTCGACGGGGTGGAGGTGACACCGCGTGACCCGCCTGCTCAGTCCCGTTGACGCGAGGACCAGATCGATAGTCGATTGATATGGGCCTTCCTCCCGGGTGATGGTCCCTCGTGGCAGTAGACTAGTCAGGCCCCAATCTGCCATGAGGAGCACAATCGGCTCCGCCTCCCCTTGACGATTCCGCATTGCCACTTGGTTTCCTCCCCATAGTTGGTCGTGGCGGTTGAAGTCCCCCACAATAAGAGTATCAAAGTTGTCTCCATACTCGCATTGGACCCGTTGACGGGCCTCTTGGATTGCATGCAGGCCTTCGTTTAGTGCCCTCGTTCCTTCGCGTCCCGTTCCCGGTGCAATATAAACAGATATTGCTAGAGTTGGAGAGGGCGTGAATAGCAGAACGGCGGCAATGTCAGCCGACGCAATGTCGATCTGTCTATGCGGAAAGGTCTTTTGGTTCACCCAGACCATGCTACGGTGCGATCTCAGCCGCCCGAGGGGTGGATGTCGCCGCGAGGGCCAGAGTGGTGTCCAGTTAGCATGCGTATGGGAGCATACCGTGTCGTTCGTCAGGAAGACATATGGCTCCGAGATCATCAGCAGATCGCAATGTTGCAACGAGCGGTCATTCAGGAGGCTCAGTTGGATTTCCGGGCTCTTTCTCAGATTGGCCTGCAGCACACGCAGGGTTCTACTGACTACCATAAGGTAGCGAATCTGGTCGTCTCGCGGCCGTCACCTGCTCTCGCCGACGAATCACTTTCCACGCCTCGTCCCATTTCGGGCAGTTGCGGTCGTTGACAGTGTGATTGCCTTGACAGGCAGCGCATGTGACAGTATTGGATGTGCACTGCTCGGCGCGATGATGACCCGCGCATTTGCCGCAGGCTACGGAATTCGGGCACCGATCCTCCTTGTGGTTGTATTGCTGACATTTGCGGCATCGCAGCGGCCTGGGACGCTCGTGGAATCTATCGGAGAACGCTGCCTCCCCACGCACATGGGCAATTCGACGGGTTAAAGTACTTCGGCATCTCCCTGTCTAGACAGGTAAATCGCCATGGATCCGTATCGCTTCGTTCCACTGAGCCAGACGATCTTTTTGGCCTGTTCGACGTTGTTCTCTTCTTGGAAGGTCTGCGTGAAGTCCTCCCGTTGCGTTCCCGATGCCCCGTAGACGCTTTCCTTCTTGACATCGTCTAGCTTAACGGGGAACCATTGCTCTCCCTGCAGCGTAGCCCCCGGCAAGGAATCCAGCCACTGAGTGGCTCGGCGTAGATGCGCAACACTTTCTTCCGAGTCGACGAAAACCTTAACCGTCGTCCGGGAGGTCGATTTGATTCCAACAATCTCGACACTCGAGGTGGCTGTCTGGTCATCGAGTGCAGCCCGGACCTTCTCGCGCATTTGCGCAGGGTCGTCCACCAACGCTTTGGTGTCGTCACTTGCCGATCTTACGTCCAGGACGACAGCCGGGAGACCGAGACTCGAGCGCACAGCCCGGGTGTTCGACGACACTACCGATGGCTGAGACACAATTGATGCCCAGCTCCGGCCTGTGCTCGGGCTGGTCACCGCGGTGCGGAGCGACTGGAGCTCCGCACGCAGCTCTTCGTAGTGGCCATTACAGGTACATCCTGTCAAATTAGTTGCGAGAGCCGTTTTTTTGAGTTCCTCTATCTTCTCCTGCATCTCCACCAGTGCAACCTTGTAGCTCTTTATCTCTTCCTGATATCTCTCGTCTCTCCGACACAGCTCATTGCGAAGCTCGGTGATCTGAGACTGGAATCTGGACCTCTCCACATGTCTCGCTTCAATCTCTTGGTGAAAGTATTTGTTTGCGGTCTCGATCTTCCCGAAGGCTTCTAGGATCGCTCTTAGAATTGGGTCCGTTTGGTCAGGTGTAGGTGTAGCGTGTCCCGCTGTTGCACTCTCGTGTGGGTTCGGTTCCGGTTGGTTCTTTCTCTGGCGTCTGCTAGCGGCGTCCCTCTCTTGCTCTTGAGAGTATGATACAGGAACTCTGATTGGTCGATTTGAGGTTCGCAGTGGCTGCGGTGCCGTTGGTGCCGCCGATTGCTCGGTCAACTCGGGTGTTGCCGCCCGCTCGGTCGCGGCGGCCCCTGGAGGCATTTTTCAAGAGGGGAATTCAAGCCCTCGATATCAACCCAAATTTCGACGACACAAACGGATCTTTTTTGTATCGATGGTAGGCAACCGAATCCTAGTAGCCTGGTGCGGTCGTTCGAGTATATGCCGCTCGCAGACTGTCAATGCTGAGTCTGGACGCGTTGTCAAACGGAGTGAGTCGCTCAGGCGGTGTGTCATCCCTCGCGCACGCTCCGTCCGACTTGAAGAAAGATCCCACCCACAGCACTGTATTTCTCTCATACGCCAACAGCCGTTGTCAAGTCCTCCTTGACAAGAAGCAGAGTTGTGACATACGGCCAATAATTTTTTTCCATACATAAAGCTAGATCATGTCATGAAAATCGAAGAACTTACACCAAGAATCCAGTCGGCTCAAACTTCCCGATATATATACTGTACAATGTATACATTGTAGCCACACCTCCTTCAATCAATCTACACCATTTTTTTGAACTACGTATGCTATTGTATGACATCCAAATCGCACGCCTGACTAGAACTTCTAGCGGTCTCACAAAAATATGACCAATGAAGTCTACATCAGTCTCCTCTGGGTACGAATGCGACACATCATGAGACAATTGGCATTAAGCTAATTCAAAGTCGACCACGTATGATACAAACATGAAGCTAATGCTCGGCAACCCGACCGGCTACAAACTTGAGTGCCACATTACTGCGCGTGAGCCCTAGCTCCGATGAAATGACACCGTACTGTACACCTACGTTGAGCATGTCTATATTGTAAGCTTCTCCTGCCCCACACAATGACAAGGCTACCATAATACGACCGTCGAACAACATGGTCTACTGCATGTCTCACTAACAGCAGTCATCAGTCCACGAGAAGGATACATCATCGAGTTTGATCAGGGAACTACGCGGGCGGTTGAAAAAGCAGCATGCAGGATGAAAGCATAATGAGCCTTGCATCACCGGCCTAGAGTTTGCCCAGCATGACGAGCGCTCGTCTTAAAACTAGATGAAAGACCTGAAAATACTACGAAAGAACCTCATAATCGCTTAGTCAGCAGCTCACGCGGAACATAAGATGCGCGTAAATAGGGAAGTCAAGGCCTCGTGGTGATCATGCGCTGCGAGACATCAGCGATGCAGCGACGCACAGTGTGTGTCTGATGACACATGACTGTGCGATAGCTGAGATGTGTGATTGATGAGGTGGCCAACAAGCGTGGTGTCATGACGCATCACCCGCGTTCAGCACGATGGCATTCTCGAGGACAAAGCCAGCAGAGCTTGCTGTGTTAGACAAAGAGCAAATAAGCGCGCTGAGAAGGGCCCGGGGCGAGCAAAGATGACTTCACACAGTCATGCAGGGATGTACGCGACAGAGCAGATGTCACAGGGACTCGACAGGACGATGCAACGTAGAGACACCAAGCTTGCATCTCACACCACACCACCGTGGCGCAACTCTCACTGCTGTAACTGAATGACAAGCAACCAAGCTAGATATCCAGCACCAATATGTAAAGCCCCTTCTTTATTCTGCCATGGCAGTTCGACAGGTAGCCTTACACGGTTCTGGCTTCCTCTTCATGGGTTCCCACACCAATCAGAGTGATTTCCTGGGTGAAACTGATATCACGAGTACAGAGTTCTCTGAATTTTTCGATTTGCCAATAAAACGGGCATGGATTCTTGGAAGCTCAAATCGACTTCTCTTCAGCAGTAGTAGGGCAGAGCCGTGTGTCACGTGACTGGATGACAGTGGATGTTTTGAAGGTGGCATTCGGGTCAGCAGCCAAGAAAAATCTCGACAGTGACATTCCTTTTAAATCACTCGAGCAGGACCGTGATTTGATCGATACTGCGAGGGACGGCGCAAATTCATGAAACCTTGCATGAGACCTCCCAGACCTCAGAACGACTGACATGATCAAGGAAGGCTTTCTAAAGGGCTTGACGCTGGAAGACTGCATGCAACCTTGCCGGGTTAGGTTGGTCGCCGGCGGTGACATTTTGTAATAGGCTTGGTCAGTTGGGCTAGAGTTGGCGAGCTCGCAGACTGCACTGCATAGCTGGGCAGATGTGGCTTCATGTCACCCACATTTGGACATGTCGCTCCATTCACAAAAGATCAAGTACTGTATCAGCGGGCGCAATGTCATACGTGCCGGTTGGTAGTCACGTCCAATCAGCCCATGAAGAGAGTACATCCATCAAGATTCTCATTGCATGAAATGAATCCCTGTGTTGAACCTCTACTCAAGTTTCGAGTATCGTCTTCTCTCGACCGGACCGAGAACATGGTGACGGCATCTGCTAGCGTGTCATCGCAGGTGCCGACTGGACCAGGCTGGAATGCATATTCGCTCGACTACTGCAGTGTCCGTGGAGATCGTTAAAAGTCGGTCGCGCAGCAGGGAGGCAGGGTCACCAAGAATGATAAACATTCGCAAGCTGAGCTGGTTGTCGAGCAAGAATGTCGAACGGTGTCGGTGCTCGCACGTCATGGATGGAAACACAGCGTCGCATTTCCAAAGCGAGAACGGCAGGTATTCGCTTGTCACTTCACCAGTGTTTGACGAGAGGAAGCTGCTTTTCATCCAACGCGACGGCAAAATCGGCAAAAGCGGTGAGGTCGTCTCAGACGCAGGGGCCGCATTGTTTACGCGACGTTCCGCGGAGTTGGTGTGCACATGAAACTGGCCTTTGCAATAAGTCAGTCGATAACAGATTGAGAAGATCTCCTCGCAGCTTTTCATTCTCGGCTTTGCTTAATTCTTGGCTCGTTCTGGTGGCTTCCAGCTGACAATACAGCCCATGTATTGGTGGCTCTGCCGGTCTCGTTTGAATCAACCAATGCTCGCTCTAGACCACTAAAAATCGCTTTGTATCTCTCTGTGCTGCACTGCAGCTGTAGCTGACTGGAAGGGCTATGAAGCATACCCCGGGCAGAGGTATCTGATTTTCCCTTAACTCTTGGCCGACTTCCACGAACCACTCCCACGAGCCGATTCCCACAGATCAATGCCCACGAGCCCACTGCCATAATTTTATGCTCACCAAATCACTCCCACGAGCCGATTTTCAAGCATCAACTCCCACAGATCAATGCCCACATAAACTCCCACAAGCCAACGCCCACAAGCCAACTGTTGAATATCACGGTGGTCCAAGCTTGTGTGGCGTGACTAGCGATGTACACTTAAATAATTGGGGGTTCCCACTTCTGATAGAACAACAATAAGAACATTACAACTACCTATCTCAACAGGTTATGAGCCCGGTTGGCTTTATCTTCAGACCCCCAAGGATCTAAACAGGAAAACAGATACTCCGTGCCTGTCATTACAGCTAAGCATCTCTGTTAGATACTAACCCATGAACTTATGAAACTGATCATATATCCTCAGTATCTTGATCAACGATACGAAGTCTTATTGCTTAAAAATCTTTTGAAGCAATAACGCCTAGGACACTCCCAGTTTCACTGAGAAGGAAGTTTCACCTTTGCTACTGTGACAGTTGCGCCGGCATGGAGTATCGAGTATCGCAGGGTTGCTCCGTAGCCACGACATGCCACCGTTTGCGGCAAGCTTCAACGAATCCTTACCCTAAGAATCAGCGACATGACGCCATGATTACTTCGGTCACACCGTCGTACTGGCACGGGGTATTGTAGAGTCGTTTCTGCAGCTGAGCCGCGTCACCGGTTGCATCAAATCTACTTGGGTTTGCCCTCTCCCAGGCTACTTCAAATTGGCAACAAAATGCGGAGCAGATCACAAAAGCAGCACTCTTGGACAGACGAAGAGCTAGAGATTCTTTCGTATCTCCGATACACTCGCCACTGGCGCTTCAAACAAATCCAAGAGACATACTTCCCATTACTCTCTTCGAGCGCACTCCGAGGAGCCTATTGGTACCAGTCCACTGAGGACCGCATACGCCGGGCATCGAAAGCGAGCAACTCCATCACTGATCCTCGCAACTCTGAGAAAGGCTGCCCAGGTCTTGCGAGTAAAAAGCAGCCATTCATTTCCAACAAACGCAATTGGAGTCGTTACAATCTTCGGCCAAACAGACCCTCAGTCTTTCCTCCAAAGGAGCCACAATATCTAGTCGACCGGCAATGCACGGTGCAGCTGCGACATTGGGAATCAGGACACACAACATGTGTTGCTCACCTGTCCCTGCTTTACCAACCTTCGACTTCGCGTGCTGGGCCCACCGCCCGCGCGGGCGGGGATGACCTGGAAGGACTGGCTCACCAAGCCGGCCTCAGCAGTCAAAGTGGCCACATTCATTTTAAAGACGAGGCTGCTCGGCCAATTCCGGGCACTACCGAACACTTTTCAGGCCCCCCGCACGGGAAACCTGTAGCATCGGGCATTGTGTCTGCCCTGCTTGCGTCTGCGGACCATAACTACTGAAGATATTCATCGTTTGCCTCGTTTCGACGAGGCGGGAAGCGCATCAGAGGGGACGAAGGATCGGTGCAAGGCACCGTGCCGCGCCCGGCCGGACGAGTCCGTCAACGGCGGTGGCCACGGCACGCTGTCTTGCGCCGGAACCGAACTGATGCGGTTAGGGTACTGACCGAGGAACGGGGGTGTCCAGGCAGTCTGATTTTCCTGGAGTGAGCGTGAATCTCTACTACCACGGCGCTGACGCGCTTTATCTGCGGGTGGATACTAGTGTCGGCGAATAAGGTGAACATAGGAGGAATTTAGAGAGATGGAAATTCGGTGTGGAGTGGAAGTGAGAGAGGAGCGCTGGAAATCAATTGGTCATTGCATCATGTCATGTATGTAGTTGTCCCGACTGCCCTACAGAGATCTGCCGGCAAATCGGCCTTGCGGCTGACAGATCCGTGAATCAATAATCAATCAATCAATCAATCAATCAGTGTATGGTCGATCGGTAGGTAGCCGCTGGTCGCGATCATTCAGGTGAGCAGCTGTAGTGTGCAAGCACTGAATCGTAAATTCGGCGAAGTTGAGATATTGGTGTCGAGAGTTGGAGAACCTCTGTCACATAATATAAGCCCCGAACAGTATTCACGACTACGGCATTCACAATAAAATCGAGGTATTCACGATGATGGGACGAATTCACGATAGAATGCACAAAATCACAAATCTAGGGGGGAAGATCGACTTACAGGAGCAAGCCAAAGCAATGACTCTCGATATCCCTTAGGCATAATATATGCCGATTCAGAATGCGCGACGGAATCGACTTCACTAACGTGAATCACGGTCGGGCGGGCGTCACTCCCGGTCGGGCGACCCCACCAAATTCTCAAAAACTACTAATTTTCAATGACTATTAAAACCACAAAAACAATATGAATTTTGTTATCTAAAGCGAGTAGGGCAATAAGTATATGTATGCTCTTTTATCCCACACCCAGAACATGTCACCTGCCGCCGGACCACTGGCATAGAAGGTAAGGTAGGCTCAACAAGCGGATTTGTCGGCACCTCTGGTAAAGATATATCTTTGCTTCTGTCTTCATCCTCAATAACCACATCATCCTCACCACCCTCTAGACCCCCAAAGATGCCTTTCTGGGTACTATGATGATGATGATGATGATGAATTCATTTGCCCGATGTAGCTCGCTCTATATACATGCTGCTATGCGGGAGTGCTGTCGGGCCTGCCGGCAGCTTAAAAGTGGTGACCAGCCCATTGGTGACTTTGAGAAGCTCATAGTCCGAGCTTCTCGCTGGTCCCATCGAATGTAAAAACAGAATAACAAATCAACAAAGGAAAGCAGAGGTTTAAGTGTTTAATCACTTGCACCGCATTAAAATGAACGTTCCTGGCACTCACTGCCTTCACGAGGGCCCTGCTCCACCTTCAACCTTCACCACCTACCCTAAACTCACTCCTATAATCTCCATCACCCTTCTCAGCTGTCGGCAGCCGCTTGCGTGCTCGTTTGACTCAAGGGAGTGCAGTGGACCTGGCACTGCACACCTAACGGGCACCATTCTTCTCCTTCCGTCACACTGTCCTCGGGGGTCATTCTTTCACTACTTCTTCTACACCTAGAGCAATTGGATCCACTGCTTGGAACTGGCTCACACCCCCTGTTTGGCCATGAAGTCGGCAACGGTAGTGCGCGCTTCTGGGCGCATCAGAAGTTCGTCTCGACGGACGACGATTCCTTGCCCCGACAGGGCGCGCCGCATCCAGTCCCGCTCCGCTTGGTGGAGTGGGCACTCCAGCAGAACATGAGCCACCGTCTGGTTGCCTAGTTCGCAGTCACACCGTGCCGACTCTCGTCGGTTGATGCGAGCGAGATAGGCGCCTAGTCCGATTCGTCCTGTGCGCAGCTGCATCAGGATTGAGGTAGTTGCTTTGCGAAGCCCAAACCAATATTTGAGTGTCTTCTTTGTTGGTACTTCGATCAGTCGCCTGGTCGGCCGACTGGTCTTTTCTAGCGCCCATGCCCTCTCCCACTCGATTTTCGCCTCTCGGCGCAACCGTCGTTTGGCTGCAGCTGCGAGGCAGATGTACCGATTGAGACAATTCAGCGGTTCTTCGGGTCCCTGTGCAGCTTCTTTGGCGTGTCCATCCACGATCTCATTGCCTACCACACCTTGGTGAGCCGGGATCCATCTGAGTTCTGTTCGAATGCCCCTGTCCGCCAATTGGCGGATTAGGCCCAGGCATCCCATGAGATAAACCTGACCAGAGGGCATGCGCGGCCGTCGGAGCGCTTTCAGTGCCGCTTGGCTATCCGCAAATACAACCCGACCGTTCTTTGCCCGTGTGAGACAGAGCTCGTTACCGTTAAGAACTAATTCAAGAGCCATCTCTATGGCCCGTAGCTTTGCAGAATACACAGTAGATGAGTCGTCATCGCCCATCTGGCTTAGAGCGATGTGTTCCCCGGTCTCATCTACTGCTGCTGCTCCTACTTTACTCTCGATTCCGCTCCCGTCAGTGTACATAATCAGGGGTCTCTCTTGTGGGGCTTTCCCAAGGATCTGGCCATGACTTTGCACAGCAGCGTCTCGGTCTTCGACCGTCACATCCGGTGGTGCTTGCCACGGCGCCAGGACGAATGCCTTTCGACTCTCCCAGTGTCTCGGCAAAGCACCCGGGGGAGTCGTTAGACATCCGCCCAGCTTCCAGGCTTGCGCCTCCATGGGTGACCATCCAGACCAGTCTCTCTCACCTGCCGGTCGACGTCGAAGCATCGTTGGTGGGACAGCGAAAACAGGTCCCGTTCGTAGTCTAAGTGCCGTTTCTTGTACTAATCGCTTCATTTGGATCGAGATAGGCGGCAGGTGAAGCTCTGTATTCAAAGCTTCTGCTACCGTTGTTCTAAAAGCCCCACTCATAAGGCATGCTGCCTGCTTTTGAATTGCCACGAACGGGTGGCACATATTTCTTGCTTTGAATTTGCTGATAAGCATAGGTTGGTACCATGCGGAGACGCCAAAGAGCATCTGTGGAATGATGACCGCTTGGTAGATCCTTCGCATTGCATAGAGCGAGGCTCCCCACGTTGACCCCGCCAAGCTTCGGAGTGCTTGGAGGGAGACGCTCGCCTTGGCCACGGCTTTCTCGCGGTGATGGTGGAATTCCAGACCCGGATCTAGCCAGTAGCCTAGGTATCGCTCGGCCGTCCTTGTCGCTGTCACGATGTGTCCTTGTAGAGTCAAGGATGTGTATTCTGGGTCGACTTCTTTGGTATTCACAAAGTGTATAAGTGCGTATTTCTTCGGGTCAAAGATTGACGCATGTTTCTCGGCCCATTGGTCGGCTTTGTGGCATGCCGCCTTGAGCTTCCTGATGGTCTCGCGTTCGCTATCGCCTTTGGCCATGAAGCCAACATCGTCCACCCAGCCATTGCTGGTGACGCCAGCTCCGCAGCATTCCAGGAGATCTGCGTTGTAGATAAGGTATAGAATCGGTGAGATCGGTGACCCTTGCGGGATGCCCGTGGGTGTCGGGATTCTTCCGGACATGCCCTCGGGCAAGCGGATTCTCGTACTTCGATTCGTCAGAAAGGCCCTGATCCAAGGCACGAAATGTCCTAAGCGTCGTTTCTTGAGGTTGTGCAGTAGACGTTCGTGGGAGACATTGTCGTACGCCCCAGAGACGTCCAGCATTAGCAGAGATACCACTGGCTTGCCCTTTCTCCAGGCGGTCTTGATCCGGTCGATGATGATGTGAATGGCATGGTCTGTTGATATGCCCCTTTGGCCCCCCAGATGAGTTCGTGGAAGTAATCCCTCGGTCTCTACCGCGTAACTGATCCGTCGTGCCACGATTGATTCCAGGAACTTTCCGAGCGTGTTGAGTAATGCCACCGGCCTGTAGGATTTTGCCAGTTGATAGTCGCTTTTGCCTTGTTTCCGAAGGACCACTGTGATCGAGCGTTGGAAATGTGACGGGTTGTGTCCAGTTCGGATACAGGCGTTGAATAGCTGCAGTAGCGTTTCTAGAATCACCGGCATCTCGATAAGCTTGTGCCAGAGAGAGTTCGGCATGCCGTCCTCTCCTGGTGCTTTGCCTGCTTTCGCTCCGCGTACTGCCTCCTGTATCTCTTGTGCCGTAATTGGTGGAAATTCGATCTGCTGCGGGTACTGAAATGATTCTGTGTCGGATAGATCAGCTGGCGGTGGTTGTGGGAAGAATGCGGCTCGCAGGGCGTCTGCTTTTTGCTCAATGGTCTCCGCGAGAGCTCCGGGTGCTTGGGGATCCAGCATTTTCAATGACGGGGTGAGCCCCTTCTCGTAGGCCCCGTTTCGACTCCTTGCCCACTTTGCTAGTCGCCACATGCCTTGCGGGCCATCTTCGATGACCTGTTGAACTCGGCGCCGATGCGCTCTTGAGAGAGTCTTCTTGATGAGACGCGTTTTCATATTGCGTGCTACTGAGTAGCGCATCCAGTCGAATGGGTCTTTCGTTCGGGTATGGATGCGGCGCAGACGGCGAACTTCTTTGCCTGCAGCCTTGCACTCATCGTCGAAATCGGAATTCGACCACGCTGATGGTTTCGCCCATGGAGTTGAGTCCTCAATGGCTGACTGAACAATTTCCACCAGTTCCTGACATTGTTCTTCTATCTGCTGTAGGCCTGCCTGGGACAGATCTCTTGTCTGCAGGCTTTCTTCAATCTTCCGGACAAGCTTCTTGCTGTCAGTGGCATTCCAGTTTCTTCGCTTCTGTTGTACAGTAATGGGTGTCTCAATGTCAAGCACGGTTCTGACTGGAAAATGGTCAGAGGAATGTTCGATGTCGTCCGCCCTCTCGCATTGTATCAGCCTGCCCGTGAGGCTCGAAGAGATGAAGGTGAGATCAATCACCGACGATTGATCGCTTCGAAACCAGGTAGGCTTCCCTTCTTCGGTCGTCACTTCGAGACCCCACTCCGTAGCAATTTCGATCAATTGTTTCGCCTCGTTGTCGGTTCTGGTGCCCAGGCCTCCCCACATCGGGTGGTGTGCGTTCATATCTCCCACAATAACGTGTTCTCCCAGAGGGCGTTTCGATAGTTCGCGTCTAAATTGCTCGAGTGTTTTGCTGCCTGGTCTATTGTATATGTTGTGTACGAAGAGATCTGTCCAGTCCCTGCCATAGTGGGCTCTTCTGAGCTTTAGCAGTTGGTAGTCCTGCGAGATGAGCTGGCAGGACCAAGTGCTCGGGTCAAGCTTTCTGGACACAAATAGGCACACTCCTGGGTGTGAAAAGCCGGAGTCCTGATTTTGTCGGCCCTCCTGGCCTTCGCTCCCGTCATTCGCGCCTTTTCCAGCCGGATATATCAGTTGGAATGTGCCCGTCGCCGGTTGGTGGGTTGTCTGTTGTAAGTCGTTCTTCCACGGCTCCTGCACCGCGATGACATCTGCTGTGAGAACCTTTCTGTCTCACAGAAATGTAGCCATTACCGGCCACGACTTGTGTACGTTGTATTGCAGGATTTCGAAAGATTTCATTGATGGTTCTGTTCGTCATCACTTCGCTCGCTGGCTTCGTGCCATACCTCGTCGTGGGGGTCCTCGATCGTCGGTGCATCAGTCGTGAATGCCGGCGGGGAAGATCCGATTGGTATCGCTTGCTGCTGTTTGTATTTCAAGATGACCATTTTTCGGTATTCAGGACTCTCCGGATCCAGGCCCTCGCCCTCGGGTCCGGGTGTGCTACCGGCATCGTTGACAGTTGTGACTTCGCTGATGAATTGGGACAGCCGGTCCTCATGGCTGTCCTGCTGAGTGTTGGCTTGAGGGAAATCCGCAGGTGTGAGTTGGATGTTGAACCAGTCATTGTCATCGGGCTGTTCATCCATGGTCTCTCCTGGCTCGGCCGTGCGACGTCTTTTCGAATTGGTTTGGTCCTGAATCGCTTTCTGGGAGGCCACCTGGAGCCTGGTTGCTCGTTGACAAGCTAGTGGGATCATTGGTGGCTTGGGGTCCTTCACTCTGGTTCTCGATCCCTTTGGGCGACCCGGAGCTTTCTTGGGTTGAGCTGGCTCGGCAAGCTCATCTGGTGTTATCTCTGCTTCCGCTGGTGCTGTCTCCAGGTCGGTCACGGTCTGTTGGTTATCAGGTAAAGACTCCTTCTCCTGATGTCTGTCTGGAGCATGTATCGACGCATCTATCCCATCGACATTCGTAGGATTCAGACTGGACGAGGTTACATCTATGTTGGCACTTGGAACCACCCGAAAATGCAGTGGAACACGATGGTACGCCGGACAATCGGCAAGCGCCTGTTTCGCTTCGTTCAACGCCACCATCTTCACCGGACACTCTCGACTTGTCGGACGATGTCCTTCGCCACAGTTGGCGCATTTCATCGGTATCGCTTGCCCCTTTGTCGACAGACACTCCCAGGTCGGGTGTCCGCCGGCACAGTGGCCACATCTGAAAGCGTTGGAACAGTGTGACTGGATATGCCCTGGTTTTTGGCATTTTCTGCATAGCTTCATCCGCCCCTCGCGGCAGAATCGTGAGGCATGGTGAATTTGCTTTCCCCACACGACGCCAGTCATGATCGCGCGATTCGCCACGACGGGGCTGGTGAACTCGATCAAAATCGAGCCCTCCGCCCTTTCACCCGGACGCGTCAGCCATCCCAAATACTGGATCTTGGAATCCTCGCCCCAGCTGTTTTGCCTAAGCAGTTCCGCTGCAGCGTCAGTCATCGTCTCCGGAGTCAGCTTCATCGACTTCACGGGAACATGGTACGCCACGACTCCCCACGACGGTTCCTGGATCACTGAGCCGGGTCCAAACGCCCGCAACCACGCGGGGTGTTTGCGAAGGACCTCTGCACCAGCCGCGCTGTTGGCGATCATCGCCACGTCGCCCGATGGCAATTTCCGGGCTGCGACAAAGGACGCCTGTTTGGCCAACACCCCTGAATTCTTCTGATGGGCATTCGTTGTCCTTTGTCGTTCTGCTCGGTCCACCAGATCCTTCGGCGTCAAGCCACGGATCGCTTCACGATTCGGTCCGACTTTGACGATGACCTCACGGTCCTCGCGAAGTTCAATTTCCGGTACCCCAGGAGACGACGTGCTGTTGCTCCGGGTGTTGGGTGCCGCCGCCTTGACCAAGTCGCGCTGCCAGTCTCTGGCTCGGAAGTTGCGCCACGCCGCCGCAGAGTTGGCCGCGGGGGTGGAAAAAGTCGTCGATAGAGTGCTCGTTGTCTTTTCAATGGTGTCGATTCGCTGGTTCAAGCGTTCGGTGTCGCGGTTGATCTTGGTCAGCGCCTCGAGCACCTTGGCCATTCCCTGGCCATCGCCCCGTTGGGCGTTCAGCGCGTATTGGCGGACGGCGCGAATATATCCGGTGACATATCGGTCTTCCGTGCCATTGTTTTCGATATGGTTCAGCACCCTGCGGGCTCCTTCCGCGACGTCGTCCATGGATCGCGGCGGTTCCGCGAGGGCCGAATTTTTTGGTGTTCCTCTCCTGACTGGGAGCAAATTTTGTGCATTCGCACCAGTCGCGATCTCCGCGGCCATCTCTCCCCCTGAGGCGGGTATCAGGCGATAGCACCTGAAGTTACGACTACGGTGAACTACTTCTCGAGGTCCTACGGCCTTTGGTTGTTTCTGGGTACTAAACTTATGTTTAGCCTCTCGCTTTTTAGTCTGTTTCTTATTGGTAACCTCTAATTGGGTACAGCGATTCTGGAGAAAAATATGGTGATGGACGACTTTAATAGTCATATCATAGGTCCTCTGTATCCCCCTTTTTGTTGGTGAAGAAAGGATTGAAGAAGAAGATTCTAAACCTTTTTTGATCCGAGATTGTGATTTTGTGAATTTTGAGAGAGTTCAAAGAGTATTTGGATCACTATGACTGCCGGAAGAGAGTGGTCTCTGGGAGATGATCTCGAAAGGAGGAAGGGAATCCAGGCGCACATTTAGCTTCTCCAAGACCTTATTAGCATCAAGTGGTGCTAATCCAGTAGCCAAAAAGCTATTTTGTATAGTAGAAGTCTTAAAAGCACCAATTCTCGCATCTGCGATCATTTCAAGGAAATCCTCCTTATCAATAGAGTTCACTCCATTCCGCATTAAGGTTGAAACCGCTCCTCCATAAAGCCTCTTCAAAACCGAGAAACAGCCTACATCCAAAGGTTGTAAAAGGTGAGAAGCATGAGGAGGCATACGAATTGCGATGATTTGGTTTTGTTCACAAAGTTGGTCAAATTTGGGGGTCAAATGACTCCCATGACCATCAAGGACCAGTAAGCAATATTTTCCCACTCTTGTCCCAATATTGGGAATGAAATGATGTTTTAACCACCATAAACCAATTGTATTGGTAGTCCAGCCATTTTCACTCATAGTCAGACGTGCTCCCTTTTGATTTAATAGAAGATAGGGGCGTAGATGCTCTGGAAGCATTTTTCCCTTAAAAATGAAGAGTGGAGGTATAACACTTCCAGGAGCTCGAATACACTCAATTGTGGTTACCCACTCACGATTTCCAGCTTGCAAAAGAGCTCTTTTTCCGTGGTAGTCTGCAGAAGTGATAATTTTTTGCGTTGCGCCAATACCCATAGCAAAACCACTCTCATCAAAGTTGAAGATATCGTCTGAAACAATACCCCACATTTCAATTGTCTTTTGAACCAAATCAAACCATGGTTTAATGATTCGAGGGTCTTCTGCAAGAGCTCTCTGATAGTCATATTTGCGTGACAGTCGAGTAGAGAGATTTGGGCGTCGTTTGATAAATTGAGTAGGCCAATTAACGCCAATAGTAGAGAGGGTATTTTTCTGGGCACTTCGTAGGAGATTGGCCATATCACGCAACATAGGTATCGTGAGAGCAGCACCTCTAGCATCCATATCAAGTAGCCAATCCTCCATTGATTGCTCCTCAATTCCAGTAAAAATATGGCCAGTTGGTCTCTTCTCAGCCAAAGATTCGCGCCCATTAAGCCGATACTTTAAAGTTGTGACAGGTACATCAAATGATCGTGCAGCAGCTGCAGCAGAGGGGTATTTACCGTCTTTTATAGCTTTATAGCTAATAAGAGACGGCCCTCCTGCTCTATTAACTTTTTTTTCGATCGGAGCGTTGGGGAGGCATTTTTGTTATGGTTAATAAACATGTTTTATTATTGAGGGGGATTTTTGATGGGGCCGCCCGACCGGCAGTGTCGCCCGGGAGACCGTGATTCACGTTAGTGGTGTGCTGACCAAGACGAAGGCTTGGTCAGCCACACTAAATTGTCACCCCACGCCCCCAGTGAGCTCGCACTGGGCAGCAGTCCTAGCCAGGCTGCTGGGACAATGGATTCATACCTTCTCGCGGTGTCCGGTGTTAATCCTCGTTGGGGAGACCAAATTGAATCCGATGTGGTTTGTGCGATCCGGCCCGGTGCGGGAAGCGACCGCACAACCACACCAAAATCAGGGGACAACGGGATATGAAAACCATCCGACTTCTTCTTACCCGACTCGCACTCGGGCCCGATACTGGTCTTGCACTACCAGTGGACGTGGTGTCGCCTAAGGAGAAGGCAGGACACCCCTGAGCTTGCATACGGTCTGGGATCGCATCGTGCGAGATGCGGCGAGGCGGTAGTGAACCGGTGACACAGGCAGTCAAGCTAATATCGGACAGACCTCGTTCACGGCCCAGAGGCCTCGTTAAGACTCGAACTCGTTAAGGCTCAGCCACGGGCAAGCTTCAGGACGACTGCTCTTCGGGACACGGGCACCGCCGAGACACGGGCAACCCGCCGATCCTGTTCAGACACCGGGGACCAAGCTTGGTTAGTGGGGAGCGACCAACATATACTGCCGGATGGAGCGTATGAAGGGCTTTCTGCAAGACACGGTCGGCCTGCCGGGGGAGACCTCCTCAGGTAACGCGAAACGAGAGTGAAAGCTCTCGCGGGGCGTGGTGTACAATGGCAGCCACTGCGGCAGGGTCGGGGCCTGTTAAGAGACTGTCTGTATAGCCCGAGAGGACGGATGCGCGTGTCGGTGTACAGAGAGCCGGGAAACAACTACCTCACTCGCACTGAGGGCCTGAGATCGATCTTTGTCGATTGAAGCGGTGTCGACCTAGTTGTCTTCCCCGTGATGTACGCTTAAGGAGCAAACTGAGAGACACCCAGGGTGAGAGGTGTGGTGAACCTCAAAAGACCAGAAGCCTCATTTATCGGGTGAAAAACTGGGGTAGTGATCTATGCAAGTAGACCTGTCGAAGCTACTTTTTGTCTCTTGGCTGCCACACCTTACCGAAGGACCACCCCTTCTGGTCCTGTCGAGCAGCGGCCGCAATGCAGAATGGGAGTTACATATCGCCGTTCAAAACACTAGCGAAGCACGGACCACAATGCCTGTCTGACATGGAGGTCATTCGGCCCTTTCCTCTTGACCCGTGGCAACGGTCTCTTGGGGAGTTGATTGCCTCCGTCGGAGCTGAGATGCAAGAGCTGCACGAGGCCGGCCACGCACGCCTTTGGTTATTTACCAGCGCTAGCGTCCGCAACGGTCTGGTCGGGACGGGGCTAGTGGTTCGTGTCAATCAGGTGGACATCCTCTCGTCCAAACGAACGATCGGCAATGACGATGCGCTTAATGCACACTACGCGCAGCTGGGGGCGGTGTTGGAGGCTGTGGCATACGTAGATACGATGCTCCCTCGTATTCATATGTCACCGTGGAAAGTACAGGTCACGATCACTGTGGACAATGTATCCGTCCTGATGTCGCTCGCCAAGCCACATCTCCAGGGCGGACAGGTTCTGATCACTCAGATCACGGAAGCCGTCACTCGACTGTCGGAGATGGGCGCCAAGGTCCAACCAAGACCGCTTGCGGATGTAGACTGTGAGAATACAAGCCGGGCGCATAGCCTAGCTCGCGAAGCGACAAGAGAGAACAGCGAAGTCAATCCCCCGCCTTGGGCGCGAGCCCAGCTCCGCGCGACGGCATTGCGATGGGCTCGGGTGAATACAAAACAGCACCGGAAGGGCATCTTTCGACTGTCGACCACCGGCCGGTTTACTCGCCAGCTGGACTCAGCTCTGCCGGGCCCCCATACCAGGATGCTCTACGACAGCTTGGATCGGGAGAAAGCGTCATTACTAGCTCAACTCCGCACGGGCCATGCCAGACTGAATGGATATCTCCACCGAGTCGGCAAGGCCGACACTGATCTATGTGAATGTGGCGTCGAGCGCGAAACCGTCTCACACTTCTTGCTTCGATGTACACGATGGGATGAACACCGCTGCGCACTGGCTAAAAGTGTGGGACCGAATCTGGGCAGTTTGTCCAAGATGCTAGGAGGTAAGCCTGGGACTACAGGAAATACAGGTGAGTTAAATGAAGGGGCATGGACACCGGATGTCAAGGCTGTCAGAGCAGTCATCACTTTTGCAATGAAGACTGGTCGGTTGGCCCCGGAAGGGTAATAAGGAACTAGGTCTGAGTCGAACAGATATAGGGTTTTGCTTTTAAATGTACGTAGTCAATGGTGCAGCGCACACTAGCTAGGGGGCTACATACGACCCAAGGTCGTGAAAAGCCTGAGGAATAAATAATAATAATAATAGTAACAGGTCATGTGACCCTCAGCCAGTGTCGCTTTCCGTAGTACAGGATCAGGTCCGAATCGAATCAACCAATGAAGGCCTTTCCATTGTGAAGCAGTCTGTTTTCCTATCTCGGTCTTCGCACGCACTTGCGGTGTATGCTGACTAAGTATCACAGACCAAGCTAGCTTACATATGTGCGACAGCCAGCTCCAACTGCCCACGATTATCAGTTGGACGCCGTGTATTTGTGATACAGAGCGATGCCTCGAACCAGCATCGCCGCCCGGCCGCGATGTCACACACAGGATTGTCCCTCATCGCCTGTGGTACGGCCTGCAATCCCAGTATGCTCACTTGCCAGAAGAAGAGTCTTATCAGGACGTGTCCTCCCAAGTCACCGTCCTCGCCTTCGTCGCGCTCGGGGTCGGATTCACACCGCCGTGGCAGCGATCCTTTCGCACCATCATCGATTCTCACACTGGAAGTGCCGCGCCTGACTCTTAGCATGAATGGCCGTTCACGATCCATACGGCAAGATTTCCGCACCTGTGCAGACATCGTGTGCACGTTGCAAGACGACGATGTGGATCTCTGGATCCAGGACGAGGAGGTATGGCCCAAATGGCATCGGACCCTTCGCAAGCTGGGAAATTAACGGAATGCGTGATGTACAGTTCGCCAATACGCTATGGGGCCTTTTCCACGATATGCCAGACAGCTGGCGACGGCACCTAGGGCTCCGTGACCTACCCCCGCGGGGGTAAACGTCTTGCACGTTCGACTGGGAAGGGGACCAAAAACCGTGCCATATTCAACCTGCGGAGAAATCTGCCCACCAAAAAGCTCGATGTGGAGACCATCGAAGCCATCTGGAAATGGGCAGACGATCCGGCGTGCGTCGAAGGCTGCTTCTCTGCTTCCTGGCGTGGATCGTCGATGAGAAGACCCACGCGGTCGGAACACAGGATGACGTGGCCATGCTGCTGGTCCAAGCGCAATTGATATCCGAGGTGTCGCAGGAGTGCGTAGTGAAATATCTTGAAGAGTGGCTGAGTAGGGGTCGGCAGTATCTCCGTCTAGCCGAGAAGCTGGATGGAGCAGGTGCCTTGATCTTCCTGCCACTCTGGGGGAATCCACATGGTACCACCACTGCCATGCCGGCGGCAGCGATGGACATGAGCTCGTCACACTTCTCGAGGCTCGCGGGGTGATGCAAGACGCCAGCGAGCAACGACACAATGGGCGCAACGCCTACGGTGTGGTGGACCAGCTTTTTCAGGGCCTGCTGAACCGGGGGGCGCCTCTTTCATTCCTGACGGGCCGATTGCGTCGTCGCGGGGCCAAGGGCCACTGGGGAAACGGGTTCGCGGCTCGCGCATGTCGTCGAGACGTGAGCCATTCTCCCGGGTACCGTCTTCACCACCAACGATCGAGCAGCAGGCAGTCGAAGATTGGCCACCACAGCGTCCGATGGATCCTAGCTTGGCATGGTGCAGCGATGCCACCAGTGGCTGCAGTGCCGGGGACAATTCACCCTTGACCGTGTCCTCCCGGGATGACAATTGTCATATCTGGCATGTCCCTTCGCAGCCCATAGTGTGATCAGGGCACGCCCTCCCGCCGGGTCGTCGCAAGGCTCTCGTTTTGAGGAGATCGCGCGTCGGGGCCGACAATTTGCTGCGCTCCATCTTGCTGGGACATGTATGTCTTCAGTCGAAAGAGTACTTGACAAACGGTTATATAGCAGAATTATCAATCATGACCCATTTTAGTCACAAATGTAGACATGTAGATATCACAGGAATATTTTACTAGCGCGATGTGTTTATCCAACACCACTTTCGTTTTGATTCCGAAGGCATCCACTGCCGAATGAGCATCGGGAGCCCTGTATCTTTCTATCGGAGTTACATAGAAAAAAAGTCTCAAGTACCGTGCAATGGCCTTATTGGTCCATTCTAGTACTAACCGGCCCCTAGTAAATTATTACCATATTTTACACGGACCCTCTGACGAGGGTCCCGCACCCAAACGTGTAGTGGCCCCAAACATGGAAAATTTCAATCTATTCAACCAGATTCTCAACCACAACATGGATACTAAACTTTCCATTGACTTTGTATAATCACATGATTGCTCAGAATCTCATCTTTCAATCTATGCTCGTTTCAAACTCCGCACTCTGACATATCGACGCATCTCGACCATCACCTTCTTTTGCTTCTTTTTCCACTGCTTTAAAGCATTATCTAAATCAACCAAATTTTCACCATCTTGCTTATTTTGCTTCATCCTTGCCATCCAGGCTGATGATATGATACCGTTTGTCTTCATACCCTCTTTGCTAGCGCGCCGGTTGGCATCGCGTATTGTGATAGTGGCTTGGAAGCTTTCACACTCATCACGGAACTGCTCAAGATCATAGAGCACAGACTGGGCGCCTTTGCTGAGTTTTTTGATTCCTTCCAGAAGTCGATCAGCTTGAAGATTCTTTTCTTTCGTAAGGTAGTGTTCAAGCTTTTGGAATCGTTGGAGTGTATTCGGTGTTTTGTATGGGTTGGATTCTGCTGAGTCTGAAGGTGTATGATATCGGTGATGCGCAACGGAATCTGGTAGTAAATCACAAACAATATCGGGATTGAATGGATAAATTCCAGTCAATTTGAATCCACGTGCGACAGTATTACGCTTGAAGGTCTTTTGTCGGATTGCATCAATCCCGGCTAAAAAAATATCTTTGGTAATCTTTTGATAACCGGTTGCCGTTGCCGCTTCAATTGCTTCAGAATGCCAATGTTTGAAGACCCCGAACACGCCTACATCCAAAGGCTGAAGGATATGGCTGCTGTGTGGTGGAAGAAAGTATAAAACAATGTTCCTTTGTTCGCAAAAATGAATAAATTCATAACTAAAATGGGAGCCATGACGATCGCAGATTAACATACGATATTTGCCCTTTGTACGCTTGCGAGTATGTCGTTCAAAGTGTTGAATCCACTGGAATGCTAATGCGTCATTGATATAGGCATTTTCAGTAACAGCAAGATGTTCATCGCCCTGAAGTACATCAAACCACCGGTATAGTAGAGATTTGGCCTTGAGAATGATGACGGGTGGCACTGTGAAGCAATCTGTCGATACAGCTTCCACGACTGTCACCATTTCACGATTGGAAATCGTTCCATCGACAATCTTCCTTTGAGGCTCACGGGTGATGATCCATTGGTCTTTTCCAACCCCAATCATGAACCCTGTTTCACCAAAATTGTAGATATCTGAAGCTTCGATTCCATGTAGGTTGATCATCTCTTGCAGCTTCTCAAACCAGACTTGAGCCACCTCTTTATCCAAAGCTTGAAGCCGTTCAATATCTATAGCCCGTCGTCTTCTTTTTCGATATTCTGGGTGACGATCTAGGAACCGTTTCACCCAGTCAGGACCTAAGGGAAGCACAGAGGCATTTTCTTGACGAAGTATCTTCGTGGCAACATCACGAACCTCGGATTGCTTCAGGGGCTTTCCGATCGTATCACGGTGATCAAGGTATCTGCACAGAGCAGCCTCTTGGGTCCCGTTAAGGCGTCGGGAGGTAGGGGTGCGCTGGAATAAGGATTTTCGACCTTTCACGCGCGA
The DNA here is from genome assembly GCA_028828275.1 of Penicillium frequentans. NCBI lineage: Eukaryota > Fungi > Ascomycota > Eurotiomycetes > Eurotiales > Aspergillaceae > Penicillium > Penicillium frequentans. The sequence goes on along the minus strand of JAQIZY010000003.1, from coordinate 1,053,874 downwards.
TCGGAGCCGTTCATAGGGAACGCCGAACTGACGCGCAAGCTGGGAGATATTTGGCTTCTCTTGAATTTTATACGCGTCATGAGCTTCGGCGATATGTTCTTCGACTTTTCTATTACTTTCAGGCATGTTTCGGTGGTTAGATGGTTGTTTGAAGTTGGTGGGTGGAAAATTAGAGGTTGTCCATGTTTGGGGCCACTACACGTTTGGGTGCGGGACCCTCGTCAGAGGGTCCGTGTAAAATATGGTAATAATTTACTAACCGGCCCCTTTCATAAATTACAATTTATTACGGACCCTCGCATAACGAGGGTCCGCCACCTCAACACAACATACCCCCTCAACACAACTTTTTACAATATTCCAACCAACGGTCTCATTATCTACACCAGCAATATACTAATATCTAAATTTTATCTAATATATTGAAGATAGACCAATAATTTAGATATATACTAATTTACAATCAACGAATTCTGCGCCCTGTAGCCCTACAGTGCCTTTTTAGCTCCTGCATTACCTTCTTCCACCGTGGGCGCAAGCGATCAATTGCCTGTAGATCTGTCCCCTTTTGTTCAATTCTCTTCATTTTCATCACTTGGTCAGAGGATATAATGCCAGTAATCTTGGAATATTGTCTGGATTTATTCTGACGAGCGTGGCGAATAGAGCTGGCGTAATTGGTGGCTTCTAAATCATTGCTTAATTGCTCTGATAAATATGCCATTGTACGAGCTGCTTTTGCTAGCTTAGTAGCATAAAGACGTATAGAAGCTGTTGAAGGATCAAGCTGGTTTATCCGTTCTTCTAGGCGTTTCACCCGTTCAGCTGTCTTAGGTGTACTAATTGTAGTTGATACTGTTGATAGGGATGGGGTTGATTCTCGTTCTTCGTACTGGTCTTGATATCCGTACGATACTAAATCATCTAGAATTAGGTCAGGATTAATAGGCCAGAGGCCTGTTAATTGGAATCCGAGCTTAATTGTAGATAATCTGAAAGTTTTCGCACGAATCTGTTGAATTGCCGCCAAAAATTCATCTTTATTGAATTTATCGCACCCTGTAATAGTTGCATCTTCAACCGCTTGGCTATGGTAGTGCTTATATACACTAAACACCCCAACATCAAGTGGTTGAAGAATATGACTACTATGTGGTGGTAAGAAGAAGAGAATAATGCGATGATCTTCACAAAATTTGACAAATTCATATGTAAGATGTGATCCAAATCGATCGCAAAGTAGTAGCCGATATACACCTGCAATTAGGCTGTGCCATGACCCGCAAGAACCCGCACCCGAACCCGCCCCATCCTCCCTATGGGTAGGGAAATGGGTCGGTCTGTTCAACCCGCACGCGGGTTATGGGTGCTTATGGAAAACCCGCGCGGGTTTGCGGGTTACCCAATGGGTCGTCAAACAGGACAAACATAGAAATAGCTCTCTCTGCATAAATTATGTAGGATTTACTTGTATTTTTGAGTATTACTAGTACAGCTTAGTAGTTTTTTAAACAGAAACTTTGTTAGTGAATCATTGAAGTAAATGTTATGTAAAGTGAATATATTGGATAAAAGGCTAATCATATAGGTAGTCACTGTCTTCACGTCTAACACGCTTACGCACTCTCCCTGATGTGCGTATTTGAGTATCTACCCCTTCTATCATAGGCAAATCAAGATTATCATGATCTTCAGGTGATTTAGACCTTTGAGCCTCCTCTTGCCCTTGTGTATCCTCTTCCTCATCGTCACTGATTGGATCAAGATGAAACTGATCTGGTGGATCATCTCTCTCTTCATTTGCTGCTTCAATCTCATCATAAGAGTAAAACTCCTTCAAGAACTTAAACTGCTCTTCTTGCATATCAAACCTTGAAGTGCAAAGGAACATCATCAATTCTTGAATAGTTGTGGCATTTAGTCTCCCTCTGCGGTAGTGGCAAATATCACGAGCAGTATTAAATAGTCGTTCAACGCCAGCACCAGATGCTGGAACTGAAAGGACATCCCGAGCGAGATTTGCAAGTGCTGGAAATCGGTACTGATTCTCTCTCCAAAACGCTAGAGGAGCAACTTCAACTATATCTAAAGAGAATATTAATAATAATTAAGTATAAGAGAGAGATGAAACTTACCGCTATCAAGATACTGCGTAACTTCGTCACGCGGTGCTGCCTGTTGCCTTTTCCCTTTTAGCATCATTTCTAGGCGTGATCCTACCCTAGTCGATGATTGGGAGTGAGTGGAATCATGTCCATTGGCAAGACGGCTTTGGTAGGGGACTAAGTAATCCTTAAAGCTTTGTCGGTATCTCTGGCGCCATTGATCAGACCAGTCGTCGGTCATAAAGAACTGGAGCTTATTCTCTGGCGCAATAATGGTGCCAATTGCATAAAGGTCACCTCGGATATTATCTGTTTCAGAGTAATAATCTCGAAGCTTCTGCTGGGCAGCCTGAAGTGCTTCAAGCATCTTCTTTTTCCAAGTAGCCTTCTTTCTTTGGAGTTGGGAAATCGCTAGCTCAAGATGTTCAAACAGCTTGTTATAAATCTTGAAGATATGATGGGTCGTGACATCTTTTGTCTTCGAAAGTTCATTAGTAAACTCAAAAAATGGCTGTGTGATCCAGAGGAGATAATCAATCTGCCGCCACTCCTCGTCGTCTAGCATCAAATCCATCCGATCATATTCCTCACAGAAAGGATTAAAGATAGATTGGAGTCGCTTCGCACGGCGAAGCATAAGGAATGTGGAGTTCCAACGTGTTTTGACATCTTGAATAGGCGTAAGTTTGACTGATTCAGATTGAAGTTTGTAGAACGCTTCCCGGCGTTGAGGACTAGCGTTGATATAGATGGCAAGACTGCGAATCTAGAGAATTAGTTAGTAATATTGATTGGATTATGATATGGCTAGTAAAATCCCTTTCCTTAGTTAACGTTCTCACAATCTCTCGTCCATGATGCTTCGCATTCATGCGAGCTGACTGGGACCGCTGCTCAGTCCATCGTACTTCAGTTGTCTCATTCAGAGGGTCAGCCTTCATAGATCCCAGAAGCTCATTCAGACTGAGTTGAATAACATGAGCGATACAGGGAACCCGTATTAGGGTAATATCATCTGACATAGATTGCTGGAGAGTATCGACTAACGTCTTGTTGTTTGATGCGTTATCAGTAACAATTGCAAGAACTCGATCCTCAATTTTATGTCGCTGAAGGGTCTCGAGGAGAACTACACTTAGATTCGCACCAGAGTGTGTTCCATAAAGCGGTTCGAATCCAAGAAGGATCTCACGATACTGCCAGTCCTCATCAATGAAATAGCCACTGATAGCCATAAATGCCTGTGAGAATGGAGATGTCCAGCAATCAAGCACGATCGATATCTTAGACCCAGCGGGTAAGTTCTGGAGTATATCCTCCTGTCTCTCCTTCACCGTAGTGTGTAGCCGGCGTCGAATGGTTTTTTGTGAGGGGATCTCAGGGCACGTTGGGGCGGTTTGGGCCATTCTGATAAGGCTGTGGAATTCAGGGTGCTCGACTAGTCGAAACGGAAGCCGTGCAACGGTAAGGAAAGTAAGAAGCTTCTGTTCCCATGTATCCTGTGTAAATTTCTGATCGGTTGAAGGGTTTCTGCTCTATGAAAATCAATATTAAAGTAGTTAGAAGAAAAGATAAATATTTGATACTTACAGCTGTCTGTATAAACTGGGTAATACCAGATATTTGCGTCTTGTTTTTGGTGGAATTGCGACAATTGATACCCTTTAAATGCTTATTCATTGACGAAGTTCCATGGCGCATAGTAGTTCCAGCGCATAGAGATTGGGGATGCTCAAGGATCTGCCCGCAACGTTTACACATCACCTTTGGCGCACCATCAGAGGCATTTGCTACCTGATCGAACTGGCTCCAAACTTCAGAATGGTGTTTTGAGTCCCAACGTATCCTACTTTGTTTCCCAAGGTCAGTCTGAAGCCACCAATCCACCCAATCACTATGTGTCATGTTCTCGTAGAGGACGTAACCCTTTCGACGATCTGGGCCAACGCGTGTAAGAGATAAAGGGATCGTAAGAGGAGCGGATGGTCGAAGAAACTCTTGATCAAAGGAATTAATTGTCTGCTGGCTGACTGAGAGTTCGGATGTGTATAATAGATGCGAGTTCTCTGGTGGAAGAAAAGTAAGATTGTCTATATCACCATCGTAGATAGATGATGAGAAGCCATCAGCATCAGAGTATTGGAGTTGAGACATATAAAAAGCAAAGAGGGGGAATAGATGCTTTAGAAGAATATGAGACTATGGGCACTTACGAGGAATTTTTTCAGACTGCGAATTCGTGGATTCAGTGATAAACAGGGGATGTGATTGCGCTGCATGGTTAAAAACTGAGTATGTTGATCTATCATAACTTAATCTATAATCTACGATTCCTATTGGGTAGATTTAATGGATTTTTGGGTAACCCGCAAAGAACCCGCAAAGAACCCGCAAGAACCCGCGAGAACCCACAACAGACCCGCGAGAAACCCGCGAGAAACCCGCAATAACCCATTGAATTTGCAGGTTACCCATTTACCCAAAATATCCCAACAGGTTGACCTTCTTAAATCCTTAGGTATACTTAGCAGTAATAGATCAACTTTAAACTGATGTCCTGGTTAATCAAGAAGATACAATAATAAAACAAGTCTAAATCTAAAGTAACATTAGGATAATATATTAATTGCAGTCTAAGAACGTTTAAATTAAGCTAATTATAACACAAGGGCAAAGAAGTTGATATGATCTTCTAGTAAATGCACTTCAACAGTTCCATGTTAAGAATATATATTCCCAACTTAACCAATCATTTCCCACCCAAACTCCTTTAAACAACCATAACCTACTTTAACTATATTGAATTTTAAGAATATTACTATTACCAGACTCGCTCTTTTTACATACAACCTAATTTCTTTCAAATTCATGTTACTTATTATTGAATAACCAGAAATTCATACGCGTGACCGAAACATATGTAAATAACAGTAATTAATCATATGAATAATCAGATTTATCCATCCTATTTAGGGATAGTGTTAGAATTTTATGTAAAGGTGGGCTAGCGTGGGTAACCCGCAACCCAACCCGCAACCCGCATGGGGAGGGTTGCGGGTTGACTCGACCTACCCATCGGGTTTGCGGGTTCGGGTTGCGGGTTGACTTGACCTACCCATTTGCGGGTTATGGCACAGCCTACCTGCAATTCGCTCGTCTTTATGAAGAAGATCAAACCAACGTAGTAGAACCTGTCGGGCACTAAGAATAATAACTGGAGGTATAGTAAAACCGTCTGTAGAGATCGCCTCAATAACAGTCACAGATTCACGATTGGTTGAGCTTCCAGAGAATATCTTCTTTCGAGGCTCTCGAGTAATGATCCACTGATCTTTCCCGATACCAATTTGGAAGCCTGTCTCATCGAAATTATAGATATCTGTGGGTATAATCCCATTTATATCGATTGTTGTTTGGTAGCTTATAAACCATCTTTGAATAACTGATTTATCTTGTGCACGCGCGCGTTCAATATCAATCGTACGCCGTCGGCGCCGGATATATTCAGGATGGCGTTTTAGAAAGCGTGGTAGCCAGTGTTCACCGACTTTTGGTGGTGGTGTAGATGCTATAGCTTCTGATAAACGTAGGATTGTATCTGCGGCCTCACGGATTTTATCCTGCTTAGGGCCCATTCCAAGCGAATCAAGATAGTCGATATATTTACAGAGAGCGTCTTCCTGTGTAGAATCAAGCTTCCGACCAGCTGGTAGGCGCTCCGATCGAGAAACGCGACCGTTGAGGCGCGCCCGTAGCCTATGAACAGGCACAGAGAAATCACGCGCCATCTTCGCGATATTAGGCTTGTTTTGCGTAGATATCTCTTTGATAGCATCTTTTATACGAGCCTCGATAATTTGGTAAGATTCAGGCATAATGGTGGTGGTTGGTGTAGATAATGAGACCGTTGGTTGGAATATTGTAAAAAGTTGTGTTGAGGGGGTATGTTGTGTTGAGGTGGCGGACCCTCGTTATGCGAGGGTCCGTAATAAATTGTAATTTATGAAAGGGGCCGGTTAGGGGCCGGTTAGTCTATATCTTCTATTTATTCTAAGCTACTAAAAATCATACATATCTTGGCTTATTTATAGATTATTTATAATGTTTAGATATAGATCTAAGCTTTATGCTTATTTAATTTATTTCGTTTAAAAATAACTATATTAGTGTGATTCGAGTAGGATTGCATACTATCTAAGTAGAACGAATCCGTTCTGGCTAGATAGCTCCCGGCTAATCGAGGGGAGATTCTGCCGGGCGGTGTAACCACTCCACTGTTATCTCATTAGTCTAATTAAAAGATATATTAGATTTATATTGTCTTTTAATATAATATATTAATTTACTATTTTAGTCTATTTATCTATTAATATCTTTTTTATATCTTTATAATAAAGAACTAAAATTTATTATTATATATTACTAGGATTCATTAAAAATAAATAATAATTAATATATCTTTGTATCTTTATTATTTATTTTAGCTAATAATATCTTACTTATATCTAGATATACTATAAATAATTATTAGTAAATCTTATTAAAAAGTCTTAAAGATTTCTATTTTTTAGTACTATTATCTTTTATATATTAAATAATAGATCTTCTTTAAGAGTCTATTTACCATTTTATTTTTCTAAAGTCTTTTATTAGAATTCCTTTAGATCCTTATATATTAGATTTATTTATCTAATCTAATTAATTAGATAATAAATATTTTAATAGCTTTAGTTTATCTTAGTCTAATAAATTCTATTTCCTATTCTTAAAAAATATAAATAACTATTAGGAGTTCTTTATTATAGATCTTATAAGTCTTTTCTATCTTATTTATAGTCTTTAAAAAATATATAATTAGATACAAAGATTTATTTTTATTTATTTACTAAGAAAATATAACTGTTAGTACTTTATCTAATATATTAGTTTTAATATAAATCTAGATATAAAGATTATAATAAGCTAATATAAATATTTTAGTCTTTTTTTTAGTTCTTTAAAAGCTTTTTAATATTTTCTTATCTAAGACTATAATATATCTATATTTCTTTATAAATATAAATAGTAATTTGATAATCTTATTATAGTCTTTGATAAATCTTTTATAGAAATTATAAAAGCTAAGAAATAATTATATATCTTTTATTATATTTAATAATTCCTATTCCTAAATTACTTAGATTCTTTTAAGATTAATATTAAATTTAACTATTTTAATAATAAAACTAAACAATTTTATTTCTATTTTATATGATTATTTTAAGACTTTTTTTATATATTTCTTATATTCTTTGAGGATTTTATTATAGATTAAAATATTATTAATAAAAGTAGTTATAAATATATCTAATATTCCAATTAGGACTAAATTTATAAATCTTTAAAAGAATATTATTTTATATCTATTATATTATCTTATTAATTAATAATAATAAATATAGATCTTTTTTTATTATTAAAATAGATAAAATAAAAGAAATATTACTTTGAAATCTTTATATAAGTTGTTATAAATATATATTTTTACTATTTTAAGCTATTTTAAGCTATTTTAAGCTATTTTATAAATATCTTATATAATAAATAATATTCTAATATTATCTTCTTTTCTAATTTAATCTTATAATCTATACTTTTTTAATATAATAGAAATATATCTATATATTTATAATATCTTTGTAAAATAACTTATCAAATTCTTTTAAGTTTTCTTTTTTTATCTTATTTTATAGACTTAGAGAATTTAGAGATTATATATTTAATCTTACTAATATTAGTAATAAAGATCTCTAATTATAATATTTAGAAGATTCTTTTAAATCCTATTTAGCTAATAATTATAATCTTAATATTATTCATTAATATATTTTTTATGTAAAAGGCTTAGAACTTATAAATAATCTCTTTTTCTACAAGGATTTATTCTATTTTCTTTATAATATTTCTTTAATAATTATAATTATAAGACTTCTTAACTACTAGATCCTTAATTATATTCAATTTAAAGATATAGTTTCTTTTATTTCTATTCTATAAATATTCCTAGTCTTTCTAGCCAATGAATCTTCTTAAAATTCTTAATAGATATAGCTATTCAATAATATAGACTACATTTTTTTATAATATTAATCTGTTTTTATATCTTTATTTTTAGTTAAATAAGTTATATCTATTTATAATTAATTATAATATCCTTTTTAGTATATTAGAGTTAATTAAGAATTATATTATATTAATTAATATTAATAATTAATATAACAATCTACTTCTATTTCCTTTTTATAATAATTAATGGTATCTAGACTATATATATATATATCTATTTCTAATAATTAGTTATCAAATATAGATAAAATTATCAGTATCTTTAATCTTTAGCTCTTTAATTTAAATAGGATTAGGTTTAAGATGATATTTATATATATTAAAATAAATATATTTATTTTATAATCTATAAGAATATTAATTTAGAAAAATATATTATTTACTAAATTTATTATTAATATAAAGAAACTTTTTATAAAGAATAATTTCTTTAAATTAATATTACTTACAATGATACTAGAAATACTTAGAAAGAAGACTTATCTTAAATATCAATTTTTACTAATTAATATCTAATCCAAAGTCTTTTATTTTAAGAATGGAATATTTTCTATTCTAGTCTATTAATATCATAATAGAAGTCTTTTTTAAATAGTCTTAAATTATATATCTCTATTTTTATATATAAAATATTATTCTTTTTTTATTGATATAGCCTATTTCTTAGAAAATATGAATTATAATTTTTTTAGTATCTTGGTCTTTATTTTTGTATAAATAATTAGTTTTCTATTAGTCTATCTAATTAATACATTAATTATAGCTTAGAATATATCTTAGTTCTTCTACTATAAAATAGTATTTTATATATAATCTATTAATAATAATAGATAGATTTCTTAAAATTAATCCTAAAATTATTACAATTCTTTTATTAGTCTAATAAGTTCTATTAAAAATTATTAAAGTTCTTTTTTAGTTTTATTATTAATATCTAATATTTAATATAGATTTAATATATTAATTATTAATTATAGATTAATATATTAATTATTAATTATAGATTAATATATAAATTAGTCTTATTTTTATAAAGATCTAATATAAAATAAACTTAATTATTAGATATTAGATAATAGTTAATATTAATAAATAGTTTTTAGTATATAATAGCTATCTAATAATTAAATTAGAGAATCTTTTTATCAATTAGTATTAGAAGATTTACTAATTTTATTATTTACTATTAGTACTAATTTTCTAATTAAGTTATGTATATTAGATCTATTTTCTAGTTTCTCTAGTATAAAAGGATTTATGTCTAAAGGCCTTTACTATTCTAGTTTATTTATCTTAAGAGATTATATTCTAATTCAGTTTAGTTTAAGATTCTAATTAATAGGATTAATCTATTAGTAAGAACTTAGTAGGAGGCTAAGCTAGATAAGTATAAATAAACAAAAAAATAAAAGAGTAGTCTAGTTTAATATAACGCGGTAAGTCTGTAATAGAAATTATTTAGGATCCTATTAATAAGAGAAAACTAGATAACAGGGAAAAGAGAGAAAGAATAAGCGAATTTATAATAATCATCCTTTAAGTAGTCCCTGGGGAGATATACCATTTTTATAAGATCTCTAGTAAATAAGTAATAGTAGTAAATAAGCTATATAGTGTCTTTCTTAGCTAACTAGTAACTAGTTTAATCTTATTATAATTATAATAGATAAGCTATAGATCTAATATAATTCATTAATTAAGGTTTAAATAATAGATAAAATAAAGAAAGATATTCTAGCTATACTAAACTAGGAAGAAAATAGCTAAGAATAAGATACTAAATAAAGTTAGTATAACAAAAGAAGATTATAATAAAACTCTAGCTATCTAAGAAGGCTCTACTATACTATATATAAATATTTATTATATAACGAACTTCGTAAGCTTTCTTAACCTTACTTAGCATATATAAATATAAGAACCTTCTACTCTATATATTACTTATACTACTAGTTATAATAAAATTTATTATTCCTTCTATCTAATTCTTTCTCTATTTAATATAGCCTCAAAAACGATATCTACCCTAATAATTTAACGAATTTATAGACTATTTTTATTTAGACTTTTGGATAGGTATTAAAATATAAGAGCTCTTATAAAAAGCTTATTTCTTCTTAGAAATAGTGTTATATCTATAAAGAAAACGTAAATAAAAACTAGATGTTTTTAGATAACTTTTATATCTAATCAATTTTAAAACTTAAAGGGGGAATAGTAATATAGATCTATATCTAAAAGGTCAACGTAATCAGTAAACGCGAAAGTATATATTATAGATATCTAGCAAAGAGTAGGATATAAGAGACGCTTAAGAAGGTTATAATTTAAATTTATATATAGATATACTTAAGGAGGGTCTTTTTATAGTAATTTAGGTTTAAATATATTTTTATAGTATAAGGTTAATGGTTAGTTAAAGAGAATTCCCTTAATAAGTATAATAGCTTTTTATATAATAATATATATTCTTTATTAAGCTTTTTCAACAATAAATTTAAGATAATAAATAAAATCTTAGTAAAGAAATTTAGTTATAGAAAATCGGATATTGATAAATTTTTTATTTTTTATATTGAAATCAAAGGAACATAATAAAAGAAATTTTAGAATATAAAGTTAGTCAGAATAGTAACAACTAAAAGATAAGAAAAATATATTTATGTCTATTTAAATCTACTAAACTAGATAAATATAAAACTAATTTATAATCTATATATAATATTATTAGAGGGAACCTAGGAATAAAAAACCGAAAATTATTTCAGATTTATATATTAACTAACTATAATAAGTTCATAATATACCTAAAAAGATATAAAGAACTTAATATTATATTTAAATACTAAAATTAATGAATACTATTAATAAATTACTCTTTACTCTTATATTAATATAATATATTTAGATACTATCTAAAGTTAGTATAATAAAGTTATTAATATCAGATAATAATATAACCATAACCATCAATAAATTTATTTTCTATAAGTTATATAAAGAAAGAGCTATATATAATCCCTAGTAAAAAGTCTATATAATTTTGTAACATTTTTAGATTATCCCTAATAAATATTATTTACTTCTTTCTCTTAATCTTAGACTATAGATTCTAAGGGCATTAAAATTATTAGAAAATATTATAAAGGGGCTAAATTGTTTAATCTAGCTTATATAGTAACTTTATATAAGACTAGTATTAAAAATAAAGCTTTAAAGATAGCATTCAATTTTAGGTATATTCTAATGATGATTTCTAATATAATTAAATACTTTAATAAGCTAAGTACTACTAAAGTATAGAAATAAAATACTAGCCCCTAAAAGATTAATAATTAAGCTCGCTAATTTATTAAATTACTTATCTATTAGAACCTAAATAATAGTTATAGATAGCTTACTATCTCTATATATATATATCTATATTATAATATGTTTTAACGTGGTTTGTTAATATAAGAAATCTAAAAATATAAAAAAAAAGAAGATTGTAATATTATCTTCTTTAGTTTTAAAATATAAAAGATTTATCTTAAAATAGTAATTAGCGAATAGAATATTATATTAGGAAAGATAGATCCTTTTTAGAAAAGTACCTACTCTAATAAACTTCGAATGCTAATACTTATTAAAAAGACTTTATTAATCCAAAGGTCTATATTAAAGATATAGCCTAAATATTTTAGATAGTAATCTAGCTTAGTAGCTAAATAGAATTAGTAATAATTAAAAAAGAACCCTAATTTATATTAAAAAAGAGATGATATTACTAATTCTCTTAACGCGCTTAAAGTAGGGTTTCTTCCTTATTATTAACTAAGGATAATATTTTAGTAAGATAATATATAAATCTATACCTCTTTAGGGGCGCGAGAATAATTTAAAGATTATAGGATTTATATTAAAGATTAACCCCTATCTATATCTAATTTAAACCTAATCGAATTCATATAATTTATACTTTAGATTAAATTATATTAATTATATCTATATTATATCTTTATAGGAAAGTTAAAGACTAATTAGAAGTACTTTAGGTAGTATATAGTAGAAATATCTAATATAATATAAATATATATAATAGATTCTTATTATATATGTATATATTAAAGAATATAATAATTATTATTAATATATAGATTATAAATAAATTTATAAAAAGAAAATAATGATAAAAAATTAATAAAAGCGATAAAGAAGTTTAAATAATTTTATTAATAGAGGAATAAATAGAAAATTATATATATTAAAGTAAGGTTTCTTATATCATGACTTGGATATAAATATTATATATATTATCTACAAATCTTAGCTTAGTAAATTATTAAAATAATAGAAACTTTAATATATAATAATAGAGTTATAATTTAGATTAAAGCTTTTATTTACTATATATAAGATTTAACGCTATTAATATAATCATATTATATCTAATATCAGATATATTAATTACTATATAATAAATATTATCTTTTTGTTATCACTTAAATATAAGTAATGCTAGATTTATATAATATTTTATATATAGAACTATTAATAAAGACTCATCTATACTAAATTAGACTACTTAATCTATATATCCTATTATTAAACTAAACACTCTAAATTCTATTTAAAAGGAAAATAAGGAGAATAAAATAATAATATTTTAGTAGAATAATAAATAATTATAGTAAGAGTAGATTTATTAAAATTAAAAGATAAGGACTAAATAATTTCTAAGAGAGGTATATATAAAGGATTATATAGAGAACTAAGGAGCTATAATATAGGTTATAAATTATAATCCCGTTACTGAAAGAATAAGATTAGTAGAGGGAAACTACATATAAATATTTAATAAATAATTAGTATCTTATAAAATAATAAAATGATATAGATAATATAACTAGAAGATACTATAAGAAACTAAAGTAACTCTTAAGCTTAAGAAATATAAATTTTATATATGAAAAACTAGGTTCCTTACATATATTATTAGTAATAATAAATTTAGTATAAAAAGAAAGAATTAAGAGTATCCTAGAATAGCCTAAACTTAAAAGTATCAAATATGTTTAATAATTTATAGGATTTTATTATTATTACTAATAGAATATGGAGATTTATAAAAATAATAATTAGAGTAAACTATTTAATAAATAAAAACTCCATCTAAATAAGATAAAGAGATAAAGAAATGATTTAATAAGCTAAAAGAGCTAATTAAGTAAAATACTTATTATTATATATATATTTAGTTCTTTATATTTAATTTTATATTATTACTTAGAATCTACAGTTCTAGTTTTATATCTTCATTTTATACTTAAGATAATAATCCTATTAAAAGAGATATAGTCTCTTATTACTTAATATAGATCCTAAGTATAGCTGAACTAGATATACTATCCAGTACTATCTAAAAGAGTTTATTCTATAGATCTAAGTCTATAGAAGACTAATAGGTAATAGTATAATTATAAGTTAGACTTAGGGATAAGCCTTAATATATATATAGCACTACTATAAATAATACTTACTATAACTAACAATAAGTAGTAGGATTATATCTTAAATAGCGAGAAGAGGATTTATGAGTATATATAGTATTAAGTCTTAGGATAGCTCTATATATATTAAGAGATATTATCTAATTCTCTAGCGTTTCTTCCTCTAATTTAATCAATATAGATGGATTTACGCGTGTTTCTACTTAATATATAACCCTATAAAGACACGTATAGAGCGTCGATTTAGGTATAATAAATATATATTATTTACTAAATAGCGCTAATTTCTTTCTTCTAAATTATTTATATAGTAAGTAAGATATAACCCTCTTTTTCTACCGATTTTTAACGACATTGAGAGCAAATTAGGGGTATAGTAGTAGTTAAAGAATAGAGCTCTAATTAAAACGAGCGTTTTTTAATAAGGTGCGTAGCTCGCTTATATATATAGCTTACTAATTCTGTTATAGTTATAGATATTATTTATTAGACATATTTAAAACTTAATTAAGGACTAGTATAATACTCGATATATAATATATCTATAGTATAATTATAGTTATAGGTATTTTAAATATATAATATTTTAGTCACTATCTATTACTAATAGAGGAGCTACTTAGATAAATAATTATAGATTTTAAATATATCTTAATTTTCTATCTTAATAACTAAGTATTAATTTACTAGCTCTTTTATCTAGATTATATTATATTATAGTAAGGCTATAATAGTATTAATCAAAGGCTTATAATATAAAATATATAGTATACTTATAAAAATATTAGTAATTTCTATATATCTTATAAAAGGAGACTATTCAATAATATTGATATAAAATATAATCAGTAGATCCTTGTCTTCTATATAAATAGATTCTTCTTTATCTAATATTGATATATGTATATAATATTTTAATAAGATCTATTTTCTATACTAACTTAATTAATCTATCTAAAAATTATATTACTATTAATAGTCTATTATATAGTAATTATATATATCCTAGCTTCTAAGGCTTTCAATATCTACTATATAGCTTTATTTTCCTATCTTACTAGAAAAGGATAATAGGATAGATCTTAGAATTTTAATATTACCCTTAATAAATAACTTGGATTACTTTAACTTAACTATAGATTTATTATTATTAATATCTTATACTAATTATTATAACTATGGTATTATTTAAGAAAGAAATTTCAAATATCTACTATAAAGGCTTACAAATTTATTTAACTAAATAATATCTTCGTTATATATTTATTTTCTTTTAATTAATAACATTAGTATTTAAAATAGTATATTATAATATATAGCTCTTAATTAAGTAGGTTTTAAAATACTTTCTATTTATAATTTAATAAAGTATATAAATTAGTTTAAGTAATATAAGAGAAATTACAGATAAACCTATAATAAAAGTTAAAGAATCTAATAGTAACTTAAATATTTCTAAAACTCTTAGATAATAGATATCCTTTTCTAGTTGATTAATATATCTTTTTAATTTAATATTATTAGAATATTGTTACGCACGGCTAACTGGTCACAGTGAGTATCGCTTGTAGTGGTCGTATACGTACGTCGGGGCTCGTCCTCAAGTCTCAGTCGCAATCGTACCGTTGCCTGTAGGCCTTACACGGGCTCGGATCTATAGAATAGACTCTTGTTGGGCAGTGCCAGATAGGGCGCCTAGTCAAGCTATGCTTAGGATCTGTGTCAAGTGACAAGAGACTAAGTATACCTCTCCTAGTAGGGTGGTTGTCTTATGTACGAAACAAGTAGTGAAGCTAGAACTGTAGGTTCCAAGTAACAATGTATGATTGAACACGAAGAACTAAGTACATGTGTGGTAATGACTGTCCTTATATATCCTAGTCCCTGTAGTCCCGGTATACCCTCTGGTATACCGTGTTGTGTCACGTGCATGCCCCAACCGTCCCGTAGTGATTATTTATTATTATTTATTATTATTTATTATTATTTATTATTATTTATTATTATTTATTATTATTTATTATTATTTATTATTATTTATTATTATTTATTATTATTTATTATTATTTATTATTATTTATTATTATTTATTATTATTTATTATTATTTATTATTATTTATTATTATTTATTATTATTTATTATTATTTATTATTATTTATTATTATTTATTATTATTTATTATTATTTATTCCTCAGGCTTTTCACGACCTTGGGTCGTATGTAGCCCCCTAGCTAGTGTGCGCTGCACCATTGACTACGTACATTTAAAAGCAAAACCCTATATCTGTTCGACTCAGACCTAGTTCCTTATTACCCTTCCGGGGCCAACCGACCAGTCTTCATTGCAAAAGTGATGACTGCTCTGACAGCCTTGACATCCGGTGTCCATGCCCCTTCATTTAACTCACCTGTATTTCCTGTAGTCCCAGGCTTACCTCCTAGCATCTTGGACAAACTGCCCAGATTCGGTCCCACACTTTTAGCCAGTGCGCAGCGGTGTTCATCCCATCGTGTACATCGAAGCAAGAAGTGTGAGACGGTTTCGCGCTCGACGCCACATTCACATAGATCAGTGTCGGCCTTGCCGACTCGGTGGAGATATCCATTCAGTCTGGCATGGCCCGTGCGGAGTTGAGCTAGTAATGACGCTTTCTCCCGATCCAAGCTGTCGTAGAGCATCCTGGTATGGGGGCCCGGCAGAGCTGAGTCCAGCTGGCGAGTAAACCGGCCGGTGGTCGACAGTCGAAAGATGCCCTTCCGGTGCTGTTTTGTATTCACCCGAGCCCATCGCAATGCCGTCGCGCGGAGCTGGGCTCGCGCCCAAGGCGGGGGATTGACTTCGCTGTTCTCTCTTGTCGCTTCGCGAGCTAGGCTATGCGCCCGGCTTGTATTCTCACAGTCTACATCCGCAAGCGGTCTTGGTTGGACCTTGGCGCCCATCTCCGACAGTCGAGTGACGGCTTCCGTGATCTGAGTGATCAGAACCTGTCCGCCCTGGAGATGTGGCTTGGCGAGCGACATCAGGACGGATACATTGTCCACAGTGATCGTGACCTGTACTTTCCACGGTGACATATGAATACGAGGGAGCATCGTATCTACGTATGCCACAGCCTCCAACACCGCCCCCAGCTGCGCGTAGTGTGCATTAAGCGCATCGTCATTGCCGATCGTTCGTTTGGACGAGAGGATGTCCACCTGATTGACACGAACCACTAGCCCCGTCCCGACCAGACCGTTGCGGACGCTAGCGCTGGTAAATAACCAAAGGCGTGCGTGGCCGGCCTCGTGCAGCTCTTGCATCTCAGCTCCGACGGAGGCAATCAACTCCCCAAGAGACCGTTGCCACGGGTCAAGAGGAAAGGGCCGAATGACCTCCATGTCAGACAGGCATTGTGGTCCGTGCTTCGCTAGTGTTTTGAACGGCGATATGTAACTCCCATTCTGCATTGCGGCCGCTGCTCGACAGGACCAGAAGGGGTGGTCCTTCGGTAAGGTGTGGCAGATAATCCAATGCTTCAAGATACGGGCTCGAAGACGCACGGCGGTTGGTTCAATCCCCGCCTCTGCCTCGGCAATCGTGAGGGCCGTACTTCGGAACACGCCCACGATCGCCTGCGACGCGACACGCTGGATGGTCTCGAACGGCCGAGTGATTCCTGCCGCAACGGTAGCATCTGGTCGGAGAGGACACCACACCGATGCCGCATAGTCGATTTTCGATGCGACTGCGGAGGTGAACAGCTGGCGAGCTACCGACGGCGGTAACCCGCGCAGCCGTCGCAGCGCCAAGACGGCTTTCATGCCTTTGTTCGCGGCTTTGCCGATGTGTGATTTGAATCGTAATCCTTGATCGAGTATCACGCCAAGAATCTTGACTTCGGACGCCGGGGCGACCGTCGCTCCATTCACGTACAACGGGAGCGCGGGAAGCTGGCGCTGTCGCTGGTTCCTCGTAAAGTGGATGAACGATGTCTTTTCTGCCTCGAAGGCCGCGCCGGACTGCGCCGCCCACTCCAACGCTCGCGGGACGACCTTCTGCTGCAGTACGGTTGTATTTGCCTCGGCAGATGCGCCCACCGTCCAACGTGTGTAATCATCGACAAAAGCGATGGCTCCCTTTCTTCGAGTGATGGGCTCGTCCACGAGATTTGCATTCCTCGCCCGGGTGTTCCGCTCGTTAGGGAATTACGTTATTAGATAATGTTCTTATATTTATCAAAATAAGAGACAAATATAAATTAAATTGAATGAACCTTGAAACAATTGTACGAAACTTAGTTATATACTAAGTTATTAAATATTTGTATTCTCTCAATTTATATTAAATTACTCAAATATAGACTTTTAGAAAAGTGTATCATTGATAGATGAAGAAAATATAATTACTATAATATTAACTCAATATGTTAGAGGTTTAAGTTTTTTTCCAAGTCTCTAATTTATTTTAATTTTAATCTAGCAAGTTGAAAACTAATACTTTGAAACAGAACCTAGTTAATACTTCATTATAGCTTAATAAGGTATAGTTTTTATCTTAATTCTTTATTAAATTAAAATTATAATAAGCTTTAAAAAATAAGATCTATTATTATATTAATCTTTATTCAGTAATTATAAAAAATAGTTGAAGTTATAGTATATTATTGAAATCTAACTAAGCCTTATATAGCCCTAAAATAAGAGCATTCTAATATTAAATATTAGAAAAAATAAAATAAAATACTAAGTATTTTAGTAGATAGTATATAATTTTATATATTCTTTTGTATCTTATATTACATTAATCCAATGGAACGTCGTTTTAATCATTTTTTTATTTAGTTTCTTCTAAAAATATTCTATAAGTAGATTATTATAGTATAATTACAATAATATTTAATATAAGTTCTCTGTTTTTGAAATATAAAAGTGTAATTCTAAAATATAACTAGATTAATATTATTTAGGTACTATTCTCGGAATCCTTTAGTTCTTTCTAAAATTATAATTTCCCTTTACTTAATTATAGCATTTCTTTTTATATTTAGATAATTTCTGTTATTGAATTAAAATTTATTAATATTATTCAGATATATAGTCTTTTTTAATCTATACTATATTTAATTAATACTAAGATATCTTCTAGTCTTTTATAGGATCCTTTCAAGTAGCCTAAATATTTATTTTTTATTTACTATAATATGAGAGTCAAAATATATATATTCTTTGAATAGTTGTACTATTCCTAATCTTATACTAGGGTTTATAAAAATTAGATTATCTAAATCTAAACTCTAGACTACTATAGTGCCTTTATAAAATTCTAAGTATTATTTTATTATCTACCTATAAATTGAGCTAGACTAAATGATTAGGAAGTTAAACAGAATTAGGAATATTTATTATTTAATTTATCATTTATTAACTTTAGATTAATATATAAATATTTATAAATTTATGTAATTGAATAATGTTTTAATAATATATTAAATATCTTCTAGATAGTATTAGTATTTAGATAAATAGATAATTATAAATGATTCTTGATTTAAATATACTATATTTAATCTTTATTTTTATATACTTTTAGAATTAAAATACTATTAGATAATAAATATCTATCTTATAATTATATTATATTTTAAGATATTAGTCTCAAGTTAAATGAGCTTCTGTAGATTGACATATCTGAAAATATAATAATAGTCTTAAAGACTTAAATAAAATGGTAAAATACTACTAATTTAACCTTAGATAATGATAATTTTATAGATTATTGTCTATTTTAACTCTTTTTGAATAAAGAAATTAATAGTTTTATGATGAGTAGAAAGTTTTATATAGAATATTTACAAAACTTATAATTGGTATTTATTTAGCTACCTAAGAGAAATATTAATAGATTGATTAATATATCTATTTATATTAAATTTTCTAGTAACAAAGATTGTATATTCAATAATGACCCAAGTCGCCTTAGCTATATCGTTGATATTAAAACATTGTTTATTAATATAGATTACCTTTTGTTATCATATCTAAGTTCCTTTAATTATCATTCTCTATATATTCCACAAAAAAGGTAGTTATTTATTTTTCCTTTTCACGAATTTATTCTATTTCTTTAGCTAAAATAGATAATATACTAGCTAATAGCTATTTTTATTTTTATCTAAAGTAGACTAGAGCCAAATTCAATACTGTTATTTTAGTATTTAGAAAAGGATTATGATATATTTTATATAGAATTATCTATTTAATAGTGATTTATACATATTATTCTATCTCTAAGTTACTAGGCCTAATGACTTAGAGATAGAATAATATAAACTAGTAAAGCTAGCAGAAATCTATAATATAAGTATGTCCAAATAATAGAATTCTACTCCTAATTAGACTTACTACCTAAGGTATCTCTATCAATCTACTTATTAATATATGATATATATTATTTGATAATAGGACAGGAAAAGATATTATATACTTATTGACTAAGATAAATTATAGATCCTTGAGTATGGGAAAGATAAGAATATAAGAAAATATTTATTATTCTATTTGAATTTAGTTCATTATATTAAATCATATATTAATATCTAGAATCTTGAATTGATACAGATCCAAGTCTATATAAGACTCACTATTAATAATATAATTATAACTAAGACTCAAGGATAAGCCTTAATATATATACATAATCTATATAAATAAAATTTATTACAACTGATTAGCTGTATATAATAATATATTGAATACTTTATTTTCATAAAATTATTTTATAAAGTAGTAATAAGTATAATTTATTCTAAAAGCCCAAAGATCATACTATAAATACTTATCATATAAATTTTTAATATTAAGTATATATCCTTCCTTAGTTTTAACTTAGAAAATATCTTATATTAAAAAGACTTATTATTTATTCAATATACTTTAGTTATTAAAATAGCTTAAGATAATATATCCTAGATATTAAGTATATTCTTATTTCTAATTATATTAATATTGATATATAATTCATAATTTTTAGTTAAATTATCCTAGATATAAAAGGATATTTCTTACATTTTAATTATTTAATAAATTAGATCGATAGTATATATAGCTTGTATTATGTTTATTTTCTAATATACTACTAAATTAGGAGTAAAATAGGACTAAGATAGATTTAATAGATTAAGATCTTAAGTTTAATTTTAATGGACTTTTATTACTTAATAAGCTATTTTAAGTTTAAAGGTAATATTCTTAAACTAATATTATTATTATCTCTTCTATAGTAATAAGTAAATTCTTAGTTCTACTCAAGTTATTATTAATAATAAGATAGGACTTTGATATAGATTTAGGTCTTTTTCTAATATTATTAATATAAGATTATTTACTTTAAAAAGTTCTATAACCATCAAAGTAATAAGAATAATCAAGACTAAATTAGAACTAAGAGATCTCTAATTACTTAGATTTTAATAATTATAATAAGTTTTAGATAACTAAATTTATAAATTTAAAAATAATAGTATTAATTTTAAATATAGTATTATGATTGATGTAGTCTATTATTATTCTATTGCTATGGATTTAATGAATTATTATAAAATTGCTTTTTTAGACTATAATTAGGGATTTAAGAATTCTAAGATAAATCTAACTTTATAATAAATTAATATTATTTTAAGATTTATTTAATAAAAGAAGAGTCTAATAAAGTAGTATACTCTCTATTATCTCCTTTTATAAACTAATAAAGGTATTATATATCTTTAATTATCTAGTCTTACTTTAGATTAAAATCTAAAGAAGAAACTAAGAGCTTAGTTTTCTTTACTTTTATATTAGAGATACTCTTTCTATAGATATAATTATATATTAAAATTATATAGATTAAATAATAAATATATAGTTTTAACTTAGTTTCTAATATCTATCTTAAAATTAGTAGTATTTTAAATTAAAGTAAGATTTAAACATTCCTATAAATTAGTATAGATTTAGCGCTATTCTAGAGTATATTCTAAGAGATATTCTATCTATTTTATTGTTTTAATATAAAAGTAAGATTCAGATTAATTAACTATTTAAATCTTTTATTATAAAGAATTAGTTAGTAATAGTATTAATATCCTTAATCTTAATACCTTTATCTAATTAAGATAAACTAAAGATTAATTAAGATTAAATTTAATATCAAAGGTCTTTATTTCTTTTATTTCTTTTAGATTTTTTATAAATTAGTACTAAATTATTATAGTATATTTTAGTTCTAATTTAGATATTCTTTAGATTAGATATAAGCTTCGATCCTATTTCTATTATTTCTGTCTTAGAAATTGAGAGGTGTACTTCTTACTTAATAGATAATTAATTAAGGTAGTAATTAATATTACCCTAGTATAATTAATTTAGTATATATTATTCTATTATATCTACTACTTATTAAAACTAACTATTAAGAGATAGGTTATAAAAAGCTATTCTATTACTAATTTCTTAGTTACTAGATCTTATTACTTCTTTTCTAAGAATAATACTCTTTAATTAGATACCTTTAAGCCTTTACTAGGAGCTTATATAGCTTGAGAGGATATATCTCATTTGAGATAATCTAAGTATATAAAGACTTATATATATTGTATACAGAGATAACTAGTAAAAAATAGATATAAATTTATATAAAATAATATTCTAAGCTTTATATCTAATTCTTAAGATATTATAATTATAAATATATAAAGTATAAGAATCTAAAGACAGTTAAAGATTAGTTTAATCTTATCTAAGTCGCTAAAAAAGGGATTATTTCTAATAATATATATAACTCCAATGAGATAGCTTTTATAATAGGCTTAATCGCGAGTATAAAGACTATCATAAGAGTAGAATATCATAGTTAGCCCTCTCTTTTATAATCTAGAAATTACAAGTAAATAACTATAATTAAGTATATAAATATATCTAGATTTAGCCTTCTTCTAATAATTACTTTTAAAGGAAAAGATTTTATATATAGATAGATATAAGGGCCTCTAAAAGATTAGTGTATTAAGGTTAGTAATAATAGATAATTTATATATAAAATTTGGCTTTATTAAATATCTTTCTTCAACTTTTTTTAGGATAAAAGGGAAATATTAACTCTTAGTTCTCAATAGTCATAGAAACTATTTAATTCTTGAATTTGACTAAATTTACTACTAAAATAATATAATTCTAATTTATGTCTATATATTTATTATATCTTTTTTAAACTAGCCTATTCAAGATTATAAAATTATAATTTATGTACTATTAATAAGAGGTAGAAATAGAAAAAGACTTGGTCTAGATAGTCAATTATTTAATCTAAAGATTTAAGTATAGCTAAGCTTAAAGGAGGATTATTATAAATTTATTTATTCTTTCTTTTTTTTCTCTCCTATCTAGTTTTCTTTTATTAATAGGATCCTAAATAAATTTCTATTATAGACTTACTATATTATGATAATTATATATCTATCTATTTAACTAATTTTAATGAATATTTTAAGATATAAGTAAAGTTTTATAGATCTAGATTTCTAATATATCTTAACGTAATTCACTACTGAGTCGCCCACCCTACCGAACCGCCCACTCCGCCCGCGAACGCGTAATTCTATCCACCCCAACCACTTCATCTAGCAATCATGCCACCAATTCGCGATACTACTATCTTCACGCGTGAGAACCAGGAGGGCAGGCTCCTGCTTGCTATCCAGGCTCTCAAACATGATAAAAAAATGACTGTCCGACGCGCTGCAGATCTATATGGCGTTCCTCGCACTACTCCGCGATCGCCGCAAAGGCACCACCGAACGCGCTGCTTCCCGCGCAAATTGCCATAAATTGACCGAAATAGAAGAGAAATCACTAGAGAATGGGGTTCTATCTATGAATGACCGTGGAATTGCTCCTCGGCATGGATTGGTGCGAGAGATGGCGAATTTACTTCTCTCTCAACGCGGCAAAGGCTCTCTAGTGACGGTCGGCAAGAATTGGGTCACTAAATTCATTAAGCGTACCCCAGAGCTTGATACACGATATACACGCCGCAGGGACTACCAGCGCGCTCTTTGTGAGGACCCAAAGCTAATTCAGCAATGGTTTGACCTTGTTCAAGAGGTGATTTGCGAATATGGTATCTATCAAGATGATATTTACAATTTTGACGAAACTGGCTTCGCAATGGGCCTTTGTAGCACTTCTAAGGTAGTAACACGCGCTGGTTACTATGGAAGAAGGGCAAAAATCCAACCAGGAAATCGCGAATGGGTAACGGCAATTGAAACAATTTGCGCGAGTGGATGGGCGCTTCCGCCCGCAATTATATTCAAAGCAAAAACCTACAATTCAGCTTGGTTTTCTTCGGAACTCAGCCTCCCTCACGATTGGCATATCGAGATAAGCGACAATGGATGGACGACTAATGAAATCGGCCTTCGATGGTTGAAAAACCACTTCATACCATTGACTAATCGTTATACAAAGGGCAGATGGCGTCTCCTAGTTTTGGATGGACATGGAAGCCATATGTCCGCTCAATTCGACCAAATATGTAGAGATAATAATATTATCTCTATTTGCATGCCACCACATTCATCACATCTACTTCAACCGCTTGATGTAGGTTGTTTCTCTATTATCAAGCAAGAATATGGTCAATTAGTTCAATCAATGATGGTGGACGGCATACATCATATTGATAAGCTTGATTTCTTATCCAACTACCCTTCTGCGCGCACAAAAGCATATACAAAATCGACTATTCAGAACGCTTTTGCTGGTGCTGGTCTTTTTCCTCTTTGCGCACAGCGAGTATTGGAAAAACTAAATATCTCTTTCAATATTACCCCACCGGGTAGTAGGGTAGGAGAGAATGGAAGTAGTGGTTTTATCCCTTGTACACCACAAAAGCCCATTGAAATTCAGCGACAAACGCGGTCGATTAGCAAATTGCTACAGCAAGCTTGCCAATTAGAATTGAATACCAATATTGAGAGAGCATTGGTGCAAATCGAACAATTGGCAAAGAGCGCACGCGCTAGCATGTAGACTTCCGCACCGGCCCAAAAGCCCAAAGCCCAACCTGGGCCCAACCCTTAAATGGGTTGGGTTTTGGGCCTAGCCCTCGAGCCCGCCGATGGGCCATGGGCCTAAGGTAGAAGCCCACTGGGCTTTCATGGGGGCCCAATGGGCCCCAAACAGCGCAAACATGCCAATTCTTGCCATTTGCATAAGTAATGTAGAATTTCCGAGTATTTTTGAGTATTCAAATTACCGTCTAAGGCCCCTAATTGGCTGATTCCCATAAGAATTGATAAAGTCACTGTTTAATGAGATTGATGAGATCAATTGATTAGATATCAAATGAGATTAAACTATCTACATGCCAATCTAATAATGTTCATACAGTTCATCATCAACATGCTTCCTTTTTCTCCCCGATGTCCGCACCTGAGACGGTGCAGTAGTGAATCTGATAGTAGCATCGTTATCTTCAACCTCATCGTCAACATCTATCAGATCCTCAGATACAGATTCAGGTCTATCACCCTGCTCTTCAGTATCACTGATCTCTTCAACGTCGACATCATCTGGCATCTCATCAGTTTGTTCCCTCATTGCGTCAATCTCATCAGATGGGAGATCTTGTGCTATCTCCTTGGCTTCCTGCACATCAAGGTCAAACCTCGATGTGCAGAGGAATAGCATCAGCTCTTCAATGGTCTTAGACTTCATACGACCGCGGCGATAGTGGCAGATATCGCGTGCAGTGTTGAACAGGCGTTCTACCCCAGCGCCCGTCGCCGGGATTGCAAGGACATCTCTTGCAAGTGCGGCAATAGCCGGGAAACGGAATTGATTCTCTCTCCAAAAAGATAACGGCTCCGAATCAGTCACATCTGTATAAGATTAGTATTATGAACATGGAGATGAACATAGAGATAAACTTACTACCGTCGAGATACTGCGTCAGCTCATCCATAACTGGGCCTGGCGTCACTTTGGAGTAAGCCTTCTGGGTTCGAACAAGGTTATGAAGGAATGATCTTGTTGTCGATCCAGGGGAAGGCCCTTGCGGGCCTTGGGCACTAGCACTGGTAAGACGTTCCTGGATAGGAGTGAGGGCATCCCGGAAAGCCACTCGATACTGATCACGCAGCTCTTTAGCATCCGCCCAGTCATCAGAAAGAAAGAACTGGAACCTATTATCTGGCGATAGCATCGTACAGACCGCATAGATGTGCCCTTGCATGTAGTCTGTCTCTTTGTAGTAGTCACGTAATTTTGCATGGCTAGCTTCGAGAGAGATAAGCATCTGTTTCTTCCAGACGACACGCTTCCGTTGTAACTGTATCTTTGATCTTTCAATGTGCTCAAAGAGTAAGTTATAGATCTGGAAGACAAGATGCGATGTTACGTCTCGAGTCTTTGAAAGGGCAAGGGTATAATCAAAGAATGGCTTTGTGAGACAAAGAAGGTAGTCGATCTGGCGCCATTGATCGTCATCAAGTACGAAGTCTTTACAGTTAAACTGATCACAGTACTTCGTGATAAACACGCGGAGTCTCTTTGCTCGGCGTAGCATTAAAAACGTTGAATTCCATCGAGTTCTGACATCCTGAATCGGCATGAGCGCCTGCCCTGGGGCCCTAGATTGGACAGCAGCGAATGAGTCCCGACGCTGAGGACTACCGCGGATATAAATAGCAAGATACCGCACCTTATTCAAGGTATGCGATATCTCCCTGCATTGTACATTTGCGTTCGCCCTTGCGAGGGTGTCTTGGCGGTCTGTCCATGTGGTCTCAGCGGCATCATTCAGTGGGACCGCTTTTAAACGATCGAGCAGTTGGTTCAAACTTAATTGGATGACATGAGCAAGGCAGGGGATTCGGATGACATGAACATCGCCAGATAACGACTGCTGAAGGGTATCAACCAGAGTCTTATTATTTGACGCGTTATCAGTGGTCAACCCAAAGACTCGGTCCTTAATTTTATGCTGAGTGAGCGTCTCTAGAAGAACAGCACTCAGATTCGCACCCGAATGCGTGCCGTAAAGGGGTTTAAAGCCGAGTAGCACCTCACGGTAGACCCAGTCAACGTCAATAAAGTAGCCAGTGATAGCCGTAAATGCCTGCCCAAACGGAGATGTCCAACAGTCCAGCGCAACCGAGATCTTCGCATGCTTTGGTAGTAAGCCGAGTGTATCCTGTTGTCGTTCTTTGACACGAACAGATAGCCGACGTCGAATTGTATCAGCCGATTGCATGATTGGAAGGTTTGGAGCGGACTGTGAGAGCGAGACTAAGTCACGGAAGGTTGGATGTTCAACGAGATTGAACGGAAGCCGGTTGATGGTGATAAACTGTAAGAGTTTGTCCTCCCAGGCCTCTTGTGTAAACGGATGACCCTGCTTCGACAGAAATAACTGATTAGTGGCAATTTCAAAGAATAATAGGCCTTTACATACCGATCGAAGAAACCCTCTCAATCCCCCCTCTGTTGCCGTACTCCTGTAGCCTTTTGGCAGGCTAATGTCTGAAGATGACGGGTGATTGTCGTCGTGCCATGACGACCAATCTTGCCATTGGCATCCTTCTTAGTAGCGTAAGGGTGCTCAAGGATTGTATCGCAACGCTTACACATAACCTTTGGGCTTCCATTACCCGTATGAGCCACTTGCTCAAACTGTTTCCAGGTCTCTGAAGCCGATCCATGTTGTGATTCCCAAGCGATCTTGCTATTGTTGGATCCATAGTCAGTCTCCAACCACCAGTCGACCCAATCAGTGTGGTTCATCACGTTGTAAAGAAAGAATTGGCCTCTCCTGCCAGGTCCGACACGTTGGAAGCGCTCGAGAGGATCCGGAGCGATAGACGAAGGAACAAACGGCTGAACGAACGAGAAGCTATCAACCTGCCGAGAGGTAGACGGCGTAGCTGGGTAATTGGAATGGGTAATCAACGATAGGTCGTCGGGCTCAATGTCGCAGAAACTCAACTGAGATCCACACTCGGTTTGCTGGCTTTGCGACATGATGGGTCAATAGCTTCAGATTGGATGGAGGGCTTCGGGTAAAAGCTTCAGGCGTATCAGGGTGAGGGAGGAGAAATTCGACATGACTTACCTTCTCAACGAGAGAACTACCGACGTGGACGGTAGCAAACAGTGGCTGTAAACAGTGGATGTAAACAGAGACCACAGTAGTCAGTCGACATTGAAACGGAGGATCTTAATCCTAGCATCTCATTGGCTAGATCATGCATATCCAGTGGACTCGGCCCATCCAAAGCCCAAGAAAGCCCCTGGATGACCCATCTCCCCGCCCATTTTACAATTTGTTCGCTCAAAAATTTCACCCATGGCTCATGAGATATCTTTGAATATCTCTCACCTCTACAATAGCTGAAATACCACGTTTCCGTAAAGACAGGCGTCGAGCGTAAGAGGTTACTTAACTTTCGATATAAAGTTGAATGCTGTAATCCTATAAATCATGAAGTTGACTATCAAAAATGTCATACTGCAACAGAAAGATGCACCTACTACTGTGCACATGAGATATATATCTCTGCATGCTGACACTTGGTAATTCTCCAAGTGCCAGAATACTACGAAATCTTGGCGAAATGGAACTTTTTTGCATAATCTTGTAAATTGCAGTGCCTAGTGTAGCTGGTTTTATCCATAATCTTGATTACCGGGTCATCGCTGTTGAATCTTGATATCTTGATTCTTGGTGGAATTGAACCCCCGGATTAGGAGTTGAACCCCCGGATTAGGCCTGGTAAAACGTCGGCCCGAGGTATGGGCTTACAGACTGGAACATGCGTATAAAACAGGCATTAATCATCAGGTTTATGAGCGCCAAGACTATAGTTATGCATAGAAATGGGCTTTCTTGGGGGCCTTATGGGCCCCCACTGATGGGCCGTGGGCTTGGTTGGGCCCTGGAAATTAGGCCCAAAGCCCACTGCTGGTTGGGCCTTGGGCCCGAAGGTTAGGCCCATTTATGGGCTCTGCGGAAGTCTACTAGCATGCATGACAGAACGCTATATTTAGCCGATATCAACCGAATGCGCACAACACATGCCAAACAGCAGAAGAAAAGGGCAATTCCTGGCACCAATATCGGTCGATCGGAGGGCTGTACGCGTGCACAGTGGGAGGAGGAGTACATTCGTGCCAATAATACTACGACGGCAGGGCCTAGTGGGATAGGAAAAACGACACTTCAGAGAGCGCCGCCTCGCTGTTCGAAATGCAATACACTCGGGCATAAGATGACGCGCTGCACGGCTTAACTTTTTATATTTATAAATTCATGTCATTCATAGTGGTCGAGTAATATTCAAAAATAGTAGAAGGGGCCGGGCGGAGTGGGCGATTCGGTAGGGCGGGCGACTCGGTAGTGAATTACGTTATTATTATTGATTAACGTGTTTGCCAAGCGAGCCGCCACCCCCAAGCGAGCCGCCACCCCACCGCTATCTAATTATTTTAAATGCATTTATCTTAGCCAAAACGCCATTAAATTCGATAAGCTAAACTCGAGGTCTATTAGGACATGTAGTCATTCTATGACCCTGAATTCCACATACACTACACTTCGTTTTTGCCCTCGTACGCGGCTGAGAAGGTGCCGGAGCTGACCCTGCCTCATAGGATCCTTGTGCTAAAACTGCTTGCTCTGGCTGCGCCATTAAGGTAGAGGCCTCTAAAACTGAGAGACCTTCTTCGGAAGCTATTTGCCTTTTAGACCGAGTCTTTTTTCGCTTCTTCTTCTCGTTTTCAGCGCGTAAATCGCTTACTTCTTTCTCGAGAATAGCTGCCGATTGCATGGTAATTTGACACGCCTTTAAAACCTGGTTGATTGCGGAATTAAGCGGGCTTGGTGGGCTTTTTGAGCGCTGTTTTAGCAAAGCTTTAATTGAGGAAGCTTGCTTTTGTAATTGGACGTAATTCGAAGGCGTTTTTGGCTCCCACTCGCTTCCTCGGCTCGAGGGGGGTGTCGGGGTTCGAAGGCAAATATCGAGCTTTGAGATCACTCGATCGGGGTTATAAGGTATTAAACCGGCGGCGGCGAAGCTATTCTTAATAGTCTCCGATTTAAATGCCTCAATTCGTGCGGACGGGTAGGCTTCGAGGAAGTCTAGCTTATTAATGTGGTTGATTCTAGCACGCATTTTTGACTCAATAAGCCGACTATACGCGCGCTTTAACGCCGCAAAACAGCCGATATCGAGAGGCTGTAAAAGGTGAGACGAGTGCGGAGGCATACAAATTGCGATAATATCGTTTTTTTTTTTCGCAAATTTCGTCAAATTTCGGAGTTAAATGACTTCCGTGGCCGTCGAGGATCAAAAGTCTATACTTCCCCTTCGTACGCGAAGAAGTAGACGGAATAAAGAGCTTTTCGAGCCACCGAACGCTAATTTCATCGGACGTCCACCCGTTCGGACTAACCTCGAATCTCCAATTATTCGGAAGGCCGTCGAACCAAGATTCAATAAAGACTTTGCCCTTAAAAATCACGCACGGAGGAAGCGCCCACCCCGAGGCATTTATACACTCAATTGTAGTCACCCATGCGCGATTTCCGGGCTGTAAAAGCGATCGCCGACCGTAGTATTCCCTCCTCGTAATAACCTTCGCGGTTGCGATCAAGCCCATTGCGAATCCAGTCTCGTCAAAGTTATAGATATCGTCGGGATCGATCCCGTACGAAATAATCGTTTTTTGAACGAGAGAAAACCATTCGGAAATAATTTGAGGATCTTCGCACTTTGCGCGCGCGTAATTATAGCCTTTCGAGAATCGGGAGGAGAGGATTGGATGCCTTTTCACGAAGTTTGTAACCCAATGATTGCCGACCGAAGGAGGAGGGGTAGATCCACGCGCCGCGAGTAGTAAATCCGCCATTTCTCGTACGGTAGAAGGCCGAGGGGCTGCTCTGCGAGAGTCCATAGAGAGAATCCATTTTTGAAGAGATTCCTCTTCAATTTCGGTCAATTTATGTGAATTTGCGCGTATAGTACTACGTTCAGCATGACCGGAGAGGCGGTCGCGTAAAGTAGAACGTGGTACTTCGAAAGTGCGTGCTGCGAGAGAAATAGAGCTTATTTCTTGCTTCTTAATAGCCTGGATAGCTAATAAGATCCTACCCTCTTGCTACGTACGATTTCGAGAAGATTGAGTACGTATTGGTGGCATGGTAGGTGGTTAAAGAAGGAAGGTCTAATTAATTGACGCGTTTTTGGATGGGGTGGCGGCTCGCTTGGCAAACACGTTAGTTATTTTATATTAGTTCATCTTTAATATATAACTTAAGCCTATTTATATATTATAGGATTAAGATATAATCCTTCTATTCTAGTATAATAATTATTTATATTAATTTATATAATATATTTTAAAAATATTACTTTATATTATATATTAACTATTATATTAATTATAGATATAATAGAGACTAATACTAAGACAATAATTAATATATCTAGCTAGGATAAGTAGTTCTAGAAATTAGATGAGTTATTATTATTGGCTTTACTAAGAATATTAATTTAGTTATTAAGTAACTTAAGATTAGCTTAAATCTATTTATTTATATTTAGTTAAGATACTAAGTATTTCTAAAATAAGATTACTTAGAATATCAACTATATCTTTAATTATCTTTAATATAATGAAATTAAATATATATTATATAAAGCTTTATTTAATAGAAAACCTAATATTTCTATACTTTGAATACTTAGCTAATAATATTAGTATCTCTTTAATAAGTCTCTCTATTTTACTAAGCTATATTCTTAGATATAAAAGATATATCTACCTAAATATAATAAATATAGAAATTATTTACTATAATTGTCACACGCTTTGACCCCTTGGGTGTGCTGACCAAGCCTACGTCTTGGTCAGCCCCCCTTCTTGTCAAATCCCCACTAAATTGTCAATATTTACACTTTTTGAGCCTTTCCAGCGTCACCCCTTCTGTATCAACTATATAAAGTGGTTTTCCATCATCTCCCATGACCCATCCCTCGAAATCCTCGAGATCTTTGTTTTCGTCCGATCTTTGCGGAGTTGAGACCGAATCCTGCGCAGCGGCCCGGAGCATGCGCATATGGTCTAACTTTTTCTCTTCTTCGTCACGCTTCCAAATTCGGCGATTAGCGTCTAAAGGGGTTAAGGCAGTAAGACTCGATAACTGCTTTCGAGTCCTTTTGGTCTGAATTGGACGTTGACGAGCTTGAATTGATAATAATTTACTTTCAAGCTCATGGGTGTACTCCGCGTTGATCAATTGGCCAGTTTGATAGTGCTTGAAATCACGTTTTAACCGATTTAGCTCTTCGGTCTGATCTTCCATTTGGTCTGATATTTTTGCAATACGTTTCTCGAGTTTATTCCCCATCCGATTAAGCTTTTCAACTGTTTGTGGTGGGGATATAATAGGCGAAGACTGTGGTTCAGGTGTATGGCCTAATAACTCGAGAATTGGGTCGTTTGCATGCCTTTCATCCCATCTTTTTGTATTGGTCCGATCACGATATTAGGGTTAAAAGGCCATATACCAGTATCTCGAAACGCGCTTCGAATAATACGTGGTGTAATTGCCTTCTTTCGAATTAAAGTTATATCCTCGAGGAATTGACGCTTTGCTGAATCAGGCCGGAACCACGCGTTTGTAAGCGAATTTTCCTTCCGGAAATGCTGTTTTAGGCTTGAAAATGGCTTTTGGTCTAAAGGTTGTGCAAAATGGGACGTATGGGGTCGAAAGCTTATTGGAATAATCCGATTTTGGTCGCAAAAATCGAGGAATTCGAAGGTTAGGTGGGACCCGTGCCCGTCAAAGAAGAGCACGCGTTTGCCATTTATCCCAACGCGGTTTTTGGTGCTCTCGTGGAAGATATGAAGCCATTCAAGGGCGATTAGATCGGACGACCACCCGGTCAGAGAGACTTGAATATTATAACGTTGATCGAGGGCAGGGTTATCTCGGAACCAATCTTCCATATGCGTCCGACCTTTGAAGATTAGATATGGGACCATTGACCACCCATCCGCAGCAACACACTCGATTGAGGTAACAATTTGACCTCGATCGACCGAGGCAAGCTTCTCGGAGCTATATCGGTAGCGCGTGACGACCTTTTGAGACCGTGTTTGACCTAATTGGAACCCCGTTTCGTCGAAATTATAGATATTCTTCGGACTAATCCCTTCTAACCAACCTCCAACGTGTTCAAACCAAGTTATCAAACGGGATATATCCTCGGATTCGAGTCTATTCTTATCGATAGGCCTTTGTTTAATCCAAAAGAAGCCTTCTGGAAGGCGTCGTACGAACCGACCTGCCCAATTCTTCCCGATCGGGGGTTGACCCGACCGCGCCAATATAGAATTAGCGCAACGCTCGATATCTTGGAGCGTACAAGGTGCCCATAGATCGTCGAGCTGCTTAATATATCGGACTAAAGCAGTCTCTTGCACTAAATTTAGGGCACGTTGACTCGATCGCTTATCCTCGAAGTTTCCGCGTTCGTGGAACCGGCGGACGAGCGTTCGATATGGAAGGTTAAACGACCGGGCTAAAACGCTTAAATTAGGCGTTTGTTGATCGGATACAGTTGCCAAGGCATTTTGGATTCGAGTCTCGAGGTCAGAAGGCATATTTAGCTTGTTATGGCTGAGAGATAGGATTAAAAGGTGAAATATTGACAATTTAGTGGGGATTTGACAAGAAGGGGGGCTGACCAAGACGTAGGCTTGGTCAGCACACCCAAGGGGTCAAAGCGTGTGACAATTATAATATAAAGACTACATTTCTTATTTATTTATAATATATAATCTTTAATAAAAATATTCTATATAATATTCTATAATTAACGTATTTCACCACCGAGCGGGTCACACCACCGAGCGGGTCACACCACCGAGCGGGTCACCCCAACCAAAACGCGTTAATTAATTAGACCTTCCTTCTTCAACCACCCACCATGCCTCCAATTCGCTCTCAAAATCGTCAAAATTTGACTGAACAAGAAGGACGTATCTTACTAGCTATCCAAGCTATCGAAAAGCAGGAAAAATTCACAATTCGTGAAGCAGCACGTATATATAATATACCGTTTTCCACGCTCCAAGCCCGTCTTCAAGGACGTAAAAACCGCGTCGATCTACGCGCAAATTCGTTTAAATTGACTGAAATCGAGGAGAATTCGTTAAAACAATGGATAATCTCTATGGATATACGTGGAGCAGCACCTCGACCAAAAACTGTGGGCGAAATGGCTAATCTATTACTCGAAATACGTGGAACGACCCCAATTCAAACCATTGGTAAGAATTGGGTCCCAAAATTCGTTAAACGACACCCAGAAATCGCTACACGCTTCTCAAAGAAGTATAATTACGAACGTGCGAAGTGCGAAGATCCAAAAATCATTAAAGAATGGTTTAATCTAGTTCAAAAGACGATTCTTGAGAACGGGATCCACGAAGATGATATCTATAACTTTGACGAGACGGGCTTCGCGATGGGCTTAACCGCGACTGCGAGGGTTATAGCGAGATCGGATATAGGCGGTCGGCGCTGCCCCCTTTTACAACCTGGAAATCGTGAGTGGGTAACCACGATCGAATCCACAGGCGCGTCTGGATTTAGTCTTCCTCCAATGGTGATCTTTAAGGGCAAAGTCTTTATTGAAAGCTGGGGTGATCAACTTACGGATAACTGGTATCTTCAAAAAAGCAATAATGGATGGACTTCTGACGAAATTGGACTTGATTGGCTTCAAAAAGTCTTTCTTCCATCGACTTTCTCGAGAACAAAGGGGAAATTTCGACTTCTCGTCCTTGACGGTCATGGAAGCCATTTAACTCCAAAATTCGACGAAATTTGCTCTCAAAACGACGTGATTCCTATTTGTATGCCTCCACACTCTTCACATCTTTGTTACAGACCCACTTGGGACGCACCGCTCTGGACCATGGAGGGCCAATGGATCCTGGGGAACCATTCAGCCACGCTCACCGCCCGGGGAGCCACTTCTGGCCTCCCATTCACTGTTGCTAAGATTACCGCGATAATCAGCAGGACGGTGGATAAGCAGCCTAAACCAGCCCTCCTAGCACAATAGGAAATACTACGCCTTAGCAACAAGGCATTCAGAGAAACATAATCACGTGAGGCCCAACCCTCAGTGACCAGGCGCCAGCCTGTCCGTTCGAACGGAACGGACCTGACAGCAGGAACGGACCTGTCCGCGCAACCGGACAGGACCACACGAAGGATTAGATATATAAGGACAGTCATTACCACACATGTACTTAGTTCTTCGTGTTCAATCATACATTGTTACTTGGAACCTACAGTTCTAGCTTCACTACTTGTTTCGTACATAAGACAACCACCCTACTAGGAGAGGTATACTTAGTCTCTTGTCACTTGACACAGATCCTAAGCATAGCTTGACTAGGCGCCCTATCTGGCACTGCCCAACAAGAGTCTATTCTATAGATCCGAGCCCGTGTAAGGCCTACAGGCAACGGTACGATTGCGACTGAGACTTGAGGACGAGCCCCGACGTACGTATACGACCACTACAAGCGATACTCACTGTGACCAGTTAGCCGTGCGTAACAATATTCTAATAATATTAAATTAAAAAGATATATTAATCAACTAGAAAAGGATATCTATTATCTAAGAGTTTTAGAAATATTTAAGTTACTATTAGATTCTTTAACTTTTATTATAGGTTTATCTGTAATTTCTCTTATATTACTTAAACTAATTTATATACTTTATTAAATTATAAATAGAAAGTATTTTAAAACCTACTTAATTAAGAGCTATATATTATAATATACTATTTTAAATACTAATGTTATTAATTAAAAGAAAATAAATATATAACGAAGATATTATTTAGTTAAATAAATTTGTAAGCCTTTATAGTAGATATTTGAAATTTCTTTCTTAAATAATACCATAGTTATAATAATTAGTATAAGATATTAATAATAATAAATCTATAGTTAAGTTAAAGTAATCCAAGTTATTTATTAAGGGTAATATTAAAATTCTAAGATCTATCCTATTATCCTTTTCTAGTAAGATAGGAAAATAAAGCTATATAGTAGATATTGAAAGCCTTAGAAGCTAGGATATATATAATTACTATATAATAGACTATTAATAGTAATATAATTTTTAGATAGATTAATTAAGTTAGTATAGAAAATAGATCTTATTAAAATATTATATACATATATCAATATTAGATAAAGAAGAATCTATTTATATAGAAGACAAGGATCTACTGATTATATTTTATATCAATATTATTGAATAGTCTCCTTTTATAAGATATATAGAAATTACTAATATTTTTATAAGTATACTATATATTTTATATTATAAGCCTTTGATTAATACTATTATAGCCTTACTATAATATAATATAATCTAGATAAAAGAGCTAGTAAATTAATACTTAGTTATTAAGATAGAAAATTAAGATATATTTAAAATCTATAATTATTTATCTAAGTAGCTCCTCTATTAGTAATAGATAGTGACTAAAATATTATATATTTAAAATACCTATAACTATAATTATACTATAGATATATTATATATCGAGTATTATACTAGTCCTTAATTAAGTTTTAAATATGTCTAATAAATAATATCTATAACTATAACAGAATTAGTAAGCTATATATATAAGCGAGCTACGCACCTTATTAAAAAACGCTCGTTTTAATTAGAGCTCTATTCTTTAACTACTACTATACCCCTAATTTGCTCTCAATGTCGTTAAAAATCGGTAGAAAAAGAGGGTTATATCTTACTTACTATATAAATAATTTAGAAGAAAGAAATTAGCGCTATTTAGTAAATAATATATATTTATTATACCTAAATCGACGCTCTATACGTGTCTTTATAGGGTTATATATTAAGTAGAAACACGCGTAAATCCATCTATATTGATTAAATTAGAGGAAGAAACGCTAGAGAATTAGATAATATCTCTTAATATATATAGAGCTATCCTAAGACTTAATACTATATATACTCATAAATCCTCTTCTCGCTATTTAAGATATAATCCTACTACTTATTGTTAGTTATAGTAAGTATTATTTATAGTAGTGCTATATATATATTAAGGCTTATCCCTAAGTCTAACTTATAATTATACTATTACCTATTAGTCTTCTATAGACTTAGATCTATAGAATAAACTCTTTTTAGATAGTACTGGATAGTATATCTAGTTCAGCTATACTTAGGATCTATATTAAGTAATAAGAGACTATATCTCTTTTAATAGGATTATTATCTTAAGTATAAAATGAAGATATAAAACTAGAACTGTAGATTCTAAGTAATAATATAAAATTAAATATAAAGAACTAAATATATATATAATAATAAGTATTTTACTTAATTAGCTCTTTTAGCTTATTAAATCATTTCTTTATCTCTTTATCTTATTTAGATGGAGTTTTTATTTATTAAATAGTTTACTCTAATTATTATTTTTATAAATCTCCATATTCTATTAGTAATAATAATAAAATCCTATAAATTATTAAACATATTTGATACTTTTAAGTTTAGGCTATTCTAGGATACTCTTAATTCTTTCTTTTTATACTAAATTTATTATTACTAATAATATATGTAAGGAACCTAGTTTTTCATATATAAAATTTATATTTCTTAAGCTTAAGAGTTACTTTAGTTTCTTATAGTATCTTCTAGTTATATTATCTATATCATTTTATTATTTTATAAGATACTAATTATTTATTAAATATTTATATGTAGTTTCCCTCTACTAATCTTATTCTTTCAGTAACGGGATTATAATTTATAACCTATATTATAGCTCCTTAGTTCTCTATATAATCCTTTATATATACCTCTCTTAGAAATTATTTAGTCCTTATCTTTTAATTTTAATAAATCTACTCTTACTATAATTATTTATTATTCTACTAAAATATTATTATTTTATTCTCCTTATTTTCCTTTTAAATAGAATTTAGAGTGTTTAGTTTAATAATAGGATATATAGATTAAGTAGTCTAATTTAGTATAGATGAGTCTTTATTAATAGTTCTATATATAAAATATTATATAAATCTAGCATTACTTATATTTAAGTGATAACAAAAAGATAATATTTATTATATAGTAATTAATATATCTGATATTAGATATAATATGATTATATTAATAGCGTTAAATCTTATATATAGTAAATAAAAGCTTTAATCTAAATTATAACTCTATTATTATATATTAAAGTTTCTATTATTTTAATAATTTACTAAGCTAAGATTTGTAGATAATATATATAATATTTATATCCAAGTCATGATATAAGAAACCTTACTTTAATATATATAATTTTCTATTTATTCCTCTATTAATAAAATTATTTAAACTTCTTTATCGCTTTTATTAATTTTTTATCATTATTTTCTTTTTATAAATTTATTTATAATCTATATATTAATAATAATTATTATATTCTTTAATATATACATATATAATAAGAATCTATTATATATATTTATATTATATTAGATATTTCTACTATATACTACCTAAAGTACTTCTAATTAGTCTTTAACTTTCCTATAAAGATATAATATAGATATAATTAATATAATTTAATCTAAAGTATAAATTATATGAATTCGATTAGGTTTAAATTAGATATAGATAGGGGTTAATCTTTAATATAAATCCTATAATCTTTAAATTATTCTCGCGCCCCTAAAGAGGTATAGATTTATATATTATCTTACTAAAATATTATCCTTAGTTAATAATAAGGAAGAAACCCTACTTTAAGCGCGTTAAGAGAATTAGTAATATCATCTCTTTTTTAATATAAATTAGGGTTCTTTTTTAATTATTACTAATTCTATTTAGCTACTAAGCTAGATTACTATCTAAAATATTTAGGCTATATCTTTAATATAGACCTTTGGATTAATAAAGTCTTTTTAATAAGTATTAGCATTCGAAGTTTATTAGAGTAGGTACTTTTCTAAAAAGGATCTATCTTTCCTAATATAATATTCTATTCGCTAATTACTATTTTAAGATAAATCTTTTATATTTTAAAACTAAAGAAGATAATATTACAATCTTCTTTTTTTTTATATTTTTAGATTTCTTATATTAACAAACCACGTTAAAACATATTATAATATAGATATATATATATAGAGATAGTAAGCTATCTATAACTATTATTTAGGTTCTAATAGATAAGTAATTTAATAAATTAGCGAGCTTAATTATTAATCTTTTAGGGGCTAGTATTTTATTTCTATACTTTAGTAGTACTTAGCTTATTAAAGTATTTAATTATATTAGAAATCATCATTAGAATATACCTAAAATTGAATGCTATCTTTAAAGCTTTATTTTTAATACTAGTCTTATATAAAGTTACTATATAAGCTAGATTAAACAATTTAGCCCCTTTATAATATTTTCTAATAATTTTAATGCCCTTAGAATCTATAGTCTAAGATTAAGAGAAAGAAGTAAATAATATTTATTAGGGATAATCTAAAAATGTTACAAAATTATATAGACTTTTTACTAGGGATTATATATAGCTCTTTCTTTATATAACTTATAGAAAATAAATTTATTGATGGTTATGGTTATATTATTATCTGATATTAATAACTTTATTATACTAACTTTAGATAGTATCTAAATATATTATATTAATATAAGAGTAAAGAGTAATTTATTAATAGTATTCATTAATTTTAGTATTTAAATATAATATTAAGTTCTTTATATCTTTTTAGGTATATTATGAACTTATTATAGTTAGTTAATATATAAATCTGAAATAATTTTCGGTTTTTTATTCCTAGGTTCCCTCTAATAATATTATATATAGATTATAAATTAGTTTTATATTTATCTAGTTTAGTAGATTTAAATAGACATAAATATATTTTTCTTATCTTTTAGTTGTTACTATTCTGACTAACTTTATATTCTAAAATTTCTTTTATTATGTTCCTTTGATTTCAATATAAAAAATAAAAAATTTATCAATATCCGATTTTCTATAACTAAATTTCTTTACTAAGATTTTATTTATTATCTTAAATTTATTGTTGAAAAAGCTTAATAAAGAATATATATTATTATATAAAAAGCTATTATACTTATTAAGGGAATTCTCTTTAACTAACCATTAACCTTATACTATAAAAATATATTTAAACCTAAATTACTATAAAAAGACCCTCCTTAAGTATATCTATATATAAATTTAAATTATAACCTTCTTAAGCGTCTCTTATATCCTACTCTTTGCTAGATATCTATAATATATACTTTCGCGTTTACTGATTACGTTGACCTTTTAGATATAGATCTATATTACTATTCCCCCTTTAAGTTTTAAAATTGATTAGATATAAAAGTTATCTAAAAACATCTAGTTTTTATTTACGTTTTCTTTATAGATATAACACTATTTCTAAGAAGAAATAAGCTTTTTATAAGAGCTCTTATATTTTAATACCTATCCAAAAGTCTAAATAAAAATAGTCTATAAATTCGTTAAATTATTAGGGTAGATATCGTTTTTGAGGCTATATTAAATAGAGAAAGAATTAGATAGAAGGAATAATAAATTTTATTATAACTAGTAGTATAAGTAATATATAGAGTAGAAGGTTCTTATATTTATATATGCTAAGTAAGGTTAAGAAAGCTTACGAAGTTCGTTATATAATAAATATTTATATATAGTATAGTAGAGCCTTCTTAGATAGCTAGAGTTTTATTATAATCTTCTTTTGTTATACTAACTTTATTTAGTATCTTATTCTTAGCTATTTTCTTCCTAGTTTAGTATAGCTAGAATATCTTTCTTTATTTTATCTATTATTTAAACCTTAATTAATGAATTATATTAGATCTATAGCTTATCTATTATAATTATAATAAGATTAAACTAGTTACTAGTTAGCTAAGAAAGACACTATATAGCTTATTTACTACTATTACTTATTTACTAGAGATCTTATAAAAATGGTATATCTCCCCAGGGACTACTTAAAGGATGATTATTATAAATTCGCTTATTCTTTCTCTCTTTTCCCTGTTATCTAGTTTTCTCTTATTAATAGGATCCTAAATAATTTCTATTACAGACTTACCGCGTTATATTAAACTAGACTACTCTTTTATTTTTTTGTTTATTTATACTTATCTAGCTTAGCCTCCTACTAAGTTCTTACTAATAGATTAATCCTATTAATTAGAATCTTAAACTAAACTGAATTAGAATATAATCTCTTAAGATAAATAAACTAGAATAGTAAAGGCCTTTAGACATAAATCCTTTTATACTAGAGAAACTAGAAAATAGATCTAATATACATAACTTAATTAGAAAATTAGTACTAATAGTAAATAATAAAATTAGTAAATCTTCTAATACTAATTGATAAAAAGATTCTCTAATTTAATTATTAGATAGCTATTATATACTAAAAACTATTTATTAATATTAACTATTATCTAATATCTAATAATTAAGTTTATTTTATATTAGATCTTTATAAAAATAAGACTAATTTATATATTAATCTATAATTAATAATTAATATATTAATCTATAATTAATAATTAATATATTAAATCTATATTAAATATTAGATATTAATAATAAAACTAAAAAAGAACTTTAATAATTTTTAATAGAACTTATTAGACTAATAAAAGAATTGTAATAATTTTAGGATTAATTTTAAGAAATCTATCTATTATTATTAATAGATTATATATAAAATACTATTTTATAGTAGAAGAACTAAGATATATTCTAAGCTATAATTAATGTATTAATTAGATAGACTAATAGAAAACTAATTATTTATACAAAAATAAAGACCAAGATACTAAAAAAATTATAATTCATATTTTCTAAGAAATAGGCTATATCAATAAAAAAAGAATAATATTTTATATATAAAAATAGAGATATATAATTTAAGACTATTTAAAAAAGACTTCTATTATGATATTAATAGACTAGAATAGAAAATATTCCATTCTTAAAATAAAAGACTTTGGATTAGATATTAATTAGTAAAAATTGATATTTAAGATAAGTCTTCTTTCTAAGTATTTCTAGTATCATTGTAAGTAATATTAATTTAAAGAAATTATTCTTTATAAAAAGTTTCTTTATATTAATAATAAATTTAGTAAATAATATATTTTTCTAAATTAATATTCTTATAGATTATAAAATAAATATATTTATTTTAATATATATAAATATCATCTTAAACCTAATCCTATTTAAATTAAAGAGCTAAAGATTAAAGATACTGATAATTTTATCTATATTTGATAACTAATTATTAGAAATAGATATATATATATATAGTCTAGATACCATTAATTATTATAAAAAGGAAATAGAAGTAGATTGTTATATTAATTATTAATATTAATTAATATAATATAATTCTTAATTAACTCTAATATACTAAAAAGGATATTATAATTAATTATAAATAGATATAACTTATTTAACTAAAAATAAAGATATAAAAACAGATTAATATTATAAAAAAATGTAGTCTATATTATTGAATAGCTATATCTATTAAGAATTTTAAGAAGATTCATTGGCTAGAAAGACTAGGAATATTTATAGAATAGAAATAAAAGAAACTATATCTTTAAATTGAATATAATTAAGGATCTAGTAGTTAAGAAGTCTTATAATTATAATTATTAAAGAAATATTATAAAGAAAATAGAATAAATCCTTGTAGAAAAAGAGATTATTTATAAGTTCTAAGCCTTTTACATAAAAAATATATTAATGAATAATATTAAGATTATAATTATTAGCTAAATAGGATTTAAAAGAATCTTCTAAATATTATAATTAGAGATCTTTATTACTAATATTAGTAAGATTAAATATATAATCTCTAAATTCTCTAAGTCTATAAAATAAGATAAAAAAAGAAAACTTAAAAGAATTTGATAAGTTATTTTACAAAGATATTATAAATATATAGATATATTTCTATTATATTAAAAAAGTATAGATTATAAGATTAAATTAGAAAAGAAGATAATATTAGAATATTATTTATTATATAAGATATTTATAAAATAGCTTAAAATAGCTTAAAATAGCTTAAAATAGTAAAAATATATATTTATAACAACTTATATAAAGATTTCAAAGTAATATTTCTTTTATTTTATCTATTTTAATAATAAAAAAAGATCTATATTTATTATTATTAATTAATAAGATAATATAATAGATATAAAATAATATTCTTTTAAAGATTTATAAATTTAGTCCTAATTGGAATATTAGATATATTTATAACTACTTTTATTAATAATATTTTAATCTATAATAAAATCCT
Source organism: Penicillium frequentans (assembly GCA_028828275.1). Taxonomy (NCBI): domain Eukaryota; kingdom Fungi; phylum Ascomycota; class Eurotiomycetes; order Eurotiales; family Aspergillaceae; genus Penicillium; species Penicillium frequentans. Next base: position 1,010,674 of record JAQIZY010000003.1, on the reverse strand, counting down.
CAAAGAATATAAGAAATATATAAAAAAAGTCTTAAAATAATCATATAAAATAGAAATAAAATTGTTTAGTTTTATTATTAAAATAGTTAAATTTAATATTAATCTTAAAAGAATCTAAGTAATTTAGGAATAGGAATTATTAAATATAATAAAAGATATATAATTATTTCTTAGCTTTTATAATTTCTATAAAAGATTTATCAAAGACTATAATAAGATTATCAAATTACTATTTATATTTATAAAGAAATATAGATATATTATAGTCTTAGATAAGAAAATATTAAAAAGCTTTTAAAGAACTAAAAAAAGACTAAAATATTTATATTAGCTTATTATAATCTTTATATCTAGATTTATATTAAAACTAATATATTAGATAAAGTACTAACAGTTATATTTTCTTAGTAAATAAATAAAAATAAATCTTTGTATCTAATTATATATTTTTTAAAGACTATAAATAAGATAGAAAAGACTTATAAGATCTATAATAAAGAACTCCTAATAGTTATTTATATTTTTTAAGAATAGGAAATAGAATTTATTAGACTAAGATAAACTAAAGCTATTAAAATATTTATTATCTAATTAATTAGATTAGATAAATAAATCTAATATATAAGGATCTAAAGGAATTCTAATAAAAGACTTTAGAAAAATAAAATGGTAAATAGACTCTTAAAGAAGATCTATTATTTAATATATAAAAGATAATAGTACTAAAAAATAGAAATCTTTAAGACTTTTTAATAAGATTTACTAATAATTATTTATAGTATATCTAGATATAAGTAAGATATTATTAGCTAAAATAAATAATAAAGATACAAAGATATATTAATTATTATTTATTTTTAATGAATCCTAGTAATATATAATAATAAATTTTAGTTCTTTATTATAAAGATATAAAAAAGATATTAATAGATAAATAGACTAAAATAGTAAATTAATATATTATATTAAAAGACAATATAAATCTAATATATCTTTTAATTAGACTAATGAGATAACAGTGGAGTGGTTACACCGCCCGGCAGAATCTCCCCTCGATTAGCCGGGAGCTATCTAGCCAGAACGGATTCGTTCTACTTAGATAGTATGCAATCCTACTCGAATCACACTAATATAGTTATTTTTAAACGAAATAAATTAAATAAGCATAAAGCTTAGATCTATATCTAAACATTATAAATAATCTATAAATAAGCCAAGATATGTATGATTTTTAGTAGCTTAGAATAAATAGAAGATATAGACTAACCGGCCCCTAACCGGCCCCTTTCATAAATTACAATTTATTACGGACCCTCGCATAACGAGGGTCCGCCACCTCAACACAACATACCCCCTCAACACAACTTTTTACAATATTCCAACCAACGGTCTCATTATCTACACCAACCACCACCATTATGCCTGAATCTTACCAAATTATCGAGGCTCGTATAAAAGATGCTATCAAAGAGATATCTACGCAAAACAAGCCTAATATCGCGAAGATGGCGCGTGATTTCTCTGTGCCTGTTCATAGGCTACGGGCGCGCCTCAACGGTCGCGTTTCTCGATCGGAGCGCCTACCAGCTGGTCGGAAGCTTGATTCTACACAGGAAGACGCTCTCTGTAAATATATCGACTATCTTGATTCGCTTGGAATGGGCCCTAAGCAGGATAAAATCCGTGAGGCCGCAGATACAATCCTACGTTTATCAGAAGCTATAGCATCTACACCACCACCAAAAGTCGGTGAACACTGGCTACCACGCTTTCTAAAACGCCATCCTGAATATATCCGGCGCCGACGGCGTACGATTGATATTGAACGCGCGCGTGCACAAGATAAATCAGTTATTCAAAGATGGTTTATAAGCTACCAAACAACAATCGATATAAATGGGATTATACCCACAGATATCTATAATTTCGATGAGACAGGCTTCCAAATTGGTATCGGGAAAGATCAGTGGATCATTACTCGAGAGCCTCGAAAGAAGATATTCTCTGGAAGCTCAACCAATCGTGAATCTGTGACTGTTATTGAGGCGATCTCTACAGACGGTTTTACTATACCTCCAGTTATTATTCTTAGTGCCCGACAGGTTCTACTACGTTGGTTTGATCTTCTTCATAAAGACGAGCGAATTGCAGGTAGGCTGTGCCATAACCCGCAAATGGGTAGGTCAAGTCAACCCGCAACCCGAACCCGCAAACCCGATGGGTAGGTCGAGTCAACCCGCAACCCTCCCCATGCGGGTTGCGGGTTGGGTTGCGGGTTACCCACGCTAGCCCACCTTTACATAAAATTCTAACACTATCCCTAAATAGGATGGATAAATCTGATTATTCATATGATTAATTACTGTTATTTACATATGTTTCGGTCACGCGTATGAATTTCTGGTTATTCAATAATAAGTAACATGAATTTGAAAGAAATTAGGTTGTATGTAAAAAGAGCGAGTCTGGTAATAGTAATATTCTTAAAATTCAATATAGTTAAAGTAGGTTATGGTTGTTTAAAGGAGTTTGGGTGGGAAATGATTGGTTAAGTTGGGAATATATATTCTTAACATGGAACTGTTGAAGTGCATTTACTAGAAGATCATATCAACTTCTTTGCCCTTGTGTTATAATTAGCTTAATTTAAACGTTCTTAGACTGCAATTAATATATTATCCTAATGTTACTTTAGATTTAGACTTGTTTTATTATTGTATCTTCTTGATTAACCAGGACATCAGTTTAAAGTTGATCTATTACTGCTAAGTATACCTAAGGATTTAAGAAGGTCAACCTGTTGGGATATTTTGGGTAAATGGGTAACCTGCAAATTCAATGGGTTATTGCGGGTTTCTCGCGGGTTTCTCGCGGGTCTGTTGTGGGTTCTCGCGGGTTCTTGCGGGTTCTTTGCGGGTTCTTTGCGGGTTACCCAAAAATCCATTAAATCTACCCAATAGGAATCGTAGATTATAGATTAAGTTATGATAGATCAACATACTCAGTTTTTAACCATGCAGCGCAATCACATCCCCTGTTTATCACTGAATCCACGAATTCGCAGTCTGAAAAAATTCCTCGTAAGTGCCCATAGTCTCATATTCTTCTAAAGCATCTATTCCCCCTCTTTGCTTTTTATATGTCTCAACTCCAATACTCTGATGCTGATGGCTTCTCATCATCTATCTACGATGGTGATATAGACAATCTTACTTTTCTTCCACCAGAGAACTCGCATCTATTATACACATCCGAACTCTCAGTCAGCCAGCAGACAATTAATTCCTTTGATCAAGAGTTTCTTCGACCATCCGCTCCTCTTACGATCCCTTTATCTCTTACACGCGTTGGCCCAGATCGTCGAAAGGGTTACGTCCTCTACGAGAACATGACACATAGTGATTGGGTGGATTGGTGGCTTCAGACTGACTTTGGGAAACAAAGTAGGATACGTTGGGACTCAAAACACCATTCTGAAGTTTGGAGCCAGTTCGATCAGGTAGCAAATGCCTCTGATGGTGCGCCAAAGGTGATGTGTAAACGTTGCGGGCAGATCCTTGAGCATCCCCAATCTCTATGCGCTGGAACTACTATGCGCCATGGAACTTCGTCAATGAATAAGCATTTAAAGGGTATCAATTGTCGCAATTCCACCAAAAACAAGACGCAAATATCTGGTATTACCCAGTTTATACAGACAGCTGTAAGTATCAAATATTTATCTTTTCTTCTAACTACTTTAATATTGATTTTCATAGAGCAGAAACCCTTCAACCGATCAGAAATTTACACAGGATACATGGGAACAGAAGCTTCTTACTTTCCTTACCGTTGCACGGCTTCCGTTTCGACTAGTCGAGCACCCTGAATTCCACAGCCTTATCAGAATGGCCCAAACCGCCCCAACGTGCCCTGAGATCCCCTCACAAAAAACCATTCGACGCCGGCTACACACTACGGTGAAGGAGAGACAGGAGGATATACTCCAGAACTTACCCGCTGGGTCTAAGATATCGATCGTGCTTGATTGCTGGACATCTCCATTCTCACAGGCATTTATGGCTATCAGTGGCTATTTCATTGATGAGGACTGGCAGTATCGTGAGATCCTTCTTGGATTCGAACCGCTTTATGGAACACACTCTGGTGCGAATCTAAGTGTAGTTCTCCTCGAGACCCTTCAGCGACATAAAATTGAGGATCGAGTTCTTGCAATTGTTACTGATAACGCATCAAACAACAAGACGTTAGTCGATACTCTCCAGCAATCTATGTCAGATGATATTACCCTAATACGGGTTCCCTGTATCGCTCATGTTATTCAACTCAGTCTGAATGAGCTTCTGGGATCTATGAAGGCTGACCCTCTGAATGAGACAACTGAAGTACGATGGACTGAGCAGCGGTCCCAGTCAGCTCGCATGAATGCGAAGCATCATGGACGAGAGATTGTGAGAACGTTAACTAAGGAAAGGGATTTTACTAGCCATATCATAATCCAATCAATATTACTAACTAATTCTCTAGATTCGCAGTCTTGCCATCTATATCAACGCTAGTCCTCAACGCCGGGAAGCGTTCTACAAACTTCAATCTGAATCAGTCAAACTTACGCCTATTCAAGATGTCAAAACACGTTGGAACTCCACATTCCTTATGCTTCGCCGTGCGAAGCGACTCCAATCTATCTTTAATCCTTTCTGTGAGGAATATGATCGGATGGATTTGATGCTAGACGACGAGGAGTGGCGGCAGATTGATTATCTCCTCTGGATCACACAGCCATTTTTTGAGTTTACTAATGAACTTTCGAAGACAAAAGATGTCACGACCCATCATATCTTCAAGATTTATAACAAGCTGTTTGAACATCTTGAGCTAGCGATTTCCCAACTCCAAAGAAAGAAGGCTACTTGGAAAAAGAAGATGCTTGAAGCACTTCAGGCTGCCCAGCAGAAGCTTCGAGATTATTACTCTGAAACAGATAATATCCGAGGTGACCTTTATGCAATTGGCACCATTATTGCGCCAGAGAATAAGCTCCAGTTCTTTATGACCGACGACTGGTCTGATCAATGGCGCCAGAGATACCGACAAAGCTTTAAGGATTACTTAGTCCCCTACCAAAGCCGTCTTGCCAATGGACATGATTCCACTCACTCCCAATCATCGACTAGGGTAGGATCACGCCTAGAAATGATGCTAAAAGGGAAAAGGCAACAGGCAGCACCGCGTGACGAAGTTACGCAGTATCTTGATAGCGGTAAGTTTCATCTCTCTCTTATACTTAATTATTATTAATATTCTCTTTAGATATAGTTGAAGTTGCTCCTCTAGCGTTTTGGAGAGAGAATCAGTACCGATTTCCAGCACTTGCAAATCTCGCTCGGGATGTCCTTTCAGTTCCAGCATCTGGTGCTGGCGTTGAACGACTATTTAATACTGCTCGTGATATTTGCCACTACCGCAGAGGGAGACTAAATGCCACAACTATTCAAGAATTGATGATGTTCCTTTGCACTTCAAGGTTTGATATGCAAGAAGAGCAGTTTAAGTTCTTGAAGGAGTTTTACTCTTATGATGAGATTGAAGCAGCAAATGAAGAGAGAGATGATCCACCAGATCAGTTTCATCTTGATCCAATCAGTGACGATGAGGAAGAGGATACACAAGGGCAAGAGGAGGCTCAAAGGTCTAAATCACCTGAAGATCATGATAATCTTGATTTGCCTATGATAGAAGGGGTAGATACTCAAATACGCACATCAGGGAGAGTGCGTAAGCGTGTTAGACGTGAAGACAGTGACTACCTATATGATTAGCCTTTTATCCAATATATTCACTTTACATAACATTTACTTCAATGATTCACTAACAAAGTTTCTGTTTAAAAAACTACTAAGCTGTACTAGTAATACTCAAAAATACAAGTAAATCCTACATAATTTATGCAGAGAGAGCTATTTCTATGTTTGTCCTGTTTGACGACCCATTGGGTAACCCGCAAACCCGCGCGGGTTTTCCATAAGCACCCATAACCCGCGTGCGGGTTGAACAGACCGACCCATTTCCCTACCCATAGGGAGGATGGGGCGGGTTCGGGTGCGGGTTCTTGCGGGTCATGGCACAGCCTAATTGCAGGTGTATATCGGCTACTACTTTGCGATCGATTTGGATCACATCTTACATATGAATTTGTCAAATTTTGTGAAGATCATCGCATTATTCTCTTCTTCTTACCACCACATAGTAGTCATATTCTTCAACCACTTGATGTTGGGGTGTTTAGTGTATATAAGCACTACCATAGCCAAGCGGTTGAAGATGCAACTATTACAGGGTGCGATAAATTCAATAAAGATGAATTTTTGGCGGCAATTCAACAGATTCGTGCGAAAACTTTCAGATTATCTACAATTAAGCTCGGATTCCAATTAACAGGCCTCTGGCCTATTAATCCTGACCTAATTCTAGATGATTTAGTATCGTACGGATATCAAGACCAGTACGAAGAACGAGAATCAACCCCATCCCTATCAACAGTATCAACTACAATTAGTACACCTAAGACAGCTGAACGGGTGAAACGCCTAGAAGAACGGATAAACCAGCTTGATCCTTCAACAGCTTCTATACGTCTTTATGCTACTAAGCTAGCAAAAGCAGCTCGTACAATGGCATATTTATCAGAGCAATTAAGCAATGATTTAGAAGCCACCAATTACGCCAGCTCTATTCGCCACGCTCGTCAGAATAAATCCAGACAATATTCCAAGATTACTGGCATTATATCCTCTGACCAAGTGATGAAAATGAAGAGAATTGAACAAAAGGGGACAGATCTACAGGCAATTGATCGCTTGCGCCCACGGTGGAAGAAGGTAATGCAGGAGCTAAAAAGGCACTGTAGGGCTACAGGGCGCAGAATTCGTTGATTGTAAATTAGTATATATCTAAATTATTGGTCTATCTTCAATATATTAGATAAAATTTAGATATTAGTATATTGCTGGTGTAGATAATGAGACCGTTGGTTGGAATATTGTAAAAAGTTGTGTTGAGGGGGTATGTTGTGTTGAGGTGGCGGACCCTCGTTATGCGAGGGTCCGTAATAAATTGTAATTTATGAAAGGGGCCGGTTAGTAAATTATTACCATATTTTACACGGACCCTCTGACGAGGGTCCCGCACCCAAACGTGTAGTGGCCCCAAACATGGACAACCTCTAATTTTCCACCCACCAACTTCAAACAACCATCTAACCACCGAAACATGCCTGAAAGTAATAGAAAAGTCGAAGAACATATCGCCGAAGCTCATGACGCGTATAAAATTCAAGAGAAGCCAAATATCTCCCAGCTTGCGCGTCAGTTCGGCGTTCCCTATGAACGGCTCCGATCGCGCGTGAAAGGTCGAAAATCCTTATTCCAGCGCACCCCTACCTCCCGACGCCTTAACGGGACCCAAGAGGCTGCTCTGTGCAGATACCTTGATCACCGTGATACGATCGGAAAGCCCCTGAAGCAATCCGAGGTTCGTGATGTTGCCACGAAGATACTTCGTCAAGAAAATGCCTCTGTGCTTCCCTTAGGTCCTGACTGGGTGAAACGGTTCCTAGATCGTCACCCAGAATATCGAAAAAGAAGACGACGGGCTATAGATATTGAACGGCTTCAAGCTTTGGATAAAGAGGTGGCTCAAGTCTGGTTTGAGAAGCTGCAAGAGATGATCAACCTACATGGAATCGAAGCTTCAGATATCTACAATTTTGGTGAAACAGGGTTCATGATTGGGGTTGGAAAAGACCAATGGATCATCACCCGTGAGCCTCAAAGGAAGATTGTCGATGGAACGATTTCCAATCGTGAAATGGTGACAGTCGTGGAAGCTGTATCGACAGATTGCTTCACAGTGCCACCCGTCATCATTCTCAAGGCCAAATCTCTACTATACCGGTGGTTTGATGTACTTCAGGGCGATGAACATCTTGCTGTTACTGAAAATGCCTATATCAATGACGCATTAGCATTCCAGTGGATTCAACACTTTGAACGACATACTCGCAAGCGTACAAAGGGCAAATATCGTATGTTAATCTGCGATCGTCATGGCTCCCATTTTAGTTATGAATTTATTCATTTTTGCGAACAAAGGAACATTGTTTTATACTTTCTTCCACCACACAGCAGCCATATCCTTCAGCCTTTGGATGTAGGCGTGTTCGGGGTCTTCAAACATTGGCATTCTGAAGCAATTGAAGCGGCAACGGCAACCGGTTATCAAAAGATTACCAAAGATATTTTTTTAGCCGGGATTGATGCAATCCGACAAAAGACCTTCAAGCGTAATACTGTCGCACGTGGATTCAAATTGACTGGAATTTATCCATTCAATCCCGATATTGTTTGTGATTTACTACCAGATTCCGTTGCGCATCACCGATATCATACACCTTCAGACTCAGCAGAATCCAACCCATACAAAACACCGAATACACTCCAACGATTCCAAAAGCTTGAACACTACCTTACGAAAGAAAAGAATCTTCAAGCTGATCGACTTCTGGAAGGAATCAAAAAACTCAGCAAAGGCGCCCAGTCTGTGCTCTATGATCTTGAGCAGTTCCGTGATGAGTGTGAAAGCTTCCAAGCCACTATCACAATACGCGATGCCAACCGGCGCGCTAGCAAAGAGGGTATGAAGACAAACGGTATCATATCATCAGCCTGGATGGCAAGGATGAAGCAAAATAAGCAAGATGGTGAAAATTTGGTTGATTTAGATAATGCTTTAAAGCAGTGGAAAAAGAAGCAAAAGAAGGTGATGGTCGAGATGCGTCGATATGTCAGAGTGCGGAGTTTGAAACGAGCATAGATTGAAAGATGAGATTCTGAGCAATCATGTGATTATACAAAGTCAATGGAAAGTTTAGTATCCATGTTGTGGTTGAGAATCTGGTTGAATAGATTGAAATTTTCCATGTTTGGGGCCACTACACGTTTGGGTGCGGGACCCTCGTCAGAGGGTCCGTGTAAAATATGGTAATAATTTACTAGGGGCCGGTTAGTACTAGAATGGACCAATAAGGCCATTGCACGGTACTTGAGACTTTTTTCTATGTAACTCCGATAGAAAGATACAGGGCTCCCGATGCTCATTCGGCAGTGGATGCCTTCGGAATCAAAACGAAAGTGGTGTTGGATAAACACATCGCGCTAGTAAAATATTCCTGTGATATCTACATGTCTACATTTGTGACTAAAATGGGTCATGATTGATAATTCTGCTATATAACCGTTTGTCAAGTACTCTTTCGACTGAAGACATACATGTCCCAGCAAGATGGAGCGCAGCAAATTGTCGGCCCCGACGCGCGATCTCCTCAAAACGAGAGCCTTGCGACGACCCGGCGGGAGGGCGTGCCCTGATCACACTATGGGCTGCGAAGGGACATGCCAGATATGACAATTGTCATCCCGGGAGGACACGGTCAAGGGTGAATTGTCCCCGGCACTGCAGCCACTGGTGGCATCGCTGCACCATGCCAAGCTAGGATCCATCGGACGCTGTGGTGGCCAATCTTCGACTGCCTGCTGCTCGATCGTTGGTGGTGAAGACGGTACCCGGGAGAATGGCTCACGTCTCGACGACATGCGCGAGCCGCGAACCCGTTTCCCCAGTGGCCCTTGGCCCCGCGACGACGCAATCGGCCCGTCAGGAATGAAAGAGGCGCCCCCCCGGTTCAGCAGGCCCTGAAAAAGCTGGTCCACCACACCGTAGGCGTTGCGCCCATTGTGTCGTTGCTCGCTGGCGTCTTGCATCACCCCGCGAGCCTCGAGAAGTGTGACGAGCTCATGTCCATCGCTGCCGCCGGCATGGCAGTGGTGGTACCATGTGGATTCCCCCAGAGTGGCAGGAAGATCAAGGCACCTGCTCCATCCAGCTTCTCGGCTAGACGGAGATACTGCCGACCCCTACTCAGCCACTCTTCAAGATATTTCACTACGCACTCCTGCGACACCTCGGATATCAATTGCGCTTGGACCAGCAGCATGGCCACGTCATCCTGTGTTCCGACCGCGTGGGTCTTCTCATCGACGATCCACGCCAGGAAGCAGAGAAGCAGCCTTCGACGCACGCCGGATCGTCTGCCCATTTCCAGATGGCTTCGATGGTCTCCACATCGAGCTTTTTGGTGGGCAGATTTCTCCGCAGGTTGAATATGGCACGGTTTTTGGTCCCCTTCCCAGTCGAACGTGCAAGACGTTTACCCCGCGGGGGTAGGTCACGGAGCCCTAGGTGCCGTCGCCAGCTGTCTGGCATATCGTGGAAAAGGCCCCATAGCGTATTGGCGAACTGTACATCACGCATTCCGTTAATTTCCCAGCTTGCGAAGGGTCCGATGCCATTTGGGCCATACCTCCTCGTCCTGGATCCAGAGATCCACATCGTCGTCTTGCAACGTGCACACGATGTCTGCACAGGTGCGGAAATCTTGCCGTATGGATCGTGAACGGCCATTCATGCTAAGAGTCAGGCGCGGCACTTCCAGTGTGAGAATCGATGATGGTGCGAAAGGATCGCTGCCACGGCGGTGTGAATCCGACCCCGAGCGCGACGAAGGCGAGGACGGTGACTTGGGAGGACACGTCCTGATAAGACTCTTCTTCTGGCAAGTGAGCATACTGGGATTGCAGGCCGTACCACAGGCGATGAGGGACAATCCTGTGTGTGACATCGCGGCCGGGCGGCGATGCTGGTTCGAGGCATCGCTCTGTATCACAAATACACGGCGTCCAACTGATAATCGTGGGCAGTTGGAGCTGGCTGTCGCACATATGTAAGCTAGCTTGGTCTGTGATACTTAGTCAGCATACACCGCAAGTGCGTGCGAAGACCGAGATAGGAAAACAGACTGCTTCACAATGGAAAGGCCTTCATTGGTTGATTCGATTCGGACCTGATCCTGTACTACGGAAAGCGACACTGGCTGAGGGTCACATGACCTGTTACTATTATTATTATTATTTATTCCTCAGGCTTTTCACGACCTTGGGTCGTATGTAGCCCCCTAGCTAGTGTGCGCTGCACCATTGACTACGTACATTTAAAAGCAAAACCCTATATCTGTTCGACTCAGACCTAGTTCCTTATTACCCTTCCGGGGCCAACCGACCAGTCTTCATTGCAAAAGTGATGACTGCTCTGACAGCCTTGACATCCGGTGTCCATGCCCCTTCATTTAACTCACCTGTATTTCCTGTAGTCCCAGGCTTACCTCCTAGCATCTTGGACAAACTGCCCAGATTCGGTCCCACACTTTTAGCCAGTGCGCAGCGGTGTTCATCCCATCGTGTACATCGAAGCAAGAAGTGTGAGACGGTTTCGCGCTCGACGCCACATTCACATAGATCAGTGTCGGCCTTGCCGACTCGGTGGAGATATCCATTCAGTCTGGCATGGCCCGTGCGGAGTTGAGCTAGTAATGACGCTTTCTCCCGATCCAAGCTGTCGTAGAGCATCCTGGTATGGGGGCCCGGCAGAGCTGAGTCCAGCTGGCGAGTAAACCGGCCGGTGGTCGACAGTCGAAAGATGCCCTTCCGGTGCTGTTTTGTATTCACCCGAGCCCATCGCAATGCCGTCGCGCGGAGCTGGGCTCGCGCCCAAGGCGGGGGATTGACTTCGCTGTTCTCTCTTGTCGCTTCGCGAGCTAGGCTATGCGCCCGGCTTGTATTCTCACAGTCTACATCCGCAAGCGGTCTTGGTTGGACCTTGGCGCCCATCTCCGACAGTCGAGTGACGGCTTCCGTGATCTGAGTGATCAGAACCTGTCCGCCCTGGAGATGTGGCTTGGCGAGCGACATCAGGACGGATACATTGTCCACAGTGATCGTGACCTGTACTTTCCACGGTGACATATGAATACGAGGGAGCATCGTATCTACGTATGCCACAGCCTCCAACACCGCCCCCAGCTGCGCGTAGTGTGCATTAAGCGCATCGTCATTGCCGATCGTTCGTTTGGACGAGAGGATGTCCACCTGATTGACACGAACCACTAGCCCCGTCCCGACCAGACCGTTGCGGACGCTAGCGCTGGTAAATAACCAAAGGCGTGCGTGGCCGGCCTCGTGCAGCTCTTGCATCTCAGCTCCGACGGAGGCAATCAACTCCCCAAGAGACCGTTGCCACGGGTCAAGAGGAAAGGGCCGAATGACCTCCATGTCAGACAGGCATTGTGGTCCGTGCTTCGCTAGTGTTTTGAACGGCGATATGTAACTCCCATTCTGCATTGCGGCCGCTGCTCGACAGGACCAGAAGGGGTGGTCCTTCGGTAAGGTGTGGCAGCCAAGAGACAAAAAGTAGCTTCGACAGGTCTACTTGCATAGATCACTACCCCAGTTTTTCACCCGATAAATGAGGCTTCTGGTCTTTTGAGGTTCACCACACCTCTCACCCTGGGTGTCTCTCAGTTTGCTCCTTAAGCGTACATCACGGGGAAGACAACTAGGTCGACACCGCTTCAATCGACAAAGATCGATCTCAGGCCCTCAGTGCGAGTGAGGTAGTTGTTTCCCGGCTCTCTGTACACCGACACGCGCATCCGTCCTCTCGGGCTATACAGACAGTCTCTTAACAGGCCCCGACCCTGCCGCAGTGGCTGCCATTGTACACCACGCCCCGCGAGAGCTTTCACTCTCGTTTCGCGTTACCTGAGGAGGTCTCCCCCGGCAGGCCGACCGTGTCTTGCAGAAAGCCCTTCATACGCTCCATCCGGCAGTATATGTTGGTCGCTCCCCACTAACCAAGCTTGGTCCCCGGTGTCTGAACAGGATCGGCGGGTTGCCCGTGTCTCGGCGGTGCCCGTGTCCCGAAGAGCAGTCGTCCTGAAGCTTGCCCGTGGCTGAGCCTTAACGAGTTCGAGTCTTAACGAGGCCTCTGGGCCGTGAACGAGGTCTGTCCGATATTAGCTTGACTGCCTGTGTCACCGGTTCACTACCGCCTCGCCGCATCTCGCACGATGCGATCCCAGACCGTATGCAAGCTCAGGGGTGTCCTGCCTTCTCCTTAGGCGACACCACGTCCACTGGTAGTGCAAGACCAGTATCGGGCCCGAGTGCGAGTCGGGTAAGAAGAAGTCGGATGGTTTTCATATCCCGTTGTCCCCTGATTTTGGTGTGGTTGTGCGGTCGCTTCCCGCACCGGGCCGGATCGCACAAACCACATCGGATTCAATTTGGTCTCCCCAACGAGGATTAACACCGGACACCGCGAGAAGGTATGAATCCATTGTCCCAGCAGCCTGGCTAGGACTGCTGCCCAGTGCGAGCTCACTGGGGGCGTGGGGTGACAATTTAGTGTGGCTGACCAAGCCTTCGTCTTGGTCAGCACACCACTAACGTGAATCACGGTCTCCCGGGCGACACTGCCGGTCGGGCGGCCCCATCAAAAATCCCCCTCAATAATAAAACATGTTTATTAACCATAACAAAAATGCCTCCCCAACGCTCCGATCGAAAAAAAAGTTAATAGAGCAGGAGGGCCGTCTCTTATTAGCTATAAAGCTATAAAAGACGGTAAATACCCCTCTGCTGCAGCTGCTGCACGATCATTTGATGTACCTGTCACAACTTTAAAGTATCGGCTTAATGGGCGCGAATCTTTGGCTGAGAAGAGACCAACTGGCCATATTTTTACTGGAATTGAGGAGCAATCAATGGAGGATTGGCTACTTGATATGGATGCTAGAGGTGCTGCTCTCACGATACCTATGTTGCGTGATATGGCCAATCTCCTACGAAGTGCCCAGAAAAATACCCTCTCTACTATTGGCGTTAATTGGCCTACTCAATTTATCAAACGACGCCCAAATCTCTCTACTCGACTGTCACGCAAATATGACTATCAGAGAGCTCTTGCAGAAGACCCTCGAATCATTAAACCATGGTTTGATTTGGTTCAAAAGACAATTGAAATGTGGGGTATTGTTTCAGACGATATCTTCAACTTTGATGAGAGTGGTTTTGCTATGGGTATTGGCGCAACGCAAAAAATTATCACTTCTGCAGACTACCACGGAAAAAGAGCTCTTTTGCAAGCTGGAAATCGTGAGTGGGTAACCACAATTGAGTGTATTCGAGCTCCTGGAAGTGTTATACCTCCACTCTTCATTTTTAAGGGAAAAATGCTTCCAGAGCATCTACGCCCCTATCTTCTATTAAATCAAAAGGGAGCACGTCTGACTATGAGTGAAAATGGCTGGACTACCAATACAATTGGTTTATGGTGGTTAAAACATCATTTCATTCCCAATATTGGGACAAGAGTGGGAAAATATTGCTTACTGGTCCTTGATGGTCATGGGAGTCATTTGACCCCCAAATTTGACCAACTTTGTGAACAAAACCAAATCATCGCAATTCGTATGCCTCCTCATGCTTCTCACCTTTTACAACCTTTGGATGTAGGCTGTTTCTCGGTTTTGAAGAGGCTTTATGGAGGAGCGGTTTCAACCTTAATGCGGAATGGAGTGAACTCTATTGATAAGGAGGATTTCCTTGAAATGATCGCAGATGCGAGAATTGGTGCTTTTAAGACTTCTACTATACAAAATAGCTTTTTGGCTACTGGATTAGCACCACTTGATGCTAATAAGGTCTTGGAGAAGCTAAATGTGCGCCTGGATTCCCTTCCTCCTTTCGAGATCATCTCCCAGAGACCACTCTCTTCCGGCAGTCATAGTGATCCAAATACTCTTTGAACTCTCTCAAAATTCACAAAATCACAATCTCGGATCAAAAAAGGTTTAGAATCTTCTTCTTCAATCCTTTCTTCACCAACAAAAAGGGGGATACAGAGGACCTATGATATGACTATTAAAGTCGTCCATCACCATATTTTTCTCCAGAATCGCTGTACCCAATTAGAGGTTACCAATAAGAAACAGACTAAAAAGCGAGAGGCTAAACATAAGTTTAGTACCCAGAAACAACCAAAGGCCGTAGGACCTCGAGAAGTAGTTCACCGTAGTCGTAACTTCAGGTGCTATCGCCTGATACCCGCCTCAGGGGAGAGATGGCCGCGGAGATCGCGACTGGTGCGAATGCACAAAATTTGCTCCCAGTCAGGAGAGGAACACCAAAAAAATTCGGCCCTCGCGGAACCGCCGCGATCCATGGACGACGTCGCGGAAGGAGCCCGCAGGGTGCTGAACCATATCGAAAACAATGGCACGGAAGACCGATATGTCACCGGATATATTCGCGCCGTCCGCCAATACGCGCTGAACGCCCAACGGGGCGATGGCCAGGGAATGGCCAAGGTGCTCGAGGCGCTGACCAAGATCAACCGCGACACCGAACGCTTGAACCAGCGAATCGACACCATTGAAAAGACAACGAGCACTCTATCGACGACTTTTTCCACCCCCCGCGGCCAACTCTGCGGCGGCGTGGCGCAACTTCCGAGCCAGAGACTGGCAGCGCGACTTGGTCAAGGCGGCGGCACCCAACACCCGGAGCAACAGCACGTCGTCTCCTGGGGTACCGGAAATTGAACTTCGCGAGGACCGTGAGGTCATCGTCAAAGTCGGACCGAATCGTGAAGCGATCCGTGGCTTGACGCCGAAGGATCTGGTGGACCGAGCAGAACGACAAAGGACAACGAATGCCCATCAGAAGAATTCAGGGGTGTTGGCCAAACAGGCGTCCTTTGTCGCAGCCCGGAAATTGCCATCGGGCGACGTGGCGATGATCGCCAACAGCGCGGCTGGTGCAGAGGTCCTTCGCAAACACCCCGCGTGGTTGCGGGCGTTTGGACCCGGCTCAGTGATCCAGGAACCGTCGTGGGGAGTCGTGGCGTACCATGTTCCCGTGAAGTCGATGAAGCTGACTCCGGAGACGATGACTGACGCTGCAGCGGAACTGCTTAGGCAAAACAGCTGGGGCGAGGATTCCAAGATCCAGTATTTGGGATGGCTGACGCGTCCGGGTGAAAGGGCGGAGGGCTCGATTTTGATCGAGTTCACCAGCCCCGTCGTGGCGAATCGCGCGATCATGACTGGCGTCGTGTGGGGAAAGCAAATTCACCATGCCTCACGATTCTGCCGCGAGGGGCGGATGAAGCTATGCAGAAAATGCCAAAAACCAGGGCATATCCAGTCACACTGTTCCAACGCTTTCAGATGTGGCCACTGTGCCGGCGGACACCCGACCTGGGAGTGTCTGTCGACAAAGGGGCAAGCGATACCGATGAAATGCGCCAACTGTGGCGAAGGACATCGTCCGACAAGTCGAGAGTGTCCGGTGAAGATGGTGGCGTTGAACGAAGCGAAACAGGCGCTTGCCGATTGTCCGGCGTACCATCGTGTTCCACTGCATTTTCGGGTGGTTCCAAGTGCCAACATAGATGTAACCTCGTCCAGTCTGAATCCTACGAATGTCGATGGGATAGATGCGTCGATACATGCTCCAGACAGACATCAGGAGAAGGAGTCTTTACCTGATAACCAACAGACCGTGACCGACCTGGAGACAGCACCAGCGGAAGCAGAGATAACACCAGATGAGCTTGCCGAGCCAGCTCAACCCAAGAAAGCTCCGGGTCGCCCAAAGGGATCGAGAACCAGAGTGAAGGACCCCAAGCCACCAATGATCCCACTAGCTTGTCAACGAGCAACCAGGCTCCAGGTGGCCTCCCAGAAAGCGATTCAGGACCAAACCAATTCGAAAAGACGTCGCACGGCCGAGCCAGGAGAGACCATGGATGAACAGCCCGATGACAATGACTGGTTCAACATCCAACTCACACCTGCGGATTTCCCTCAAGCCAACACTCAGCAGGACAGCCATGAGGACCGGCTGTCCCAATTCATCAGCGAAGTCACAACTGTCAACGATGCCGGTAGCACACCCGGACCCGAGGGCGAGGGCCTGGATCCGGAGAGTCCTGAATACCGAAAAATGGTCATCTTGAAATACAAACAGCAGCAAGCGATACCAATCGGATCTTCCCCGCCGGCATTCACGACTGATGCACCGACGATCGAGGACCCCCACGACGAGGTATGGCACGAAGCCAGCGAGCGAAGTGATGACGAACAGAACCATCAATGAAATCTTTCGAAATCCTGCAATACAACGTACACAAGTCGTGGCCGGTAATGGCTACATTTCTGTGAGACAGAAAGGTTCTCACAGCAGATGTCATCGCGGTGCAGGAGCCGTGGAAGAACGACTTACAACAGACAACCCACCAACCGGCGACGGGCACATTCCAACTGATATATCCGGCTGGAAAAGGCGCGAATGACGGGAGCGAAGGCCAGGAGGGCCGACAAAATCAGGACTCCGGCTTTTCACACCCAGGAGTGTGCCTATTTGTGTCCAGAAAGCTTGACCCGAGCACTTGGTCCTGCCAGCTCATCTCGCAGGACTACCAACTGCTAAAGCTCAGAAGAGCCCACTATGGCAGGGACTGGACAGATCTCTTCGTACACAACATATACAATAGACCAGGCAGCAAAACACTCGAGCAATTTAGACGCGAACTATCGAAACGCCCTTTAGGAGAGCACGTCATTCTGGGAGATATGAACGCACCACCCGATGTGGGGAGGCGTAGGCACCAGAACCGACAACGAGGCGGAACAATTGATCGACATTGCTACGGAGTGGGGTCTGGAACTGACGACCGAAGAAGGCAAGCCTACCTGGTCTCGAAATGATCAGTCGTCGGTGATTGATCTCACCTTCATCTCCTCGAGCCTCGCCGGCAGGCTGATACAATGCGAGAGGGCGGACGACATCGAACATTCCTCTGATCATTTTCCAGCCAGAACCGTGCTTGACATTGAGACACCGATTACGGTACAACAGAAGCGAAGAAACTGGAATGCCACTGACAACAAGAGACTTGTCCAGAAGATTGAGGACAGTCTGCAGGCAAGAGATCTGTCCCAGGCAGGCCTACAGCAGATAGAAGAACAGTGTCAGGAACTGGTGGAAATTGTTCAGTCAGCCATTGAGGACTCAACTCCATGGGCGAAACCATCAGCGTGGTCGAATTCCGATTTCGACGATGAATGTAAGACTGCAGTCAAAGAGGTTCGTCGTCTTCGCCGCATCCATACGCGAACGAAAGACCCCTTCGACTGGATGCGCTACTCTGTAGCACGGAACATGAAAACGCGTCTCATCAAGAAGACTCTCTCAAGAGCGCATCGGCGCCGAGTACAACAGGTCATCGAAGATGGCCCGCAAGGCATGTGGCGACTAGCAAAGTGGGCAAGGAGTCGAAACGGGCCTACGAGAAGGGGCTCACCCCGTCATTGAAAATCCCGGATCCCCAAGCACCCGGAGCTCTCGTGGAGACCATTGAGCAAAAAGCAGACGCCTTCCGGGCTGCATTCTTCCCACTACCACCGCCAGCTGATCTGTCCGACACAGAATCATTTCAGTACCCGCAGCAGATCGAATTTCCATCAATTACGGCACAAGAGATACAGGAGGCAGTACGCGGAGCGAAAGCAGGCAAAGCACCAGGAGAGGACGGCATACCGAATTCTCTCTGGCACAAGCTTATCGAGATACCGGTCATCCTAGAAACGCTACTTCAGCTATTCAACGCCTGCATACGCACTGGCTACAATCCGTCACACCTCCAGCGCTCGATCACAGTTGTTCTTCGAAAGCAGGGAAAAAGCGACTATCAACTCGCAAAATCCTACAGGCCGGTTGCACTGCTCAACACACTCGGAAAGTTCCTGGAGTCCGTCGTTGCACGAGGGATCAGTTACGCGGTGGAGAACGAGGGACTGCTCCCACGAACCCATCTGGGGGGCCGAAGGGGCATATCTACTGACCATGCTATTCACATTATCATCGATCGGATTAAAGCCGCATGGGGAAAGGGCAAGCCAGTGGTGTCTCTGCTAATGCTAGATGTATCTGGGGCGTACGACAATGTCTCCCACGAACGTCTACTGCACAACCTCAAGAAACGACGCTTGGGACACTTCGTGCCCTGGATCAGAACCTTTCTGACGAATCGAAGTACGAGAATCCGCATGCCTGAGGGCACGTCTGGAAGAATCCCGACACCCACGGACATCCCGCAAGGATCGCCGATCTCACCCATTCTATACCTTGTCTACAACGCAGACCTCCTGGAATGCTGCGGGGCTGGCGTCACCAGCAATGGCTGGGTGGACGATGTTGGCTTCATGGCCAAAGGCGACAGCGAACGCGAGACCACCAGGAAGCTCAAGGCGGCATGCCACAAAGCCGATCAATGGGCCGAGAAACATGCGTCAGTCTTTGACCCGAAGAAATACGCACTCATACACTTTGTGAATAGCAAAGAGGTTGATCCACAATACACATCCCTAACTCTACGAGGACATACCGTGACAGCGACAAGGGCAGCCGAGCGATACCTGGGCTACTGGCTAGACCCGGGTCTGGAATTTCACCACCACCGCGAGAAAGCCGTGACCAAGGCTAGCGTCTCCCTTCAAGCGCTCCGAAGCTTGGCGGGTTCAACGTGGGGAGCCTCGCTCTATGCAATGCGAAGGATCTACCAAGCGGTCATCATTCCACAGATGCTCTTTGGCGTCTCTGCCTGGTACCAACCTATGCTCATCAGCAAGTCCAAGGCAAGAAATATGTGTCACGCGTTCGTGGCAATTCAGAAGCAGGCAGCATGCCTCATTAGCGGAGCCTTCCGGACTACAGCAGCCGAAGCACTCAACTCAGAACTTCACTTGCCGCCTATCTCGATCCAAATGAATCGATTAGTACAAGAAATAGCCCTCAGACTACGAACGGGACCTTTATTCGCTGTCCCACCAACAATGCTTCGACGTCGACCGGCAGGTGAGAGAGACTGGTCTGGTTGGTCACCGATGGAGGCGCAAGCCCGGAAGTCGGGTGGATGTCTAACGACTCCCCGGGAGCTTTGGTGAGAAACTGGGAGAGTCGAAAGGCATTCGTCCTGGCACCATGGCAAGCACCACCAGATGTGACGATCGAGGACCGAGACGCTGCTGTGCAAAATCATAAACGGATCCTTGGCAAAGCCACAGAAGAGAGACCCTTCATTATGTATACTGATGGAAGTGGCATCGAGAGTAAAGTAGGAGCAGCAGCAGTAGATGAGATGGGGGAACACATCGCTCTCAGCCAGATGGGCGATGACGACTCGTCTACTGTGTATTCTGCGGAGCTACGGGCCATAGAGATGGCTCTGGAGTTAGTTCTCGAAGGTGATGAGCCCAGGCTCACTCGGGCAAAAACCGGCTTGGTTATATTCGCGGATAGCCAGGCGACGCTGAAAGCGCTCCGACGACCGCGCATGCCCTCTGGTCAAGTTTATCTCGCGGGGTGTCTGGACCTAATCCGCCAATTGGCGGACAAGGGCATTCAAACGGAACTCAGATGGATCCCAGCTCACCAAGGTGTAGCAGGCAACGAGATCGTGGACGCACGCGCGAAAGAAGCTGCACAGAGACCCGAAGAACCGCGGAACTCGCTCAATCGGTACATCTGCCTCGCAGCTGCAGCCAAACGACGGTTGCGCCGAGAGGCGAAGATTGAGTGGGAGAGGGCATGGGCGCTAGAAAAGACCAGTCGGCCGACCAGGCGACTGATCCAAGTACCAACCAAGAAAACACTCAACTATTGGCTCGGGCTCCGCAAAGCAACGACATCAATCCTGACGCAGCTGCGCACGGGACGGGTTGGACTAAGCGCCTATCTCGCTCGCATCAACCGACGAGAGTCGGCACGGTGCGACTGCGAATTGGGCAACCAGACGGTGGCTCATGTCTGTGCCCGCTCCACCAAGCGGAGCGGGACTGGATGCGGCGCACCCTGTCGGGGCAAGGGATCGTCATTTGTCGAGATGAACTTCTGACACGTCCCGAAGCGCGCACTACCGTTGCCGACTTTATGGTCAAAACAGGGGTTCTGAACCAGTTCCAAGCAGTGGATCCAACTGCTCTCGGTGTGGAGGAAGTAGAGAGAGAATGAACCCCCCGAGAACAGTGTGACGGAAGAAGAAGAATGGTGCCCGCGAGGAGTGCAGTGCCAGGTCCACTGTACTCCCTTGAGTCAAACGAACGCGCGAGCGGCTGTCGACAGTCGAGAAGGGTGGTGGAGATTACAGGAGCGAGGTTGGAGTAGGTGGAGTGAGAGTGGAGCAGGGTCCTAGGGAAGGCGATGAGGACTAGGAACGTTCGTTTAGATGCAGTGCAAGTGGTGAAACACTTGCACATCTGCTTTCCTTTGTTATGTTGTATCTACATTCGATGGGACCAGCGGGAAGCTCGCATTATGAGCTTCTTGAGGTCACCAACGGGCTGGTCACCACCTTTCCGCTGTCGGCGGCGGGCCCGACAGCACTCCCGCATAGCAGCATTTATATAGAGCGAGCTACATCGGGCAAATGAATTCATCATCATCATTATTTGTTGAAATAGAATTGATTGTACTGTATTGAGTTTCTTGTCTATCTATCTCAGAGGTGGGACTCCTCATCTATTTATGTTTCTTGATGATCCCCACCACAGGGCCTTAGACCCCGCGATACTCAACATGATTCATATTATTCATATTTCTTTCGGAACCCTACTGGGGGTGTTGTTGCATCTTGAACTCCTGGGGCAGGGAGCAGCGGCCTCCTTGGGCACTGGCGCTTACTGGGGTAACTGGTGAGCCTGGACCTGAGGAGTAACAGTGTCCGGCATCTCGTTCAGGAAGTCGGCGAAGTGAGGCGACCCCAAAAGCATGCGAACAAGGTCGTTCAAGCGGGCGTTCTCATCGTAAAGGATACGGTTCTGAAGGTGAGCCTCGTGAGCCTCGTTGGTGCGGACGGCAACTTCACTCTCAAGTTGACCGATGTACTCTGCAAAGAGGTTAGCTATAATATTCTATTATAATGGTCATTCGAGTATACATACCCTTGCGACGGGAGCGGAAAGCACGAGCGGAAACCTTGTTGCGCAACTGACGGCGCTCCTTGGTGCTCAGTTTCTTGCCCTCCTCGCTATTCAGGAGGCGCTCATCCTCATCCATGTCGACCTCGTCCTTGCGGGCCTTGGCCATCTGGGGTAGACCAGACGAGGGAGAAGGAGAAACCTCACTGGCAGCGGCGGCATTTGCGCGCATCTGCTGCATGAGATGAGAAATGCGCTCCTCAACGACGGAATCAAGATTGCGAGATACGCGGTTGGGTAGAGTAGGGGCCTCCTCGACGCGACGCTGCTGCATTTGGTGGTTGGCCATCTCGTTGTGTTTCTGTTGCCGGGCTGCCTTGGCCATCGCAGCCTGTTGCTGGTGTATACCAGGTTCTATACGACCCACCTGCGTAGACAGACCAGCCTGAGCCAGCTCATGGCCTCTGAGAGCCTTGGGGTCGACGTATTGGTTCTTGTTGCCGGATTTCGTCGAGCAATGATAGAAATAATAAGGAGTTGAATTGATGTCATCGGACTCGATGTCCATCTCACGTGGTTTTTGGGTCGGGACAGTGTTGAAGTCGAAAGGGGCCCCCTCCCGCTTCATCGGAGTGTTCATTTCTCCGTTCACCTGGAAGGCTGGGGTTCCGTTGTATCTCATTGAGTGTGCAACTTTTTGGTTGTAGGTCATCGACAAGGCACCGGGGGGCAGACCAGTCTGCTGACGGTGTTCTTTGTAGTGATGGCTCGGGGCTTGAAAAGTGATTGGTGATTGTCCACTGGAAGCGAAGTTGGCACTGCGAGCAACGCTGGCGGTAAAATCTGTACTCGCGACCTTGAGCCGGGCAGCGTCGGCGGAGGGGTAGGCGAGCTGGTCGAAGTTTACAAAGCAGTCGAGTTCTTGGTCGTCGCTAGCTGGCATGGTCGGCATGGGAGAAGCAGTGGAGTGTAATGAGTGCTCAGCGAGGGTCGCCATGGTGGTATATATTGTGGCCCTAGTCTTATTCTTTCCTCCCCTTCAGCTAGGTTCGTAGAAATGAGATTATATTGTGTAGGTAGGTTGGGTAAAGCGGAGTATTCAAATGAGATTAACGGTTGAAATCGAGTGAAGTCTAGAAGGGGGTTAGATCATGAAAGATAGAAGGCATTTGGGTCGATGAAGAAGGGATGATTGGATCAATTAACAGGGAGCAAGGCTAGTCGTCCTGAGACGGTCTAGACAAGCCCGGTCTACTGACAAAATAACCAACGGGGCTTGAAAAAGCTTAGAGGGTTGCTGATCGGAATCCGGAGGCTTGGTTCCACGTTTTGATTGCCCTTTTAAGATGGACCACGGAATCATAAATTAGATAGCGTGGCGAATAGCGCCTCCTAGAGATTCTTGTGAGATACCATATGATTTCCCCCCGAGCTTTTTTTTCGGTTTTCATTCAGAGATACTTTGTTTCCCATGGCCCGGAATATGTCTCAATGCGCAGCCGGGTGGCGAGGACCATAGAATTCTCGCCGGAGAAGGTCTGGCCGGGCTGCTGTCGGTCAGAAAAGGATATGCAATATAGTTTTACCCCCTTCTAGAAGCGAAAGCGGAGACTTCACGTTTTAAGTGGAAGATATCGGACCAGTGTTCACGTTTATGAAAGGGCCGGATGACTTCCGTGGCGTCACAATTATGGCGATAAAACATGTTTGTTTTCAGAAGCTTAATTTACAAGAAAATCACAAAAGTAAGTAATGTAAGTTCAAGTACATTATAACAACCAGAAGAAAAGTCAGCACATTGAACTTATCTCGCGACATCCGAGATTTCCTCTTTCTGAGCTCCCACCCTAAGTACCTCCTGAATTTACTCCGTCCGAGTCCGCCAAATAGGTCTCACAAAAACTCAATCTTGCTTTCTAGTATCACAATCTGGCATGGATGGAATCATAACCACGCGGCCGGCATCGCCCCCTTTTTGAAAAATTTACACCTAGGGCTGAGACACCCGTCAACGCCCGACCCGTTGCTACGTAGGGCTCGAAAGTAATAAATAAATGCGAATATACGGCATACTGCATTCATATTCGCACTCCACGAATATGAATATATGAGTTCTTTGTTGAAATCAAAGTGACTGTATTGTTGAATTTTTGTTCAGTTGTCTATCTAGTGGAGGTGGGTCTCCTGATCTATTTATGTCCCGCGATGATCCCACCACAAGCGCCCCCGGCTTTACGTTGAATGGTGACGAGGAAGTTCTGTTCCAAAGATTTGTTATAATTTGGTAAGACAGGAAAGGCTGCCAACGCCGCCGCCATTGAGGACAAGGAACCGGATTTAGTCGCCAGACACTGCAAGCCATAATTGTTCTCATTTACAGTGAACTCTGGTTTTCGGCACTCCCAGGTTAGGTACATATTTTCATTAGGCTCCAAGATTTGGTGGACGGGCCCACTTATTTGGCTTTCCTCATACATAATTATTATTTATTACTATTATTTATTCCTCAGGCTCTTCACGACCTTAGGTCGTATGTAGCCCTTTAGCCCCCCTAGCTAGTGTGCGCTGCACCGTTGACTATGTAACGTATTTCACCTACGGGCGGATCACCCCATCAAATTTCAACGATTCAAACTAGCATATTACAGCCGAAAAAACATGGAATTCAATATCTAAGCTATTTAATCAAATTTAGACAGTGCGTTCTCTTATGACCCTGAATACCGCATTGAGAGCATTTTGGTGGAACTCTAAATCGTCGTTCTTGTGCTCCTGGTTGGCCGGTTGGTTGATCAATTGGAGGTTGAATTTGATCATTCCTGGCTTTTTGAGCCAATTCTGTGATCTCTGCGACAGACAGGCCTTCTGGGGCATATATCTGGAGCTTAGAACGTGCCTCTTTTCGCTTAGACTTCTCATGACTAGCACGTAAAAGCTGAACTTCGTGAGCAAGTAAAGCAGTCGATTGCATATTCTCTTGACATGCTTTAAGCACTTGCTTAATTTGTGAATTTAACGGGCTTATTGAACGTGAACGTCGTTGTATAAGCTTTTTGATCGAAGAAGCCTGCTTTTGAAGCTGCTTAGAATTCGATGGAGTCTTTGGTTCCCACGCGCTGCTTTCGCTGCCTCTTGAAGGAGGTGGTATGGGCGTAGAAAGTTGAATTCTAAGCTTCGAAATCACCCGATTTGGATCGTACGGGACTAAGCCAGTTGCTGCGAAGCTATTCTTGATTATCTCTGCTTTGAAAGCTTGATTTCGAGCGGTCGGAAAGGCCTCGAGAAAGTCAAATTTGTCGATATGGTTACGACCAATCCGCATAAGGTTTTCGACGCACTTCCCGTACGCACGCTTTAAACCGGCAAAACAACCCACATCAAGAGGTTGTAAAAGGTGTGAGGAGTGCGGTGGCATACAGATTGGAATAATATCGTTTTCACTGCATAATCTGTCGAGATCCGCAGTCACATGGCTTTAGACTTCCGCAAAGCCCAACTCAACCCGGGCCCAACCCGCAACCCGAACCCGCAAACCCGATGGGTAGGTCGAGTCAACCCGCAACCCTCCCCATGCGGGTTGCGGGTTGGGTTGCGGGTTACCCACGCTAGCCCATCTTTACATAAAATTCTAACACTATCCCTAAATAGGATGGATAAATCTGATTATTCATATGATTTATTACTGTTATTTACATATGTTTTGGTCACGCGTATGAATTTCTGGTTATTCAATAATAAGTAACATGAATTTGAAAGAAATTAGGCTGTATGTAAAAAGAGCGAGTCTGGTAATAGTACTATTCTTAAAATTCAATATAGTTAAAGTAGGTTATGGTTGTTTAAAGGAGTTTGGGTGGGAAATGATTGGTTAAGTTGGGAATATATATCTTTAACATACAACTGTTGAAGTGCATTTACTAGAAGATCATATAAACTTCTTTGCCCTTGTGTTATAATTAGCTTAATTTAAACGTTCTTAGACTGCAATTAATATATTATCCTAATGTTACTTTAGATTTAGACTTGTTTTATTATTGTATCTTCTTGATTAACCAGGAGATCAGTTTAAAGTTGATCTATTACTGCTAAGTATACCTAAGGATTTAAGAAGGTCAACCTGTTGGAATATTTTGGGTAAATGGGTAACCTGCAAATTCAATGGGTTATTGCGGGTTTCTCGCGGGTCTGTTGTGGGTTCTCGCGGGTTCTTGCGGGTTCTTTGCGGGTTACCCATAAATCCATTAAATCTACCCAATAGGAATCGTAGATTATAGGTTAAGTTATGATAGATCAACATACTCAGGTTTTAACCATGCAGCGCAATCACATCCCCTGTTTATCACTGAATCCACGAATTCGCAGTCTGAAAAAATTCCTCGTAAGTGCCCATAGTCTCATATTCTTCTAAAGCATCTATTCCCCTTCTTTGCTTTTTATATGTCTCAACTCCAATACTCTGATGCTGATGGCTTCTCATCATCTATCTACGATGGTGATATAGACAATCTTACTTTTCTTCCACCAGAGAACTCGCATCTATTATACACATCCGAACTCTCAGTCAGCCAGCAGACAATTAATTCCTTTGATCAAGAGTTTCTTCGACCATCCGCTCCTCTTACGATCCCTTTATCTCTTACACGCGTTGGCCCAGATCGTCGAAAGGGTTACGTCCTCTACGAGAACATGACACATAGTGATTGGGTGGATTGGTGGCTTCAGACTGACTTTGGGAAACAAAGTAGGATACGTTGGGACTCAAAACACCATTCTGAAGTTTGGAGCCAGTTCGATCAGGTAGCAAATGCCTCTGATGGTGCGCCAAAGGTGATGTGTAAACGTTGCGGGCAGATCCTTGAGCATCCCCAATCTCTATGCGCTGGAACTACTATGCGCCATGGAACTTCATCAATGAATAAGCATTTAAAGGGTATCAATTGTCGCAATTATACCAAAAACAAGACGCAAATATCTGGTATTACCCAGTTTATATAGACAGCTGTAAGTATCAAATATTTATCTTTTCTTCTAACTACTTTAATATTGATTTTCATAGAGTAGAAACCCTTCAACCGATCAGAAATTTACACAAAAAAAACAAAACAAAACAAAAAAAAAACAAACAGTGTCCATCTAGAAAATCTCCGTAACATATCGCTCCTCAGGCAATGTCCCCAGCATATTCTCCAACACAGCCTTAACCCCCTTGGCCAGATTTCCCGACCCGCAGACATAGACTGTCGCATCCCGAGCCCACAGATGCTGGATATCCTCAGTTTCCGCCTCCAAGCGGTGTTGCACATATCGACATCCCTTGGCCAGGTAGTGGTCCGGGGCTTGACTGTACGCCTTCCGGACGTCGACCACACCCGCGGATTCAAACTCGGATAATTCCTCGTCGTAAAGATCATCCATATGGGGACCGCGACAGCCGAAAAACAACAGCGCCCTTGCCAGTGGTTTGCCCTGTTTCAGCCAGGCCATGCGCTCTTGGATAAAGCTACGGAAGGGGGCAAGGCCGCTTCCCGCGCAGGCCATGATGATTGGTCTGCCGGAATGGTCCACCGGGAGATGGAAATCCTCTTTAGCTGGTCGTGGAGATATGTAGAGAATGGACCCTAATGTGAGCGAGGCGAGATAATTCGATCCGACGCCCAGATACCGGCCCTCGCCGTTCCATGCTAGCTCGTTAACGACAGAGAAGGTGAGCGAACCATGCAAGGGCTTGAAAGTGGGGGCCGTGGAAAGGGAGTACGTGCGAAGCCGCAAAGGGGGGAGCATAGGGATAAATGCGGCGATAGGGAGTGGGATGGAGGGAAACTGTTCGAGGAGATCCAGGACGGAGACTCGCTTATCTTTGATGAGTAAATCATAGGAATCTTGGAAACGGAGCAGCTCTTGTTTGTCCCCATCTGACAGTGCGGACGAGGCGAGTGCTTTGAGATTCTGGAGTTTCTTCAATTAGTCAAGTGCATACACAAGTTGGTAAGATTCTTATAAACGTACATTTCGTGTTGCCAGCTGGGAAAGCTCCACATACGAACTAAACAGCTCGCCCGCTGACACGGGCGTACCATGGGGCAGACCAAGCACTTTGAACGAGTTGATCGTGATGCTGTGATCCGGTGCGAGATCGAATCGAGCCAGAACTCTCGAGACCGTGCTGGGCGGATTGAATGGAAGGACATTGAGATGATCGCCAGGGCGCAGAGTGGTTTCGCCTGGGAAGCGGAATTCCAGGTGTCGCTTCTCCGGGGCCCCGGGGCTGGTTAGGATTTGAACGGCAGTTACCTTGGCCTCGGCGAGGTCCTGGTGCAAACCCACCCTCGTGGGCTTGCTGAGGTGGATTTGGAGCTGGTGTGAGTCAAGTGGCTTGACATCGCTGCTACTGGACGGCAGGAAATTCTCCTGGAGGGCGGGCAGCAGGCTGATTTCTTCCCACGCTTCGAGATCCAAGAAAAGATCGCTGACAGCGGCGTTGGCTGCGCCCCGCGGTGCGAGACGCCTGGCTCCGGCCTTGTGCATCAGGTCGTCGATCAAGATCGGGATGTGATAGAATGTCTTGGCCCAGTCTTGGTGGCCGCAACCGAAGACTGCGTAGGAGACGCCTTGAAGAGACGGAGCATTGTCGCTTTCGAGCCAGGCGACAAACTCCTTTGCATCATCCGTGGGCTGCCCGTCGTAGGTGGTGGTTACGATGATCACCGGCTGACCTGTCGGCAGGTCGTCGACGGCACTGTCAAGTGGGGCGAGCTTCTGGTTGGTAAAGCCGCGGACCATCATGGTTGATGCCAGCCGGTGGGCGAGGGCTTTGCATGTTCCGCTGTTGGAGCCGTAGAATAAGGAAACCGGCTCCCCTGCCGCCGCCTCCTTGTCGTTTCCGTTCTCGGCTAGATGAGTTGACGATGCCAGGCTCGCAGCAGCGCTATCCGGTATACTGCGCCGGGATAACCCCGTAGCACTCTGGCCGTGGCGCAACGTGGCTCGGACCCGGAAGCCATCTGGCTTGATAGTAAGAGTCTCTTTGATTTGTAGTTCATAAGACAGGTCATCTGCCACCAAGTCAAACGTTTGAAGGACTGAAGCAACCACCAGTTGGGCTTCCTGCCAAGCAAAGGCCATCCCAATGCAGCCGCGTTGACCATTGCCAAAGGGCTTCCACGAGTTGGGTGGGAGCTTGGAGAAGTTCTCTCCTAGCATGCGTTCCGGGCGGAACTCGCCCGCGTCGGGCCCAAAGATGGTCTGGTCTCGCAGACAGACAGGCAGCAGCACGTTGATGGACTGTCTTGGATTGACCGTCCATTTCCCGCCCAGCAGCTCCGTCTTGTTTGGGGTGACGGAGAACGCCGGGGCGGTAGGCATCAGACGCAGACTCTCCTTCATGATAGCGTCGATGTAGGGAAGCTTTGTGAGATGGTTTACCGTGATCGGGTCCGTGCCGGCGACCTCATCAACTTCGTTCCGGGCCCGATCGAGGATGTGTGGGTGTTTTAACAGGTAGTAGAATGTGAACGAGAGCAGGCCGGAGGTGGTCTCATGGCCCGCGATCAGAAAGGTGATGATGTTGCTGATGATCAAGTCATCGCTCATGCCTTCGCCTGTGATTGGGTCGCGCCCGTTCAGCAGCGTGTTTAGGAGGTCATCGACCGACTCCGGTTTATCTCTGCGCACTTTGATGATATCGCGGGCCATGCTCCTCATTGCCTCGATGTTCTTGGACATGCGCCGCTGCGCCTTGACACGCATGCAGTTTGCGATCGCAGGAAGCGTGGACTGTAGGTCGGCTTCCTTCAGCACGTAGAACATCGATGTTACGAACGGATGCATAGTCTCGCTACTGTAAAAGCTATTCAGCCGGAAGCCCATCGTGCAGAGGGCGATAGTGTCTAATGTGAGGCGTGTAAAGTCATCGGTGATATTGATACTGGTCGAACTTCCCTGGCGGGCCCTGCACCAACAACAACCAAACCACTCAAAGTCAGCCATCTTTTTCTTCTCATTCTGTTCTGGAGACCAAAATTAGGGGGATCCCTACCACTTGTAACACAACTGTTGCGCGACATCGCTCATATCCTCGAACATGTCCCGGATACGTAGCGGGCCAAAGGCAGGCACAAGAATCCGATGGGCAATGCCCCAGCCGCGCTCTCCGTGGTGGGCAGTGAAGAGACCGTCGTTGGCCAGCATTCGTAACTTCTCAACTCCACCAACAACGGCCTTGTGGAAGCGGGTTTCGTCGCAGAGCTCATCGACCAGTGCTTGGCTGGTGGCAAATATCTGGTTTTGGCCGTTGATGCTGATTTGGAAGAGGGGCCCTGGTGTGATCGATTAGCGATATTGACCTCTCTTTGGCATCAGATAAGACAGTGAAGTGTACCAAACTCGTCGGCCATTTTAATAATGGACTGGAGGCCATTATCAAGGTCGATGTCGAACAGATTTCCCACTACCGGCAGGGCTGAATGAACGGCCAGTCAGTAAACAACAAAAACAGTAGTTTCGAATGATAGTGCCAGTCATGGAGTTGGTTACGTTTGGGTCCGGGAATGCACGCCCTATCTTTCATCCCTTTCGACTAGGGCAGTAGTTGTGCTTTGCAGAGATATTACTAAAGAACAGAATTAATGGATGAAGTAGAGATTTGATTGACGGCTTTAGAATAATCTCATCGCTATTTATACACCGTAGCTTATTGCAACATAGCCCTCATAAGATGAATTATGTCATGCCACCGCAAATAGACTCCGAAGTGGGGCTATTACTGCGAGGCCGAGCGATGTCTCGGGGTTCGGGTTCTGGGGCTGGGGCTGTGCCCATGAAACTATCTATATCCAGACACTCGGTAGTGAGTTGTTCTCCACATGGATTAACGAAACCTAATTTCCACTTCTCGACCTTTAAGACGAAGTTGTATATTTCCTTGGTCCACTCAATATCACACCTGGATGGGGTCAAAGCGTGTGACAATTAGATTAAAAATATAATTAATCTACTAATTAGAATGTAAGAAGACCTTCCAATCACATCACTTAGTAACCAATTTATGGCATCAGGGCATCATTAATTGGCGTCTTACTCGCTCGTGCCTGCAGCTGCTGGGTCAATCGCATTCCAATCCAGTAATGCCTCTCGCCTCAACTCCACCCGAACCCAGATCACCGTCACCGCAACCCAGATCCCCGCCCAAATAGCAGCACTAACCAGCCAAGCTGCAACAATTAGCCCCAGAACCTCAGTCTTCCATTGCCATGTCACACCCTGGAGGTCAGATACACATACCGTGTAAGCCAGCTCACGGTCCGTAATGACAATCCCCGCCAAAGTCCATCTCGCTACCACCGTTTGAGGAACCGCCCATAGCATGTCACTCGGTGCAGCATGCCGCGAAAGGGTGGACTGGTCTTGTACCGTTGAGCTAGGCGCTCCCGGAATCCAGTCCCTCCTTTGCCGTCCACCGCAATGATATCTTCTAGAAGCGGATAGAGGGCGGGACGCATTGGGTTGCCTTTCGGGATGGAGGAAATGCGGAATGAGGCGGGCTTCTCGAAGACGCACAAGGCCTCGAAGACTAGCATCTCGAGGGCGAAGAGGAAGAAAATCGAAGGCACAGGCATTGCCAGCATGCGCATCCAGGGTGGGTTGGGGATGGTTCCCACGACCAATTCGGCTATTATAATAACCCAGAAGATGAAGATATTGCAGTGGGTGAAATCAAACTATATGGATTGAGCTAGAAGACATTGATGCCGGGGATGAAGGATTGTCACATAATAGCGGCCAGCGTTGGGAACGCGACAGCTGGATTCCTTCCGCCACAAATTCCACGATCTCTGCAATGACTGAGTCACGAATGTTCCCAACATAGTCACTGTCAAGACACTGGAGACTGTAGAAGGAAATGGGCAATTGGACATCAATTGTGCAAAGAATAGAGGGCAGCGTACTAGTCGTGGAGGACCACGTCGTGGTTCTGGTCAGGAGGTAGTAGAGCCCGATGGGAAGGACAACCGAGTCGAAAAAGACTAGCAGCCAGAAGATCACTATGCGCACTTTCCTTTTAGCCAAGCTGTAGTTCAACGGTTGAGGCTCCGAAAATTGCTGGTAATTGGACATGGTATTTAGGTGAATACACAGGAAAACAAAAGAAAAACCACAATAACAGAAAAGGTAGAGTACTATATCTCAGCTGATATACAGATGGCGTACTTATTGTTTCTACCGCACTTCAGCATATACCTCTGTCACGATAAGCTTCATATTAGGTTTAACTGAGACATATCTTTAGAGGCTTGGTAGATCGGCACTGAGACTTTTCTAAGCCACACCGAACACCGAGCAACGTCAGCCTGCAATTCCCGAACACCGAAACGATATATCATTTAGATGACATGGAAGAGCAAATTATTCTAGGTCTACTATCAGCAGGGACAGCTGGTCCGAGTATTTAAATGCCATCGGTGCGCCGAAGAAAGGCCAAACAGGAAAAGAAAACCTAGTAAAAACGATCACTATCTATACTTACAAGGCCTACCGGTAGATGCACTGAGATCTCCCTGGCAACACGCAACCATGGCAGAGAGCGTTACTCCAATAAAACACTCTCACTCCACCAATGCCGAGTTTGACTGGGTGTATAAACATGGCCCGGAAGAAAAAGAAGAGGAGCACGATGCTGACCGAACAATTCGCAGACTCGCAAGCCACACCTCACGACACACCGTGGCCTCGGAAGTGACCAAGCCCTACAACGATATTTTCCATCCCCTCCCCGGCTCGGAACTTGACCCGCAGTCTTCCAGCTTCAGCACTCGAGCTTGGGTGGACGCACTCGTTCGATACGAGAGCGAGGATCTCGAGTCAGGACGACGCCGGAAGTCTGGCGTCTCCTTCCGCAATCTCGAAGTATACGGCTTTGGCATGTCCAGCGACTATCAGAAAAGCGTGGGAAACAGCATCCTGTCACTGATGACGCAGCGGCGCAAACGACGGATCGATATCCTCCACGGCTTCGAGGGGCTGGTCGACGCCGGCGAGATGCTTTTGGTGCTTGGGCCTCCTGGCTCGGGGTGTTCGACCCTGTTGAAGATGATTGCTGGGCAAATGGAAGGGTTGTTTTTGGGCGACGGAGTCATGATGAACTATCGAGGTATGTGTGGTAGCGTTCTGGTGCATTCGCGCTAGAAACATCGAAACCACTTGCTTACTTATTTATTTGCTACTAGGGGTGCCCAGCAAAAAGATGCACACTTACTTCCGAGGAGAGGCCATTTTCGCCGGCGAGAACGATGTGCATTTTCCGATGCTGTCGGTGGGAAACACGCTCTCTTTCGCAGCCCATGCCAGAGCACAGAAAAAGTTGCCGACCGGGATGAAGGGCGGGGAGGACTTCTCCATGCTGGTGCGGGACGCCATCATGGCCATGTTTGGCATTTCGCATACGGCGAACACGGTGGTCGGGAATGATTTCATCCGGGGGATTAGTGGAGGAGAAAGGAAACGTGTGAGCATTGCCGAAGCAGCGCTGAGCGACGCCGCGTTGCAATGCTGGGACAACAGTACGCGCGGGCTGGACAGCGCCAATGCAATGGAGTTCTGCAGAACGCTTCGCACGGCCACCGAGCTTTTACAATCCACTGTCCTGGTCTCCCTATATCAAGCACCTCAGGAGGCATATGAAGTGAGTGCCCTCTCATCCTCTCTACTCTTGGTATCGACGAAAAACATGTTTGCTCACCATGTGGAAGCTCTTCGACCAGGTCACGGTCCTGTATGAAGGGCGGCAGATCTTCTTCGGACAGACATCCGAAGCACGCACATATTTTGAAGAGTTGGGGTTTGAGTGTAAGATTACACGGCGACTTGACCCCGTATTATGCTTGCTTGTTACTGACCTGAATACCTCCAGGCCCCGAGCGACAGACAACACCGGACTTCCTCACCTCAGTGACCAGCCCGAAGGAACGTCTCCTGCAGCCAGGGTTTGAAGGAAAAGCCCCGCGCACAGCAAAGGAATTCGAGGAAAGATGGAAGAAAAGCCACCAGCACCATCAGCTGATGCTCCGAATTGAGGCGTACGAAAGTAAATTTAGCTTGGGAGGCGAATGTCTTGACGACTTTGTGGCTTCGCGCAGGGCCCAACAGGCAAGCAGCCAAAGACTCAAATCCCCATATACGCTGTCGTACATGCAACAGACGTCTCTGTGTCTTTGGCGCGGTTGGAAGCGCCTGCTTGCGGATCCTTCCTTGACATTAATCCAGCTTGGAGGCAATACCATCATGGCTCTGGTCTTGGGCAGCATCTTCTTCAATCTACACAACGACACGAACAGCTTCTATGGCCGAGGAGGGTTGATCTTTTTCGCTTTACTCTTGAGCGCCTTTGCCAGTGTCCTTGAGGTAAGCTCAACAGATTGAATGTTGCTTTGTATAACCCTAACTATCTCTAGATCTTAACTCTCTACGAGCAGCGGCCGATTGTGGAGAAACACAATCAATTTGCTCTCTACCACCCCTCTGCCGAGGCCGTCGCCAGCATGCTTACTGATATCCCGTATAAAGTGCTTAACACGCTGTGCTTCAACCTGACGTTATATCTCATGGCAAACCTACGGCGAGAAGCCGGGCCCCTGTCCTTTTTCCTTTTGGTTACCTTCCTCAGCACAATAGTGACATCTAGCCTGTTCCGGTCAATTGCATCCGTGTCACGTACCATGTCGCAGGCAATGGTGCCAGCCGCTTTACTGGTCCTAGGCTTGATCATGTACACCGGCTTCACGATGCCAACCATGTACATGCCTGGATGGTCGCATTGGATAGCCTATGTCAATCCGCTCAGTTACGCTTTCGAGTCTCTCATGATCAACGAGTTTCACAACCGCAGTTTCTCGAGCTCGGTTGTCATCCCCTCTGGGCCAGACTACAGCGCCGCGGGCATCAATAGCCGGGCTTGTGCGGAGGTCGGGAACAAGCTCGGCTCGATGACAATTCAGGGAGACATCTACATCAACGACAAGTTCCAATATCATCATACCAATAAATGGAGGTAAGCTTCTTCAACTGTTGTTTTTAGGTACATTTGGCCTAGTTAAGAAAAAGCCACTAATATTCCACCAGTAACGTGGGAATCCTCATCGCCTTCTGGGTTTTACTCACGGTCACCTACCTGGCCGCGACCGAGCTGCTCAACATGGCTAAGAGCAAAGGTGAAGTTCTCTTCTTTCGCCGCAGCTACTTCGTCAACAAGGAATCTACACGCCGAATGGCTGAGGCCAGCGACGAAGAGGCCCTCGGCGCCGAGAAGGCCACGATGATGCAGTCAGCCGCGACAGAAGAGACGCAAGCTCCCTCCCATGATGGCCAGATCTTCCAATGGCAAGACGTATGTTACGATATCAAGAATAAAGGAGAGGCCCGGCGTATCCTGGACCACATTGACGGTTGGGTTCAACCTGGAACTTTGACCGCCTTGATGGTACGTATATAGATGTCACTATCAGTTCCAGCGCTGTGATAACCTAACACAAGATGAATTCCGGGGTGCTTCCGGTGCCGGAAAAACAATGCTCCTCAACGTTCTCGCCAACCGCGTCACGACCGGGGTCGTCACCGGCACCCTGCTCGTCGACGGCATGCCCAGCGATGCCTCCTTCCAGCGCAGAACAGGCTACGTGCAGCAGCAAGATGTTCATCTCTCAACCTGCAGTATGCGCGAGTCACTCGAGTTCAGCGCACTTCTCCGCCAGCCGGCGAGCGTGCCGCGGGAGGAGAAACTCGTCTACGTGGACGAAGTGATCAGGCTCCTCGAGATGGACGAGTACGCGGACGCGATTGTTGGCATTCCCGGTGAAGGATTAAACATCGAGCAGCGCAGACGTCTCACCATTGGCATCGAGCTGGCTGCGAAGCCCGAATTGCTCCTGTTTCTGGACGAACCAACCTCCGGACTGGACTCACAGACATCGTGGGGGATTTGTCAACTGCTGAAGCGACTTGCACGCAGTGGTCAGGCAATTATGTGTACGATCCACCAGCCGTCTGCCGTTCTGTTCCAGACATTCGACAACTTGCTATTTCTCGTGAAAGGCGGCCAAACCGTGTACTTTGGAGGTTCGTCGGCTGCGCTCTTTTTTTTTTTTTTTTTTTTGTACTCTCTCTGCCAACGCAAGATAGCAAATCTACATATACTGATGATTAATCTCTTTTCTTTTCTCGAAATCGGCAAGAACTCGGCCACTCTTATCCAGTATATGGAGTGCAACGGAGGAAGCTAGTGTCCTCCTGGCGCCAACCCGGTCGAGTGGATGTTGACCGTGATCGGCGCCGCGCTCGGATCGCAAACTACAGTCGACTGGCCGAAGATTTGACGAGACTCGCGTGAGTATCAGTCTGTCAAGGCAAAATTGCACGAAATTCGGACCTCGAGGACTACCACAGGCGGCAACATGCAAATGCAGCCATCCAGTCAGTTGAACAACGGGTCTGATGCTTTCGGCAACAGTGGTGGTTCGTTCAGAAACGTGTTGCTGCGCAATACTGGCGAACGCCGTCGTATATTTATTCTAAAATCGCCCTTACAGTGGCCTCAGTGAGTACCCACTAGACAAAAAGGGCCCGCCCTACCTTGGAACCCATCTGTACGTCTCATATCTAACTGGCATTCGTTTGCCGCAGGCTCTATTCATCGGGTTCAGCTTTTACGATGCGCTTAATACTATCCAAGGGCTCCAAAACCAAATGTACGCCGCGATGATGCTATTCAGTATGTTCGGGCAGCTCAGCGAGCAGATTATGCCTCAGTTTATCAACCAGCGGGAGGTTTATGAAGCGCGCGAGAGGCCATCCAAAATATATGATTGGAAAGGTACGGAGTCCCTGCAATGAAACAACCCGGACAAGACAAACACACGCACATTGGACTAACATAATCAACGAACCAGTCTTGATGCTGAGCAACCTCTTGATTGAGATCTTCTGGAATACCTTGATGGCCGTGGTAGCCTACTTCTGCTGGTATTATCCCATCGGACTATACCAGAACGCCGTCTCTTCGCACGAAGTCACCTCGCGCGGGTGTCTGGGGCTTTTGTTTATCTGGGCCTTTATGATGTTCACCAGTACCTTCACGCACATTCTCATTGCTGGGATAGACAGTGCCGATTCGGCTGGGAGCGTTGGGAACATCTGCTATATGCTGTGCATATCTTTTTGCGGGTATGTACCATGCTTTTGCTTTCCCTGGTCCCCCTTCGGGGCTCATACATCTGCCCTATCCTTCTTATGATGATCAACAACAAACTAACTAATCATTGTCAAAAACAGCATCCTCGTCAAAAAGGTTTCCTTGCCCGGGTCTTGGACATTTATGTACTACGTCTCCCCGTTCACATGGCTCGCCTCCGGACTTCTTTCGACCGGTGTAGCCAACACAAAGATCGTGTGTGCATCCAATGAATATGTAAAGTTCCTCCCGCCGGCGGGCCAGTCGTGCGGCTCGTACATGGCCTCCTACATCTCCTCGTTCGGCGGGTACTTGATCGATCCAAACAACACCCAGCACTGTGAATTCTGCCTGTTGAGCAATACGAATGAGTATCTCAGCACGGTCAACATCCGGTACGAGGATCGCTCCAGGGATTTTAGCATTGTCCTGCTATATATTGTGCTTAATGCTGTGGGGGCTTTGGGTGTGTATTGGCTGGTTCGGGTGCCGAAGAGAGGAGGGGGCTTGGGGAAGCGGAAGGGAGAACAAAATGCATGAGGAGAGGATGTGCAAAATACAAATGGCGTTCATAGCTGGTCATACGGAATAGGTGATATATTGGAAGGTCCACGGGTGGCAAGTTTGAAAATAGCCGGAGTTGTGTAATATAATTTATTTATCTATTTCTTCCTCAGGCTGTTCACGACCTTAGATCGTATGTAGCCCCCTAGCTTGTGTGCGATGCAACGTTATGTACAAGACATTGGTAGATCCCAGACGACAGACGATGTTCATAGATAGACGACAGACAGTGTTCCTAGACAACAGACAGTGTTCATAGACGATAGTGTTCATAGACGATGGTGATTGCTAAGATAGGTAGTTGTAATGTCCTTATTGTTGTTACTATCAGAAGTGGGAACTCCATCTATTTAGATGTACATCGCTAGTCTCGCCGCACAAGCTTGGATCACCGTGGTATTCAACATGTTCAACAGGGAAACTCAACATGCGAGAGCATGTAAGGTGAACATGCAAACATTGCTCTAAACACATTGAATTTTATCCAGGTTGTGCAATTTGAGCAATGCTCAACATTGATGGTCATTAATGCTCAGGAGTGACGCCCAAAAAAAATAAAAAAAGATAAAAAAAAGGATCAGAAATTGGTGAAAGTCTGTGATACGAAGCACTTTTCAGGTGCACAATCCATGGAACAGATTCTGGTTCGAAAAAGTTTGACGACTTCGCCAGTGAACGATACTTTTGACTGATTCTAGCGAGGATTTAAAAACTCAGCCAACTCCCTTCAACAAACGTTCACAAGCGTCCTGTTAGCATCAATTTAAAAATCACAATGTCCCCACGTGGCATTTTGAGCTGGTCAGTGCAAGAAGAAAAAAACCTTCTGCGATGGTTGGACGAAAATCGTTCATTGCCATGGAAAGACCTTCCGGACGTATACAGAGAAAGGTTCGGCGTGGACCGAAGCGTTGAATCCTTACGAGGCAAAAAGCACCACATTCTGCGGAAGAATGGCCGCACGACTGCGCGATCTCCGAGACGTCAAGGTCACCGTAAACGACCAGAGTCCCGCCGCCGCTCGAGTGAACAGACAGTCATACACTCAGACGCCTTAGCCGACGCGGCAACCCGGAGCAATATCGATCTGTGATTTCAGACAATTCTTGCGTCTGAATCTGGTTCTGCCGATAGTAGCGAGTCAGCGCTGACAAGAGGCTCGATTTCAGGTATGGGCCCTCTCAGTCTACCTTGACGTGCATGCTAACTTTCCTTTCAGATCGCTTGACGCCGGCGCTTACGAATCACCGTCCCAAGAAATTACGATCATCAACATGGATCTGGGAGTATGTACATCGGATGTGTACCACTGTGAGAATGGACCTCTAAGGCGCGGTGTATATTGTGTGACAGCTCAGACATACAAAGGTGTACGGTAGAATTGGTCATATCAAATTGCTATTATGCACGGAACACAATAGTTGCGACATGAGTTTACGTCAAATCCGCTAGATGGCTTATCTGGTGTCATAATAACTCACAACGCCCCGATCAAAGTGCATATAAGCAGAAAATCGGTAGTTTGAAGAAATGTTGTGTCAGTCCGGTATATATGATTTGCAAAAGTTCACTCAGCGGGCTATACCTGTCCAAGGTCCAAGCTCATTCATAGCATTGGCATGCCGAGTAATAACGGCTTTCCTCTTCTCCTCTCGCCTTTCACCTTTCACCTTTCACCTTGTAGCTTTTCTTTTCTTAATATTCTGCTTAATCTCTTTGACATCCGATGATGCGCGAGAAAAGATTATATTATCAGTCAAGAGAACCTGGTCATCGTAACTAAGGGAATCTTACAAGCTTTGGCAACATCTAGTCACGGCTCGATCGTTGGTAGAAGTCTTCGACCGGTACTACAAACCCTAAGGCTTCCACAATGCTCATCCAATACCTCAAGGCCAACTTCCGAGGACGGTATCGTTAGGGTAGAATTTGTTTTCACGTGCAGGCCACCGACCCAAGTGGGTCAGGAAAAGACCGGTCATGAGAATTCAGTCGATGATCTCGTAGGCTACTGACCTGGAACCAGGAATAAAATTAATGGTCCTGGGAGTGAGCTTGCTCCTGGGGCTTTCGAATTAGGTCCTGGTGCCGCCGGTCTGGTTCTCGGGGCTAGACCGGCTCTTCCTAATTCTCTCTCTAGTAACGGCCCCGCACAAATGCATTACGGCTCTGGCTATATGATTAATTGATACAGTTCGGTGCCTTTCACATTATTTAACAGCTTCCATATCTTCTGATTCTGCAGACAAAGCCACAACCAAAGATCTACGTAACCATGGATACTTTCATGGCCAAGCTGTCCCCGGAGGTAGGAGTCGTCCTCAAAGAAATTTTTTTTAACATTATCGTCATATCTATGCTCGCTACTGCCATATACAATGCCCTGGAAACAGTGTTGATCACGTTTGACTTGTCAAAAACTATCGCGCTCTCTACTTCTGGAGCATGCAGGCCTCATGCTGGGGCATTCTTGTGCGCGCTGTTATTGCCATCATTTGCTGCACATCTCAACAATCCGCACTGCCGACGTCCGTGTTGTTCATCGTCGGGTAGTACACAATGGTGACTAGTCAGGCCGTCGTACTCTATTCTCGCCTGCGCCTCGTTGTTCTTGATATCGGCAAGGTGCGATGGGTGCTCTGGATGATTGTCGTGAATGCTTGCATCCTACACGTCCCAATGACAGTTCTGTTTTTCGAGCGGATCAACGGCGATCCCTACTTTCCCCGACCAGCTGCCATCTTCAATCGCATCCAACTGGTCGGCTTTCGTGTGCAAGAGAGCGTGATTAGTTGCGTCTACATGTCTGAGGCGATGCGCAATCCTGTTGTGATTCAAAGGAAGATTGATTGTCTTATTATCGAGAGGGAAACTTGGAACTATATATACAATGAGAAGAACAAGTTGATTTCCAATCAACTTGGTTCTTGGTATAGATATCTCGGGATTAATTCCGATGGTTCGGCTTGGTTCCTGATCTGCACCAGCCTCATATCACAACATTCCCCCTCGGGATCGCTTTGCTGGCAGGGCGATACTGGAATTGCGCAGAGCAGTCAGGCCTCGGTAAAACCACTCAAAAACCTTCGTGGGAAAAGA
The DNA here is from genome assembly GCA_028828275.1 of Penicillium frequentans. Taxonomy (NCBI): domain Eukaryota; kingdom Fungi; phylum Ascomycota; class Eurotiomycetes; order Eurotiales; family Aspergillaceae; genus Penicillium; species Penicillium frequentans. The sequence goes on along the minus strand of JAQIZY010000003.1, from coordinate 969,860 downwards.
AAGTGGAAAGAGCGCCTGTGCTGTCATGCATGTTGTCCTAGGGTCTCTAAGGCGTCGACTCCTAAGAGGCTACAGAACTTGGCAAAGGACGTAGGACCCAATGGCTTGGTGAGACCATCTGCAGCCTGTTCCTCAGTCGGAACATATTGAAGCCCAATCTCGCCAGTATCTAGCACAGCTCGCTGATAGTGGAATTTTACATTAAAGTGCTTCGTCCGTTTGTGGAACTCCGGATTGCGAGATAGCGCGATGGCGGACTGGTTGTCAGCCATGATGTTAGTGACCGGAGACCGATACAATTGTGTTTCAGCCAGGAAGGTGCGGAGCCATTGGAGATGCAGAATGGCATTGTACTGTCCGATGTATTCGGCATGAGTGGTAGACGTGGCCATTCCCCCTGTCTCTTGGACGACCAGGAAACTGGCGCCCCTGCAAGCTGAAATACGTAGCCAGACGTCGAGTATGCCCCGTCAGTGACGATAGAGCCCCCAAAGTCGGCGTCCGTATACCCGATCAATTGTCCGCTGCGGTAGGTAATACGATACGTTTGCGTGGCTTTGATGTAGCGAAGCAATCGCTGCAGCGCGACTTGATGATGCGATTGCGGCTGAGACGTGAAGCGACTCAACATGCCCAGCGCAAATGCAATATCCGGACGTGTGCCAATCATCAGATACATCAACGAACCAACGGCGGTCGCATAACGAGCTTTTGCTTCCTCGTCCGGAGGTTCCTCGTTTGGACGATGATTCAGGATTTGCTTGGGATCCACCGGCGTAGACTTCGGCTGACAACCCTCCACGCCAAAGTCGGAGAGCGCCTTCTGGATGTACTGGCGTTGGTGAATGGACACGGACCCATTGACATGATAGTCGAACTGAATCCCGAGGAACGAACGCGGGGTGCCCAGATCGTTCAGTTGGAACTCTGTTTGCAAGGCTCGTTGCACTTGTTCGATTTCGTGCGTGTTTACCGCAGCAACGAGAAAGTCATCAACATAAACACAGACGACGCAATCCGGTTTGTAGAACACACAGTTGTCAGATCGGGCCATGGTGAAGCCATGACAAGCCAGGACGCGGTGGACGCATTGGTACCAAATCCGCGGGGCCTGCTTCAGCCCATACAGTGAACGGCGCAGCCGACACACGTACCCTGGTTCTTCGAAACCCTCCGGCAACTCCATATAGATAGACGAATCGACGTCTCCATGGAGAAATGTGGTGACCGCATCGTATTGGTGGAGTTTCCATCCGCGCAACACAGCACTGGCGACGATGCAGCGGACCGAGTTCATCCTGGACACAGCGGCAAACGTTTCGTGATAGTCAATGCCATGTTTCTGCCGGTAGCCTTTGATGACCAGTCGCGCTTTGCGCGTTCCGTTGGCTTTGGTCTTGAAGACCCATTTGCAGCCAATCACATGATCTCCGGCTGGGACGTCCTCCTGCCGAACCTTTTCCCATGTGTTGTGATATGGGGCTCGTGCTGATCAGGAATGAAACCGAACCATCGGAATTAATTCCGAATTGTCTATACGGAGACTCAAGTTGATTTCCAATCAACTTGATCTTCACGTTGTATATATAGCCTCATGTTTCCCTCTGGATTATTACAATTAATCAATCTTCCTTTGAACTACAACATTCACAAGTGTCTGCTCTCGCGGTCCAAAGCCAGGGTATATCGAGATCATAAGGTCAATATGTCCCTTCGCGTCCCGTGAAGACTTTCAATACCGAGCTTACCGAGTTACTCGGCTTCGGCTGGATAAACAATGTCAGGTATTAATGGAATCACTGCGTTGGCTCGATTGAGGCCAGAAGGCAATTTGCGACCGTCAAAACTCGATTCCATTAAACCCGCGTGCCACGATGCAAGTCACATCCCTGCTCCAAACATGACCAAGGGCAATTATGCGATAGAGGTTTAGGTCAGACAGGCCATGACGCATTAGCAATCGAGATTGTTCTTGAGATGTACCTTCATTTTCAAACATCAGGTGTCTAGTTTAGGAAGAATTCACAGAATATGTCGAAATAAGTATACGTCAGTGACTTGGCCCTTAATTTTCACATACATGCCCCAGAGAGAACGGAGTGACCATGGCTCGTGGTCCAAGGGGGTTACATCCGCGGTGGGTCTTGTGCGAGCCCGGCTCCTCGTACTTTGAGTCATAATTACATTCATGGCTTCTCCGCATCAGGCAAGATTGCTGGATTCCTCAGCAGCGGTCGAACGAATCAAGATCGCTCGAGATAAGTGCCTAAACGTGCCTACGGTTCCAGGACCGCGAAATTTGAGAGAAGGACCAAGGTCCGCAGTCTGTTGGGCCAGAATTGACTCAATTCGAGCCAGCCCGGTCCAAAGTCTTGCACGGGTACTCGCAGACCCTCGGTTTTGCCCTGCCACGAACATCGATTGCGAAGGCAAATAATCTAGAGATATTCTTACTGTGGTCAAGTGGTGGTTGCTCTCCTGATCAGGGGCTTGATCGATGTCTACGACCTGAGTAAGATCATGATCTACGATGAGGATTGGAAACGGGACGATCGGATCGGCCGGCACCTTGAAACCTTAATAGGCACGTGGGTTGCGTCGGTCGGAACTAACTGGTCAAGGAGCGGGTCCATTCTACACCGGAGACCGATTCGGTATCTATATTCCTTGACCATGATGTCGTAGATTCGTCGAAGGCTGCATATTGTCAGTGACAGAGCGCGGTGCTGAGATACGAGAGAGATATTGCGTAGAGATGTGAAATCCATTAAATAGTCTGATCTCTGATCACAATGGAAATCATCACAATGGAAATTAACACTGAGAGGCTCATCCGGTCCTTCTCCCTCCGCCGTAGCCATTTCTGCTCTTGCTAAGACGTCCACGATGACCGGTCGTAGCAGCCCCTCCTGGTCACCACCAATTTCCATTCCACGAGCTCGTTTGGCTAGAATCTAGCATAATCCTAGATGGTGTCCGCAGTGTAGGCGACTCGAGGGTATGCCTTCGTTCGATCGTCTAGTCTGGCAGAAGTAGCATGCAGGCTAAACATCTCTCTCCGTCAAGACTCTTGACATTCACTCTGCGGTGGATTGCGAAAGGACCATGTTGCAGTTCTCAATGCTTCACTTTTCGGCGTGGCACTGCTTCTTTTCGAATCTTAACACTCTGGTCATGCGTGCGCATCTTCCTTGACTCTGCCATTGGGCTGCCTCAGCTGGGAGTATGCAACAGTCTGTCACGTAAGAGTCTCGTCCCTGTGGTGTCTTTGGTCGGATGAGAGAGACTTTGCGGATTGTCAAATAGAGAGACTTCGGGGATCGCACAGCGCATATTGCATCAGGGCTGTTTTGTTCGGCGGAGATCTGCGGAAAAAGCGATCGGATGCTTTCAGCTTGCGAGGTCACGGAGGTACTGTAGACTGTAGATAATCGGCCTTGATGCAGAGGTGGTGCAAAGTAAGAGGGGGCAGCAGGCGTGCTGTCGGCGTGTGCAAACCCTCTCCTCTGCCCGCCTCATTCTCGCACAAGATGGAAATCTCCTACACGGTTGAGAACCGATGATCAATATCACAAGGCCCATCTGAGCAAAAGCTGCTTTGCTCACGACGGACATCTTTTCTACACCGTTGAACTTAGTGCGCCTTCCTCAACATGCACATCGCATGCTCGGATGTAACTATTGTAGGTCATGACCAATGCGCTGAGCCTACTTTCAACACTTCGCAGTTGCCCGTCTGGCTCAACTGGATGCATGGCGATTTAATTCCCGTAGCGGTGAAATCCATGGCTTCGATGTTGGTTCACCAGCCGTGGTACCCCAATGTGTCTCATCGCAGAATTGAAGAGTACATGGTCGACTTTCATGGAACCAACGGGCAGTCCCTCTTGGCAAACTGAGGCGAGCCGCGGGTCGTTTAGACGTGCGTCTTTTGGCCAGATATTCACGAAAGAATTTTCCCACGCCTGTTGAAATACTTCAACACCCCTCTCACGCCTGTTTAAACACTTCATCACCTCTCAAAAACCAGTGACCATCCCTATTAATCTTCGCAGACGGTCTCTATGACGGAACGTAGCCGAAGTGAGATAAAACGCGCCAGATTTCCAGCCCAAAAAAAAAATCAGGACTTCCCTCCTCACACTCCCGTGTGTCACGGTTTCTATCTCTTGTCTGCAGCCTTGAGGGTGTCCATGGCCATGGGTCCGCAGTACAAGCTCTGCGTTACCAAACATGCTTCGCAGGACAGGTCTGCGTTATCAACAATCCTCGCAGGGGACAGCTGCGAAACCAAGGGACTCCGCAGGGGACAGCTGCGAAACTAAGGAACTCTAGCAAAGTGCAGGCACCTCTACGTGGTGCTAGGGACCAGTATTCAACTCTCGCTCTGCAGTTGAAGAAGCCAAGACCTGCGCCAACATCGATAGTTCACTTGTGTAGGCTCGGGCCACGGCGAAGAGACTGGCAGTAGGGCCATGAGAGCGCATTCCAGGGCCTATTTTCACTCCAAGATAGCGTTGTATAGAGAACGAATAAACCCAGAATTTTGCTGTTACCGATTTCGCCGTGTATAGTATCATGTCCAGAATTTGTCCCAGAGATGTATACACACGTAGAGCATGTATACACACACGTACAGGCTGGTCGGCTCGGTCAAAGACCATCACACGGCAAGAACGCATTATTCACGTCTGTCTCAGAGGTCAGGAAACCCGTGATGACTGTTGAGGTTAGCTTTGGTGGTGACGGGTAGATGCGGTGATCAATAGTCCATGGTGACAACCAGTCTGTTATGGTGATAGTTGACTGAGCATCGTGAGCCGTTAAATGAGCGTGCTTAAACGGTTGACCCAGTGATGGTGAACATTGAAGCCTTCTTTGATAAACAATGGAGCATATTTTCATAAACAGTTGAATAAGCGGGCATAAACAGTTGAGCCTGTTCTGGTAAACAGTTGAGCCTGCTCTGATAAACAGTTGAGCATGCTCTGATAAACGGTAAGCCTGGCCTGGCAAACAGTTGATTGCTTAAACAGTCGACCGGCATTCTTAAACAGTTGATCGGCTTTCTAAACAGTTGAGCCTTGTTGAAATAGGTAGTTGTGATGCTCTTATTGTTGCCACTATCAAAGGTGGGAGACCCATCTATTTAAATGTACATCGCTAGTCTCGCCACACAAGCTTGGACCACCGTGGTATTCAACAGGAATCATCTTCCGGTCACCCAGCGGGGTTCCCGGGATCGGGACGAGAGCGTTGACAGGGAAAGACTCGGGGTGAGAAGGCAAGCTGGACACAGTGTGCAAAAGACCAACACGGTCGGCGTCTGTCTCGCCCAGACCAAGAATACCACCAGAGCAAACATTGATACCGGCATCGCGAACGTGGTCCAGAGTGCGCAGACGTTCATCGTACGAGCGGGTCGTGATAATCGTGGGGTAGAACTCGCGCGAGGTGTCGAGGTTGTGGTTGTATGCGGTCAGACCGGCCTCTTTCAATTCCTTGGCCTGATCTTGGTCAATCATGCCCAGTGTTACGCAGACCTCCATGTTCATGCCACGAATACCCGAGACCATCTGCTTGACGTTCTTGAGACTGGTTTTCCGGCCACGCATGTCACGCCAGGCGGCACCCATGCAGAAGCGGGTGCTGCCGTTGGCCTTAGCCATGCGTACTTTCTCAAGCACTTCATCCACAGGGCTCATCTTAGTAGCCTTCAGGCCGGTGTTGTGTTTTGAAGACTGGGCGCAGTATGAACAGTCCTCGCTGCATCCACCGGTCTTGATGTTCATCAATGTGCACATCTGGATAGCCGATGGATCATGAAATTTCCGGTGAAGTGCTTGCGAGGCATATGTTAGTTGGTTCAAGGGGGTGTTATAGACAGCGCCTACTTCCTCGCGGGTCCAGTTGGTGCGAGGGGCAGTCGCAGCAGTTGCCTCGATCAGGACATTGGGGATGCGGCTGGCGAGCGAAGTAGCACTGGGAGGACCTTGGACGGTGCCGTAGGACCGCAAAACGGTCCGGGGCAAGCCCCGCGGAATGGGGAGAGACATGGTGAGTATTGTGTGGGAGAATCAAATTGAGGAGTCCCCGTCCACACCAGTGCTAGGCTATCGATCCAACGCGACGGCAAAGGCGGTGAGGTCGTCCCAGCCGCGGGGGCAGCATTGTTTATGCGACGTCCCGCGGAGTTGGTCGGCACATGACACTGGCCTTTGAAATAAGTCAGTCGATATCAGGTAATAAAAGATCTTCTCACAGCCTTCATATTCGACCTTACCTGACCCTTGGCTCGTTCTGGTGGCTTCCGACTGACAATACATCCCATGTATTGATGGCTCTGCTGGTCTCAAATTTCGACTCAACCAATGCTCGCTCTAGTCAACTCTTGAGATCGCTTCAGACCTCTCTCTACTTAATGATATCACAGCTGTAGCTGACTGACGTGGCCATGGAGCATACCTCGAGCAGATGTATCTGATTTCCTCTCAGCTCTTGGCCGACTTCTACGAACCACTCCCACGAGCCCATCCCCACATATCAATGCCCACGAGCCCACAAACTTATGCCCACAAACTTATGCCCACAAACCAGCGCCCACAAGCCAACGCCCACAAGACCGACTCCCACAAGACCAACTCTAAGACCGACCAAGTCCCACGGCACTGACTTGAGCCAGGCATCCGTGGCGATCAGTCCTTCGTGAGCATGTTGCTCAGCATGCCCTTTCGTTTAAGAAACCGGCAACGCGTACTTCGACATGAACTGCATATCGGATCAAGGCAGTCAAACGCCTGCGGCGGTGATGGCGTGCTTTGGGTTGCGCACGGAGGCACATTCTGCTGGGCACAACTTAGCAAATACATCGGAAAAGGAAATCTTGACTCACGTTTTCCGATGATTGATCAGCGTCTTGTCGGGCGATCGAAAATTGGATGACGGTGCAGAATTCAAATCAAAAAACTCATTTTGACACTGCCCACTCACCAGGTGACCTTTGGAAAGTCTGGCAAAAGAGCCAATGCTCAACATTTGAGCTTAAAGGCAGACGGTGTTTGTGATGATCCTCGCCTTAGATCCCTGCCTCAGTCTACACGATGAGGGCTGCTCGTATTGGTAGCGGGAATACGAAGGGCTTCTGGAGCGTATGGAATATAATTTGCTCGCCCTTTTTCATCCGGTCGCCCATGTGTCATGTGAAGGTGGTGTTGTAATTGGCATCTCGGCTGAAAGTACCAAGTTGTCCGGATTGGCGAGGAATACCTGGCGTCAAGATGTGACGTTGAAACGATAGGGGGAAAGCCATTCAACCGTACTTGATTGCATGCGGCCGAGCTCGCGTGCCATTGTCGAGGCTCATCACAGGGTATGCTCAACTGTGGGGCCTGTCCTTATCATTATACTGGGTTGGCCGCTCTCCAGGGATCATCTGGGACATTGCCCGATCAAGCGTCCTGTAGTCACGCCCGTCTCGGAGTAGTCTGATGCCAAGCACCTTCGTCTGATACTGCTCTTCCATGTCGGTTCAGGTTTTCGAGGGATGAGAGGCGGGTCGTTGGATCAATTCGAGCGTTTGCATCCTGTGTTGTCGAGATGCTCCACTCTTGACAAGTCACCCTTCGAAAGATGTCAGTATACATCCGTCCATATGGGGTTAACTCACAATCTTTCATCTTCGACCTCACAACTCCTCAGCACATATATTGCTCCACAATAGCTCTTTGTCCATGGCGGGGTGTGTTTGTAGACTTGTCTGGAACATTGTTTTTATTCTAAAAACTCGCGAAGCATCAGCGACGGGTGGGTTGATGCAAGAGGGGCTGAAAGACGGCAGTCTATCGTATCCTGAAACCCCGACCATTCGGTTGACGTGTGCCTGGAGGCAGGTCCTACTGGGCACGGCATTAGTGACTGGATCAGGAAACGAATTCCGACTCACCTTCCCAGGTACCGGGCTGACAGTCGAACCACCCCCGTAGTATTGACCTGAGGTGGTTGATGGATTGGGCTGATCGCAAGTTCGGTGTTCGGCGCAGTTTTCAATTGTATTGGGCTGGCCGTTAGAGCTGCCCAAGACAAATTGCTCATGCTGTCTTCCCTTAAGAATGCTTAGAGAGGCAATGTTCGGTCGACTTGGTGGCCAGGCTGATAGGTATCGACGTGCGGGATATGGTGATGCGGTTGAGACGCGTGACCCTGGCCCTAGCTGATAGACACCACCGATGGCGAAACATCAACGGGCAACGGAGCTCGATGAGTGCATCCATCGGGAGGTGTAGGGTCTGTATCAGTGAGTACCGAGCGCCGGCACCAAAGATCAAAGGCGGAGAACTCATCTTGGGCAGGGGTCTGTAAAAGCAGAAGGGAGCCTTTCGCATAAATGCAATGCTCGCGACATCGCTACTTCCACCGCTGGCCACGGTCAATGGCATTCTGGAGAAAAGGTCAGCTGCATCTGGGGCAGCGCCATTCCGAAGAGGGGCTCTACAACTCTGGTATGTATAGTTGTGATCAACCGCTTCCGGAAGAGCTGTAGCTTGGTCACGGCTGAGGGGTCGGACATTTACAAGCTGCAGGCTCGCAAACGCATCATTCCCATCTCACCAGCGGCGGTGACGAGCGCCGTGTCAACGAATTTGCCCACAACCGATTCTGGTACACCGTGGAAGAGGGTTCGAATGATGTTTTTGCTCAATGGTAACATCCAGTCATGGATGGCAACATGCGCACGGTGGATAGGAATGTTCGATACGCTGTGGAGGCGGAAAATAGGCAAGCTACCGAAGGAGACATCTCGCGCAGTTGTCACAAGCAGGATGAACGCAATGCTTGGGCGATTGTGACGAAAAGCATTTTATTCAGGAGTTGATCAACGGTCGCTTCACTCACTTGTCGCATGACTGCAGGGAGTTGACGCTGTCACTGGTCCAGTATAAAGGGGATGAACGATATGCCTGCGATCTGCTGTTGCAAGACAGTCGCATGTCTCTCTGAAAAAATCGCTGTCGTCGAAAGCGATGACTCTGCATCATTGGTGATGAAGGCTTCCACCAGCCACGATCATGGCTGACGATGAATGGGTGGTGATGGGGCAGAAGCATCGAGCAGGCGTTCCTATTTCAACGAACGTTCAACCGCACGAGATCTGTGGCCGCGATGGCGTGCACAAATAGCCTTGCTTGAAACACTATCAGAACATTGAACCATTCAGGATAACGGCGACATGTGCATGGGAAGGGCTCGAGGATGGCGGTGTTCGATAATCAGAGGTCTCGCTGGTGATCTCGCTGGACGCACTGTTTGACAACCACATGACAGCAGTGGAACCAAAATCGATCTCATGAGGATTGTTGTCGGTGTGACTGACAGGTAGTTGTATAACCTTGGAGTGCTGACTTGGGGCTATCGTTTAGACCTTGCTGGTCGTAACATTGGGAGTTTTAGCACTGGCCGACAGGTATGATGGGGCTGACAAGGGACTCGCCTGCAGGATGCCTCACTTGCACTCTTGTGGTCAAGAAGCTAGCCAGGAGTCACGATATTAGCTCAACTCGACAAGGCACATGGATACAGCACTCACCAAAGGATTGTCGCCAGGCAAGGCTCAAGCTCTGGCCTGCAGGCACGAAGACGGGCACAGTGGAGTGAACCACCGGTGGGTAGGGAGAGGCAGGTGACTTGGTGGCTTGAGTGGCCACCGTGGGCATTAATGACAGCAGGAGCTCGGGGTCAAAGGGAAGGGATTCATGAGTCTGCGGGAGGAGGCCATATTTATAGGTCTCTTGACTGGTCTTGTTACCGCCTGCTTTGTATTGCCGCCGTGAGGTCTTTTTGGTCTGTCACTTTTGGGGGGCATTGTTTTCGGGGGCATCGAAGTTGCCTGTGCAAAGTCAGGCCTGTTGAAGCTCGACTTACTGAGGTGAATGGCCAGGCGAAATCCAAGTACAGGCCGGTGAAAAATGAACGATCATCTCAAGGGTGGATCATGCCCTCAAGTAATTCACTGAAATGTTAAAACAATAATAAATTATTAAAAAAACAAATATTTCCTATCTAATTATTACTCGTTCTGAAGGGCGTTGATCAACGTTCAATCTTGTCTCAACGACCGTACTTTCAATACTTAAAAAAGATGGGCAGCGATCATCGCCCGACTGCAACAGCATGCGTTTTTATCACCACCCTCTGAACTTCAGCATTGGCTGTTGATTTAAAAAAGAGGCCGACGATCATGCTGTGTTCTGAGTATGTCGCCTCACTTGTTGATGACGGATTTTCAGGGTCTAAGCCATCGCCCACTCAAAATATTTCCACTGAGTGTACTGCCGCCATGCCACATTGACTGTAGTACTACGGCTCTTACTTTGACCTGTCCTAGACAGCACACATCGATGATTGACACCATGAGCCGACTTAAGCCGATGCTAGCCCTCGCATTCAGTGAGTCTCGAATACTGGGCCCCTAAAACTGCTAAGCTAAATGGTCAAGGGGCGCCCAATGACTACAATTCTATACCTGATATTTGTCTATGCTGCTTTTTGGGACTGATATTATCGGAGTGTAGAAATGCGATTATCACACTATCCACTGGTACAGACATGGCGATCGAAAACTAGAGTCGGTTTGGATGTATCAAAGCAAGACAGAGAAACACAGGCAATCTGAATTCCAAAAGCGCTAGGGACGCAAATATTTCCCAGGTGCATTCAGAAGCTTTCTGAAGTGCAAGGTCTCCCCCCACATAGAAAATCGAGCTGTTCGAATCCCCAGCAAATCTAAGCCATTGCGGATTCTCGTATTTCACGTTCGTGTTGGCACGAAGAGGCGACTGCAGGTATATTGGAGGCTGCGACAAAGCCTCGCCAGCACAGGCAATTTCAAAAAGGGGACAGATCAAGAAGGAGGGCGGTCCACAGAGGCTCATAACCACTTGATGCTGGGTGAGGGAAAATTGATAGTGTATGGTCACCCCTATTTCCAGCAGCCATTGAAGGGATTGGTCAGGCAGAGTGGCAAATGCCATAGAGAGTCGCTGCAAATCGCTTGTCTCTAATTTGGTCCATTGATCCCCGTATGACTCTTGGTCGAGCTTCGATTCACAGGAAGGAAAGTATGCCTAGATGTATAGATTAGATGATGTTCGCGGAAATTGGCTCCGGCGACTTACGCAGCCGAAACAAATGGATTTCTCCATAGCCAGGTCCAGTGGAGGCAGTTCCACATAATCATAGGTTTTTGTAGTCATTTCAGCTTCCACACTTAATGCAGCGGTGATTCTTGCGATGGGCAAGGGTAGGGAGGAAGGACGACAAATTTATAATTTCAAGTGACAATATGGAATTGATGAGGAAGAGTAAGGCCTAGCATACAGTACAAAGCAAGATGGAGACTTGCAAAACACTCGAAATCAGTTCCAGGCCCCCGAAGACCTATCCCATATCCAGCACGGTCAGTTCGAGGACCCACTAGAACAATCCTGGGAGCTCTTACGACCCTGGAATGCTCACTCAAGATGCTCAGAATCATATTTGTAATTTCGGGGATCCATGTGCGGTATCCTTCGGACAGGCACGTCGGTTTCACGTGCAGGCTTCTGGCCGGTGCACTGCCTTATTGCGGATCCATACAGTGACCCTAGCAAACACTAACACACTTCTGGGGCCATGTGGTGGGTTTTCTGGGCCATCCAGCCAATACATCACGATGATATCTCTGCTCGGGATTTCTTGATATAGCTGCCCGAGTTGCCTACGGAATATGTAAATACTAGAAGACCCCCGAGGAGCTTTTATCAAGCATACCATTTTACTTTGAACACTTCAGCTCAGCAAACACCAGCTCCGAGCCATGGCTTCGCAGAACGTGGACGTCGAACATTCCTTCGCTACCTTTCCCACTCCAGACCTTTATCGAATCTTGCACAATAACTATATACCGCAGACGAGAATGTATTTTCGCCCCAGCTGCCTCGACAACATTATCGAGAAGATCAAAAATGACCATGATTATTTTAGTCAAACAAATGAGACCTTGACGGACACCCTACAACAGTTGCGTCAGGAAAATGAACTTTTCCAAACGCTTCAGCAAAAGGAAAAATACCCTCACGCAGCTCAGCAACGCATAGAAGAGCTCAAGCCAGAGGCCAACAGATCGAGGGACGTTGCAGGACGGATGCAGAACTGGGAAGGTCGCTTAGCAGCATGTGAGCAACATAGCAAAGATCCTCGAAACATAGTATCCGACCGACGCTGCATTCAAACGCGGGTCTTCAAGCAGAAGAAGCAAGAGGCGTTCCTTGACTTAGGCGGTCGGATCGGCCAACGAGCTTAAAGGCAACAGTTCCCCAAAATCGGGAATCCAGGAAACAGGCGTGGCAATGATCAGTGGAACAAAAGCCACAGACGGCGGTCCGTCTCCTTGGCCGGCGAGGCGGAGCTGTGTGCTCGCTTTGCGCAGATCGCTCTCTCGCGTTCTGAGAAGTTCGATGAACGATTGTTTCTACAGTATCCATGCGACGAAGTCTGTTAAGTTCGATTATGATGCTCCCGCCCTGCTCGGTATATGATGTATAATCTGCATACACTTTGTACCTTTGCTGGAATGTGCAATCAAAGCATTATCCTGTCACTCTCTATCAAATGCTTGCTGGCCCTTCTGATGATTACACCGAAAAAGGTAATTTATGAAAAGAGCATTGAAAGGTAGGCAGCGTCGATTCATCAGTAGAATTAGCCCAGACTGGGAGCGGGGGTCTGAGAGGAGGCCGCTGCAGATAAGGCACAAAGACACGCTATGGGAGTATGGCGCAAGGAGGACTACAGCCAAGCGTACGAAAGCCAATCTCTGGGATTTCCGATCGTAGTAAACCAATAGCTAGTCATCCTGAACTTAGTTCACATCTTGCGCGACTTCTGACTGTAGGTTGCCGACGTATTTTGTAGAAAAAGACGGATCTAGGGTTGGCATCGTGGGCAGTGTAGCTAGTGGAGAAAGGGCCGAATGACTGAATTTTGGTAGAGGTTACATGCGCGGCCACAGAGAAAATCGGAAACTGTAGCCTTGGCAGCGAGCGCCCGAGGAGTTAGAGCAAGTAATGCACCTGGTTGATAGCATTCCGGTGGAGACGGCACTGATCGTTCGCTTGCACGTCTTAATTTGGCACATATAAGTAGTATTGAATGACAGTAGGACCTTCTGGAATATTGAAAAAGCATAATCCTCTCCTGTGCAGATGTAGCCATCTTGAACTCCACTATCGACCATGTATGAAAAGATCTGAGTAACAACAGCAACGACGAGGCGGGTGATATGATACGCGAATGTATCACCTTCCCGATTGATGACATCGCGAGCCAGAACCATCTCATGCAAGCCCGCCACCAATGTCGGAGTTGCTACCTTATGCGGCACCTTGAACTCCACTGCATATACTGGTGTTTCCGCTCGTTGGCTACTGTTTGCACGCAGAACTGGTTGGCGTGGCGATTGCGCCTTCCTGGGTGCGAAGCCTTTTCTGGCTCTGCGCGGCAAGGTTGCTTCTTTGGGCGACCGCGCATTCCGGAGAGTCATTTGCTCTATACTGTTTCACATCCAGCGAGGTTTCCGCGCGGTTGTAGAATATGACCCAACCCAGGATGTTAATTTCATGTCAAAGAGTTTCATCGTCTCGCAGCGCCTTAAAGACTTTTCCGACAAACTTATCCACTGTGTCTCGTCTCAAATTTCGCAAAGATGCTTTGGAATACATTACCCGATCCTAGATATTCGGGGCGATGTGGACTAAATGTTGTTGGGATGGAAAGAGTTGTCGTGAAGTGAAGATGCCTTTGCAGTCATTTTCTTCCGAAATTTCCACTAACCGGCCCTTAACCGGCCCCACGTAATTTATTACTAAATTACTCGACCCGCGCACACGCGGGTCTGCCACCCAAACGATAAATAACGGCCCCTGGCGAGCACGCCAGGTAACTGCCCTCGTCAAGCAGTTAGGACGATGGATTCTTACCTTCTCGTGGTGTCCGGTGTCAGTACCCTCTTATTCTGTGGAGGGGAAGCCAAAGGAATCCGCGTGGGGTGAATAGGGGTCAGGTCGCAGAGTTTTCCGTGGCTGACGACACCCATCCACCCCACGAAAATCAGAGGAAAACGGGTTATGAAAACCATCCGACGACTGCCTACTCGACTCGTACTCGAGACCGAAGCTGGACTTGTTTTCCAGCAGTTGTGGTATCGCCTAGGCAGGAGACAGGACACCTCTGAGCTTGAACACCCTCTGAGATCGCGAGACGCCCTACGAACTTGAACGAGGAAGATATCGAAGACATTACGCAAAATATGAGACAAACGAATGAAAACACATGAAATGGCGTTGAGCGACGAGGGGGAATACAACTGGTGGCGCAGCAGGTTGAGCAAGTCGTACGGGGGCTCCACGGAATGGTCTGGGTCGGAACCTCGTTAAAGCGAAGCTACGGGCAACTCTGACCAGGACATTCCGTGGTCTTTTCCATGCGGGGTGCACAATCTGGCGACGACCCTCGGCGAACTCGTTAAGGCACAGCCACGGGTGCTCGAGAGGGCTGCAAATCCAGGGACACAAGCTTGGTTAGTGGAGGGCGGCTGGGGTATCCTGCTAGGCCAATGGGGATATTCTGAGCATCCTTTGCGAGACACGGTCGGCCGGCAGAGAGAGATATCGGCCGGTAACGCGAAGCAGGGAGACTTCTCCCTGTGGGGCGTGGCACATAATGGCAGTGACGGACGAGTCGAGAGGACTCGACGAGACTGTCTGTGTGGCCCGAGAGGACGGACGCGCGTGTCGGTGTGCAAATAGACAGAAACAGCTACCTCACTCGCACTGAGGACCTGAAATCTACCAGCCAAAGTGGTGTCGTCCTAGTGGGGCAAGTCCAACTTGTCCTGACTATCTCACTCGCACTGAGAACCTGCGGCTGGACGATGGATGTGATGTCGTTCTAGCTGAAATGCTGATGATGCATGCTTAAGGAGCAAACCTGGAGACACCTGGGGTGAGAGGTTTTTGCCGGGGCCTCAATATCTGGAGGGCGCTCATTGAAAGATGCGCGTGCTGAAAACCAGGGCAGTGGCCTGAACAAGCGGGCCTGGTGAAGCTGCTTTGCATCAGTTTCAAGAACTCGTTAAGGCTTGGCCACGGGCAATCTTGGCTGTGTAGTCATGTCTCTTGGCCCTGCCTCCCTCTGCCAGAGGAAACCAAGATCTGTCCAAACATGAGAGTCGGAGGTGAAGGAGTGGTGGTGTGGTTGATTCGGCTCTCAACCCGCAACCCCCTTTTCCCTCCAACGGCTCTCGCTACTCACCACGGCTGGCAACATCAAGGAATAGCTAAGGACCGCTCCCTTATCGCGCTATATCACGATGGAAGCTGTCTTCCGTGAGTAGGGAGTTGCGTGGTTTATCAATTGCAAAGACCTTTTCGCGCCCGGGTCTGACGCGATTGAGTCCAACGCGACTCTGGCGCTGCGAACACTTGTATCGGAGCACTTTCTGCCGTTTGGAAACACTACGTATCATCTATGAGCACTGTGTGTCGTCTGAGAATATCGTCTATGAATACCGCCTATCGTTTACGAACGCTGTCTCGTCTGGAAACACCGCCTATCGTCTGGAAACACCGCCTATCGTCTGGAAACGCTGTCTGTCGTCTGGAAACACTGTCTGTCGTCTGGAAACACTGTCTGTCGTCTGGAAACACTGTCTGTCGTCTGGAAACACTGTCTGTCGTCTGGAAACACTGTCTGTCGTCTGGAAACACTGTCTGTCGTCTGGGAATACTGTCTGTCGTCTGGGAATACTGTCTGTCGTCTGGGAATACTCTCGTCTTACGGGATCTGTCACTGTCGTGTACATACTGAACGTTGCATCGCACACAAGCTAGGGGGCTACATACGACCTAAGGTCGTGAACAGCCTGAGGAATAAATAAATAAATAAATAAATAGATAAATAACGCCAAACAATAATTTTATTCCACCAACCAAATTTGAACTGCTGCTACGCAACCAATATGACCTAATTCTGAAAGAAACACAGAATCCAATTAGAACAGTATCTAACCATAGTATATGACACGTTTGAGTTGAACTCGAAGCAGTTTCCTCCTGGAAAATCTCTTGAGTTGCGGTAACACCTCTCTCTGAAATTTCCGTCTACGCTTGTTGAGCGCTTCTTGCTCACTTGTCTTAAATTCAATCCGTTTCATTTTGGCACAATCGGCTGCAGAGACGATTCCTCTGGTCGAGAAATAAGTTCGGGATGTATCTGCACGAGCGTGACGTGCAAGTGTCGCAGCTTTTGTAGCCTCCTTATCGCGCTCTAGCTCTTTCACTTCATATAGGCATGTCTGTGCGGCCTTTGACAATTTTTCCACGATCTTTTTTGAGCTTCTTAGATCAGAAGAAAGAGCTATAAGCTTGTTTTCAAGTCTCTTAATACGCTGAATACTCTTTGGCGTGGAAAGGTTAGAGGAAGTTGAGTTATCTTCTGTAGAACATAAGGGTGTCCGCTCTTTGCGAGGATCATACGAAACCAGTTGGTCGCAAACAACAGCAGCGTTGACAGGCCAAATGCCTGTTAAGCGGAAGCCGTTGCTGATTGTCGAATTTTTAAAGGTTTTCTGGCGAATTGAGTTGATTGCGGCAAGGAATTCAGTCTTGGTAAACTTGGTGCAGCCAGTTGCGGACTCTGGACGCGTTGACAAACGGTGTCGCTCAGGCGGTGTGTCACCCCCGACTCACCCCTTGCGCGCACACTTCGTCCGACTCGGGAAAAGACCCCACCCACATCACTGTATTTTTCTCAGGCCAACAGCCGTTGTCAAGTCCTTCTGGACAGGAAATAGAGTCCTAGCATAGGGTCAGCAATTGTGTGAAAAGGGAAGCTAGATCAGGTCATTGACTTGAGAGGCCCTACACCAAGAATCCAGTTGGCTAGAGCTTCCTGGCACTGTATACGGTAAATATATATTGTAGCCGCACCTCTCTCGATAAATCAACAACATTTCCTTTTTTAACTACAGTACAGACACCATGACATCAAATTCGCACGCGTGACTTGTTTATCTCTAGTGGCCTCACAAAGACATGACCAATGAAGCCTACACCCGCCCGTTTAAAGTATAACAGCGATACATCATGAAAGAAATGGGACTTGTTCAGTTCAAAGTCAATCACGTATGATACAAATACATATGAAACTAATGCTCAGCAACTCCACGGCCACAAATGTAGGTTCCATATGAAATTGAATACAGCGGTGAATCTTAAGGGAAAAAAATCTTGCGAAAAACGCGACAAAGTAATCCAACGCCGTAGGCGCTGTCTAGGGTTCATTTTATTGTTCATTATAATCAAAGGACCCAATTGAGCCCACTTTTGGCTCATTTCCGTTATCGTGGTTGCCATGGCCGGAAAGAAGAAAAAGGGGGGTTCCATGGACGAGTCCTGGCCGGAACCACCGATCGACCAGAACGACCATGAACCACGCGCGCACGCGAAGAACCTCTTGAAGACTACAAAGCAATGGAAGAAGTCCGCTGGAGAAGGTGGACTGCCGTCTCTCGAACGCTTTGTCCAATTCCTGGACGCCGTGAGCTCTCTGGCGACCAGGATAAAGGAGAGCGACACGCTGGCTGAATTGCAGCGCATCAGCAAAGTGATGAGCGATAACGACCGAAAGCACACCGATATGATTGCCAACATACAGCAATCTATCAACGTGCAAGCTGTGAAGGCCACCACCGCCGCTGGCCAGGTTCTCCCTGGCCGTGTAAAGCCTTCATCGTATCGCGAGGCTCTCGCTAGCCACGTGACCTCTTCACAGTCGTCGCTGGTGTCTGAATGGCTCACAAGAGCCAAGACGAACGGCACTGTTCCAAGCAATGACCTCAGTAGCGGTAGTAGCGCGGTGACCGTGCTATCGCTCTTGATGCGCGAGGACTTGCAGCTCCTCGTTCGTGGTACCGCACGAACGCTAGTTGATCCCCTCCGAAGGGACGAAGCGGAGCTAGTGCGCCGAATCAACAAGGCTATCAGGGCCGACGTCAGAGATTTGGAGCTTCCCGACGAGCGCGGACCTGTCTCTTCCGGTCGAGTTCTCCCCAGTGGTGATGTATTGCTCCAGGTGGACAGCCTCGATCAGGTCCGACAGCTCACTTAAGCTGCAGCGCAGAAAGATAGCAACTGGTGTCACGCTTTCGGCGAGAACGCCGCGCTGAAACGACACGCCTACGCCGTACTGGCGCGAGGGGTGTCCTGCCGCTTCAACCCGTATGAGCCGGGGGCCCGAGCGAGGATCATCGCAGAAAACACAGCAGCCCGAATCAACGACACCACCAAGATAACGCACATTGGATGGCTGATGAGCAAGCGACAGATGGAGGAAGTGCGGCCGGAGTTCGCCAAGCTCGTGGTCGAATTTGCGGACGCTGATGCGGCCAACCAGGCCATCTTACGAGGCCTCACTGTGTACGGCCGAGGCCATGACTACCAGCTATTCGAGGGCAGCCAGCGCCTTCAGCAGTGCTTCCACTGCCAAGGTTACGGACACATCGCCCGCTTCTGCAAGCGCGAGACTCGGTGCGGCTACTGCGCCGAGCCTCATGACACACAGGATTGTACGCACCCACACGACCGCCAGAGGGCCAAGTGCGGATCGTGCGTCAAAGCCGGAAAGGCGAAGGTCAATCATTTTACCTTCGACCGAGAGTGTCCGGTTCGCAAGGAGCAAATCGCCCTTCTTGAATTGAACCGCTTGAAGGGCTCTCAGCTGCACCAGCCGAGGTCTGCAGACATCCCATTCCAAAAGCCTCCTTCTACCGACCATGACCATCCACTGCCATCGGAGTCAGCTGGGGCGAAAGCTCAGGCTCACGCCCAAGCGCTGCAGCCCCGCCGCCAGGGTTCAGGGGGCAGATCTGCCAGTCGCTCTCGATCCACATTCAAGAAGCGCCGCACGGTCACGGCCGACAGGGACGAGGGCACCGAAGCGATCGACGAGGACCTGCGGGCCCACATTGGCACCGCCGACCAGCCTATCGAGAATATTAGCGACGTACAGGTTCAGACTGATCTTCTAAACAAGCCGCAAAGCACCAGAGACCAACCGCAACTGACAGCGACGCTACGCCGGGGTCGAAGCCGCCGTGTCGAAGAGGAGCCAGAAGGCGAGCGCAGCACAGGTCACGAGTCCCAGAACGATCGATGCTAAACGCAACACTCCGAATATTACAGGCGAACTGCTGGAAATCAAGGGATAAGGTCATGATGCATCTCTTCGGCGAAGAAGAGGTGCAGAGAATGGAGATTCTAGCGATCCAAGAGCCGGAGGTCTACGGCTTCGGAGATGCGGGTTCGTTGATGACGACCTACTCACAGGCACTGGGCGGCAACTTTCACGTTCTTCTTCGCCCAACGCTGGTCGGGGACGGCGAGGACGGGAAGCCCCGCGTCTGTTTCTACGTAAACAAGAAGATAGACCCAAAGACATGGTCAGTGAAGCATCACTCGCGAGATCTGAGCACGCTCACCGTTCGCACCGCCCTGGGAGCGATGGATATTCACAATGTCTATGTCCCCAGCAAGGTTGGGGTGGCCCTCGCGGACAGAGCCCGAGTGAGCGCAGCTATTCGCGAATCCCTCACAGTGCTCCGCGCGGCGCTGCACCGAGGGCACTTGGGCAGACAGGTGGTTGTCGGAGACTTTAATCTCCATCATCCCTTGTGGCCGACTTGTCGTCAGGCCAGGTTGCAGGATGCGGATGCGGATGAGCTGATAGGAATTAGCGGTGACCATGGACTCGAGCTGCTGACGGAGCGAGGTATGGTGACATACGATGGCAATGTGTTCGGACATGATGTTGAATCAACGATCGATCTCACATGGGCATCAACGGCGCTGGCCGAACGGATAGTGCGCTGCGACGCGCAGCGTCGATGGCTGTTCGCGGCGGACCACCTACCGGTGCTGACGGAACTCGATCTTCGATGGGATGCGGCCCCGATCAGGGAACTCAAGAACTGGAAGGAAACGGATTGGGACACATGGGGTACCTCCGTTGCGCAGACCGCGTGGCCAAAGAACATTAACACACAACCCGACGTCGACGCCGCCGTGCAATACTTCCTCGACGCGCTAAATGACGCCTCGCAAGGCACGGTGCCGATCATCAAGCTGTGCCAGAGATCCAAGCCAGGATACACTGCAGACCTCAAACCACTGCGGCAGCAGGTGAATCAGGCACGCCGCTGGGCTCGGTCCGGCGGCCCGGCTGATGTGGAAAGGTTTCGACGGATTCGACACGAGCTTGGCCGCGAGAGTAAGAAGGTTGCACGTAGCGCACATCGAGAACGCGTCGCGCAGGCGACAAAAGACATTCAGGGCTTCTGGAGACTGTCCAAGTGGGCGAGGACGCGAGGAACGCCACAATCAACGCACACGCCGACATTGCAAGCCGACGGCATCGAGTATTCCACCGCTGCTGGCAAGGCAGAAATACTGAAAAAGACGCTGTTTCCTCCTGCGCCGCGGGCAAACACCCGAGACATTGATGCTCGAGGCGGTCGCTATCCAGCACCTCATCCAACGCCATCGATCACTACGAGAGAGATCAGGAACACGATCGAGAGGTCTGCACCAAACAAGGCCCTCGGGCCCGACGGCATACCGAATCTCGCACTGAAACACGCCCTTCGTATCCCTGCCGTTCTCACGTTCTTAGCCACCCTCTTCAACGCTTGTCTGCGTTTAGGATACTGCCCACGCCTCTTCCGGGAGTCCACGACAGTGGTTATCCGGAAGCCGGGCAAGCCAGACTATACGACACCGAAGGCATGCCGACCGATCATGCTGCTCTGCACGCTCGGCAAGGCGCTTGAATCAATGATTGCCACACGGCTTAGCTTCCTCGTCGAGGAGTACCGATTGCTGCCAGAAACGCATATTGGAGGCCGTGTGGGACGCTCGTGCGACCACGCTCTTCATCTGTTACTAGAGCGGGTGTACGAAGCGTGGCGACAGGATGATCGTGTCGCTTCGTTGCTCACTCTCGACGTCTCCGGCGCATTCGATAGCGTCTCCCATAAACGGCTCATCCATTGTCTGCGCATGCGCAGAATTCCGGTCGATATCGTGCAATGGGTCGCCAGCTTTCTGAGTGACCGACACACGACGCTGCTCCTGCAAGAGGGAGACATGGGCCGGGGATCGGTGGCCACAGGGATCCCGCAGGGGTCACCGTTGTCGCCGATCCTCTACCTGTTCTACAATGCTGACCTGATCGACACCATTCATGCGGCCGCGCCGGGTTGAGTGCTGGTCACGGGCTATATCGACAACATCTGCATCCTGGTGTGGAGCCTCTCCGCAGCGGAGAACTGCCGACTGCTCACGCGGCTTCATCAAAAAGCCGAGGTGTGGGCCCGACGCCATGCGTCGATCTTTGCACCGGCAAAGTACGGGCTGATGCACATGTGGAAGAAGGGAGTCGGAGCCCGCAAGCCAGACACCGCGACCAACATCCCGCTTATGCTGAACGGCGTCGAAATCCAGCCAACATCATCGCTACGATATCTGGGGATCGAACTAGACGAAAATCTGACCGGCCGTGCGCAGGTTGACCGGTGCCGCAAGAAGGCTGCAGCCCTCGTGGCGGCACTCCGTTCCATTGCGGGCATGACATGGGGCGTCAACACATTCAACCTGCGTCGAATGTGGACTGCCGTGCTGCTGCCGCAGATCGCATTCGCCTGCTCCGCATGGCGGACGGAGGGCGCATACGGGATGAAAGGAGTCGAGGGGACGGCGCGAAGAGCCATGGAATCGATCCAGTATCAAGCTCTGTACAAGATAGCCGGTGCGTTCCGCACGACCTCACGCTCTGCCCTCGAGATCTGTCTGTACGTGCCGCCAGTCTCGATCACGATGCAACGTCTGTCGGAAGAAACCTGCCTACGGCTCCATGCCACGCCGATTGAATCTACGCCGAGAACGGCCGCGGTGCACGGAAATTCAATGGCTACAGCTCATCGTGCCCTTGTTTCTCCGCTACAACGCCTCGAATTGCACCTTTCCAGGAAGGGAATTGATATCGCCAAAGTTGAACGCATTCGGCCGTTCGCCGTGGCACCATGGTGGATGCCCCCCGAAACGCACATCGCATCCACAAAGGAACAAGCCATCGAGGAACACCATCGAGTGATTCGAGCAGCCAACGGGCCGAACCTGGCCCTAGGCTACACCGACGGGAGCGGCACGGCACATGGCGTAGGCGCTTCTGCCACCACGTCCCGGGGGGATGCCATCACAGTGCTCGGCACGCTGGAAACTCACACGGTCTACGCTGCGGAGCTCGAAGGCATCCGTCTTGCCCTGCAGTTGTTCTTGCGCGGCGACGGAAAACGAAACACCGATCAACCCCCCGAACGGCCACCATTTTCACTGACAACCAGGCAGCGATTCGAGCTTGCGCACATCCGCAGCGCAGCTCCGGCCAGCACACGGTGCGAGAGATCTCGTGCCTGGTAGAAGCATTGCGGGGCACTGGATGCCATGTGCGCATCCGGTGGATATCAGGGCATGTGGGCGTGGCGGGCAACGAACGAGCAGACAGGTTGGCGAACGACGCCGCAAATACCCCAATAACGGCACCTCCATCGACGATTCTGCTCTCTGGATGCCGGATGAGACTACGCAGGATTGCTTTCGAGCACTGGACCCAGGAATGGGCCGATGGCGAGCACGGCGCATACATGCGCCTTCTATTCCCGCTGCCTACGAAAGCTATCTTCGAGCTACATGAAACGCTCCCACGAGCAGCAAGCTCAGCTTTGACCCAGATGCAAACCGGCAAGATTGGCCTTCCTGGCTACCTGAACACTATTCCACGATGGCGCGAGGAGCAGCTGGAAGCAAATCCCCTCCGAGATCCGGCACGGTGCAGCTGCGACATTGGGAATCAGGACACACAGCACGTGTTGCTCACCTGTCCTGGCTTTACCGACCTTCGACTTCGTGTGCTGGGCCCGCCGCACGCGCGGACGAGGATAACGTGGAAGGACTGGCTCACCAAGCCGGCCTCAGCAGTCAAAGCGACCACATTCATTCTGAAGACGAGGCTGCTCGGCCAATTTCGGGCGCTACCGAACACTTTTCAGGTCTCCCGCACGGGAAGCCGGTAACACCGGGCATTGTGTCTGCCCTGCTTGCGTCTGCGGACCATAATTACTGTAGCAATCTATCGCCTGCCTCGTTTCGATGAGGCGAGAAGCGCATCAGAGGGGACGAAGGATCGGTGCAAGGCACCGTGCCGCGCCCGGCCGGACGAGTCCGTCAACGGCGGTGGCCACGGCACGCTGTCTTGCGCCGAATCGAACTGATGCGGTTAAAGTACTAATCGAGGGACGGGGGTGTCCAGACAGTTTGATTTTCCTGGAGTGAGCGTGGATCTCTACGACTTCAACGTTATGTTATGGAGGGAGATATTCGGGAGAATTGAAGCGAAAGACGAGCGCTGGAAATCATTTTGCCCTTGCATCATGTCATGTATGTAGTTGTCCCGACTGCCCTATAGAGGTCTGCCGGCAAATCGGCCTTGCGGCTGACAGATCCGTGAATGAATAATCAATCAATCAATCAATCAATCAATCAATCAGTAATTATTCCTCTGAACTACAACAGATCCCTTTTCCTGAGCATGCTTCCAGGGACACGAACTCAACCTTCTTGAGACGGGTTTTCGTCCGAGTTTCTATTGGTCGTAATGCTTTTCTGTTCTCACACCCTCAATTGTTGTGGTGGTCCAGCTACCATGCAGAATATGCCCGCTGGAGTAATAAATTCTTGGTTCACAGTTACAGTGGAATACAGCCTATTTCTCCATAATTTATACAACTGAGCCCGAGTCACGTTTTGTAGCTGTTTATCATGTTTGTTTAACCTGAGGTTCGGTCCTTGGATGGAATCTTCTTCAGGTTCCAAACCCCAGAACCTAACCCACCCAAATGGAGGCTCAGGTTAGGTTCTTCAGGTTCACCCGTGGGTAAGTGCCAGTCTAGGTAGGGGTAATGGTATGAATTATTGAAGTTTGATTGTTAATGTCCATTTTCGATGAAGGGTAGAGCATTTAAAGCGAAAGTGGAGCAGGTGGTTCCCTGACTCGCATCAAGCTTCCAACTGAAGACAAACCTCAATCGAGAATGCTTCTTCTAAACCAGGGCAAATAAACGTCTCTGGCCCAGGCCGTAAGCTGGCGCATACCAGCAACAACAGCATAGATTTCCAAACAACTCTGAGTTGTCCCAAATTGATGATCCGTCCATAATTTTGTCTTTCCATCCTCATATGTTGAAAGTACCAGATGCCACCGATGGCCCTGAATGATAATGCCTGGTATGACGCCGAGACTCGAGATGACTGAAAGCTTTTCCGCTTTGAACTCTACTTGTTCTTCATCTGTTTGTGGTATTTGCATGCCGCGATCAGCTCGTTGTCTTAGAATTTTTTGACCGACGGCCCATCGGAGAAACGACCATTGTGCCGCGTGCCATATACCGATTTGCAGTTGTGCCGTGTCCCAGTGAACACCGGGTCGCTTGGTCTCTATACTCAAAAGAAGAGGCCGTGCGCTGATCGCTTCAAAATCGGTATGATTGACGGTCTGCGTCGGTGAGGCACCACTAAACTTCTTAATGCTGGCCTTCAAAGCTGCGTCTCCATCCACGGAAGCATATACGCATATATCGATCATCTTGATAGGGGATGATGCAGGTTTGAATTCTCGGTGCGGACGAGCAGTGGTACTGAATTTGGGAACTATGTCAGTATAAGAGCCGGAATGACCCTCCGAAGTGCATCTCGCATTTTGTTGAGAGTGAAATAAGTTACTCACCAGCTCATAGCATTGAAGTCATCACATTGACCACCAATGACCTCTTCAAATATGCTTTCAAGAACGCGTAGATGGACTTGGTGATTCCAGCTTGACTCTTCATGGTTGAACTCCTGACATTCATTGGCTTTCCTATGTATCTTTTCCACTTCTTCGAATGTTGGAATTCGGCCAGGCAGCCCATCTAGTTCTTCTGCAGGAAGAAAAGAATGCCTCCATTTACGATGGTCCATGCCTCGTGCCTTAACTTTCGTGATAATTGTATCCTCCAAAGTATGCGGTAGAATGTCATGGGCGCGCCCGATTTCTTCTAAAGTGCTGACCAATTTCTGAGCGGCATCGGGTGCCGCATCAACGTTGAGGGGCTTGCATTCCACACCAGATTCACTGAGACGCAGGTTCATCATTTGTTTCTTGGTCGAGGTAGTTCCTGATGCAATGGAGCTTGTCTCTGAAGCCGACGTGGAAAAGGACCCAGAGGAGCTCACGACACCGCGGATACCGGGACGAGGTGTCGTATCTGGGTCGAACAAGGTACCAAGATTTGAAGGGCTTTTTACTCGCCTTCTTTTCGGCGTCGACGCCATTTTTGTGTAGGTTTCGTCTTCCAGGGAAGCGGGAGGGCTGGCGAGTTGTTGCTTCTGATAGCGTGTTGTAACCGTATGGGTACGCCTTCGTTTCCTAGAGTGATCGGGCAAACCATGAATCCAAGCGATGATAGAGTCTAGATCGTTCATTTTTCGACGCGAAACGAACTCATAATCCGTATTGAAATTGTCGTTGGCCGCTGGGTTGTGCGCTGCAAGTCGTTCACCCCCTCTTATGAGCAGATTCCGGCTCGTGATTGTCCCGGCAACGTCCCACATGAGCCCCATCCCAATCGTCCGTGCACTGCACGTGATGGCCCAAAAGAATTTCATTAAGTTCCAGCACTAAGATTTAATATTTGAATACCTTCAAAGTGTTTGTCAATGTCCCGCTGGGAGTTCACCGATAACAACATGTCAGTATCATCTAGTCTCACCCGTCGGCCACGGGCTATTTTTCTGCTCTGCGGAAGTCTAGTGTCTAAGTTAGTTGCTTCATTTAAACTTATATAATCGTAATTAACGCATTTTGTCAGGATGAGGAATTGATGTACTGGCTAGTACTGAACATGTCCAATAGAATCAGATGATTGATTGAAGGTACAGTGGTGTCTCATAAGTATTTGACCTCAGACTTTGGGTGGGTAGGACCCACTTTTAATACTGCCAGGCAGAAACCTCGGAAATTCTGTCAAATTCAATAGCTAGTTAACGGAGCTCCCAGAGCTTATCTAACGGAGTGGATTTTGGCACTCCGCTTTTGCGGAGTTGAACTTTACCCCATTTGCCACTCCTGATCCTGTCTCATCGATCCCCGCAGCTGTAAATTTGCCTTGAAAATAATCATTCTACTTTATTGGATCGGTGCTCTTGTGTATCTTATCCCACAGCCATGTGAACGAAACTAAAAGAAATATTCGCTGCCAATGCCAGTAATGGCTTATCCGCGTAGTTCAGTTCTACGGATACCAATTGTGTAGATAGGCACAGTGAATTCATATCCAGTTAGCCAGTGACTAGCGCCGTCGAAGGCTATAAGCTTGAACTGAATTGCTATCAAGCGCAGACCCTGAAGTTTGCTATCTCCGGAGTGCAACCCCCCCCAAAAAAAACCTATCTTGCTTGGCAGGAACAGCAAAACATCAACCGAGCCTTATCACGGAGTGGGGGTAGTCCGAAGATAGTTGATCGCCGGAGTGTACTAGGGAAGATACAGTTAGTCCCGGAGTACCCACACCGCTACTATTCAACCGTGCATGCATTTCAATCGTCTCCATCTCTTCGTTCTTATCTTGATTCCTCGGACGACGGGTGAAATCTAGAATATCGGATATCCCCGTTCCGCGATCAGACAACTGTAGCACCAATGCAGATATAGTCGGTGTAGGTGCGTTGAATAAATAATATACGAAGGCCCAGGAGCTGTACACAATTCATGAAATGTTCTGAACATATCTCAATTTTCATCTTCCAAACCTATATATTCCCAGCATGAATGCCCCCCAAAAACACGCCGTTTTCGATGTGGTCGGTACCTGCGTGTCGTTCGATGTATTTCTCAACACTATCGACCAAGTCCTCGGCCCGCGACTGCTGGCGCACAACGTGAACGCGAAAGTATTCGGGTTTGCGTGGATGCAAGCATCCGAACTCGAGTCCTTGATGCTCCACATGTCCAAGCGGAACACACCCTATAAGGAGGTGTTCAACGCTCTCTTCTACCGCGTCTTGTTCATGTCCGGGATCGAAAACCCAAGATCGTTCGCGACCGACGAGGAGAGAGATCTATGCCAGGACGCATATACAAAGTTGGAACTCCGACCAAACTGCCGAGCTATGATGGAAAAATTGAGAAACCACGGTTTCACCATCTGGTGCTTGACCACGGGCGATACAGAAAGAGTTGGCGGCTACTTCAAGCGGGCAGGCTTCGAGATGCCTGCTGAGAACCTCGTCAGTTGCCACCAATTCATGAAGCACGATTCTGCGTTGGAGTCCCCTCTGGCTATGATGAAACCATCCATGGGATCATATCAGCCCATGCTAGAGAAATTCGCTCCCGAGGACCAAAAGTGGTTCGTGGCCGCGCATATGTGGGATGTTAGCGCAGCTGTCAAGGCCGGGTAAGTTGTTTCCACACTCCAAAATCAAAAGGAAAACGGAAGCTAACTTAAATCCAAAACAACCAGCTTCCGTGGCGCTTACTGTTCAATCTATGAGAAGGAGTCTTGCATTGAGATCTTCGATACCAAGATGGATGTCACAGCCAATACTTTACTCGAACTGGCTGACAGCATCATTACTGCGGCTTCCTAAATTCAAAACTCAATTTTTACTATATAAAAAAAATTCTATTTTCTGTTCTCGGATTTTTATAGTGATCGTACTTTGTAAAACTGAGAATTTCGAGAATATTGAGGGAGGTGCTACAACAGTCGAAAGGAGTCAGACGATGGCAATTCTGCTGTATCTACGACTAAATGAAGACACTATAGCGTATGACTGCTGCACCTTTTTTTGATAAATAGACTGTCTTGGGTTATTTGGCCTGAAGGTATCTCAAAGGCAGGTTTCTTTTGATAGGACTTTTATAGTTAACTCTTTCAAATGTTAAAAGACAGTATCACGTATACTTCTAAGTAGCTTGACATTGACGGACAGATGGAGAAGTCAATTGTACCAAGCAGAAGCATTTGTGAACAGCTACAGATTCGCCGAAGCCAGTGGATATTTGTTAACATTTAAAGAGATGATTGATGTCCAGTTACATGAACGTGTACCTGGATCCTGCATTTGAAATTGAACAGACCTACTTCGGCTTATGTGCCAAATTTTCATCCAAGAGCACGCAGTGAACTTCCTAGAAAGTATCTAGTCCTGTGCCTTGGAGGTTCTCCCCCTCGTCCCTCCTTATCTATAGACCGATTCGACCCCTAGGATTACCTCACTCCTCTTCTCCTTGGATGATAACAAGCGATCAAATACTCTTTCCAGTCGGATCATCGCCTCGTCGGCAATCTGACAGTGAACAACAATTCTTCCACCGAAAAGTTTAATTCCTTCTTCCCTACCCACTCGGATCGCTTCATCCACCGTGATGCCGCTGTAAGGCAGATCCAAACAGACCATATTGGTCTCAACCGGTCGAAGAGTTGCGCCACCGCGACCAACCCACATCTTCTCAATAGACTTGGCCTTCTCATGAGTTTCCCTCAGTCGACCACCTTCGCCATTCGGTCCTTTTCCGAAATTCTCCTCGACGGCCACACGAGCCGCAGATGAGATGATTCCGGCCTGTCGAATGCCCCCGCCAATACTCTTTCTCACCCATCGGCAGTGCTCGAGAGTCTTCTTGGGACCCACAATAATGCTCCCAATGGGGGCGGCCAGGCCTTTGGAGAAACACATTTGGGCAGTATCAAAGCACTCCAAATAATCGATTAGTGAGCCGGCCCCGGCAGCTACGGCCTCCCAGATTCTTGCACCGTCTAGGTGCATCTTGATGTTGTTGGCACGAGCAAATGCAGATATCTGACGGACCTCCTCCAAAGGAGTGATGACACCGGCAAGAGTGTTCTCCAGTGAGATGACGCGAGTCGGGGCAATGTGGACGTTGCTGCGAGTGTCTGTGTCCCGTTTGACATCCTCGAGGGTCAGATACTGCCCATTGGCCGGGACACAAGGTTGCATGTGCGCCTGAGACATAGAAGAGCAACCACCGGCCTCAAACTTCAAAATGTGAGATTGATGATGACAGAGAATGGCGTGCGGCGGATGTGTCAAAAGCGAGCGCAGGGCAATCTGGTTTCCCATCGTTCCGGACATGGCCAGGAGACTGTCTTCCTTGCCTGTGAGGTTGGCCATGAACTTCTCAAAGTCTGTCGTCGTCGAATCCTCTTGATACACGTCGTCCATCAACGTCGATTGCGCAATAGCCTTCAGCATGGACAAAGTTGGCGTCGTTATAGTGTCAGTGCGGAAATCGTAGGCCGCAGGTCCAGCATCGCACCAGGAGCTTGACACTGAAATCTGCTCGGATGATTGACTTCTTCCATGTTGGAAGGGGGATGTTTCAATGCTACCCATGGCAAAAAATAAAGATTCAATTACTGTTCTCTTAGAAGTTGAGTCGCGTTAAAAAGATGTGGAAGTGGACCTCAAGTAAAACTAATTTTATAAATAATTTTTAATCAAGGTAAAAAAGTGATGTTCAGGATTCTCGCTCTGGATGCCAATTTCCTGGAAGAATCATTATTAGATCGAATTGTCAAACAGCCTGCATCCTTACTCCGTTATCTCTTTTCTCCGCCCCGTTCTTCTCGGTATCAACAAATGAGAAGGTGGTCACTTAAAGTGGGGACTCCGTAGTCCGTAGTCCGTATTCCGTTGAGCCATTGTATCGGGCTTCTGGGAGCGGAGTGGGCCCAAAAGCGATAAGAGAGCATATGGAACTGTCCATCAGAAATATCGACAAATACTACAATACAGCACAAACGTTAGGTTGTGGCTCATGACCGAGTCATCAAGTCGAAAAAGGCAAATGCGCTTGCAAAAGGAAATCATTTTGGCGCTCAATCTCCGCGGGAACATACTAAATGTGACTTTCCCTTTCTTCAAGTCTGCCTGTTCTCTTTTTCTGCCAGACTTGACGCCTTTCTCTCTACTTAGCTATTGAGCAGGGAGCTCACAAGGCATTTTTGATTGTGTACTCTATCCTATGGAGGGCATTCGATTGAGCCTGTGTCGAATTAGGGCGCTTTGCTCTTCACTATGGGAGAAAAAAGGGGACTACCCTCAGTCGAATTGGATATACTCACCCTGAGTCGCGAGGTTTAGTCAACCCCAATTGGTCTAAAAATTTTAGAAGCTACAATTATGTAGCTAATATACCCCCCCACCCCCATTTACATCCGAGCTCACGTAAACGTATATTTGGTTTGAAATCCGCTGTTTTTTTGATGGGGGATCAGAAGTGGGTCCAATTTTCACTGTGACCGGGTTACCCAGTCAACCACCTCTACAATATGAGATCAATTGAACATGTCAGCATATAGCTTATGCTTTAAATTAGTCCGAAATCAGTGCAAAATCAGGGGGAAGTCAATTGAGGGGTCGATCTGAATCTCACTTTGTTTTTATCCCAACTTTCGACCGCAATCACCAATACCACGTGAAGTTATAAGCATTCAATATATATTGCTAGTATTTCAGGATGTTAGAAAACTTAGGGCTATGATGTTTTGTACTATTGCTGATTGGTGCGGCTCTTTCGACCTCTCGATGGGGTGGGTGCGTCTCTTTTGAATATTGACGAACTAAGGGAGTGGTCAAATACCACTAGGACCCTTCGGGACAGGCTTGCTCATCGTTCACCCAATTTTCCCTAGTATTCGTATAGTATTCGTGCTAGACTCGGAAGTACGGTGGCGCCGGAGCTCGGATTATGCAGACCCCTGAGATCGCCCAACCGATCTCAACACCTTCAATTAATCATCTGATTCTATTGGACATGGTTCAGTACTGGCCAGTATATCAATTCCTCAACCTGATAATTCCTTCTGGATGCTGTCTCTCGGTCTTCGCTGGTCACCTCTGGTGTACTCGTCAAGGGGAGCCGTGAAGCATCTGCCCATTCTCCGTCCTTGGTTTCCAACCCCCTTTCTCCATTCGTCGGTTCGTCGTTGTCAAAGCATGCCCTTAGGGACATTGTATGGCTGGCCGTTATGTATCCGCAGCGCTGTTCCATGGTGGTCTGTTCCTGTAATTACATTGGCAGGGGTCAGAGTTCCGTATTTAGTGCCTGTGAAGTCATGGTACGGAAGAATCCACTAATCAGGCAGGCAGCTTGTTTGGGGCCTATGCAAATCGGAGCGAGATATCGTGGCTTCCCCTGCTGTCACTGAGTGAAACCATGCTGTCTGGCTGTATAGAATCACCACAGCTTGATAAGGTGCCTGAATTTGGTACTCTAAACTCATGCTTCGCAGCTGGATAGATCAAGGTGAAGTATTCTCTCTCCAGTGTGGGTTGCACTTCTTCCCGCTAATATTGCAACCTCCGTTGATGCTTTTGGAGATATTCTAGTGAATCAGATTTACTTAACAGAGCTTACTGAGAACAGGGTGTGGCCTTGGGGAAGGTTATGTTCCTCATAATAGCTGTTGATTTTGAGCGACGCTGTGGAGAGTAGCATCAGGCCAGGGGGTTTAATACTTTACAGCCCGAAAGAAGTGGGTTTTGGAAGAAGATCTGAAATTCTTGGTTCATTCTGGTTACATAAGGCTCTATACTGAGCACCGATTCCCCCGCTGCAGTTTAAAAAGAATGTTGGCAGTCTCAGCATCACTAACAAGCATACAAGTGACGAGACATGATTTGCGGATCGTTACAGCAGAGCATGATGGCATTTCCGTCGCAGAAGGCATGTCCGTCGCAGAAATCCCTCGTCCTGGTGACTACCGCGTTAAACCAATTAGTGCCTTTTGCTGATTCGAATATTGAGATCCTGTTTCTCCCAGAGCATATAGATTTTTTGTTTCTCTATCCAATTCGTGCTATCTGGCAAGAGCTCATCCAAGTTGTAATGCCAGAGGATATTGACAAGGATCATGCGCATCTCAGCCCATGCTAAACTAGTAAGGTGGTTAATTTTCTTCAGAAGAGCAGTGATTGTATGTTTCTAGCAAACATCCAAAATATGGGGCATTACTTGCAGGACACGGAGAATGGTAGGGAAGAATCTACACTTACTTTTTGCCTAGACAGTTCCTTGCACCGATACTAAAAGGCTGGAATACGCTCCGGTTATCGGACCGAAACTCCAGGGGGCAGTCATTTATCCACCGCTCAGGGAGAAATTCATCTGGACGTCGGAAGTTCAACGGGGAACGAAACGCGGCAAACAAATGGACTGTGACGCTAGTGTGTGGAGGAACGAACTCGCCGGCAACAACGCCACCTTGGGCCGGTACTACACGGAAAAGACTATCCGCCGCCGGAGGGTACAGTCGAAGAGCTTCGGAAAGAACTGCATTGACATAATCATGTTTTTGGAGCTCTTGGAAAGTGATTCCGGTCGAATCAGGAAAATCGCCTCGAATGATTGAAGTGGCTTTTTGCAAGGTGCCAGGGTTCTTGAGAAGCAGATAGGTCAGGCCGGACATTAAAGTGGCCGCTGTTGCTACCGATTAATACAAGTCAAGTTCAACTTGAATCAAGGATTGTGACTGACTAGTTTCGCTCCCGGCGATAATCCAGGTGATCGACGATACAGCAATTTCCGCCTCAGATAATCTAAAAAAAGGCGTCAAAGTGAACTCGAGATTCGTTAAGTGCCTGAGAACTGACCCTCGCTCACCGGTATGTCGCAAAAGATAAGACATGAAGTCAGGTCGCTCTGTTCCGCGCTTAATTCTTTTCTGTGCCTGCTCTGCACCGAATCCAATCGCGTTCTTTGAGTGAACCAGCTGTCGCCTGGGAGATATCAATGCTATTGTGATGTAGGCCATCCAACTGGGATAGCGAGACAGCTCTCGGAAAAAGGAATAGATTTTGAGACTCCCAAAAAGATTCTCGAGCCACGGGTGCATCTCATTCTTTTCAAGTCCTCCAAAGCTCTCGCCAAATGCCAGCTCGCCAATAATATCCGTAGTAAGGTAATTAAACCACTTGACCGCATTAATGACACCGTTCTGGGCGATATTTAGTTCTTCATCTAGGCAAGAAATGAACAGATCAATATATTTCTGTACGTAAGCCTCCTGCAAGTATAACGCTTTTTCCGAGAAGGCATGGGCTTGGGCTCGACGTAGACGACGATGGTCGTCATCATTTGCGTTAGACTAGAATAAATAATCAGTCGTCCTGCTGTGCCAAATAGCCCGAGGATCCAGCAGCTCTTACAATATTGCTTGCATCCTTGTCCGACTTGATGTAGTACTTGGGGTCCTTCGAGAAATTGCCACGCATACTGCCTTTTTTCAGGCCATAGATGTCTTGAGGGGTTTCATAGGGTCAGCAACAGTGTTTCTTCGCTCCCTTGCGAAGACTTACCGTTCCAGGCCTCGCTACACGTGTAGGACAGAGTATCAGGAGCAATGCGGACAACATGACCGTACTTTCTATGCAGCCTTTGCGTTCGTGGAGTTATAGTGCCTCGCAAGAGATGAAACGTGTACGGAATGCGGGTCGCTGCAAATAGCTTTGGACCTGGGTACCTTCTTAATGGATGAAACCAAAGATTGTATACCAGAGTATAGGTGGTGTAAATGATCAGCTATGAAGTTTTGATATTAGTCTTTTCAGCGAGTTAATAGATGCCAAGGCTGGGAATGTTCACTGACAACATAGGCAGCAAGGGCGCTCAGAGTTGCTAAAGGCGGCATCTTCAAGATCATGGAGGGCATGTCAGTGCTAATGAACACAGAAAGCAAAATCTAGGGATTGTTAATGTGACATATTCGGTTTATCTTTGAACATACTTATACCCTTACAGGGGGCGTGTGGGGTGGATCTAGACGTATCGAGAGTTCCCTGCCGGGCAGGAAAGATACCCAAGAGCGCAATATACGAATACGGGTAGTAATTATGGAGCTCAATAATTGAACACCCCAAAATTAGTTGAACACCCCATTATTTCCATATCTGGTATAGCCTCGAAATGGTATTTCAGCTGGTAATATTGCAATCCGGACCAGTTGCCAGTTTCGTACAGACTTCTGAAGGCAGGTCACATGATGTAGTCACATGATCCACGATCTCAGAGGTCCACGGTGTAAAATTACGTCATCAAAACACAGAAATCACAACAACACAGCACACAGCACACAATATATGATGTAAGCATGACATAATTCTGGTTCCCATATTGAAAAGCTGCAATTTCTAAGGTAAAATATAGCTTCAATTCCAGTCAAATTACGCAATTTAGAACTCCATGACGCCCGTGAATTCGCCTGGTATACCCATATACTGACCAGGTCGACCTCGCCGGCGACCCCTCGCTGCTCCTCTACCCCTCGCTGCCCCTCGCCCTGCACCTCGACCTGCACCTCGCTGACTGGCGCCTGCCTGGGCACCGGTATACAGCTGGGCAACCTCATCCAGCATGCGCTCATGCTCCGCCCGCTGCTGGTCTTGCTCCTCCTCACGTAGCATGGCCTCTTGCTGACTAAATCCCCTCTCTTGAGCGACCTCCTGCTGCGCTTGCACGACCTCGAACGATGACGGTATACGGCGTGTGTCCGGGGATCGAGCTGGGGTCGAAGGGGTTGAGGTAGCACCTGCTGGGCGACCTCGCCCATGGGTGACCACCCGGGGATTGTTGACTTGGATATGAAGGTGCTGGTTGATAGGGGTGGTATTTGACTCCACGAGCCACCACTGGGGGTGGAAGTCTATGATCTGAAGCGGCCGCTCAAGAACCCAGCATTCTTCCAAGGTGTGGATACAGGGAAACCCCGTTCCTGTCGAGTGCGAAGGACATTCACATGGTACCCGGATAGCAGGCTTATCAGGGTGGTAAGGAAGGTATTTCTTGAAGAGCTGCGTAACCCAGTCGATTGCATGTACTGATACCTTCATGGCGACGTCTTTGGTGAGGAGGAAGAGGCCCGATGGCCGGCGGGTTTATTGATCTGCAACTTTGCTCTGAATTGCCTCATACCGGCGGCAAATAGTCCGTTCAAACGATTGTACAACCGTAAGGAGATCGCCCCGTGGACCCTAGAAAAAATGAAGCATTAGCATACCATAATGAAGGAGTCAGAGGGGTATTTCAAGGAGGTTAGCTTACCCTGAAGTCACTCTTTAGCACATGGTGTGCGCCTTCGTTCCGTGAGGTTGAAATTTGATCAAAATGAAGGTTGTTACGTGTATGACAACGTAGAAACCGAAGCCCACTATCAAGTATCCATTCACGGTGGATATAGGCGTGGAGACCGACAAAGATAGGCTGTTTATACTGCAATTTGAATCGCTCCCAGCGCCTCTCCATACTGTCAATATCCATCGCAAAGGCGACAGAGATCCACTTCTGCCGCATCTCTTGCCACCGTTGAATAACCTCTATTCGTCGCTCTTCTGGGGTCCTTACACCAAGGAGCTCACCAGAGGCAATGAGGTCGAGAATCCATCTAAAAGAAGCATTAAATCAAGCTCGCTGGAGGTGTGGATCGAGGTGTGGATCGAGGTGTAGATCGACGACTTACCTTGTGAGAAGTGGTCGAGCTTTTTTGTAGATATTCTGGTTAATATGCCATAGACAGAGCATGGATTTTGCCTCCGGAAGCACGTAGTGAATAGCGTTTAATAACGCCTGCTCCTTATCCGTGAAAATCGTCTCTGGCATAGTAATTTGCTCTATATCCAAGACGTCTATAAGACTCTGGAGAGCAAAACGATAACTTTCCTCCCTCTCGTTCTGTAGGAAGGCAAACCCTGCAAAAAAAGTGGCGCCAACAGACGAGACTCCCACAATATTCAACATCGGCATCTTATACCGGTTCGTCTTGTAGGTGCAATCCATCCAGAGGACGTACGAGTGCTTCCGGAGTAGCGCAATACTCGATTTGTGTATCCCGAAGAGGCAGAAAAGCGTGTCATCTTCAGGGCGTACTTTATATCGGAATGTCCAGTCACCACCCTTCGGGAGCTCCTCGAGGAGAGCTTGAATCGACTGCCGCCCATCAAGTAGGTCAAGACGTACTTGTTGCCGTAGATTATGGAGATCTTGTGCTTGGATAGATAGATGCTTCGCTTGGTGGAGGCTAGTGAGGATATGCCGTATCGGAATACCCTGCTCGAGTTGTAGAATGATCTCCTCGCGGGATTTCTGGATAATTGCACGCCTGTGTACCGGGTGAGTTGATTCACGCGAGGGCCCATGGTTATGGTGTAGATGCTCAATTGTCATATAAAACCCGCCCATACCGCATCGCCGTAGCGTCATACGGAAAGGACACTCGGTTGATCGAGTCGAGCTCCTTCGCCGTCGGTCGGCGTCGGAGATTTGAGCTGAATAGCTTCTTCCTCGATCGCAGCGAATATATACTGCGCTTATATCACCATGTCGACCCCGTTTTGAGCGACTGATAGCAAGCCCATGTCCGCATGAAGCAGCCCACTTATTGAGGGCCTGTAATCCATCTCTTGGAGTGTCGAAGACCTGCCCAGGTCGAGGTGTATCTTGAGGCTCGTCTCCAGAGGCAGATTGCTCGTCTTCGGAGGCGTATTCGAAGAGCGCGAGCGGGTGGAACTCGGCGATCGTGTCAGGTTCTGATTCGAGCTCATCCCAGTCTTCAAATAGGTCAATTTCATGGTCAATTGGGTCAAATTCAAGATCTGACTCCTCAGAAGTAAGAATGGGGGTAGAATCGTCCATTTCGACGTCCATTTCTGCTGGAAAAAGGAGGAAAATGACTCACCTGGTGCTGCTGCTGTGGGCAGGCAAATTGACCATGGAGAATTGTGATCTTGACCAGGGCATGATGCCCTGGTTGAGATACTAATACTAAGCGACAGCGAGGTGTGATAGCGAGCTGCCAGGGTCGTCAGGACCTATTCGTGTTGCCCAGGGCAACCGGATACTGACCTTAGCTAGGTCATGTGACCTGCCTTCAGAAGTCTGTACGAAACTGGCAACTGGTCCGGATTGCAATATTACCAGCTGAAATACCATTTCGAGGCTATACCAGATATGGAAATAATGGGGTGTTCAACTAATTTTGGGGTGTTCAATTATTGAGCTCCGTAATTATATGTAAGTTGCACAGGAAAATACCATACGTCTACTCGGATCCGACAGACCTGCGAAGTGCGATGTTGGATCCCTTATACTAGCGTATCGTCCTGTTACCCTGATACGCACTACTCATGCATTAGGGTTAGACTTGTACCTATAACACTGGGTCGTGACCCCGCCACAACAGATATAACTATCATACGCATGCCACAAGATGTGGAGAACGGCAAGTGAGCCATTGGTACATAGTATATATCATCACTTACCCACCCGTATTCGTATATGAAGAAATACGATTAGCTGAAGTCTGGTTCAGCTCGTTGTGGTTTAGTTCATTTCCATACGTCACCCAATTAGCCCACCCTCATTTTAGATCGATTGGTTTGACTTTTCCGAAATCATGTTGACGCATTTATCCCTGTATGGTGTTCTATGACCTGACTCCAATCCCCTCTCATAGGAGTTAATGGAATAAACCGTCCCTCGCTTTTCTCTTTTGTGGTTTTCCGTCGCGTGCCTCACAAATGTCGCGAGCCAGCGGTGCCAATGAGTGCAACAGGGACTGGGAGAAAAATCGAGGAAATCTCTCCGTGGATTTCCGTACCCTTCCGCAAGCTCCTGCAGCATTTAAGATTAATATTACCCCGGGGTGGGGGGGTTTACGGCTTATCTGGGTATTTCTGTCCAGGTCCAGCATCTGACGAGCAGGAGGCTGAACCGACCTCAGGCGGGCGAGCGCATCATGGTTTGAATCTGGAGTCACATGTTGATCCTCCCCGAGTTTAAGTTGCGCGAGCCGAATGAAATCTTGAGACACTAGCAATCTAACTGGGACACGGCAACCAAAGCAATGAAATCGCTTTGGTTTTCTGATCGCCCGCCTTTTAAACTCGACTCTTGGCCTCTTGAAGATTGTTCAAGCATTGTTCGAGGATTTCATTGTTCGAGGATTCCATTCTCTGATTGGATGGAGTTATAGCCGCTACGGACGAAACAATGAGGCATACTTAGATCAATGATACGAAATGCATCATAGTTGAACGCTAGTGTATACATCAAGGTGCAATGGCCGAGCTTCTGGCTGAGATTCTAGCCATGAGTAGAAAATAGAAGACAAGCTTCGACTAACGTTTCTTTCTTCCAGCTCTCATCGAAGGGAATATCGCCACCCTCAATAAAAGAAATCACACCACGAATAAGATTATTGTACCATGTTAAATAAAGTTATTCGGGTCTTATCTCCAAGATCAGCATTTGTCTCAAAACTAGATAAATTGACTCACCTAATTGGCCTTTTTTCGTATCTTATTTCATTTTCTCCGATTGTCAAATTCCCCGGACTTTCACCGGCGTATGTTCCATTCCGTGCCCAACAGCTTGTTTTGCGGGCCGTACAAAAACATCGGGAAATTCATGCATTCAACTTTGCTCGGAAACAGCTTCCTCGGGACTCGCTCTGCGTTGGATGGACGTGTCCTGAATCAGTGGAATTGCATAATCTTCTGTTATCCCTTGATGATTACAAAGTGAAAGTAAGATCCAAGTCTTTTTACTGTCCCGAACCTTAGGCACAATTCACAATCTGCGGCGCCTGGTTACTAGCATCCGCCACGCTGCTGTACACCGAATTTCGCATGACCAATCAAATCAGTTCCAACTGAGGGGCCTTGCTGGTCCATAACCTACTAAAAGCCTGGCAGAATCAATTGGTAGTATATCCCAATGATTCCCAGAACACCGGACTGTACGAACTAATCTTTCCTACAATTTAAATTGTGGAGTATGTAGGAATACTTGCAACGGTAATTATAGACTATTTTTGAATGTTCAAGAGAGAGGCAGCGTGAGCATAGAAAAGTGATTCAGAGTCAATTCTTCAGCTTCTTTATACGTTTGATGGGACTTTTGCGGACGACCACGCGCGAATCCGGTCACCCCAGTACCAAAAGCAGATTGGAACTGGGGCCAAGGCCGCACTGAAGGCCCCCAGGATGATTGTGGTTCGAGCGACACCAAGTGCCTGGACCATCTGATTTGCGAAGAGGGGAAAGACAGCTCCAAAAACACTTCGCATCGACCCATTGACCCCCATTGCACTGTTGGCCATACTCGTATAGTTATCAACGATGTAGTTGAATCCCTGGATGAAGAGCAGATACATCCCGCAGCCAATCAGGAAACTGGCACAGACGGGACTAGGCCATGGGATGTCCGGCGTGGCCGTCCAGGCGAACCAGAATATGCCAATAGGAACCATGATGCCGCCAACAATCATTGGGGGCAGACGGCCTTCGGGAATGAAGGTGCCATCGGGAGTGTGGCAGCGGTGGCGGAAGTACATCTGGTTGTGGATGATAATGCCGATTGCTCCGGTAAAGACGCCGCAGATAATTGCCATGAGTGGGAGGTATTTCAAACTTGTAGACCATCCGCGGTTTTCTCCAAAGGCGACAGGATATGTTTGGTAGAACAGGAAGAGGACTCCATAGACAAAGGACTGATATAAGGTCAGAAGAGCGAGGATAGGTTGAGTAGTGAATAACCCTAAGGTGATATCGCTGCTTGTCAGCAGCGTTTCCTTCTCACTCTGATGAGTTAATGTAAGGCGAAAGGGATGTTAACGCACAGAACGGTCGAAGTAGATATACTCGCGTAATCTCCTCTAGGCTAAAGCCCTCCTTCTCCGATGCCGTCTTGATGTCCGGATTACCGGTATTCCTACGTAAGCCCCTGGCTTTCTTGCGCAGAATCACGGGGGGATACGTCTCAGGGAAGACGAATGCACAGAGGAGCGATGCGCTCAGTCCCACGATGACAACTACCCACATGTTCCATCTCCAGTCGAGCGTCGAAGAGCCCATGATGAATCCTCCAAATACCGGACCAAAGGTAGGACCAGAAAAGACGAGCGACACAGCCAGAGCCATAGCGATTCCACGATGAGCCATTGGCCAGCAGTCACTGATGACCCCCCGAATATGGCGACCGGCGCCACCCCAAAAAGGCCTCCAAAGAAACGGCCGATGAGGACGATAGGGAGATTGTTGCCGAGCGCCGGCATCAGGTCAAAGAGGGAAGAGATGGTAATTCCGAATAGCATGGGCCATTTGCGGCCGAACCGCTCAGAAAGAGAACCGAAAGCGAGGAACCCGAAAACGTAGCCCTAAAGCTCAACTTGAGTTCCAATCATTTTCCGAAAAAAGGATGACGACGCGTAGAGCTGGATGGCAACGTACCGTTAAGAATAACGTCGTACCTAGGACGGCGACTTTATGGCTGATATTGAACTCCTGCATGAATTTCTGGTTACCAGTCTCAAAGATGCTGCTGGCCACTGTCCCGATTAAATTCAGGATGGCCACCGCCAATGTGACCCAAATTCTCCAAGGGAAGGACCAATTGAGTGCAAGTTGAGGATCGTCCGGTCCCTCAAAATCTACTAGAGAGGGATAGTCACCCTCTTGGTCATACTGCTCCGCACGAACTTTCGAACTATTCGAAGTTCGCGAATTTCAATGAATCGAATCGAATTCGAACCTTGGGTTTCGGGCGTCGAATCTATGGGCGATTCGATTCGTCAAAATTCGCGAATTTCGAACAGGTTCGCGAACTAATATCTAGTATCCAAGTAGGGGTTTCCTCATGCGGACAGCCATAACCTCAACAACGCTGGCCACTGCATCCATTGGATTCGCACATAGAGAATTGTTCTATGTATGGTTCATAAAATTTTATTCTATGCTATTAAAACTATCACGATGTAACTATTCAGACTTCCAACGTCCAGCATCTTTCAGCCTTAATAAGGTCCCAAGCGTCCTTCCTTTCATGGAGAAACGTCGAATTCCAAGAACATCTCTCCCATTATTGAACAATCTCTCGATATCCACCTCTGCTGCCGGTATAGCAAGGTGATCTTGTGCTACCTGGGCCATGCAGGTAAACTCAAGCCTGTTGATCTTCCACCAGTTTCGTATGAATTCAGTCTGGCTCTGGCTTATATCGAAGCCAGTGCTGATTGTAGGCGTATCGAAATACTGGTCGATATCAGACTCAGCGACGTTATACTGTGTAGGCTGAAAGGCTTCCAGAAATCGATATTCGAAGCTCTTGTAACTTGTGTTTAGAGCAACCGATATAGGCTGTTTTGGGGTGGGATATGCTTTTTTTAGGAACACTCTGATTCGGTCGATGATCCTCTCTCCATCTGGCAGCGCTTTGAGCCACTTGGTCTTGATCCGAGGGTCCAGAACACTTGCGATATAGTATATGTCGTTGTCTTTGACGCGGTCGTGGTAGTGCTCCAGAAGCGTGATTCCATCAGATATAGGAACAGTTAGAGCTGGCGAGACATTCTGCCAATCGCCTCGCCGTTCCTTAATAGCCAAGAGTATAGAACGGAGCTCTTCAAACATCCGCGCTGCCATGTGGATTGAGGGGCTATCCCGAGAGACGTACTCAGTATATTCGTTGAACGGAGCCAAGATTTTCTTGATATCTGAGAGCTGTCTCCAATCGTTAGGTGTGAGACGTAAGGCTTCAATATCCGGCTCGTCGTTGACTGTATCTTCGAGCTGCCGGCGACACTCTTCCGCTCTCTCAATCATAACAAAAGTAGAGTTCCATCGAGTATCAACATCGTAGTGGATGGCTTTTGTACAGCCAGGTCGATTATCCCACTTCTGTATTCGCTGGGGAGATCGCGCAATCCAAAGGACAAGTAGCCGAAGCTTTGCAATCGGGGAAGTAGGAACGCTTATTGTCTTCCAGCTCGTCTTAGCAACACCATCAAGGAAGTCACAAGCTTCCCTATGTGAACTTGCGCGTAAAGACCTCAATATCCTTTTCATAACCAAATTTAGGATGTGAGCAAAGCAGCGGATTTGGGAGTTCTGGGTAAATTTCATCGTCCCTTCTCGAATAACAGTATCGGCCAGGTACTCATCGTACCGCTGACACAGCTTTTGGAAAAGACATCGATGTAGCGTATCATTGTTAGACGCGTTGTCAGCTGTAATTGTCA
Source organism: Penicillium frequentans (assembly GCA_028828275.1). Classification (NCBI taxonomy): domain Eukaryota; kingdom Fungi; phylum Ascomycota; class Eurotiomycetes; order Eurotiales; family Aspergillaceae; genus Penicillium; species Penicillium frequentans. Next base: position 927,583 of record JAQIZY010000003.1, on the reverse strand, counting down.
TAACTTTATCAGATATATGAAATCTCTCAAGAACCGTCGCAACAATACTTGCAAGATTTTCCCCAGAGTGGTTGCCTGTGATTTCAACAAACTCAATACAAGCTCGGTGTTGCTGGAAAGCAGATGACATCCAATGAGCATTGATTGCTAGCATTGGTAATGAATTCTGGCTTGTCCAGCCATCAAGAGATAGCGCGATTGAGGATGCCGAAGCCATCAAGATTCGATGTTCACTGTCTAGAGCATCAAGCCGAAGACTTAATCGGCGCGAAACGGTGTCCGCACTTGGTATAGACGCCTCAAAGTCTACAGACCTCAACATGGCCTTAAACGAAGGTTGCTCGACGCATGTAAACGGCTGACAGGTAGATGTAATCCAATCTAAGATAGCCTCTTCGAATGGGAGCTTCTTTTCCTTGGTAATCCATGAGCTTAACGGCCCTTGGCGCTCTGAATGGCCGTCCTGAAAGAGCTTGTGGGTTTGCTGCAGGTGCTGTTTCAATGCCGTAGTTGAGGATCGTAGTCTCGATGCAAATCGAAAGAATTGACATGTAGATGGTGATACAATACACCGATGTTTAAGCTCGGGCCGCTCCTTATTTCCTAATCTCCACGTACCAGATTCAGGTGTTGTTTGGTAGTATTTCCACACCCAGCTACGCTCTTTCAACCTAGTCCCATCTCTCTGCTTGATTTCGACACACTCAGTCTCGCATTCAACCTGAGATATTGATTGTGAAGGGCATATATCCGTATCAAGATTCGACAAGCTGATAGAAACGTTGCTGGGAGCGGTCGGAGAGGTTGAAGCCGGAGTAGTTGGTAAGTTAAGGGCGGGTCGGGCCGCAGTCTTTTTTCGAGGTCGTGGAAGTGGGATATCCTCTGCAAGCAGACCATACTTATGAAGCGCTGCATAATCGCGTTTATTCTTCCTGGTGTTAGGGCAGTCGAATGTGGTTGCAGGTAGAGATGTCATCTGTATGGTTATATTAGATTATCATACTTGTGTCATAATTGATCGCTTACTTTGGAGCACCAGAAGGGATGATTTTCAGTAGCTTTTGACCAAGATTTGGATGTTACTCTTGGTAAAAGCACGTTCACGCGGAGACGCGTTCTTGTAGAATCTCCGCTAGCCCGATTAGACCACCCATTTACTCTACATCGTATATAATATGCGATTGCTCATATTTTGACTCCATATCGACAGACTACGTGTATCTGAATACGGTCTATGAGCTGGTATAATTTGAAACAAAACAGACCACAGATACGATTACGGACTTGTTGGGCAATCTTGGGAGTGGAATTATATATTTTTGATAAAGGGTTGGGGCGAGAATCTGTATCTACTGATACTGCTCTACAGCTTGTTCAACCCAAAGCCAAAGTGCTCAAATTTATGTAGAACTAAATGGAGCTATCTCTGAGTTTATCAATTAGCTAATTACTAAACTAAATACTGCATGTGATGTCGATTGCTCACCATCGAGTAGAACAACAGATATAGAACGATATAGTCGTACGTGACTTACCGCTTTCCAAATAGGGGTTTAATACAAAAAGTTCGCGAACTTCGAATCGAACTCGAATCGGTCTTCAATTCGAAGCCGTACGAACCGTAATTATCGATATTAATTCGAATCGAATCGAATCTGGCAAAAGTTCGATTCGATTCGATTCGTGCGGAGCGGTAGCGGGAGGTCCGTTCCTACTAATTTTACCTAAACATAGCTCCCAAATTAGTATCATAGAATAGATATCATATCCAAAAGGCCAAAAAGACCATAGGTTTGATCAAAGCGGCAGACTGGCAATCCGAATTTCTACTCTCAGGGTTAAATTGTGGCAGGTAATACGATTGGTAGGTACCCAGATGAACGGGAAAAACTGTCGGAATTGTGGATCTATGTAATTAAGATAATCCGGAGCGTTCTTCCGGATGTTAGTCAGCGGATCACATTTTGAGTGCACGGAGGAGAGATTGAATAAACAGACTGTTACACCGACGAGAACATACCATTGGTTGACGAGATTACGGCTGGTTACGTGATCCGAGAGTTATGAGCCCGGCTTATCTCTGATATCATTCATGGAACGGATTTTGAGGCGATTCAGACGTGATTGGATCGTTTGAGTAGTTCTTCTGAGCATTGACAAAGCACGCATATGCTGCGTCAAAACCGCCTCCGAGATCACGATATACGATCAGACCAGTAACATTAACCATGGACTCGACGAGTACTTTCTCACAATGGAGAGGAGAGAAGCTAAAGAGTGCATCGCAATGGCATTCTTGGTATGCTGCACTGAGGCGGTATGCGCAGAATCTAGATGTATGGGTTTACTGTAACCCGGAGCTATCTAGAGGCCACCTGAGGCACCCTATGGAGCTACCAGTTCGGCCCGAGATGCCAGTATTCCAAGTGGTGGAAGATCTGTCTGCGGCGCAGCTTCGGCTCCTAAAAGAGGAACATAAGGAGGAGAAGGCAAGCTGGAGAGATGATATGGATCTCTACAAACTCAGCTTGGCTGAATATAAGGAGCAACAGAAGGGACTTCGTCTGGTGGATCAAGCAATTACAATCTCGATTGAGGCGAAACTCCAGCGAATCATGGATCGCCTTGAGACACCATACGAGAGACTCAGGTTCCTACACAAGCGGTTTGCGCGATCAAATTCATACAACGTGGAGGTGCTCCTTCGATGGAGGGAAGAGGACATCAAAGGCCCGAAGAAGGGTACGAATGTTTTGCAATGGCTAGAAGATTGGGAGCTTCTACGTGAAGAAGTTATCAAACTGCAGCTTGAAAGTGATGCCTTCCATTCAGTTCTCTTCTTAAAGGCCGTCAAGGAGATTCTACCAACTTGGTGGGAGGCTCGGTACCAGCAGATTGTGATTGAGAATCAGCCTACGAATATGGTTGCTCTTCTTGACTCTTTTCGAGCGTCATATACCGAAACTCGAAGGCAAACGATGGCGCCTGCTGTGCCAAATTCGAAGCCAGCGTTCGCAACATCAACATGGCAGGGTCACAAAGAGGCCAAGCCTGGAAAACCATCGGAAAAGTTCATTGAATTCAAGAATCGGCGTGCGTGCCCGTGTGGAGGGTTTCACGCTCCTGCCGATTGCTGGTCAATGAACCCAACCATTCGACCAGAAGGGTGGAAAGTTGCCGATCATCGCCAAGCGCGGATCAACGACGCGTTCGGGAGAGAACCCGAATGGAAGATATGGGTTGAGGACGAGATCAAGAAAAAGAGTGGATTTGGAGACCAGAGATCGGCAAATCTGGCTACCACGGAGGTCCCGGACGACATTTCAACCTACACAGGATTTTCCACGACGATACTAGATGACCAGTATCGAGATCAGTGGGTAATGGACTCAGGTGCGAGCGTTCATGTGTGCAACGACCGTACGAAGTTCATGGACTACAAGGAGAAAAAGGCCTATCTCCGCACAGGAAATGGTCGAACACCCGCCTTGGGTGTTGGTACTGCAATCATGACAGGGATGGATCCAGTTACCGGCATGGCGCGTAACATATCCCTCTCGAATTGCCTTTACTCGCCATCCTTTCACTGCAACCTAGTATCACTAGCTAGAGTTGAGGATAAAGGAGGGTGGTGGGACACGAAGAAAGGCTGGGTCATCGACAGCAAAGGCGTTCCGGTGATTACAACGCATCGGGACCAGGATCAGGATATTTATATATGCTTTCAGCCGAAAAAGGAATCGGAGAAGTCGGAAGAAATATCCCAAGATGATGTGACAGCACTCGCTACCCGACGACGGTCTGAGAAGCCGTTGATCATGTCGGGGTCCGCGAATACGTGGCATCGACGACTAGGGCATGTCTATCAGGGAGCGATTAGACAATTGCCGCAATTGGTGAATGGAGTCGAGATCAAAAATGGAGTGGAAGAGGGGGCGGAACTCTGCGAAGTCTGCCAACTCATCAATGCGCCTCGCCAGATATCTCGACGTCCGATCGGCAAGCACTACGGACGATACGGACGGGTCTACTTTGATTTAATCCAAATGACAATGGGCTATAATCAGCACTGCTGGGTTACCCATTTCTATGTGGAGGGGATTCACTTCCATTGGACTATGACCCATGTTAATAAGAACGGCTGTCAGGAAGCGATCCAGAGCTTTGTAGCGTTCGCTATCAAGTGGTTGCAGCTGCCTATCAAAGTATGGCACTCCGATAATGAGAAGTCGGTTGATGTGCGAATTCACAAGATGATTGAATCAATGGCGTGTATTCACACGTTCACAGTCCCATACTCGCCAGAGATGAATGGACCCGGCGAACGATCAGGGGGCGTACTCATTAAGCGTGCTCGGGCACTTCTCAAGGAAGGAAGATTGCCGGAGAAGTTGTGGCCCGAGGCCGTTAATGCTGCCGTCTACCTACTGAATCGTACGCCGACAAGAGTGGATGGGAAGTGGATCATTCCATGGGAGGAAGCGCGAAGATTTATCGACGATAGCGAGAAGCCAAAGACGTCGTTGGCAAACGTGCGACTGTACGGCTCGCTGGCTTATTGTCGAATTCCAAGGATTCCACGACTTAAGAAAATGCAATCAAGAGCAGAAATTGGATACTTAGTTGGATTTGTGGCGTCAAACATCTGGAAAATCTGGATGCCGCATCGAGGCCAGGTTCGGATGGTAAGAGATGCTGTCTTTGACGAATCGAGACGCTTTTCGGCCGAAAGGGTCAAGGATGAGATTATCCAAATGCCAATTCCGCAGGCCACACCGCCAGAAGTGGTTGAACAGGACATGGAGATGAAATCAATTATGCAGGGTCTATCAGAGCAACTACATGATACAGGGAAAAATGAGGCTCTGGAGCTCTCTCCAGCATTAGGGGGTGCGGAAGAAGATCTTGCCACGGATGAGTCCACCACACCAACTGCCGCAGAGGAGGGAGACCCAGAGTGTAAGAACAAATTGATTTTCAAGGGACAAAAGTACGCCCACACACCACCACGATCGCCGAGTGGTTTGGATTCTGCCACAGATCAGGGGGGTGGGGTACAGCAGTCAAAATGATGGTCAGTCTCATGATTTGGATCATGAGATTGAGGGTGATCTGAGACCAGAATCGCCTATATCGATACGATCGATGACGCCGGCAGCAGATGATAATACTACTGAGTCGCCGATTATGAATGAAGAACTGATATCGAGACCTATCGACGGACTCGACGTGGAGAACATTGTGAATGGGCCAAGGATGCGCAAGCAGCGGAGAGACGAGGACTTTGTCTACAAAACAGCGTTAGCAGAAGATGACACTACGCCAGTGTCCCTCCAAGCTTTTGCAACAGGTCTGTGTGCCCCGAAGCCCACAACTCACCAGCATCGGGATGACTTGCCACCACCACCGGAGAGGTTCAAAGACGTGTGGAAGCACCCGCTGAGTGATGGGTTCAGCAAGGCAATGAGAGTGGAATTGGATGGTCTGCAAGCAAAGAGCACGTACCAAGAAATGGAGATGCCCAAAGATCGTGGAGTACAGGTGTTGCCGCTGATGTGGGTATATGCCTATAAGTTCGATCAAGATGGGTTTCTTATCAAGTGTAAAGCTCGCATTTGTGTACGCGGAGACCTACAGACCATATCACCGGAAGAAAAGAGGGCTGCAACGCTTGCAGCTCGCACAGCAAGAACGCTGTTTGCGTTGGTTGCTGCATATGACCTAGATCTACGTCAGCGGGACGCAGTAAATGCATTCTTGAACAGCAAACTGCGCTCTCAGGTCTACACGCTGATGCCAGATGGTTATAAGACGAACGGTCGGTGCTGGCTACTGCTTCGGGCGCTCTATGGACTGCGTATCGCACCGCGTCTATGGCAGCAGGATGCAGCAGCAGTGCTGAGGAAATTGGGCCTTGAGCAGGTCGCTGAGGACCCATGTGTATTCGTTGGAGAAGGGATTATCGTGTTCTTTTATGTCGACGATATCCTGATTGCCAGTCACCGGATGGCAAAGGAGAGGGCACGCCAGCTCGAGCGAGAACTCGAAAAGCATTGGCAATTGTCCGACCAAGGGGATGCCGAGTGGTTCCTCGGTATTCGAATCCTCAGGAATCGCACAGAGAAGAAGCTGTGGTTAGTGCAGGACAGTTACCTTGCAGGGGTGGCCGAGCGATACAATCTCACTGGGAGAGCGCCAGTATATACACCAGCAAGTGTCGAACCACTACAGGCATACGAGGGACAAGCAACACCTCAGGAAATTCATGCCTATCAGCAGAAGGTGGGATCAGTGCAGTATGGCACTACAATCACACGAGTGGACGCGGCGAAAGTGACTTCCGTACTATCCCAGTTCATGACTAACCCGGGACCCAAGCACCAAGCTGCGATTGAGCGCTTGATTGTCTACTTGTACACCACACGGTTTATGGCAATTGAGTTTGGTCCAATTATGGAGGACAGTGATGTGGTGAAGATATCGAGTGACGCGTCGTACGCAGATCACAGCGACAGGAAGAGCTCCGCTGGTTATATCTGTCAGATACTTGGAGGTCCAGTCGATTGGAAAGCTACCAAGCAGCGTACAGTAACGACGTCAACAACGGAGGCTGAACTATTAGGCCTCTCTGATGCTGGGAAGGCTGTCCAGTGGTGGAATCGGTTGTTCACCAGGATTGGGTTCCAATGCCCACAACCGTTGACAATCGAGTGCGACAGTAGGCGAACAATTGATTTGATCAACGCCGAGGAAACACCATTTGATACGAAGCTTCGACATGTCGACGTCCATGGTCATTGGCTTCGACAAGAGGTGAAAGAAGGGCGAATTCGCATCAAATGGGTGCCCACCGCGCAAATGATAGCGGATGGACTCACCAAAGTGTTGCCGAGACAAAAACATGAGACGTTCATTAAGATGCTGGGATTGAAGAACGTGAGGCATTTGATCGAATTGGAGAAAGAGGATTGACCAGTCAGACTGCCTTCTTAGGTGACATGATTTGGTTTAGATATATTGCAGATTTGGGGGATGTTAGGAGATTTGAGTCCAGCGCTGTCAGAGAGTGCCAACGCTGAGGGGGTGTGTCGGAATTGTGGATCTATGTAATTAAGATAATCCGGAGCGTTCTTCCGGATATTAGTCAGCGGATCACATTTTGAGTGCACGGAGGAGAGATTGAATAAACAGACTGTTTCACCGACGAGAACATACCATTGGTTGACGAGATTACGGCTGGTTACGTGATCCGAGAAAAACGCCCACCGAAGCCGGAATAAACCCACGAGCCGGAATTAAACCCACAAGCCGGAATTAAACCCACAAGCCGGAATAAACCCACAAGCCGGAATTAAACCCACAAGCCGGAATAAACCCACAAGCCGGAATTAAACCCACAAGCCGGAATAAACCCACAAGCCGGAATAAACCCACAAGCCGGAATAAACCCACAAAACCCGGAGCAAAACCCGCAAGCTGGAAGAAAACTCACATCTGCCTGCCTTAGCTCTGCTATCTACCTCACCTATTGCGCAACATGTCAGGCTCGTCAAGTAACTCCACCAGATCCCGCTTTGGGTGTGAAACATGCGGGAAAACATACTCGAGTCGGAGTCATCTAAGTCGTCACGAAACCACTCGTACAACACCCGCCTCCTTCTCTTGTCCGTGCGTTAATCCTTGGCAGATACAGACTCTCTTTCCGTACCTTGCCCGTCCTGCTCTAAAGCATTCGCCAGGAGGTAAGCTCCTCTGTCATAATCTAGCATATCGTTTCTTTAACCAGAGATAGGGACGTGGTTCGTCGACATATGCAGAGCTGTGTCAAGAGTGCTCAAGAAATCTATATACCAGCTAAACGACGCGGGAAGAAACCTTATGCATGTGACAATTGTTCACGGAAGAGGGTTTCATGCGACTCAGCAACACCGTGCTCGCGATGCCTCTCTCGCCGCCAGCAGTGCTCGTACCAGAGAATTAAGATCCGAGAATCGCCTCTACACACGACAGACGGAACTAGTTCGACCAGGATAACTTGGCTGCTGAAGTTCACTGACCCATCTGCATTCGGAACTTCTGAAGCAATTGAAGGAGAGGGGTTTCCTAGAGATCAGTCAAGCGACATGCCGTGGCTCTCGATGTTAGACTGGCTGGAGCCAACATCAGAGAACGAAGCCTCATATGCACCTTGGCTAACAGCACTTCTCCCGAGTGTCACGACGGGATTTTCAGAGGCCTCATCATTGAAATCCATAAGCTCGCCAGTGCTCAGTAAGCGGGGCGAGGAGTTGGTTGCCCAATTATCGGAGACGCATCAAGCCATGGCACTACGCAATGCTACATATCTGCCAGGATTTGATATCTCTCTAGCAAAGTCCGTCTTTACCGTTACTAATCTCGAATACTTTCTTGGGGTCTATGCCTATTCGATCCGGTCATATCATCCTATTCTTCACATACCGACCTTTAGCTATGAGCAGGCTTCGCTACCTCTTTTTCTGGCTATAATCCTCTTAGGGGCCCTCTATTCTCCACCTATGGATCACGCCGTCTCAGCTCGACTATTTTTCCACATTTCGGAGGAGTATATCTTCAATCACCCAACCTTCAGGCAGTTGCTCCTTGGAAGCAATACGCCCAAGGAACCGACAATCGAGACCATCGAGATTCTGCAGGCTGCCTTGACTATACTCGTTATCCAGAGTAGCATCAACAATCAATCCACTCGTCGTCGAATTCGAGTGGAGAAAATTCCCCTTTTCAATGCTGCGGTCCGATTGTCTGGCGTTCTCCGGATGAAGCATCGAATCTCCATGACCGATTACACTGCTAAGGATTGGACACTATTTGTTCACTACGAAAGCTGTATCCGGTAACTGAGATTGAAGTCTGTCTACTGTCCTTAGCTAATGAGAGATGCAGCCTAGCACATTGGACTCAGATCTATACCAGCCTTTTGGCGGGCGCACTCAATAGTAATCCACTAATTTCTGTGTCTGAAATGATTGGGGATATGCCTTGCCGAGAGGAGCTTTTTGAAGCAGAGACAGCTCAAAAGTTTGAGCAATTATTGTCGCTGGAACCCGCTGGAAGTCCGTCTAAATCATTAGCAGATTTTATCTTCCTTCTGCTCTCAGATGCCTACCCAGGACCAGAGGATGAATCTTTCAGCCAGATCACACCCAATGATTTGTTCATTATGATTAGTGGTAAGTCATGCCCAGTCCTACAGCTCGAGCCGATACTCATCCGATTCTTAGCTTTAGGTTTGATTGTGTCAGTTGCGAAGGCAAATTGTCTCACTCCCACATTCTCCAACGCGCTACACCGTGCTTGTACGCGATGGAAAGCACTATGGGATATAGCGGTGGCAAAAGTCGAAGACCCTGCCACTCAGCCTGGATTCGCGAAGTATGCAATAGAATTATGGTGGTTTGCGCTAATTATTATAAGGGTGGCTCGTTCTGGGGATCGGACATCTGATTATATGAGCGGCATGGCGGTCGACTCTCTAACCATCGTGAATAAGTTTCTATCTCAATATAGTGGCTTGGGGAATTTGATATAAAGATTGTTATAACAAATGGCTTGCTCGCCGCCACTATGATATGTATTACGAATTCATTTACTACCCCAGTAAAGGTAGATTAGCAAACCCTCTCGCTGATTCGGTTGGTTCCAAAAGCCTGCTTACAGGAATGCGGCCTTTGGGCGGTCATTTTTCCGTGCCCCTTGCCCCCTACAAGTCACCAGTAGCACATGAGTATACTTTCCAGTCCTCTAGGAATTTTTCTTGCCATCTGCAATATGAAAGCTTCTTGAACTAGTCGACAGATGATTATCAAATACCTCCGAGCAACTTCAGTCCCACAGCACTATAGTGAGCAATCCACCAACGAAACCAGGATTTTCCGTACTGTTATTCTCCACGGGGTGCTCTTGAAATGGCGACTGGACCAACATGCGACCCATTACCTATGGACAGAGGGTCTTGCAAATGGAGAATCCACAAATGGAACTTGCAGTAGAACTTTCGAACTCTCTTCTAGGTTTCCTGGATGGCGAATGAAAAGATCCTAGAGTATACATCAGCAAGAGACACTTTACATAAGGCCAAGATGCTCGGTTCATATTGCACATTTGAGCAGACAGGGGAACTGTGCCTGTAGTCCGTCGAGATCTTGCATTGCAGAGTTATTGTAGATGGATACAGACTAAGTCTACATTGTGTACCCTGCTTCGTGGAGGGTCCAATGAGGGAATGGTGGGCGTGCCTCTGGTTCTGCTTATTTCTCGTGATCTGTACTAGATGCGTCCTTTATGCCAAACTCTCAGGGGATGTCAATGATATCAAATGGTAAGGACTAGGAACGCTGGATAGTTTCTCTGGTCTCCTAGCCACATTTTTCCCTTGGGCAAATGATAGATGACTAATAAACCAGGTCATTGAACCATCATCTTTGTGGTGCTCTTATGAAAGTGGTGAGTGGATTATCATACAACTGGAAGTTTTAGTATGTGTGCAGTTTGGAGCCCATGTATCTGTCGTGTGAGGGTCTACATTAGTGTAACAAGGATCCGGTCCTGGGTTAGTCATTGCGGCCACTAGACTACCACCAGAATAATCAGGGAAATATGTCGGTGCGTGCTCATATAGTGATTCGTGATCGGTTCGAAGTGCCCAGGGATTCCTCATGTCAGCAGCTGCCCTTACGGAAACGGAGCACAGGTATCCGGAAACCGGAAAGCGCAAGAAGAGATACAATGGACTCATCAATTCAATATTACTTAGGCCCTATGGTATTTGAGCAGCATGCCAGTCTCCAACCTTGAGCCCCAGCCCTGAGCCAACTACCTAGGGATCCACTCTTCCGCGCGTCCCGTCTGTATCGGCTCGGGGTCCCCCTCCTCCTACTCTTTTCTACTTTCTCTTAGGTCCCTCTTCTCTCTCCCCCAAGGTCTACTATATTCATACGTACTACATCTTACATACCGTACTAATCTACGGACGGACCATGGTACTCATGCCTACAATCATTAAATCCGAGAATGCAGGCACCTCCAGCTCCGACAAACTACTTTCTATCAGACAGGTGGAAGGAATGATTGCCGATGGGCATTCAATCATCATCTTGGACCACAAAGTCCTTAAGCTCGACGCGTGGATGAAGTATCATCCCGGAGGCAATATGTCAATCAAACATATGGTTGGCAAGGATGCCACCAGCGAAGTCACCGTGTCAGAACTGATTCCCCGCTCATAATTGGAAGTCTCAGCGCTGATTAGGACCTGACAGATTCCACTCGGAAAAAACACTGAGCACCATGGCCCGATTCCAAATTGGGAGGATTGAGGGACGCTGGGAGGACTTCGTCCCCCCTATCCGAGGAGGCCAATTTCGACATCACGTTGAACTAGGTGCCAAGGAACGGAATGAAACAACCGTCAGCCCTGTGTCACCGTGCATCCATGCAGAGAGGGAGGTCAAACACCAAGGCCACGTGTGTCCCACCTTGCACCCAATCCCAGATTCCAGCAGCCAGAGTGAACTCGCCTTTCTCGATAGTCTGTCAAAGGAGGAAATTGTGCTTAATACCAACAAGTACCCCGCACTGGATACGGACACTCAGCATGAGATCACCAAGGAATATCGCCGTCTTCATAACCAAATTCGGGTCGAGGGATTGTACAAGTGCAACTATACCGCTTATGCGTGGGAGTTGGTCCGTTGCTCCTTGCTGTTTGGTCTTATGTTGTTTTTCCTTCGCACTGGGTGGTACTGCATGAGTGCCATGTGGCTCGGCTGGTTTTGGTCGCAGCTGGTTTTCGTTGCCCACGATGCCGGTCATATGGGTATCACGCACAGCTTCACAGTCGATAGCATGATTGGTATGATTATCGCTGCCCCGATTGGGGGGGCTTTCACTTGGTTGGTGGAAGCGTACCCATAATGTACACCATATTGTAACCAATGCCCCAGAACACGACCCTGATAACCAACACCTGCCTTTTTTTGCCGTGAATCACCGGTTTCTTGGTGGTTTGTTTTCGACCTATCATGAGCGTTTCATGTCTTATGATGGCCTGGGCAAGATTTTGGTCCCCTACCAGGCATTCCTCTACTACCCCGTGTTGATGTTCGGTCGTTTTAATCTGTACGTCCAGTCATGGGTCTTCCTTATCCAGGGCCAAGGGCCCCAGAAGGGTGTTGCGTGGTGGCATCGGTGGTTTGAACTCGCGGGCAATTTGGTTTTCTGGTACTGGTTTGGGTACCTTGTCGTCTACAAATCCATCCCCTCGGGCTGTGACCGATTTGTCTTTGTTATGGTCAGCCACATGGTTACCATGCCGCTGCATGTGCAGTTCACCTTATCCCACTTCGCCATGTCTACTGCTGATCTTGGCCCGACTGAATCATTTCCTCAAAAGATGCTGCGCACTACCATGGACATTGACTGCCCTGAATGGCTCGACTTTTTCCACGGAGGTCTTCAATTCCAGGCCATTCACCATTTGTTCCCCAGAATCCCGCGGCACAATTTACGGAGAACCCAGAAGCTGGTGTTACAATTCTGCAAGGACGTCGGTATACCTTATGCACTGTATGGGTTTGTAGGTGGCAATAAAAAGGTCTTGGGAAGCTTGGCTGAGGTGAGTCGACAGGCGGCTATTCTAGCCGATTGCCAGCGAACTATCTCCGAAAGGGGCGATCTTATCTACGGCCACTGATTCCATTCATGCGGCCGCCGTGGATGTAATTTCGGTGAATCTGCAATGTGCCAGATCTTATACAGTCGTTGAATTTAATAAATCCGGTTCATGTACTTAACCGAACATGTAGTTACTTTATTCAGGTTATTGCGTATAAATTTTAATCTGGTATAGTTCTAGATGATGTCTATCTCAGGGCTGCTTTTCGTAGACTGTTCTCATCCGAGTCACAGCTGTAAGCTTGTAAATTCCTGATCTATGTTCCTAGAGCCATCTAGAGTTTCATATGAAAAGAAACCCCATCTATCTAGGTGAATTTTTAAGTGTGCAGAAAATGAGATAACCTCCCGGCACCGTCAAATTACAGGTATTAGAGCTATAGTCGATGACTACGTACAATCCCCATACAATATTTGGACTAATGTCAATCTAAAACTTCTGGTGTGCATCTGAACGAATCGCTTCGCATGCAACAGATATCCTCAGCCTCAGATAAACCATAGTCTGGTTTCTCGCGACCAATGGGTGTATATCTGATCTGATATTGAAAATTCAGAACAGACAGAGCATACTGACCTCGTTAACTGTATCCGTATCGATTGGCCCACGAGAGGAAATCGGAGTATATTGAAAACCATCTTCAAATAGAATTTGTCCCAGATAAGTACATTTGATCTGCCTCTTATAAGATGATCCAACTTTCTTTCCCTGTTCTCCTTCCCGCCCTCCTCGTGTTTTAAGTCGAACTGAACTCGCACATTTATAGCAAGTAAGCTGCTGCCTATTGCAATACACAAAAACTACAATAATATACATCAATGGCTGAACCCGTGGGTAATGAGGAGGGAAAGGTCGAGGCTTAGACTGGAGTCTTTAAAGGTAGCATGGATAAGCTGCATGCTGTTTGGAACCAATATAACATCTTTCACTCTTGCAAGGTCATGCCCAAGGTTTCGGAGAATATATAGGGCAATAATGCACACCTTGAAAGATACGGGAAGCTCATGCAGCATCCGCCATAGGAACGGGCTTCAGCATCCTCGTAACCTGTTCGCCAGCGCGGACGATGCGCTGTCCCATCCCGTCGCGGATGTATTCAGAGGTTTCCTCTTTCTGGGCTCGCTTCCAGATCTCGACCTCGCATCCACCCCGGATCACGCCTACCCGCATAGTTGACAGCAAGTTGTGCGCTGCGTTTGAGTGGCAGTAGACTCCGCCATTGAACATGGCGGTGGCATCCTTGCCAATACCCGATCTGATCATGAGTTTGCCACCGGGGTGGTCCTTGATGAAGTCGGTCACGTCGTGCACTACACCGGCAATAACCAATAGTCCGCGCCCCTTCTGGACTTGCTCAATGTATTCGCTCCATTCCATCACGGGCAGTTGGTAGAGCGGGACACCCCAGTCCAGCTTGGCGCGCTTTTGGTCGAGCTTTTTCTGGAGCTGCTGGACACGGCCCTTCTCAATCTCAGTGGCACGGAACTGCTTCAGGTCGTAGGCCAGTCCCAGCTGCTTCCAAATCCAGATGGACCATTTGGTAGGGTCGTACTGGTACCACTCGATGGCATTGCGGTAGTCCGAGGGGAACTCGTGGTGAAAGTTGTGATACCCCTCTCCAAGGGTGGCTAGGGCAGTGATGACATGATCACGAGGCGAGTTACGATCGTCAAACGGCTGGTCGCCGAGCCAGTGGGCCACAGAGTTCACACAGAAAGTCGCCTGCTGCACGAAAAAGATCCGTAAGATACCCGAGTAGATGATGCCACCCCACCAGTCACCCCAGCCAAAGCCTGCCACGAGCATAGGCAAGGCTAAACTCATGAACAAGACGACCTTAAGATAGTTCCGGTGCTGCCACACCACGACGGGGTCCTCGTTCAGGTCAGTGATGTCAGTGCGGCCGATGCGCTTAGGATTCTGCTTCATTACCATCCAACCGATGTGCGAGTAGAGCAGTCCCTTCCGGACGGAGTAGGGGTCTTTCTCAGTATCGGTATAACGATGGTGGGCGCGGTGGTCACGAGCCCACCAGCGGATAGAACCTTGAACAGAGCCACCCCCCACGGCTGCGAGCCAGATCCGCAGAGGAAGGCGAGCGGAATAGGAGCAGTGAGCCCATAAACGATGGTATCCTGACCAAATGTGAGCATCTCTTTGAAAAGATTTTAATGACGATGAAGAGTGGAACTAAACGCACCTGCTGTAATGCCCATGCCGGTGATGAAGTAGTAGATGACCGCCCAGACGGCCGTTTTGGTCTGTAATGGAACCCAGAACGCCTGGACGCAAGCATATAGATGGATGCCGATGACGAAGAAGACATTCAGCCAGTTGACATGCTTGTGCCAGTTATTTCTTGTGAGAGCCGTCTCGGTGATATGTACTTTTTTGGTGTCGCCAGCGCGAGGCCGGGAAGCGTCTGCTGTGTTTGTGTGCATATTGTGGGATCTATTCGTGGAGAATCTCCTCAATATGATGACATGAGACTATTTTAAAGTTGTCTCGGCAGCGAGGAGGTCCGTGGTAGTAAAAGGAAAAATGGAAAGGGTTGGAAAAGGTCTAGTAACAGACTATCGACCAGTGCACACTTGGTATGCTGAGGTCGGACGAAGGAAACGTTGGGATTTACTCAACTTCACGAGTGGCTCGCCTAAGGTTCCACCCTTGATGGTTGGGGGAAGAAGTAGTCCGCGGAAAGCAAGGAGAAAGATGGTCTGACAGATCAATGAGGGCGTGAAGAGACAGCCGAGCAGGGAAGGAAAGCTACCGATCATAAGATCCCGAGGTTGAGAAGAGAAATCCTTGTTCAACAAGGCTTGTGATGTACACAAAGTCTAAAAGAAGTGGCTGCAGTGAGCAAGGGAACGTCAACGTTCCATACTGAAGCCAGGTATCTTGTTGGGCCACCTCTGGTTTGCTAGCCACTCCTTGCTAAACTTCGGGTTGCTGTCACCCTCTCGCTCAACGTTCTTTCTTGTACATCTGTTGAACCTCCGGGCCTTGCTAAAGTCGAGCTCCGGGACGCCGATAAGTCCGACGCAGCGTGAATGCCTGAATAGGTAGGCACTTGGCTCAATGTCTCAACATTCTTATTATTATTGTTTATGCCAGTGACCAAATGACACCGGTAGGTTCTTCCCATCCTCTTATAGGCCTAGTCAGGTCGTAGTTTCTATTCTGTAACTCATCTACCATTCGTAGGTCCACAGTTCCATGGCCAACCTGAAGGCGACGAATTTGTTGCTAGTAGAATTCCGGATACTGATTGTGAGAATTCAAGTCGTTTTTAAGCCTTGGTGGTTTGACCACAAGTTCTGATCAAGGATATCCAACCTTGGAGATGCCAGCTTTCACTCGGATTGTTACGGTACCCTGAGATTGCGATCCCTCCTGTCTCCACTCCTCGTCAAACACCGAGCACTGCGTATGGTTCCGGCAGGGAAGATAATGTTGACTTCGGACCAAGGCCGAGGACATTAATGTTATCTAGTTACTGTTTCTTAATTTCTCTTTTACTTTTCTCTTTTTGTCTTCGTGTTCATGGCGTCTAGAGAGATGGGCAGAGTGACTACCATGGTCGAGAAAATGTTATCGGCGAATCGGTGTTTGGTCGTAAAACGAAGGCGAAAACGACATCAAGACCCATTGCCCTATCACCTGAGGAAATAACAACCCAACTTACGAAAATGAACTTCTCAAGTACCACTACATAATATATCTAGTGAAACCTCGCACTTCAGTAGTGTTGTAGGGCATTGTATTGACAACAACATCCACATCGCCCTCAGGACGAACCATCAGTGGCTGGACTGTAAGAAGGCTTCGTCACTTGCCCCCTACGCGGGCAGTTTCCAGAAGTCATCTTATAATCATCCACGCTTTTCGTATAGGGTCCTAGGATCAACCTTGCGCCATGTGTAGGATGAGAAGAGAAGGCCAGAGGTGCATTTACCCGAAGAGAAGAACAAAAGGGACGATAAGTAGTGGCGGACGAATATCGGAATCGAATGTTGATTTTGCACATTGCATATGCTACGTAAAATGCATATGCTAACAAGTAACTCCCAAAATACACATGGACATGACTCTCGTTATGATGTTGACGAGTCGTTCCCTTTCGTCCAGGGCACCTCGACATCGAGGGCGTGTGCCACCCTTGCCGCAGAGGCGAGACACCCCTCCAGCATGACCATCCCATCCCAGCACCAACCACCAACCAGCCAGACGTTTCCATCACCATTTTGCCAGAGCTGGCTCTTTTCATCCCCAGACTGTGTCCTGTTGAAGATATGATTGATAATTTGTCTGCTGGAGGATGACCGCAAAACGCGAGTGAACCTGGCTGTGTGCACGATCTTCTCTGGGTCAATCGGAGCGATGGGACAAGTTGTAATAAGAGCGAATGAAGGATGTTCATGAATTGACTCCGTTGCTGTAGCATTTGAGCGCATATGGATTGGCTGAGGTGCTGATTCTCCGGCATTCAAGGACATGTGCGTCCAGAGATATTTACTGGAATCAAGGATCTTGGAAAAGTCGCGGTGGACAACTGATTGAACGGTTGTTGTAGGCACGGCTGCCATTGCGCTTTGGAGAGGCTGGAAGATCGCGCCAACGACATCAGGCGTTACGCCCAGGATAACATGGTCAAATAGCTCCCAGCTGCTCTGGCCATCGTGGGGGTCTGTCCAGCTCACTTGCACTTTTGTTCCAACATTCTCGACCGCCGTGACTTTTGTGCCAAGCCTATACGTCAGGTCTTCCGACAGCTTTTTCTGGACGCGATGCACACCACCAAGAACAGTGTAGTGTTTTTTACGGAAAGTTCTCCTCTCGTAATCGACTACATCGATAGCAGGGAAATCCATCAGTGCGTCATGTGAGCAGGTCGTTACGCTCGACATGAGCGGCAGCAAGTAATTTTTCACGTAATACCCTGGCAATCTAATCCTCTCCAGATACCAACGGAGAGGCTCCTCCTCGCCAGATGACTCCGCGGTCTTGGGCGTTACGAAGAAGCAACAAGCCGTGAACCAATAATAACACATTGCCAGATAGCACACCTCGACCAGCCACCTGGCCCGTGATAAACCTTCCGGGCGTAGGGGTGGCATTTGGTGGTTATTCGAAGAATGAATGTAGTACGGGGAGACTTGTTTGGTGGCGGTATCCGATAAAGCCGATAGGGAGTAAACAAACCGCGGCGAGCCGTATTCGATGCCAAAATAATCGTACATTCGCTTTAAACCCTCGTAGTATCCGTCGGCGAATGCGCGCATGGGAAGATCGAGCCGTTCTAACTTTTCGCCTCTGCCATTCTGGTCTGAGAGGGTGTGTGATGCGGAGTCAAGGGAAAGTTTGTCTTGCTGGATGTTTTTGGTGCAATTAGCTATATTTTGCTCGCGCTGTCACGGATCAGGACGAGTTTACTTTTTCGAACACTTCCACCTCGAATCTTTTGCGAGCGTCATTTCTTAGCATGTATGCGGTGACGAGCCCGGCCATCCCCGTGCCAATGACGGCAACATATTTGCGTCGCGGTTCAATTGTCGCCATGGTGGAGGAATTATTAGCTGTTGTGGTTTACCGTTTCGGGAGAAGGGAGGGATATATGGCCTTCCAGTGATCGAGTGATCTTGGGTTTCGAGCAATGGTGCTGAAGGAAGAAGTCGTACTACCGTCTATCGGCAATCAGGGAGGTTGTGATGAACAGAAAAGAAAATAAAACGAATGGAGAAGCTATAATGGCAGACCAATGAAGGGTTGGCCGTTGGGACGATCAGAGGAAGAAAAGGTTGGGAGTATTCAACAACGCCCGTCTCTCACTCAAGGGTTCCACCGAGGGTGACAGTTGGGAGAAGAAGCAGTCTGCGGGAAGACGGTAAAGAAATGGCTTGACTCAATCAGCGCATGCCGGGGCAGCCGGGAAGCCGATCGATCGTAAGACATCAAGATGGAAAGAAAAATTGTGCATTTGTCATTGGATATGAACCACAACGGAAGTGGTCGCACTGATGCTAGCCAAACGCCAAAGGACACTACTGAAGACATGTGCCATGTTGGAAGACCAGTGAATTCATAGCCACTCCCGGCCAAACTGTGCCGTTTCGGGCTTCTCTCGCTCAACGTTCTTCCGTTGTACATTTCTTAGATCTCTGACATTTGCTCAAGTCGATCATCGACAAAGTTTTATCGACTGACTCGTATGAACGGTCCCCATCAGAAGACTTGGATGCATGGAAGAATGGCTTTGGTTTTGACGAGTCTATAATTTATATGTGCCTAGGGAAGAAGAAGGCAATAAACGTCAGAATGTTGTAAAAAGGAAATGGCTCGGCGACGAGCTTCCGGGCTATATATCTACTGAAAGTCTTGAGGGCTGATGCCTGCTTGGACGTCAGACAAACTGCTCACAGCACTTGAAGTGTGCTGGGGTGAATAGCTATGCGGTAGACGTGGTACAGAAATCACCAATATGAGGTAAATCTCATACACTCCCTCCCGCCACTACTGCTGCACCTGTGGGAGGGTCCAATAGGGGCGGGGCTAAACGGCCCAAATCAGAATCCCCTTTGTCCAACAGAGTAACTGAAAGCTTGGTGTACGCGTAATGATCAAGGCGTGACAGTAATTATTCTCGGAGAGGATAACTGCGGGCTTACATCATATCGGCGATTGTTAAAGCCGATCAAACACCGAATGTGACTTGCATCGGCCTACGATGACACCAAAGTTTATTAACAGAAGAAAAAGCTTCCATGTTCTTCCGATCGAACGATTGCCATTTGGTTCTATCGATAATATATGCAGCCCCTTAATATAAAACTATTAGGATCTTGGGGTGCACCTGTGGTTTTGTGTCTGAAAGTGAGGCGTGATCTCTACTTTCGTACGATGAGTGTCGCAGCATCCGCCATCGAATTAAATGCCATATTACGTCGTTGACCGCTGACGAAGGATATATGCCTAACTGAAGTAAGGTCCTATAGTTATTGGCTGGTTTTTCGTTACCCACAGGTATTGTCTCATTTGCAGACCTCAAAACAACTCTTTCTTGGCAAAAACGTATTCCTGGAATATCTAGCCAACCAGAGGTCGCAGGACCTCGAGAAGTAGTTCACCGTAGTCGTAACTTCAGGCGCTATCGCCTGATACCCGTCTCAGGGGTGAGATGGCCGCGGAGATCGCGACTGGTGCGAATGCACAAAATTTGCTCCCAGTCAGGAGAGGAACATCAAAAAACTCGGCCCTCGCGGAACCGCCGCGATCCATGGACGACGTCGCGGAAGGAGCCCGCAGGGTGCTGAATCACATCGAAAACAATGGCATGGAGGACCGGTATGTCACCGGATATATCCGCGCCGTCCGCCAGTACGCACTGAACGCCCAACGGGGCGATAGCCAGGGAATGGCCAAGGTGCTCGACGCGCTGACCAAGATTAACCGCGACACCGAACGCTTGAACCAGCGAATCGACACCATTGAAAAGACAACGAGCACTCTATCGACGACTTTGTCCACCCCCGCGGCCAACTCTGCGGCGACGTGGCGCAGCTTCCGAGCCAGGGACTGGCAGCGCGACTTGGTCAAGGCTGGGGCACCCAACACCCGGAGCAACGGCACGTCGTCTCCTGGGGTACCGGAAATTGAACTTCGCGAGGACCGTGAGGTCATCGTCAAAGTCGGACCGAATCGTGACGCGATCCGTGGCTTGACGCCGAAGGATCTGGTGGACCGAGCAGAACGACAAAGGACAACGAATGCCCAGCAGAAGAATTCAGGGGTGTTGGCCAAACAGGCGTCCTTTGTCGCAGCCCGGAAACTGCCATCGGGCGACGTGGCAATGATCGCCAACAGCGCGGCTGGTGCAGAGGTCCTTCGCAAACACCCCGCGTGGTTGCGGGCGTTTGGACCCGGCTCGGTGATCCAGGAACCGTCGTGGGGAGTCGTGGCGTACCATGTTCCCGTGAAGTCGATGAAGCTGACTCCGGAGACGATGACTGACGCTGCGGCGGAACTGCTTAGGCAGAACAGCTGGGGCGAAGATTGCAAGATCCAGTATCTGGGGTGGCTGACGCGTCCGGGTGAAAGGGCGGAGGGCTCGATTTTGATCGAGTTCACCAGCCCCGTCGTGGCGAATCGCGCTATCATGACTGGCGTCGTGTGGGGAAAGCAAATCCACAATGCCTCACGATTTTGCCGTGAGGGGCGGATGAAGCTATGCAGAAAATGCCAAAAGCCAGGGCATATCCAGTCACACTGTTCCAACGCTTTCAAATGCGGCCACTGTGCCGGCGGACACCCGACCTGGGAGTGTCTGTCGACCAAGGGGCAAGCGATACCGGTGAAATGCGCCAACTGCGGCGAGGGACATCGTCCGACAAGTCGAGAATGTCCGGTGAAGACGGCGGCATTGAATGAAGCGAAACAGGCGCTTGCCGACTGTCCGGCGTACCATCGTGTCCCACTGCATTTTCGGGTCGTCCCAAGTGCCAACATAGCTGCAACCTCGTCCAGTTCAAATCCTACGATCGTCGATGGAATAGATGCGTCGATGCATGCTCCAGACAGACATCAAGAGGAAGAGCCCTCACCGGACAACCAACAGACCGTGATCGACCTGGAGACAGCACCAGCGGAAGCAGAGATAAGACCAGATGAGCTCACCGAGCCAGCGCAACCCAAGAAAGGTCCGGGTCGCCCAAAGGGCTCGAGAACCAGAGTGAAGGACCCCAAGCCGCCAATGATCCCACTAGCTTGTCAACGAGCAACCAGGCTCCAGGTGGCTTCCCAGAAAGCGATTCAAGACCAAACCAATTCGAAAAGACGTCGCACGGCCGAGCCAGGAGAGACCATGGATGAGCAGCCGGATGACAATGACTGGTTCAACATCCAGCTCACACCTGCGGATTTCCCCCAAGCCAACACTCAACAGGACAGCCATGAGGACCGGCTGTCCCAATTCATCAGCGATGTCACAAATGTCAACGATGCCGGTAGCACACCCGGACCCGAGGGCGAGGGCCTGGATCCGGAGAGTCCTGAATACCGAAAAATGGTCGTCTTGAAATACAAACAGCAGCAAGCGATACCAATTAGATCTTCCCCGCCGGCATTCACGACTAACGCACTGACAATCGAGGACCCCATTGACGAGATATGGCACGAAGCCAGCGAGCGAAGTGATGACGAACAGAACCGTCAATGAAATCTTTCGAAATCTTGCAATACAACGTACACAAGTCGTGGCCAGTCATGGCTACATTCCTTCGAGATAGAAACGTCCTTACAGCGGATGTCATCGCAGTGCAGGAGCCGTGGAAGAACCAACTACAACAAACAACCCACCAACCGGCGACGGGAACATTTCAGCTATTGTATCCTACAGTAAAGGATAACAGCGAGGGAAGCGATGGCCGGCAAGACGATCTGCATCAAGCCTCCAGTGGTTCACAGCCAGGCGTGTGTCTGTTCGTGTCTAAAACGCTTGACCCGAGCACTTGGTCCTGCCAGCTCATCTCGCAAGATTACCAACTGCTGAAGCTCAGGAGAGCTCACTGTGGTAGGGACGGGACAGATCTCTTCGTACACAACATATACAATAGACCAGGCAGCAACACGCTCGAGCAATTGAGATGCGAATTATCAAAACGCCCTCTGGGAGAACACGTTATTCTGGGAGATATGAACGCACACCACCCGATGTGGGGAGGCCTGGGCACCAGAACCGACAACGAGGCGAAACAATTGATCGAAATTGCTACTGAGTGGGGTCTCGAACTGACGACCGAAGAAGGCAAGCCCACCTGGTCCCGAAATGATCAGTCGTCGGTGATTGATCTCACCTTCATCTCTTCGAGCCTCGCCGGCAGGCTGATACAATGCGAGAGGGCGGACGACATCGAACATTCCTCTGACCATTTCCCAGTCAGAACCGTGCTTGACATTGAGACACCTATTACGGTACAGCAGAAGCGAAGAAACTGGAATGCCACCGACAACAAGAGACTTGTCCAGAAGATTGAGGACGGTCTGCAGGCAAGGGATCTCTCCCAGGCAGACCGACAGCAAATAGAAGAACAGTGCCAGGAGCTGGTAGAAATTGTTCAGTCGGCTATTGAGGATTCAACTCCATGGGCGAAACCATCAGCGTGGTCAAACTCCGATTTTGACGACGAGTGTAAGGCTGCAGTCAAAGAGGTTCGTCGTCTTCGCCGCATCCATACGCGAACGAAAGACCCCTTCGACTGGATGCGCTACTCCGTCGCACGCAATATGAAGGCGCGTCTCATCAAGAAGACTCTCTCAAAAGCGCATCGGCGCCGAGTACAACAGGTCATCGAAGATGGCCCGCGAGGCATGTGGCGACTAGCAAAGTGGGCAAGGAGTCGCAACGGGGCCTACGAGAAGGGGCTCACCCCGTCATTGAAAATCCCGAACCCCCAAATACCCGGAGCTCTCGCGGAGACCATTGAGCAAAAAGCAGACGCCCTGCGAGCCGCATTCTTCCCGCTACCACCGCCAGCTGATCTGTCCGACACAGAATCATTTCAGTACCCGCAGCAGATCGAATTTCCATCAATTACGGCACAAGAGATACAGGAGGCAGTGCAAGGAGCGAAAGCAGGCAAAGCACCAGGAGAGGACGGCATACCGAATTCTCTCTGGCACAAGCTTATCGAGATACCGGTCATCCTAGAAACGCTACTTCAGCTATTCAACGCCTGCATACGCACTGGCTACAATCCTTCACACTTCCAGCGCTCGATCACAGTTGTTCTTCGAAAGCAGGGAAAAGGCGACTATCAACTCGCAAAATCCTACAGGCCGGTTGCACTGCTCAACACACTCGGAAAGTTCCTGGAGTCCGTCATTGCACGACGGATCAGTTACGCGGTGGAGAACGAGGGACTGCTCCCACGAACCCATCTGGGGGGCCGAAGGGGCATATCTACTGACCATGCTATTCACATTATCATCGATCGGATTAAAACCGCATGGGGAAAGGGCAAGCCAGTGGTGTCTCTGCTAATGCTAGATGTATCTGGGGCGTACGACAATGTCTCCCACGATCGCCTTCTGCATAATCTCAAGAAACGACGCCTGGGACACTTCGTTCCCTGGGTGAAGGCTCTCTTGACCAATCGGAGCACGAGAATCCGCATGCCCGAAGGCATGTCCGATACAATTCCCACACCCACGGGCATCCCTCAGGGGTCGCCGATCTCACCCATTCTGTATCTCATCTACAACGCAGATCTCATTGAGAGCTGCGGCAATGGGGTGAATGGCAGCGGGTGGGTCGACGATGTTGGCTTCATGGCCAAAGGCGACAGCGAACGCGAGACCATCAGGAAGCTCAGGGCGGCATGCCACAAGGCCGATCAATGGGCCGAGAAACATGCATCCGTCTTTGACCCGAAGAAATACGCACTCATACACTTTGTGAATACCAAAGAGGTTGATCCACAATACACATCCCTAAATCTACGAGGGCACAGCGTGAAAGCGACGAGAACGGCCGAGCGATACCTAGGCTACTGGTTAGACCCGGGTCTGGAATTTCACCACCACCGCGAGAAAGCTGTGGCCAAGGCTAGCGTCTCCCTTCAAGCGCTCCGAAGCTTGGCGGGTTCAACGTGGGGAGCCTCGGTCTATGCAATGCGAAGGATCTACCAAGCGGTCATCATTCCACAGATGCTCTTTGGCGTCTCTGCCTGGTACCAACCTATGCTCATCAGCAAGTCCAAGGCAAGAAATATGTGTCACCCGTTCGTGGCAATTCAAAAGCAGGCAGCATGCCTCATTAGCGGAGCCTTCCGGACTACAGCAGCCGAAGCACTCAACTCAGAACTACACTTGCCGCCTATCTCGATCCAAATGAATCGATTAGTACAAGAAACGGCCCTCAGACTACGAACGGGACCTTTATTCGCTGTCCCACCAACAATGCTTCGACGTCGACCGGCAGGTGAGAGAGACTGGTCTGGTTGGTCACCGATGGAGGCGCAAGCCTGGAAGCCGGGTGGATGTCTAACGACTCCCCCAGGAGCTTTGCCGAGAAACTGGGAGAGTCGAAAGGCATTCGTCCTCCCACCGTGGCAAGCACCACCAGATGTGACGATCGAGGACCGAGACGTTGCTGTGCAACATCATAACCAGATCCTTGGGAAAGCCCCAGAAGAGAGACCACTGATCATGTACACTGACGGAAGCGGTATCGAGAGTAAAGTTGGCGCAGCAGCAGTAGACGAGGGGGGAAACACATCGCTCTAAGCCAAATGGGTGATGACGACTCGTCTACTGTATATTCTGCGGAGCTACGGGCCATAGAGATGGCTCTGGAATTAGTTCTCAACGGGGATGAGCCCTGGCTTACTCGTGCTAAAAAGGGCGTAGTTATATTCGCGGATAGCCAGGCGGCGCTAAAAGCGCTCCGACGACCGCGCATGCCCTCTGGCCAGGTTTATCTCATGGGATGCCTGGACCGACTTCGCCAATTGGCGGACAAGGGCATTCGAACGGAACTCAGATGGATCCCAGCTCACCAAGGTGTAGCAGGCAACGAGATCGTGGACGCACACGCGAAAGAAGCTGCACAGAGACCCGAAGAACCGCGGAACTCGCTCAATCGGTACATCTGCCTCGCAGCTGCAGCCAAACGACGGTTGCGCCGAGAGGCGAAAATTGAGTGGGAGAGGGCATGGGCGCTAGAAAAGACCAGTCGGCCGACCAGGCGACTGATCCAAGTACCAACCAAGAAAACACTCAACTATTGGCTCGGGCTCCGCAAAGCAACGACATCAATCCTGATGCAGCTGCGCACGGGACGGGTTGGACTAAGCGCCTATCTCGCTCGCATCAACCGACGAGAGTCGGCACGGTGCGACTGCGAATTGGGCAACCAGACAGTGGCTCATGTCCTGCTGGAGTGCCCGCTCCACCAAGCGGAGCGGGACTGGATGCGGCGCGCCCTGTCGGGCCAAGGAATCGTCATTCGTCGAGACGAACTTCTGGCACGCCCCGAAGCGCGCACTACAGTTGCCGACTTTATGGTCAAAACAGGGATTCTGAGCCAGTTCCAAGCAGTGGATCCAATTGCTCTCGGTGTAGAAGAAGTAGAGCGAGAATGAACCCCCGAGAACAGTGTGACGGAAGAAGAAGAATGGTGCCCGCGAGGAGTGCAGTGCCAGGTCCACTGTACTCCCTTGAGTCAAACGAACGCGCGAGCGGCTGTCGACAGTCGAGAAGGGTGGTGGAGATTACAGGGGCGAGGTTGGAGTAGGTGGAGTGAGAGTGGAGCAGGGTCCTAGGGAAGGCGGTGAGGACTAGGAACGTTCGTTTAGATGCAGTGCAAGTGGTGAAACACTTGCACATCTGCTTTCCTTTGTTAATTTGTATCTACATTCGATGGGACCAGCGGGAAGCTCGCATCATGAGCTTCCTAAGGTCACCAATGGGCTGGTCACCACCTTTCCGCTGTCGGCGGGCCCGACAGCACTCCCGCATAGCAGCATTTATATAGAGCGAGCTACATCGGGCAAATGAATTCATCATCATCATCACCTATTGGGTGGCACGCCAAAATTCATTGTCCTTTGGTATTTGATACGCACCTCAAGTTGCTAGGCCCGGTGACTTGATTCGCATTTTGGCTTTCAGGGTCTATAATCAAGACTCAATCTTAGTAGCCCCGTGCTTATCTCGGTAACGACTTTCGAACCGTCTCTCTTTTTTCCCAGCGGTGACGGAAAGGTGTGTGCAGTCATTCGAATCTGAGATGACCAATACTCATTCAAAGATACCCACCTAGGTATTCTTGCCTTGATAGGAAAACGAAAACGTGTAGACAGTGGTTCACCTGATTCCCGGGCCTTACCAGGTAATTCGACCAGAATTTTCTTTTTCTCCTACACGGTTACTTCTTCTGCTACCCCCGTA
Organism: Penicillium frequentans; assembly: GCA_028828275.1. Taxonomy (NCBI): domain Eukaryota; kingdom Fungi; phylum Ascomycota; class Eurotiomycetes; order Eurotiales; family Aspergillaceae; genus Penicillium; species Penicillium frequentans. The sequence goes on along the minus strand of JAQIZY010000003.1, from coordinate 900,927 downwards.
ATATCCCCTATGTTTTCCGTGAACCTTAATATCTTGATAAGCCATGAACCATCAAAATGGACATCATTCTATGTGTGAACGACTTGTTTTCAACGTCCCGACATAGATCAAACAGCCAAGACTCTTATATTAAAACAGACTTTGTGCTTCTTACAATCTTTCAAAGTACAAAGCCACTCCCGAAACATGGTAGTTTCATTAGCAATTAATTTGATATACATTGACAAATTATAAAGAGACAGCATTCTAGATAAGAAGCAATAGGGCACATGACTATATATGTCACCATGAAAGAGCCGATAGTATGTTGCTATATTCTATTGTAGCCTGTTTGACATGAGACATCAAGATGATCTATTTCCGGAGTCAAATAATCAGAGTCACATTTCCCATGTTCGCCTGCTGAAATCACAATGCAAGTGTCAAAGGTTTAGCAGCACTTTCCATTGGTGGTCGTCCCATTGGAGGAGCACCCATTGAGAACCTGTGGCGCCTGGGAATCATCTAAGCGGCAGAAGCACGACGAAGTCACTGGAACATCCGCCACGGCCAGGGCCAGCTTAAGCGGCTGCTCAATTATGGCCGCTTCGTCCGCCTTCCCCAGTCGAACCAGACACTCATGGTATCCCTGTAGCGACCAGATATTGTTAGGATGCCGACGCGGCCGGATGACAGAGTGGTCCAGACCCAGGTCTGCGCGATATGTCCGTGCTGCTTCTTCCAGATGGCCCTGTTCCATTAGCAGGGCAGCATATGCGTGGCGGACAGGCTGCATCCACGACCACGGCTCGCTATATGGCAAGTTGTCTTCAAGATCGATCGCTTGGCGCAGAGACGCAAAGGCTTTATCGAAGTTGTTACAACGGTATTCGATTTCTCCTTCCAGCATGGCTGCAGCCACCTTGAGAACATCGATCAGTTTGCCGTTGTAAGCACGGCGAGTCTCGGGGACTCGAGTCCACGCTTGATTGAACAGCCCCTGTTCCTCTCGGGCTGTAGCCACATTTCCTGTGGCGGCGAACGCTATGCCCTTAGCATAGTGAGTGGCGGCAGTGGTACCTGCAAATAGTGTGCGATCGTGAGGCAGCTGCTTGCGTTTAAGCTCTTCCCACATGCCAAAGCGCACCATCACATGTAGGCGGATAGACATGAATTGTTCTAGCCAGTCAGCCATAGGGGGGACTGGATGCGAAGGACTTCCTCAGGCACTGTTGATTCCATGCGAGTGACCGCATCAAGGGCAGTCTCCTTTTTGCCGGCAAACATGGCGGCGTAGACTAAGGAGTGATAGTCGTGAAGGCGGTAAAAGGTATAGAAGTTCTTGGCGCCTGATTTCCGGAAATACTTATCATCTGCGAGAGTCGACTTATAGTTCGAAGAGATAGAGCGCCGCCATTCGCCGATGAGAATATCCAAGTGTGTCGGCATGTGATGGATGTGACCAGCGTCAGGAACGAGGTCCCGTAGATGATCGGCAGCGTTGATACCCAGCTCGGGAGTGGGTGACATTTCGATGAAGTGAATGTACAGGTGAAGCAGTCCAGGGTTGAGATATGCACCATCCTGCTCTTGCGCCAGCGCCCGTTCTAACACGGCTTTCACCTCCGTAGTAGGGGCTTGGGGGTTCGGTTTGCCGGTGAACAGATCCCACAGTGCCCAGGGGGTAATGTTCATCAACGCATCGGCATATAGGGTGGCAATATCCAAATCATCTTTAAAAGCGTCATACACCGGCTTCATGGCGGCTGCATAGCCTTTGTTGAGCGCCGGGTAGTCCTTCGCAGGCTGAGGGGATGGGAAACGGAATTGGATCGCGTCGATCAGAGCTTGTTCGAGGGGAGTTGCGTTCACCGCGAATTTCTTTGCCGCCCGGGATGCATCATAGCCGCGCTGCACAGATGTGTGGAGGTCCCCCAGGTCGAACTTCTCCCACGGCTTGTTGTAGTTTGGGCCGACCGAGTATGCGAGACCCCAATACGCCATGGCGCATGCAGAATCATGCGCGATGGCCTGCTCAAAGCAGTAGGAACCCTCCACATGGTTAAACGAGTATACCCATATCAGACCCCGATTGAACCAGGTCTGGGCGTCGGCGCTGGTGGTGGTGATGATGTGGCCGAACGACCCAAGGTCGTAGTAGTCGTCGGTGGCCGGGACGGGGGAGGCAATTCCTTTACTCATTGTTTGAAAGAGGGAATAGAAATCAAAGTGAATGGCAAACAACGAAGTCACAAGGCATATTGAGCCAGGGTTTATATAGCTCGAACCCCATCCGATAATAATGCCACGCGTCTCCATTTCATCGCCGAGATCAATGACCGAAGTGGAGTGGCACGGCCGCCAATCCAATAAATGCACATTTATTTCCTCGTGGTATTAATGAAAACCCGAGTCGCCGATGGTTCCCCAATAAAAGCTCGGTGGCGAATATTCTCATTGGTGGTTGGAATATCTGATATCCTTGACATATCTATTCCAGTACCTCGTGGTTTATTTCTCCTACCGGTTGCATTAAATCCCGCAATAGTCCCTTCAATGCTCTCGGCATGAGTACTGTCGGCGGGGTATCTTTAGAGCAGTACGGAAATACAATATTTGCTAAGTGAATATGTCCGCATATAATGAGCAATTACAGATCTCTCTGCTGGTAAAGATGTACGGCATCCCAGAGAAAGTATATTCCAAGATCCGGATCCCTTTTTGCTTGTTCCCTTATAGACTTACAGATACGATTCAATCCATCACAGTACTTCGTGAACCCTCTCTACCCCAGTTCAAATATCCAGATCCTGATCACAACTATATGTTCGGATGGTCCATTTAATAAGCTCCACGTTCCCCGGCATATCTTGTACATCTCTAGTTTCGCTGAGCGGGGACGGAAACCGTATGCTGCAGTTCCTCAGGAACATACTGGATGGTTGCAGAGTCGGCTCGACCGAGGATAGCAACGACTGAGGCAAGGAAATGGCCTCACTGGTATGGATATGATGATGACAGCTTTGAAGATGCTCATGGGGTTTTTCTCATAGTTATTACTATTAGCTATATCTGCAAACCGGCGAGCTTCTTTCGTGGCTAGATCTGAGGCGGCCACAGGAGCTTGTCGGGCGCCATTTCGTTGACTAGGTTGATATCGGCATTCTTCGTGGTGGATGGAGCACATCATGTGGGTGGCTACCATGCTTCACGTTGATCTATAGTTCAAGGCAATGCTTACATTACCACGCCGTACCTGCTCATTTCAGCGGATGTTGGAGGCCCGGCTGTCATTCATTAATGTCAGCTTGGCCCTTTGCATAGATCCCCCGAATTATCGGTCACATACTAGACCAGACATGACAATTTCATAGGCCTAGGAGGGATCGGAGTTATTTTATTTTCCTTCGTCAGTTTATTTTTTGTTCATTCCCCTTTCCTTGCTGCTTTGAGAATTTTTCCCTGAAGGGTGGGGATGGGTTAGGTAACGGTGTTTTGAGATGGCGGAAAGGGTAGCGTGGGATCTCGCGGAAAGTGGAAGGAGGAGAGTTGGCTCGGCGTCTTCGGTGTTTGATCGATGATTCACTCGTGGTGCCACCATTTCCAGGGCCATCCCCCAAGCTAGATGCAAATTTGGCCGGCAGCTATGTTCAAGCGCAGAGTTAGCATTAATGCTCAAGCCGAAAAGATCCTTTCTGGTGGACTGACTATGGTTGTTTCGCATCCAACCAGACCGGAAACGCGCTTTTTGTTGCCATCGGGGTCGCCAAACTCGAAGGTGATGCCTACAGCTTGTCTCACATCGGTATGAGCCTTGGCGCATTCAGCGCAGGTGGGTGGGCCGTGGGCCAAATGGGGGTTTGCTTCGGTGTTCGAAAGCGTCTCTGGCGGATCGCGAGCAGTGCATTTCAAACGGCACTGATCTATGCTGTCGCTGTGATAGAGTATAGCCTTCCTATCTAAAAAGGCAGCCCAGCAGCTTTAGCTGGCATTTTTCCCTTGGCATTTTCCTCAGGGGCACAAGTTGCCCTTGGACGATCGCTCAAAATCACGGATATTACTACTGCGATGGCTACAGCAGCCATCATAGATGTCGCAGCAGCCCGAGTGAGTTGAACCCAAAAAAGCTCGCCAACGCAATCGACGAGTTATATTTCTAATGGTGTTAATGGCGGGTTGCTTCGTCGGAGCATTTTCGCAGGCTGCTGTTAGTTCCACATTTGCAATTATTCTCTGTGCTGTCTGCAAGACCATTGTCACTATCGCTTTTTTGATGACGAGATCAAGATCTTTCTTTAATTCTGTGTGTACAGGTTTTCGTAGTGTGGTCCTGAATATGAGAACCTTCCTGAGCCAAATTGATCTACTGGCTTTTCCGCTTGTTCAGTATTTCGAGAATATATAATGTTGTAAAGACCGGCGGAAAAGTAATAGACTGCCTCCTTCTTATTGACAAGCCTTTAACGGAGATGGAACGTTCCATAGAAAATATTGGCATTACAGAAGCTGAAAGTTGATCGAATTAGGCTCTCTGTGGTCTATCTGGTTTGAACAGAACAAAAGCAGGCGGCTTAGTGCAGACCGTGTAAGAGGTCATCTACATGAAAGAGGCTTAGTCTCTCAAGTCGACTGGAGCGAGTTCTTGTCAGCCGTCATTGATCGTTCTCTTTTAGGGCCTTTGCTTTTATTTTTCCATCGTCTAAATATTGAAAAACCACTGAGATAGAATTAAGTCTTTGCGAGTGAACCATTTTACCCAACTGTGGCAGGGGAGGTATTGGAGCCTATTCAAAATCTGTTTAGTAAAGGTACGGCCATCAGGAGGTTTGTCTTCCACACTATTCAGTGGATATACCACGACCATTCTACGCGTTGGCCAAACCTCAATCACCGGTTGAATTAATTGTTTTTGCGTGATCCCGTCCAGTGTATAATAGGGAGCTGGCTAGGGCAGTCCTAATTGCGGGCCCGGCAATATGGCATAATCTCCAAAACCATCTTATTGTGTGGTCTCATTGCTGTATCAACTTTCATTTATGCGATACAACACAGGTCAGTTGAGGCACCAAAGTCTTCCTGCAAGGACTCATTTCGATGCTCAATAAAAGAGGGTCTTAAAACAGGATCTGTCAATAACCATTGACTGGTGTAGACTGTTTGTACGGTCTTTCGCAATCTCTGATTATCGCCTTGCTGCTCGTGCGATATTTGGGGACCGGGAGAAGTGTCTTGAAGTATATGTTTTTTTCTACCGAAGCCACTAAATCGGAACGAAAGATTCAAATGACCGTCAAGTACGTCAGTCCGCTTCAGAATGATATTTTACCTGGCAATGGTCTATAAGGGGTCACGCCACTCATCCACATGACTGATAAACATCTACAATTCCATTAGATACAAAATACCCTACTTTTTACTAGCTTATTCTGTGTAGAAGCTCTCAGAACCAAAAACATTGACGATGAAAGCATGATCAACAGGATTGTGACCGCAATAGACTACTTTATATGCTTCCTAGGATTCTAAATAAGGAATAATGAACTTTGAAGAAGGAGTACCTAGTGTATGCGCTGCAATGGTATACCAACAATGAAATACACCATCTATTTGCTCGGCATCTCAGTCGACCCTCTCGCCCTAATCCTCGCCCCATGAATGAAAAAGGCAACAGGGACAGGCACCAACGCCAAACTCACAAACCCCAAAACAGTCATCGCCCAATCAACACCCAACCTATGAAACATCGGCATAGCGAAGAGCGGAAACGCCGCGCCAAAGATGCTTCTTATCGCACCGTTAACTCCCATCGCGCTGTTCGCGACATGTGAATAGCAGTCCACAATGTAGGTGAAGCATTGGATGAAGAGCAAATACATGCCGCAGCCGATGAAGCCGCCGGCGACAACTTGGCTGGGCCAAGGGATGGTGGGGCTAGAGGTCCAGGCGAACCAGAACATGCCAGCAGGGATTAGGGCGCCACCAATGATCATAAGTGGGAGACGTGACTCTGGGTTGAACTCGCCGGTGCGGGTGTAGGCGTGGGATTTGAAGTAGATGCTGTTGTAAATGAAGACAAGCCCGGTACCGAGGAAGCTGCCGACTATTACGCCAAGGAGGGGGAGGGAGGCGAGGCCGCCGTGCCAGTTGCGGTCTTCGCCGAAGGCGATGGGGAAGGATTGGTAGAAGAGAAAAAGAAGGCCGTAAACGAAGGATTGGTAGATTGTTAACATTAGCAGAATAGGTTGGGTGGAGACCAGCCCTATGCGATGGGCGTTAGTTGCGTTCTAAGGATGGGGATGGGGGAGACTTGCAAAGAGGACGAGCGAGGTACAGGAAGACTATATCACGGGGAGCAAGCTGTTTCAGGTCTGCGGAGGTGATGATCTTCGTCTTGAGTTGGTTGCTCAACCGCTTGGCCTTTCTCCTCAACAAGACAGGAGGATATGTCTCCGGGAAGAGGACGAGGCCCAGCGCTGCGGAGCCCAGGCCAGCAATGATCATAACCCACGCTGTCCATCGCCACCCCAGGTGTGAATTCACGATGAACCCACCTATGATAGCGCCAAAGGTCGGCCCTGAGAAAGTAAGGGAGATAGTGCACGCCATCGCGACACCACGGTATTGCGGGCTCCAACAGTCAACGATAACCCCGCCCAAGATTGCAACAGGCGAGACGCCAAACAAGCCTGAAAAAAATCGCCCGAGGAAGATGGTTGCTGTATTGTTCGCTAAGGCCGGCATGAGGGAAAACATCGAGGCTAGAGCCAACCCAATTAGCATCGGGTACTTTCGTCCAAACCGCTCCGACAGCGGGGCAATTGAGAGGAAGCCGAATACATAGCCCTGTAAAGATAATTTATCAGTTTGGCTCTTGGGAGGGAGGGGCAAAGAGCTTCACGTACGACCAGAAACAATGTCGTGCTGAGAATTGAAACCTCCACGCTGATTCCCATTTCTTCGGCGACCGTTTTCTGTCCACTTCCAAAGACGCTGCTCATGATTGTGCCGATCAGATTGAAGTACGACAACATCAATGTAATCCATATTCGGCGCACGGTCGACCAGTTTTGGGGGTGCTCTGGGTCATCTGGGGTTAGTGGTTTAAGGACTCGGGGGATTGCGGTGCCCGAGTCATTGGTGATGAAACCCTTTTCTAGTTCAACAGCCATGATGGCAAGGAAGAGACCAAGTCAGTCTGGCTAAGTACTTGACAGAAACTAGGATTAATCCTCAGGGAGAAGTATCAGCCCTAAACGATCCAGGAAAGGATTCATCTATATCGTGGCCAATTTGTAAGTCAAAACGGGTCTTCAATAGAGCTACCATGTTGCCGTGATATCCGATATTCTCGGAGGTTATATTCATTCGCCGCTTTCCCCCGGGGGCCCATTTGACATGAGCTTTTCGTTCCTATGTCCCTTTCCAAGCCATGTCCAAGAAATGTCGTATATATCTTCTGTATCTTTATCAAGGAGCAAGTAGAAGAGAGGATACAATATTACATAATCAGGGGCTGTATCGTTCCTGATATCGGATCTTGTTTAGAGCTGCGTATCGGGGCGAAAAGCTAGGACACTGGACCAAACACCGGTAATCAACCATGTATCGCCGTTGATTCCCTGACACGGGGAATAGCCCGATGTATCGGATTTTTCTCCGTGGTTGAATCAGCAGAGCTTTTCTTTTGTCATGATTTATGGAAGATGATCTGAACGCTTTTAGAGTGTGCCCAACTTGCATGGTGCGATCAGATTCTCTTCACTGGATATATTAAGAGAAAAGGAATGGAGGTTTGATTCAGAATTTGTTAAGGGTAATGCGTGAATTCGCGATGAGTCGTTGCAAGATTGAAGCCTCAATACTTTGATGTTATTAAGACACGAACTAATATGTTGAGATTTCATGGGTCTCCAGGCATGAAATGCCTGCTTCACCAAGCATGAATCTCGTGATCAGCATTGAACCTACTATATAGAGGATAGTTCAGGAGAAATGCTCTCATTAAATAGGATCTCTCTCTCATGAGAGAGAGATCAGACATAAACCACCTCGTTGGCCTTGACATACATGCTTCCGTAGCGTCATTCATCGTGTATGATGATGATGATGATGAATTCATTTGCCCGATGTAGCTCGCTCTATATAAATGCTGCTATGCGGGAGTGCTGTCGGGCCCGCCGACAGCGGAAAGGTGGTGACCAGCCCATTGGTGACCTTAGGAAGCTCATGATGCGAGCTTCCCGCTGGTCCCATCGAATGTAGATACAAATTAACAAAGGAAAGCAGATGTGCAAGTGTTTCACCACTTGCACTGCATCTAAACGAACGTTCCTAGTCCTCACCGCCTTCCCTAGGACCCTGCTCCACTCTCACTCCACCTACTCCAACCTCGCCCCTGTAATCTCCACCACCCTTCTCGACTGTCGACAGCCGCTCGCGCGTTCGTTTGACTCAAGGGAGTACAGTGGACCTGGCACTGCACTCCTCGCGGGCACCATTCTTCTTCTTCCGTCACACTGTTCTCGGGGGTTCATTCTCGCTCTACTTCTTCTACACCGAGAGCAATTGGATCCACTGCTTGGAACTGGCTCAGAATCCCTGTTTTGACCATAAAGTCGGCAACTGTAGTGCGCGCTTCGGGGCGTGCCAGAAGTTCGTCTCGACGAATGACGATTCCTTGGCCCGACAGGGCGCGCCGCATCCAGTCCCGCTCCGCTTGGTGGAGCGGGCACTCCAGCAGGACATGAGCCACTGTCTGGTTGCCCAATTCGCAGTCGCACCGTGCCGACTCTCGTCGGTTGATGCGAGCGAGATAGGCGCTTAGTCCAACCCGTCCCGTGCGCAGCTGCATCAGGATTGATGTCGTTGCTTTGCGGAGCCCGAGCCAATAGTTGAGTGTTTTCTTGGTTGGTACTTGGATCAGTCGCCTGGTCGGCCGACTGGTCTTTTCTAGCGCCCATGCCCTCTCCCACTCAATTTTCGCCTCTCGGCGCAACCGTCGTTTGGCTGCAGCTGCGAGGCAGATGTACCGATTGAGCGAGTTCCGCGGTTCTTCGGGTCTCTGTGCAGCTTCTTTCGCGTGTGCGTCCACGATCTCGTTGCCTGCTACACCTTGGTGAGCTGGGATCCATCTGAGTTCCGTTCGAATGCCCTTGTCCGCCAATTGGCGAAGTCGGTCCAGGCATCCCATGAGATAAACCTGGCCAGAGGGCATGCGCGGTCGTCGGAGCGCTTTTAGCGCCGCCTGGCTATCCGCGAATATAACTACGCCCTTTTTAGCACGAGTAAGCCAGGGCTCATCCCCGTTGAGAACTAATTCCAGAGCCATCTCTATGGCCCGTAGCTCCGCAGAATATACAGTAGACGAGTCGTCATCACCCATTTGGCTTAGAGCGATGTGTTTCCCCCCTCGTCTACTGCTGCTGCGCCAACTTTACTCTCGATACCGCTTCCGTCAGTGTACATGATCAGTGGTCTCTCTTCTGGGGCTTTCCCAAGGATCTGGTTATGATGTTGCACAGCAACGTCTCGGTCCTCGATCGTCACATCTGGTGGTGCTTGCCACGGTGGGAGGACGAATGCCTTTCGACTCTCCCAGTTTCTCGGCAAAGCTCCTGGGGGAGTCGTTAGACATCCACCCGGCTTCCAGGCTTGCGCCTCCATCGGTGACCAACCAGACCAGTCTCTCTCACCTGCCGGTCGACGTCGAAGCATTGTTGGTGGGACAGCGAATAAAGGTCCCGTTCGTAGTCTGAGGGCCGTTTCTTGTACTAATCGATTCATTTGGATCGAGATAGGCGGCAAGTGTAGTTCTGAGTTGAGTGCTTCGGCTGCTGTAGTCCGGAAGGCTCCGCTAATGAGGCATGCTGCCTGCTTTTGAATTGCCACGAACGGGTGACACATATTTCTTGCCTTGGACTTGCTGATGAGCATAGGTTGGTACCAGGCAGAGACGCCAAAGAGCATCTGTGGAATGATGACCGCTTGGTAGATCCTTCGCATTGCATAGACCGAGGCTCCCCACGTTGAACCCGCCAAGCTTCGGAGCGCTTGAAGGGAGACGCTAGCCTTGGCCACAGCTTTCTCGCGGTGGTGGTGAAATTCCAGACCCGGGTCTAACCAGTAGCCTAGGTATCGCTCGGCCGTTCTCGTCGCTTTCACGCTGTGCCCTCGTAGATTTAGGGATGTGTATTGTGGATCAACCTCTTTGGTATTCACAAAGTGTATGAGTGCGTATTTCTTCGGGTCAAAGACGGATGCATGTTTCTCGGCCCATTGATCGGCCTTGTGGCATGCCGCCCTGAGCTTCCTGATGGTCTCGCGTTCGCTGTCGCCTTTGGCCATGAAGCCAACATCGTCGACCCACCCGCTGCCATTCACCCCATTGCCGCAGCTCTCAATGAGATCTGCGTTGTAGATGAGATACAGAATGGGTGAGATCGGCGACCCCTGAGGGATGCCCGTGGGTGTGGGAATTGTATCGGACATGCCTTCGGGCATGCGGATTCTCGTGCTCCGATTGGTCAAGAGAGCCTTCACCCAGGGAACGAAGTGTCCCAGGCGTCGTTTCTTGAGATTATGCAGAAGGCGATCGTGGGAGACATTGTCGTACGCCCCAGATACATCTAGCATTAGCAGAGACACCACTGGCTTGCCCTTTCCCCATGCGGTTTTAATCCGATCGATGATAATGTGAATAGCATGGTCAGTAGATATGCCCCTTCGGCCCCCCAGATGGGTTCGTGGGAGCAGTCCCTCGTTCTCCACCGCGTAACTGATCCGTCGTGCAATGACGGACTCCAGGAACTTTCCGAGTGTGTTGAGCAGTGCAACCGGCCTGTAGGATTTTGCGAGTTGATAGTCGCCTTTTCCCTGCTTTCGAAGAACAACTGTGATCGAGCGCTGGAAGTGTGAAGGATTGTAGCCAGTGCGTATGCAGGCGTTGAATAGCTGAAGTAGCGTTTCTAGGATGACCGGTATCTCGATAAGCTTGTGCCAGAGAGAATTCGGTATGCCGTCCTCTCCTGGTGCTTTGCCTGCTTTCGCTCCTTGCACTGCCTCCTGTATCTCTTGTGCCGTAATTGATGGAAATTCGATCTGCTGCGGGTACTGAAATGATTCTGTGTCGGACAGATCAGCTGGCGGTGGTAGCGGGAAGAATGCGGCTCGCAGGGCGTCTGCTTTTTGCTCAATGGTCTCCGCGAGAGCTCCGGGTATTTGGGGGTTCGGGATTTTCAATGACGGGGTGAGCCCCTTCTCGTAGGCCCCGTTGCGACTCCTTGCCCACTTTGCTAGTCGCCACATGCCTCGCGGGCCATCTTCGATGACCTGTTGTACTCGGCGCCGATGCGCTTTTGAGAGAGTCTTCTTGATGAGACGCGCCTTCATATTGCGTGCGACGGAGTAGCGCATCCAGTCGAAGGGGTCTTTCGTTCGCGTATGGATGCGGCGAAGACGACGAACCTCTTTGACTGCAGCCTTACACTCGTCGTCAAAATCGGAGTTTGACCACGCTGATGGTTTCGCCCATGGAGTTGAATCCTCAATAGCCGACTGAACAATTTCTACCAGCTCCTGGCACTGTTCTTCTATTTGCTGTCGGTCTGCCTGGGAGAGATCCCTTGCCTGCAGACCGTCCTCAATCTTCTGGACAAGTCTCTTGTTGTCGGTGGCATTCCAGTTTCTTCGCTTCTGCTGTACCGTAATAGGTGTCTCAATGTCAAGCACGGTTCTGACTGGGAAATGGTCAGAGGAATGTTCGATGTCGTCCGCCCTCTCGCATTGTATCAGCCTGCCGGCGAGGCTCGAAGAGATGAAGGTGAGATCAATCACCGACGACTGATCATTTCGGGACCAGGTGGGCTTGCCTTCTTCGGTCGTCAGTTCGAGACCCCACTCAGTAGCAATTTCGATCAATTGTTTCGCCTCGTTGTCGGTTCTGGTGCCCAGGCCTCCCCACATCGGGTGGTGTGCGTTCATATCTCCCAGAATAACGTGTTCTCCCAGAGGGCGTTTTGATAATTCGCATCTCAATTGCTCGAGCGTGTTGCTGCCTGGTCTATTGTATATGTTGTGTACGAAGAGATCTGTCCCGTCCCTACCACAGTGAGCTCTCCTGAGCTTCAGCAGTTGGTAATCTTGCGAGATGAGCTGGCAGGACCAAGTGCTCGGGTCAAGCGTTTTAGACACGAACAGACACACGCCTGGCTGTGAACCACTGGAGGCTTGATGCAGATCGTCTTGCCGGCCATCGCTTCCCTCGCTGTTATCCTTTACTGTAGGATACAATAGCTGAAATGTTCCCGTCGCCGGTTGGTGGGTTGTTTGTTGTAGTTGGTTCTTCCACGGCTCCTGCACTGCGATGACATCCGCTGTAAGGACGTTTCTATCTCGAAGGAATGTAGCCATGACTGGCCACGACTTGTGTACGTTGTATTGCAAGATTTCGAAAGATTTCATTGACGGTTCTGTTCGTCATCACTTCGCTCGCTGGCTTCGTGCCATATCTCGTCAATGGGGTCCTCGATTGTCAGTGCGTTAGTCGTGAATGCCGGCGGGGAAGATCTAATTGGTATCGCTTGCTGCTGTTTGTATTTCAAGACGACCATTTTTCGGTATTCAGGACTCTCCGGATCCAGGCCCTCGCCCTCGGGTCCGGGTGTGCTACCGGCATCGTTGACATTTGTGACATCGCTGATGAATTGGGACAGCCGGTCCTCATGGCTGTCCTGTTGAGTGTTGGCTTGGGGGAAATCCGCAGGTGTGAGCTGGATGTTGAACCAGTCATTGTCATCCGGCTGCTCATCCATGGTCTCTCCTGGCTCGGCCGTGCGACGTCTTTTCGAATTGGTTTGGTCTTGAATCGCTTTCTGGGAAGCCACCTGGAGCCTGGTTGCTCGTTGACAAGCTAGTGGGATCATTGGCGGCTTGGGGTCCTTCACTCTGGTTCTCGAGCCCTTTGGGCGACCCGGACCTTTCTTGGGTTGCGCTGGCTCGGTGAGCTCATCTGGTCTTATCTCTGCTTCCGCTGGTGCTGTCTCCAGGTCGATCACGGTCTGTTGGTTGTCCGGTGAGGGCTCTTCCTCTTGATGTCTGTCTGGAGCATGCATCGACGCATCTATTCCATCGACGATCGTAGGATTTGAACTGGACGAGGTTGCAGCTATGTTGGCACTTGGGACGACCCGAAAATGCAGTGGGACACGATGGTACGCCGGACAGTCGGCAAGCGCCTGTTTCGCTTCATTCAATGCCGCCGTCTTCACCGGACATTCTCGACTTGTCGGACGATGTCCCTCGCCGCAGTTGGCGCATTTCACCGGTATCGCTTGCCCCTTGGTCGACAGACACTCCCAGGTCGGGTGTCCGCCGGCACAGTGGCCGCATTTGAAAGCGTTGGAACAGTGTGACTGGATATGCCCTGGCTTTTGGCATTTTCTGCATAGCTTCATCCGCCCCTCACGGCAAAATCGTGAGGCATTGTGGATTTGCTTTCCCCACACGACGCCAGTCATGATAGCGCGATTCGCCACGACGGGGCTGGTGAACTCGATCAAAATCGAGCCCTCCGCCCTTTCACCCGGACGCGTCAGCCACCCCAGATACTGGATCTTGCAATCTTCGCCCCAGCTGTTCTGCCTAAGCAGTTCCGCCGCAGCGTCAGTCATCGTCTCCGGAGTCAGCTTCATCGACTTCACGGGAACATGGTACGCCACGACTCCCCACGACGGTTCCTGGATCACCGAGCCGGGTCCAAACGCCCGCAACCACGCGGGGTGTTTGCGAAGGACCTCTGCACCAGCCGCGCTGTTGGCGATCATTGCCACGTCGCCCGATGGCAGTTTCCGGGCTGCGACAAAGGACGCCTGTTTGGCCAACACCCCTGAATTCTTCTGCTGGGCATTCGTTGTCCTTTGTCGTTCTGCTCGGTCCACCAGATCCTTCGGCGTCAAGCCACGGATCGCGTCACGATTCGGTCCGACTTTGACGATGACCTCACGGTCCTCGCGAAGTTCAATTTCCGGTACCCCAGGAGACGACGTGCCGTTGCTCCGGGTGTTGGGTGCCCCAGCCTTGACCAAGTCGCGCTGCCAGTCCCTGGCTCGGAAGCTGCGCCACGTCGCCGCAGAGTTGGCCGCGGGGGTGGACAAAGTCGTCGATAGAGTGCTCGTTGTCTTTTCAATGGTGTCGATTCGCTGGTTCAAGCGTTCGGTGTCGCGGTTAATCTTGGTCAGCGCGTCGAGCACCTTGGCCATTCCCTGGCTATCGCCCCGTTGGGCGTTCAGTGCGTACTGGCGGACGGCGCGGATATATCCGGTGACATACCGGTCCTCCATGCCATTGTTTTCGATGTGATTCAGCACCCTGCGGGCTCCTTCCGCGACGTCGTCCATGGATCGCGGCGGTTCCGCGAGGGCCGAGTTTTTTGATGTTCCTCTCCTGACTGGGAGCAAATTTTGTGCATTCGCACCAGTCGCGATCTCCGCGGCCATCTCACCCCTGAGACGGGTATCAGGCGATAGCGCCTGAAGTTACGACTACGGTGAACTACTTCTCGAGGTCCTGCGACCTCTGGTTGGCTAGATATTCCAGGAATACGTTTTTGCCAAGAAAGAGTTGTTTTTCCCACCCAATAGGTATGTTGCCGTCTGAGGCGTACAAGATGAATCAATATAATCTACGCTAATTGTGGTATTAGATATAATAACCTTACGTTTTGGCCGTCCTCAATGCGGGGATAAGCAAATGAATAATACCAAAATGCTAAGTTATAGAACATCCGCCTAACGTGGAGAGAAGCCAAGGTTCCGGGAAGTTTGACCCGATATCAGGAGTTTCCGGACCTCGGCAAGGCTGACAACTGGGAAACAGGATATAAATTATGTTCGACTATCGCGAACCACCCTTTCACACTACATAGTCAACATTGCAAGCAAAATCTCATCGCAAGAGATAAGGGTTTATTGCATGGTGCATTCACCCTAGTGGTCTGTGACTTCACCCATGGAGTCTTGGCGAGCCATGGCTTAATTGGTGAGATTCACCAGATCACAAGGGAAAAAAACGCAAGGAAACCGCTAAAACTAAGCATCGTATTCCGGAGATGGGTCCTCGATTGGCTAAGCATTCTAAAAAGCATATAAGTGATCGCGCTGATAAAGAAAGACTGCAAGAATTTAACCGGAGGAAGAAAGGTTGGCGCGAGGCTGGAATTTTGAGAGCAATTGCAGATGGTGAAATTAAAAATTCAGGTGAAATCGAGCAGGATGCTAGTGAAGAGGAAGCCCAGGAATTGATTGATGGGCTTTTTTATATAGATAGAGGAGGTAGTGCTGTTTAATTCAATGAATTAGTGCGATGGGTTGATAAAATTATGATTAAACCAGTTTTAATTCAACCAGGGAACGAACCATGGCTAATCAAGCCAGTTCCCGAAATTCGATGCCAAAGATGTGTGAGGTAGTGATTTTGCGTTTGGTCTTGGCGTGGCGGGAAAGCTTTTAATGCACATTCCAATACGGCAACACGTTCGCTTCAAAATGTCCCTCGGGACATAGCCTCTTACCTCCATTCTTTCAGCACTCCGGCACTGTGATGTTGCTTGATGTTTTGAGCAAAAGCAAAGAAGTCAAGTGGGCTCTCCTCAACGCATGCTCCGACAACGACTTTGTCCCAAAGCATAACACCACTTATGCCACAGGCTCGCCCTTCCCTCTGAGATAGCCCTGACAAAGCAACACGAGCCAGTGTGGAGTTTAGCTAGGGTTCGGCATCTGAAACTGAGAATCGGGGAGTGAAAGCATCAAACATGCCGAAGAATAATAAAGAATTAGATGTATTCGAACCTCTGGGCCTTGTGGGACTGTGCATCCGCCGAGCTCTTGGTATTGAGGTTCACAACCTTCGCCCGATACATATCGGATACAGGTGATTACCAATTCTGGGATGTGATTTTCGGGGACTGGGGACCGTTTTGGAGGAGTGGATCGGGGAGATCTTGAAAGTCGCCGAACTGGGTTGTATATGCAAGTGTGGCGCGTCTGACAAATGCGTCGGAGTTAAGACCTAATATCAATGCCGCTGAATACTCTATTCTTGCTCATGCCTTTTGCTTCATATTTTCTCCCTCTCCGCTCCTTCCCTTTTTCTTCTCATATCTCGCTGTACATACCTCATCAGCTGTCTAATACACCCCCTAATATCTACAATTGAAAGCTGGAGAGTAGACCCCACTTGAGCTCCGGCGACATGGATGCCAATCAAGCCATGGAGGGCTACTCCGAACGGTCGCATACCGTCTCGGAATCCCGAACCTACACCCAATCCTTCATGCAACAATCCAGCCCCAATGGAGAGACCTACCACAACACCGAGTCCTCCGGGCATCCCGCTACCACAGAGGAAGTCCACCAAACCACCGAGGCCCCAATCAACCCAATTTCCACCTCCAGCTCAACCTCCAGCTGGGCCGAGAACAGCCAGGATGGCCGCTGGGGAGAACAAGAGGCCGGCAAGCCCGTCTCCCGCAGCGGCGCCATGGAGGACATCGAGGATATGCGCCGCGAGCTAACCCGCATCAGCTTGCACCGCACTCGCTCCACCACCAAGAGCGTCCGCCGCCTCAAGTCCCGTGTCAGCCACCGCGACGAAGAGAAGGCCAAGGACGAGGGATCTGAAGCCGAGGCCGAAGGCTTCGACCTGGGCGAGTTCCTCATCGGCGGCCATCTCGAACGCCGCACCACCGCAGGCGAACCCGCCAAGAAGGTCGGCGTTGTCTTCAAGAACCTCACTGTGCAGGGCGTCGAAACGGGCGCCTCCTTTGTACGCACTCTTCCCCACGCTGTCGTCGGCACTTTCGGTCCGGACCTGTATAATCTCGTCTGCCGGTTCGCGCCGCAGCTGCGCTTCGGCAAGAAGCAGCCCGTTCGTGACTTGATTCATGATTTCAGCGGTGCCGTGCGCGAGGTGAGATGATGCTTGTGCTGGGCCGTCCTGGTGCGGGATGTACCACATTCCTCAAGGCGATTGCGAATGACCGTGGAGCGTTCGCTGGTGTCAGTGGTGAAGTCAGTTATGGTGGTATTTCTTCGGAGGACCAGAATAAGCACTTCCGCGGTGAAGTCAACTATAACCCGGAGGACGATCAGCATTTCCCCTCTCTCACTGTCTGGCAGACGCTCAAGTTTTCGCTTATCAACAAGACCCGGAAGCATGACCGGGAAAGCATCCCTGTTATCATCGACGCCCTTCTGAAAATGTTCGGTATCAGCCATACCAAGACCACCGTCGTTGGTAACGAGTATGTCCGCGGTGTGTCGGGTGGTGAGCGCAAACGTGTGAGTATCGCCGAGACCCTGGCCACCAAGTCCTCGGTCGTCTGCTGGGACAACTCGACGCGCGGTCTGGACGCCAGCACCGCCCTGGACTACGCCAATTCGCTGCGCATCATGACAGATGTCAGCAAGCGCACCACCTTCGTCACCCTGTACCAGACTGGCGAGAGCATCTACGAGCTGATGGACAAGGTCATGGTCATAGAAGAGGGCCGCATGCTCTACCAAGGCCCTGCCAACGAAGCACGCCAGTACTTCATCAATCTGGGCTTCCACTGCCCCACGCAATCCACAACAGCAGACTTCCTGACCTCCCTCTGCGACCCCAACGCCCGCCAGTTCCAGCCCGGGTGTGAAGCTTCCACCCCCAAGACCGCCGAGGCCCTCGAGCAGGTCTTCAAGAACAACCAGGCTCACAAGGCTATCTGGGAAGACGTCTGCAGTTATGAAGCACGTCTCCAGGATACCGAGCAGGAGGATACCCGCCGCTTCCAGTCGACTGTTGCTCAATCGAAGAGTAAGACAGTCTCCAAGAAGTCGCCGTACACCGTCTCGCTCGTGCGCCAGGTCATGGCCTGTGTACAGCGTGAGTTCTGGCTGCTGTGGGGTGACAAGACGTCTCTCTACACCAAGTACTTCATTATCATATCTAACGGTCTCATTGTATCGTCCCTGTTCTACGGAGAATCACTCGATACCAGCGGTGCATTCTCGCGTGGTGGTGCTCTCTTCTTTTCAATTCTGTTCCTTGGTTGGCTCCAGTTGACCGAGCTGATGCCTGCTGTGTCTGGACGTAGCATTGTTGCCCGTCACAAGGATTACGCTTTCTACCGTCCGTCTGCTGTGTCGATTGCCCGTGTGGTGGTTGATTTCCCGGCTATCTTCTGCATGGTTGTGCCGTTTACGATTATCGTTTACTTCATGACTGGTCTTGATGTGGATGTTTCCAAGTTCTTCATCTACTTCCTGTTCGTGTACACGACTACCATTTGCATCACTTCGCTCTACCGCATGTTCGCTGCCTTGTCGCCGACTATCGATGACGCGGTTCGTTTCGCTGGTATTGGACTGAACTTGCTCATTATCTACGTCGGCTATGTGATCCCCAAGCAGAACTTGATCTCTGATTCGATTTGGTTCGGTTGGTTGTTCTATGTCAACCCGATCTCGTACAGTTATGAGTCGGTTTTGACGAATGAGTTCACTGGTCGTACTATGGAGTGCAACCCAGCTCAGTTGGTTCCTCAGGGCCCTAATGTTGACCCGCAGTACCAGGGCTGTGCTCTGACTGGATCAACCCTTGGTAGTACTTCTGTTTCTGGATCTCAGTACTTGACAACCAACTTCCAATTCACGCGTAACCACATGTGGCGTAACTTTGGTGTCATCATTGCCTTTACTGTCCTGTACATCCTGGTCACTATCTGGGCAGCTGAGTTTCTCTCGTTCGGCGGTGGTGGCGGCGGTGCTCTGGTCTTCAAGAAGTCCAAGCGTACTAAGAATGTCGCAGCTCAGACTACCAACGGAAACGATGAGGAGAAGGTCACCAACCCCACCGACAATGCCGCTCTCGCCCTGGGCAAGGGCTCTTCTGGTGAGGACGCTGCTTTCAACCGTCTTTCCGAGAGTGAGCGTTGCTTCACCTGGCAGAATGTTGAATACACCGTCCCCTACGGAAACGGAACACGCAAACTTCTCAACGGTGTCAATGGTTACGCTAAGCCTGGTGTCATGATTGCTCTGATGGGTGCCTCCGGCGCCGGGAAGACTACTCTGCTCAACACTCTGGCCCAGCGCCAGAAGATGGGTGTCGTCACTGGAGACATGCTCGTCGATGGCCACAAGCTTGGACCTGACTTCCAGCGTGGTACTGGTTTCTGTGAGCAAATGGATCTGCACGATAATACCTCGACCATTCGTGAAGCTTTTGAGTTCTCTGCTGTCCTCCGCCAGCCCCGTGAAACTCCACGCCAGGAGAGGATCGAGTACGTCGACCGTATCATTAACCTTTTGGAACTTGAGGATATCCAGGATGCCATTATCGGGTCTCTCAACGTCGAGCAGATGAAGCGTGTCACCATTGGTGTGGAACTTGCAGCCAAGCCCAGTCTTCTTCTGTTCCTTGACGAGCCTACTAGTGGTCTCGACAGTCAGGCCGCGTTCTCCATCGTCCGATTCCTCAAGAAGCTCTCCCAAGCCGGTCAAGCCATCGTCTGTACCATCCACCAGCCCTCTTCCATGCTCATCCAGCAATTCGACATGATCCTCGCCCTGAACCCCGGCGGTAACACCTTCTACTTCGGCCCCGTCGGCAAAGAAGGCGCCGCAGTGATCAAGTACTTCGGCGATCGCGGCTTCGTCTGTCCACCCTCCAAGAACGTTGCCGAATTCATCCTCGAAACCGCCGCAAAGGCAACCCAGCGCAACGGCAAACACGTCGACTGGAACGAAGAGTGGCGCAACTCGGACGAAAACCGTGCCATGCTGACCGAAATCGAATGCATCCGCGCAGAGCGCAGCAAAATTCCCATCGAACAATCAAACGGCACCCAAAACGAATTCGCCGCGCCAACCTCCACCCAAACAATCCAACTCACAAAACGTCTCTTCCTCAACTACTGGCGTGACCCATCCTACTACTACGGCAAACTCTTCGTCAGCGTCATCATCGGCATCTTCAACGGCTTCACCTTCTGGATGCTCCCCAACACAGTGGCATCCATGCAAGACCGCATGTTCTCCGTCTTCCTAATCATCCTAATCCCGCCAATTGTCCTGAACTCGATCGTCCCCAAATTCTATATCAACCGCGCCCTCTGGGAAGCCAGAGAATACCCGTCTCGCATCTACGGCTGGGTCGCCTTCTGTACAGCAAACGTCGTCTGCGAAATCCCAGCAGCTATCATCTCAGGTCTGATCTACTGGCTGCTGTGGTACTACCCCGTCGGCTTCCCAACAGATTCCTCAACAGCGGGCTACGTCTTCCTCATGTCAATGCTCTTCTTCCTCTTCCAAGCATCATGGGGCCAATGGATCTGCGCCTTCGCGCCCTCCTTCACAGTCATCTCGAACGTTCTCCCCTTCTTCTTTGTCATGGTCAACCTGTTCAACGGTATCGTCCGTCCGTACGCCAACTACCCCGCCTTCTGGAAATACTGGATGTACTACGTTAACCCGATTACCTGGTGGTTGCGCGGTGTCCTCTCTGCCGTTTTGCCCGCTGTCCAAGTCGACTGTGCGTCCCAGGAAGCGACGCATTTCAATCCTCCGCCTGGTCAGAGTTGTGAGGCTTATGCTGGTGACTTTGTTAGTCAGCTTGCTAAGGTTGGGTATCTGGTTAACCCTGATGCTACTTCTGATTGCCAGTATTGTCCTTATAGGGATGGGTCCGAGTACATGGCTAATCTTAACGTCCATGCGGGTGATAAGTGGCGATGCTTTGGGATCTTCCTCGCTTTTGTTATTATTAACTGGGCTCTTGTTTACTTCTTTATTTACACAGTTCGAGTGAGAGGTTGGAGCTTTGGCCTTGGTTCGCTGTTCGGTGCGGCTGGGTTGATGGTTGATCGTGTTAAGGGCATGTTCAAGAAGAAGAGTGAGCAGTGAGCGTGGTTAAAAGTTTGTTTTTCTTTTCACTTGTACCCTCCATTTTTCCCATTCCTTTTTCCTGTGATGTCAATATGAAAATACCCGGAGTGTGATATTTTGGATTTTATATCGGATACATTGAAACAACGAGGTTCAAAAGCTACAGCTACAAATTTCTACAATAAGACTGATATTGGATTGGATCAAAATTCCATCTTGATTCTATCCACGAAATGTTTTTATATTTTCTTTATTTTCTACACTAACGAGATCTCTCGCTTCTACAATTCCTTGAACTCCATCCATCCCACGCATTCAAGTTCTCCAAAACCAACCATGCTAATTCCAGGCCAGACCAGTGGCCATGCCCCAATGCGACGAGTTCCACGGCAACAAATAACCATAACAAGAGATAGTGGGAATCTAGACTCTCAAAAGATGGAGATGCATTTACAGTCTATAAGAATGATTAAGCATTAATGGAAGCGGTATTGTCCAGATCCTTGACTTTTTCCTGTTGACAAAATGGATTCCCCAAACAGTTTTCTATTGTCATTTTGATGCTACTGTAAGCTCTAATCGCTAACTGGCTTACTATTGATACAAGCAATATAGCTCACGTTTATGATCTGTACCTACTACGATAGGTTTCTTGGCTCACACACATAACTGGGAGTAACGTTGCTTGGAAATAAGCGTAAGAAGGCATGCGATACTTCATTCTACAGCCATATATAAAATCCGCGCTCAATGCCATGCCCTCATGGTCGAGCATGATAATCCATGCAGTAGAATTTGCATGAAATGATTCGATAGTATGTGTTGTAATTACAATGGTGGATAGACGTTGAGCATAGACAATAGGCAGTAAACGAGATGATTTAAGTCTACCCCCAAGAAGGAGATATCTTTACAGCTATTTATAGTGGCGAAGTACATATATCGAGGGTATTCATGAGTATGGCATGATCAATATCAGCAGCATTAGTATGAAACCAACACATCGTGTGATCCTCCGAGTTCAGAGCTTGCTGTATTCAACCAAGTGATCTAGTGCTCTATAACTCAGCTGAGTTGGCGAGACTCAGATCACAACATGGTCAAGTCGGTGCATGAGATAAGGGTTTATTGCATGGTGCATTCACCCTAGTGGGTCTGTGGCTTCACCCATGGAGTCTTGGCGAGCCATGACTCAATTGGTGAGATTCACTAGATCACAACAAATAAAGTCTCTGTGTGACCCGCCCCATCTCAAAATATATAACTTATATACAACCTATACATTTAAAATAAATAACTTACCACTACCATAGTAATTAATTACTACGAAAATAAGTTTCTTATATGCAGCATTTCTTAGGGAATTCAATCATATTTTTTTACAGATTTTTAGTACTTTGTATACCATTCCTTTGCTGCAATTGCTCCCTTAACCCTATGATCCATAGTAGAAACCAACCGATCATAGTAATCTTGGCCTAGCTCTACCCACGCTTGCTTAATTAATTCGGAAAAATATGGAAAAAAGCTCAGCAGTGGTGCCAGAAAATTTATCAAGGTTTGGATCAATCCGATCGATCATCTCTTTCAGTTTGGCCCATGCATGTTCGATCGGGTTCAAATCAGGCTAACACGGCGGCCACTCCGTACAAATCCTATTCTCAGCCAACCACTCTTTAATAATTTTGGCTGAGTGAATCGGAGCCTTATCTTGCATAAAGATCCAATCCGGATCTTGATAACACAAGGTAATTCGGCCTCCAACACGTCGAGATACGACCGCGCAGTGTAGCCGCTCCGCGCGGCAAGTTCATCGCGCTGCATTTGAACATTTCGGGATGTTCCACCACTAAAAATTGTCCCCCAGATCATGATTGAAATTCCCTTAGCCTTTTTATGTGTGGTAATGTGGTCTTTATCGAATTTTTCGTTATGGTGGTTGATTCCAAAACACCAACGGTGGCGCTTGCCTCGGCCGATTCCGACGGAACATTCACTCCAAATAACCCTTATCCAATCTTCCAACGTCCAATTCTGATATTCTAAAGCCCAAGCAAGGCGTTTAGCGGCCAGTTCAGCATTTAATCGATGTCTTTTTCGGGCCTTCCAGTGATCATACTTCTCGTCGTGGAGTATTGAAAGTATTGTCTTATTACACGCGGTAGTCCCCCTTTGTTCGTGGATATCGCATTTAATTATTCGAATAATTACACGCTTATTACCCTCAGTCAAGGCTTTCGGTCGGCCGGAGCGCGGCATCGAGTGACTATCGCGGCGTAAACGTTCTTGTTCGACGGTATATTGAACGGTCGACGCGGAAAGGCCATGGCGCGGGGCAATCTTGGCGCAAGATTCCCGTCAACATTGAGTAGTGCTATGACGAGTCGTCGTGATACGCCCAAGAGTCTGTAGGTTATCCGTTACAATACGTTAGCGTTAAATTATCGCCCAATCGAACCCCTTATATTAATAGCGCCTCGATCTTTCTAGTTCAACAACCTGTCTCTATACTATTCAATATAAGTCCTCTCTCTCCCCCTTCCTAGGCATCCCTGCTCTTACCTAGTTAACAGGCACTATCCTTCAAACACTCGCAACCTATTTGTTACTTTAGTGTTCTTCGATATAGAGTTTCCACATAGCCCTCCGACAAGGGTAGACTAGTAGCTTCCTAGCACTACCATTATATATACTAGTATAAAACTAGTATCAAATGACAGGGCTAGAAGTTACTCGTAACTTGCAGTTGGTTTTAGAGCGATAGCTCTCGGCGTTACGGTGTAATTAATAAATTGGTTTTGCGCAAAGATATATGTTCTCAATCTCGAAATATTGGTCCAATTAAGGGTTAAAACGCCAACGTAGCTACCACCCACCTGACGCGAAAACAGAAATAGTTCGAGATGAAAATCAATCAATGCAACTCTGCAAAACCCTTCCTATCACGATCTTAGGGCTGAATCATGCCGTTGACTTGGCTTGCACCCTCAATCGGCTTGAGATAGGCCACACGTCTTTGAATGAAAGCCTCCGCGTCAATTTTCCCGCCCTCCAATTTCGCTGCACCGTCGTCCAGTGAACCAGCTTTGATAGACATCATCTCCGGCATCGAGTCGGGTTGACCATAGAGGGACGATCCACAGTCCCCGCAGTAAAAGGTATGGTATGGATATCCTGAGTCCGCCATATACTCGCCGGATTTCGGGGTACCTATGATAAAGTCAAACCAATTGACCAAATTATTGCATGTCTGACGGAGAGCTCGCTTACCAGACAGGATCTTAAAGGAAGATCGTGGGATGATGAAGTTGGTAGTGAATGCAGACCCGCTGAACTACACAGCACAATTAGTATTTCACTCCGAGGGAGGGCAGTTGATTCTCTATGGGTACCTTCTGGCAGTTGACACAATGACAGACCGCCTTAACGGCAGGTTCAGCTGTAAATGCCCAAGGAGGTTAGCACTTTCTGATGGTGTAGTTGAGACATTTTGCATACCGTCAGCCTGGTACTTGATTTTACCACACATGCAGCTTCCAGTGAGGACCATTTTGGCGGCTAGGAGTGACGATATGCTAGGTGTGATAACTATACAAAAGATTCGAATATGTCTTTCTAAGAGTGAGAAGAGAAAATATATATATCCCCAGCTTGGTGGTTAGTGAGGAGTTTGAGTGGTGACGTATGGGTGAGGCCTTCGGCGAATGAATAAAGTTCAGAGACCGAGCTCCACCATGTGGCGGCTTTGCATGAAGAAAGAGAGACTGGATATCTTACTAGCATTGTCCTTGGGTATAATAGAAGCTATTCATATATCCACCCAGTTGAATATCGTATAGCATTTAGATAGCATACGCAAGCGGTAGTTGTTCAGTATGCTTTAAGCGACTTTAAGTGGGCTTCAACCCGAAGATTTTCCTATCAGGATTGGGAGAGTTGAATTACTACGGCCTTTTCAGTCTGACTGGAAGGAACGGACCGCGTAATACTTGCTTGTTTCATCCCTTTCACCAATTTGAGCTCTTCTATAGGTGGTCTGTGACCTGCGTAAGCAAAACCCAGAGACCGAGAACACATACCCGAAATTACATAGACCGGTGATTAGCAATCAGGCATTTCCCGTAAGTTGAGGATTTGACAATTTGAACAGAGGCTGGTGACATCGTGGCAAAATTGTAAAACGTTGCATTGGCCCTCTCCTCCCCATTTGCCCGTTGCGCGGGAAGTTTTTTTCGCCTAGCCTCTTGACCGGGGCAACCTCAACTTGCAGACCCCGAGCTTACGAAGCATATGGCCGAAAAATTTTGCAGACGACGCAGCGGCATTCCGGAATACTTGGGAGCTAGTATCAAATGCCGATGAATATCGCTGTAAAGATTTGCAACTTCCGCTATATAAGTTATCGCATACGGTATCTTTGTACAATAAAGAACAAATAACGGAAAGGGAAAGGAAACAAAGACATACTCAGTGCACGCGACCTCCACGTGTCCTCCTCCAGTCCCTGCAGTCTCTCGAGTCCATTGTGAAGCCCTCCTTAGCCACGTCCACTACAGCACAATGACTACATCGAAACTCTTCGATACAATAAACCTTGGGCGTATGCGCCTGTCCCATCGCATGGCAATGGCGCCTATGACCCGTTTCCGAGCGGACGATGCACATGTGCCTCTTCCTATGGTCAAAGAATATTATGAACAGCGAGCAGCTGTTCCAGGTACTTTGATCATCACCGAAGCGACTTTCATTTCTCCGCAGGCAGGCGGTTTCACCAATGTTCCTGGTATCTACAACCAGGCGCAGATTGACGCGTGGCGGCAGGTGACAGATGCTGTACACGCACGAGGATCCCATATATACCTGCAATTGTGGGCCTTGGGACGTGCAGCTGATGCTGAGGTCCTCAACGCTCAATGCTATGGCTTGGTGTCTAGCAGTGCATCCCCACTGAGCGGCGATTCTCCCACTCCCAGGGAGCTGACCGAGGCCGAGATTCGACAATACATTAGCGACTACGCCGAAGCCGCTAAGAATGCTATTGCTGCGGGCTTTGACGGGGTCGAAATCCATGGCACCAATGGTTTCCTGGTCGACCAATTCATTCAGGACACCTGCAACAAGCGCAAAGATGCGTGGGGCGGAAGTATTGAGAACCGTGCCAGGTTTGCACTTGAAGTGACTAGTGCTATTGTTGGCGCTATCGGAGCTGACAGGACGGCTATCCGTTTGGGTCCGTGGAGTCCATTCCTTGGCATGCGCATGGCCGATCCCATCCCACAATTCACCTACCTGGTAAAGAAGCTGGCCGAATTCAAACTTGCGTACCTGCACTTAGTAGAGTCTCGGATCTCGGGCGACGCTGATGTCCAATCAGTCGAAGACCTGGGATTCTTGTTTCATGCATATGGCGATGCGAGTCCAATCATCATCGCTGGCGGTTACAAGGCAGACTCGGCCAAGCAGGCTGTCGACTTGCAGTACAAGAACCACGAAGTTATCATTGCTTTTGGCAGGCCATTCACCTCGAACCCTGATTTACCCTTCAGGATTATGGCTTCTATGGATCTGCGCCCTCATGATAGGGATGTCTTCTACTTGCACCAGGAACGCCGTGGTTATATAGACTACGACTTCAGCGAAGAGTTCAAAGCTACTCTTGAGCCGAGTACCCACTCTTGACTTTTTTGCTCGACATCTTATCGACTCGTGATACATAGAGTTGGCTATCCAAGTATATATGGAGAAATTGAAGAGAGATGCTTTGACTAAGCTAAAACCTCATCATTTCTTATGTAAGTAGACTGCTATAGCTACAAATTGCCGGTGCTCTATTAGTTTTGTAAAATAGAGTAGTTTTCATCCTAGAATGGCTACCGTAGAGTACTCGAAATACGGTATGCCTCGAGATTTGATAATATTTATTTTACTGGTTAAGCGATTGGCGGCTTAGTGACGTGGTTCGAGTGTGTAGGAATCCTTAAAAATGACAGAATAGGGACAGTCCAGACAGCTGTCCCTCGCGCTATGTACTTGTCTTTATAAAATTAATTTAGTCGTTTACGTACTATCCTGACTTAGTTCCTGTTGTTACAATGGATTTGTGGTTACCAGCGTCTGTTCCAACACTATGCGCTTCAAGCTCATATCACAATTTTGAATGCTGACGAAGAATGGCTCCAACTTTGAAGACTCCATAAAACGCAGCCACAACATCAACATAGTGTGCCACACATCTGGAATACATTCAGTTTCAGTAAAAAAAGGCTGCATGAAGTGCACCTTCAATTTCACTTCTCATGCCGTCAACACCTTCGAACGCTGCATTTTGGAGAAGGAACGTTCTTAGCGATTCCACGGCATGTCTGATTTCCTCCACGAGCCTTTCAGAATCCTGAACCTCCGTGCCCGGTATGGGATGGTTCAGTAGATGATAACAAGTTGATAGTCGGTCGGACACTTTTGACGCTCGGACTTTGTAGAGCACCATCAATAAAGCATAGCAGCTTTGCATTGCACAGCAAGCGAAATAAGGAAATATGTGAGGATAACGGCGAAAGCGTGAAACAGAGTATTTGTTTCTCTCAGAGAATCCGGCATCTTCGGCAGATGTATCTAACTCAGTCGGATCTGGAATGGGCGGGGGTAGATTGTTGAATGATCTAGCTACAACGAGAGCCGAGGCGAGGCATATTGATGACGACTGCTGTTCAGTGAAAGGGAAAATGTTCTCCAAATCCTTAATTCGGTTAATGGAACGACTCAGTGTTGAAGACGAACCAGGCCCGTTTATCGACGTAAGGCCACAATATTTCTGAAGAAAAATCGGGGCATCTAGAAACGCCTTGAGACGATGCAATCTTATTCGCGCACTGGGAAAGTCAGTTCTGCCCTATTCACTGAATAAGGAGATCGGCGAGTTACGTGTGAATCAAGATACGAGCGATGATCCATATGCCGTTAGCCGCAGATGCTTCGGCATCCTGTCGGTCCATCACAGGGAGCGGGCGATCCGATTCCATCACTAATGACTGTATGTATGTATGTAGTTCGTTGAGTTTTCCTTCAGACGGTGAAACAGGTAGCCCTTTGGAACCCGCTTCTAAATTTTTCAACATTTCTGTTGAAGTAAAGAGTGCCCGGTGCGCTTTTAGAACTAACGGCCAGGGCTACATAAGTTAGTCGCACTCCTAACAGCCAGCGAAGGTGAAAGGGAAGGTGACAAACCTCTAACGGGACATGGAATTCGGGATATGGAGTGCTTATCCTTGGATCATCCGCCAAAATAATAGGTGGCTGACATGTCATTTGGTTAAAAAGGGGCCGTTTCACCGTCGCTGGCATAGGAGCAACTCACGGAGACGTTCAAAACTGAGGAGAAATAGGCCATATATATCTAGATTTCAGGTTAGGGGCGATAAAAAGCCTAGGATTTGGGATCATTACTGTCATCCACCATGTACGTTTTTGTGACTCATATGTCTCAATACCTTCCTTCCCAAGATCATGTAGCGACATATCCATTGCTGTAGTAACCGCTTGGTTTGCCCGGAAGCGCATCTTGGAGATGTTACCACGCTGACAATACTCATACGTGCATAGGGCGACAAGAGCCAGAATAGACTCAAGCTTCAATTCTACGTTCGGATGAAGCGGATGCCGTACACACTGTGAAGGATTGATTCCTGAGCCTCCTGCTCTCGGCGTCAATCTAAGCAGTTCAATGTCTCTATCGATACTTTCAAGAGCGTGGTTCGCATAGATCTCAGAATACTCCCGTCTCAGGGCTGTCTTGGGCGCATGGGATATATCCCCTGGGGGTGGGATAAGTACCAGTATAGCACTTAGTGCCAGACTGAGTGGTGATACCGGCCAGTACGGCAAGACTTCCGGAGAAGAAAAGTTCTCGTCCTGGATACGTACAATTGCCGGACGATCCTCATATTGCAGTATCGCAGGCGGGGGCAGAAGTGGGAGGTATGGATGAATGAAGACGTAATATGCGTTAAGACTGCTCGAAAGGATTAAAGACAGAAAAGTCAGCCATATCTGTTGGTTTCTTGAACCAACTTCTAACTTACATATCTGCTTCATTTTCATACGCTCGCATGGTTAAAGATGTAGAGCTCTCAAACCTGGCTGTTTGATGATTCGACGGTTCCTCATCCCGGTGGAGTTGATTCCAGCAATGGCAATTATCGCCAGTCGCCGAAAGAATGCTAAATGAGTTGTCAAAGTCCTGTATTCCATGGATCGGGTTGACGCCCCCGGCGACGTTCAAGGGATGTGCTTGATTCCCAGTGGCTGTCATTTATCTGTCAGAGGCAGGTATGGACACTCAGACATCCATCTTACCTGAGTAGCCAGCTGAATTTGTTGGTGTCTGCGGAAGCCGGAAGTTCTCAGCGTCCGCATTCCTCTTCGAGTTTTCATATTTGGCGCCCTTTCGCGGCCCACCTCGTCGACTGGCTCGGTAATTGCACTCTTTGCGCTTGTTGCGACACTGCACGTTTGAATATATCCACAATTCGTTAGAATATTTGAGTGTTCAATCCATTGTCTGGTATTCCCGATCTTGACTCACATTGCTGCAGGGTTCGCGCCCATCACAACGGGTCTTGGAAGCACGGCTAGCAATTCTTAGTACCATTTATTGAGTCTTCAAGAGAGGGGGAAGGTGAGAACCAGATTAAACAGGCCGCCCTTACAGGCGGTCTTTGGGCCCGTCGAGACGTGGAGTAAGTCAATGGCTCCATTTCCACAAGCCTGCACAAACGAGGACATGGTTCGAAGGGACAAGTTCTCTCCACTCCCCATCGGCGTTGCACGTGATACATCAAGCGGTCTACCGCCTGCCTCTTTCAAAGCCAGCCATTTCCGAGTCGTTCGCTAGCTCCCGCGATCTGAAAAGTATCCGTGCCCTTTTGGCTCCCCACGCGATGTAGGGAGTCAGCGGGGTAGGATATCCGCCAGTACCGCATTGGCCTGTGCCATCGAAAGCCAGTGTATAATAACCGTACCTTCCTGGCGCACCCTCATCGGCTCGAGAAAGATCGTCAGTAGATGACGTACCTGCAGCCATCCTTCGCTATTGGCATTTTCTTAAAGTCCGAATGGATCATTTCAAATATTCTCGATGAGCGCAGATGCACTTGTCTTGCACGGAGCTTCTCTTCTGATGCTGCTTACCTGTTTGCCCGATTTGGACGCTGGAAATTGCGGTATTGCCTGCAGTTTCGTCCTAGTCAGCGGTCGGTACGGAGTGCCAGTCTGATGGAGGACGCCGCAAGTCTGCCTGATTGAGATGTCCCATTGAGATGTCCCATCTAAGCGTATCGCAGCGCTTCGGCCTGGTGCACTCCTGTCCATGCATCCTGTTCAAGTATCACGGCTTCACCGCTGAGCTCAGAGGTGGTCGCCGCGCATTACACACCACCTGGCTCCGGAGGGTCGATGTCCATCGTCTGGGCTTCCAGGAAATTTGCATGGACATGAACCGTGGGCGCCCTCGCCAGTTGGACTCTTTCTCAGGGTCTTTGGCTCACATGGCACCGCAGGATTATCAGATCCTCCTCCGTATGGTAGATCGTTCCCACCGTCTGTCCTCGGCGTTGTACAAAGACGTTCTGTGGATGCGCCACAATCGAGTAGCGGCCTTGTAATAACTTCGGCACGTTGATCAGGTCATTCCGAAGCGTGGAGCTCAATTTTTTCGTGCGCTCATTCATAATCGAGATGAATTGTGGCCACCCTGATGAAGATTTCCAAAAAGCAAGCTTCATGGGCGTTCAGTGCTGATAATGCGATTTTATCAGGCAATGAGATCTCATAGTTAGTCTCATGAATCTCACCAACTAATATATCTTGTTCTTGATGAATATCATTTCCACGGATACAGGGGAAATCTTTATACTTTTGGTTAACAGAACTGCTTCCCTGGTCATAGAGTGGCTGTTTAAGTAGGTGTAGGTATGCTATCCTGGAATCAGTATCAAGCAATAGCAGCATCAATACTAGGCATTCCGCAAGTCAAAGATGATTAATAAGGGACTATGAGCTACACAAGCAACCATATATACTTGTCATGTATTCCTAGGCAACCCAACCTCTGAACTTTGACGTCCGATACAGACCCATTCATTTCGTCTCCATACCAGACACCGCATCTCCATCAGTCAAAGGCCGACTCATACTTGGCGCCGCCAACAGCCTCGAGATATTGGAGGCGATTTCCCTCAGGGAGTCTTAAACTGGTGTGGACCCACGCGAGGTCTACGATCATCCGATGATGGGAAATTCTCGCGGAACAGGGGATTCTTCGACATGTAAGAATTGTCAAACTTCCCATTTCCCTGTAATCTCCTTCAGAGTGAAAGCTGGGGGGAATGACGAGGTGGTATCTTTTTGACTGGAAGCACGTTTCTGGGTCAGTATGAGGCAAGGAAGGATGATGGTTTGGGTTTCAAATTTGAGTCGTGGGATGAGATAATTTTAAAGAGAATAATCATATGATCGAGTATGGTGTTTCCTTCTAATCCAGGAAATTCTAATTGTAGAAAACTAAACTCTTGGTTTCGGTCGCGCTGCCTCGTTTCACGACAGAGCTTTATTGACTGATTCATATGAACGGTCCCTTTCAGAAGGCTTGGATGCATGGGAAGAAATTATATTAGTTGCATTCATCTTCTCTATTCTGCGAAAAACATGGTTTTGGTTTTATATAGAGTATAGCTTATATATGCCTGGGGAAGAAGAAAGCAATAAACGTCAGATAGTTATAACTCGAGTAAATCTTTATTTACGGCTTTGATTTCTCTCAAACCCAAGCTTCTGAGTCTTCTGTCTTGTCCCAAGCCCCTCCTCTTTCAAAATGCAGCCAATCACCCTCTACTCGCACCAATACGGCCCAAACCCCTGGAAGGTGGCTCTCATACTCGAGGAACTGAACATCCCGTACAAAACACGGTTTGTTGACTTTTCCGAAGTCAAAAAAGAACCTTACGTCAAACTCAACCCAAATGGCCGCCTCCCCACCATCGATGACCCCAACACCGGCCTCCAAATCTGGGAGTCAGGAGCAATTGTTGAATATCTCATCGAGACATACGACAAGAACCACCGTATCAGCTACAGCGCTTCTTCTGAGCAGTGGCAGTTGAAACAATGGCTGTTCTTCCAAGTCTCAGGCCAGGCGCCATACTACGGTCAGGCTTCGTGGTTCAAACGTGCCCACCCGGAGAAAATCCAAAGCGTCATTGATCGATACGTCAACGAGATCCACAGAGTTACCGGAGTGCTCGAATCAGTGTTGAAAACTCGAGAATGGTTGGTCGGCGACAAGTGTACATACGCTGATCTGTCTTTCATTGCCTGGCAGCGATGGGCCCCTCGCTATGGTGGCGAGGATATCTACGAGAAGTTCCCTCATGTGGGTGCGTGGATAGAGAGAATGAAGACCAGGCCCTCCGTCCAAAAGGTCCTCGCCGACCAGGATCGCGCTATGGCAGAAGCCGAGAGGCACTGATAATACCTGAGTCTTGGTATGCTGTGACAAGCTGGTTTTGGGAGCGAAGGTGTCAGCTGTGAAGATTGAATTTTCAGATGTGAAACCGGCTTCGTGATTGTCGGACACCAAGTGGATGTATGTCAATAGAATTTGGATGCAAGGAAAGCGAAATTGACCTCTCGGAATTGACCTCTCGAAATAGAGGTTGATTTCAATGCATTAGGCAAGGATAAATTAACGGAATAGCACCCCCCAAAAAAAAGTAACGTAATCCTTGGCTGATCGCTATTATTCGAGTCGATCAAACATGTCATCTGTCTGAGCCCATTGTTTTAACCAGCCCGAAGAGTTATCTTAGAACTTGGGCTCTTCGTTCTCTACTAACTTGATGAGCGGGAGAAATGTGAAACCTCAAACGCAACCAGATAACGATTACAATTTGATCACGTTTCCCAAGTCTCTAACTCCTTACACTCTTTATATAGTACCTTGGTATTTTTTGTAAACAGTACTAAGGGGTCTCGACTCTTTGACATCTATTGCTCGTCAGTCTACGAGGGAGACACATTAGAGCCTATACCGGATGATTTACTAGCGCTAGACCCATCGCATAGTCAGCAAACCCATACCTCAGTTCCTAACACCGAGTGGGTTCAACCCCTCCAATTCCTGAAGCGCGTCGGCCTCACACAAGGCCTTACCTTATGCACCGAAATGGGCAACGACAACCTTTTCCACTGGTGGATCCAGAGGGAGCAAAGCAACAAGCAAGGTAGCTCACGGGTTGATGCAAATGATACTCTTTCTTGTCAAAATGAATTAAGGAGTAGCAAATCGTTAGAACTAGTACTGTTATTCGCCTCCATTTTCCAAATTTCGAACATCCTGAGCTAAAATTGCTACTCCGCATTGCTCAATCTGCTCCCTTACCTCTTGAGTTTCCATCAGTCGAAGTGGTAGAGCGCTGGGTCCGTGATACTGCCAAGGAGTCGCATGAAACTATCCTTCAAAATATTCCACAGAATACAAAGGTTTTAGATATCATTATATTGTTGGACATCCATTTTCTCATAAGAATTCATGACTATCAGACGCACTTTATTGATAAGGACTCCAACTATCATGAGATTTTACTTGGTTACCAGCCACTCGAAGGAGCTCACTTGGGTGCCTATCTGAAGATGATTCTTTTGAAACTGTCAATTGGGTACTAGCTGGGACGACCGCACTGGATCAGACAACAGCTCTTTGACCCCTAGTATCCAGGAGCCAGTTAAGGTACTCGAGCCAGATGAGAAGATTACTATAATCAGCATTCCATGTATCGCGAAAGTGATTCCACTCAGTCTAAATAAAATTCTCTGTCGAATCAAAGACTGTTAAAAATGATGTGGTGTATGTAGTCTGAGACTCGGTTTCGGGCCCTTCGATCGTGTCAACGACGTAGAAACATTGCAAATACACTGGAAAAGGTACATAAAATACATTCTTTGCGCTAATTACCGACTCTGAGCCAAATAAATACCCAAAAGGTTTCCCTGCTACGAAACCTCGAGGACACCGATAAAATAAACCGGGTCGCCGATGTAGAATTCTACATCAACAGTGTTCCGGATATTTGATTACAGCAGTATATTATCATCATCCTGAAACATTCCTTCTACCCGTCAACAAAAGACCGCAGTTTTCCTCCAGCTGATGCTTGTTTCATCTTCTTGTCTCTTCCCCTTCAACGATCCTCAAACTTTGATACGTATTTTCTTCATTGCCTCTGTTATTTATATCCAGCCGCTTGTTGTTGACCGAACCTCCCTCTCTGACCATGACCAAAAAGGCTATCGCCTGCCTCGGAAGAACAGACTCTCCCGCCGTGGGTGCGCGACATTCGACCCTTATCGGGTACATGAAAGTCGTGAAAGATCGGAATGATTTCAATTACTCGTCAGTCCCACGGAGAGGTAGAATTACAGGGGAAGGCCCCGCGGGGATAATATCCCCTGTACCGCTCATCTTGCTTGCAAATAGTTTGATATATCCGAATTTATGCTGGTAGACAACAAAAAGTAAAAGTCAGCCATTGCGAGCGTGGTGTTTGTGGCCTGTAACCATTCAATCAATTGGGATCTTACAGCAAAGAAGTCGGTGGTTGCTTTGAATGCATCCCTCGTCCGGCTCGATTTGTCGTAATATAACGAGCGATACCACAGATCGATAGCAGGGTAGTCAAGGCGGATCATCTTGAGGTTGCATCGGAAGACCGTGTAGTAAGCGACATCAAACCGGGACACTGTGGTGTAAAGTCGCAGATCTGTCTCCGTCAGGGAGTCACCAAACAAATACGGCCCACTGGACTGCAATCGGTGCTCAATTTGGTCCAACGTGCCGAATACTCTGTCGACACTTTGGTTGTATTCGTCTTGGCTAGATGCCATGCCCACGTTATACACCCCAACGTTGAGGTTGGAGTGGATCAACGCATTCCACTCATCAATCTCCTTTCGAAGATGATTAGGATAGAGGCCACCCCCTGGGAAATTAGGCTCCTGTAACTGAGGCGGAAGGAGGTTATCAAAGGCCGTATAAAACATCCGCATGAGTTCGCTGCTCTCGTTGTTCACAGCCGTATGGTTCTTCTTGTCCCATAATAACGGGACGGAAAACCGACCGGCATATTTTGGATCAGCCTTCAGGTAGAGATCTTTAAGGTATTTGAATCCGTATAAAGGATCGCATTCCGCCGTTCCAAATCGACCCGAGAAGAACCACCCGTCTGGGCCTAGCTCAGGGTCGAGAACAACCAGCTGTATGAAAGATTCTAGACCTTTCAAACATCTCACTATCGTCGCTCGGTGCGCGAATGGGCACATGTAGCTGACGTAAAGCACATATCGACCTTTCTCGGCGAAGAATTTTGCATCACTATCAGGAGTGATGACATGACGAAAGCCAGTGGTTTCCTGAAATTTGATAATTAATCAATGACAAAATCGGCTGCCAAAGAAATGAGATGGACTACTACCATTGTAGTGAGTCAGGTGACAAGGTGGTGTAATAAGAAGAGAGGGTATCTGTCCTTATACGAGGCGCGCTCTCATAGCTTTTATGGTTGACCACAAGAGCTTATCGGGCCAGATTCCACTAGGATTGATTCCCCACCATTATCTGATTACCGTCCTGCTCCACTCCCGTTCAGACACCGAGCACCGTGTATGTTCCGGTAAAAGGGAATACTCTGCAACGTCAAGCCAAGACAGAGGACATTAATCTATTTCAATGGCGGGAATTGTTATTTCCTGTTGGTTTCAGTACTTAGTTCTGGATGAAAGAAGTCTTTGAGACCTGCTTGGTCGAGAAAATGCCATCGGCGAATCGGTGTTTGGTCGTAGAGCACAAAATGACATCATACTTGAAAGCTTATTATTTGTGTTCCACAGTTTGAAGACGTTCCGGAACCCCCCAGTGTTTCCCGCTCGTATCCTCAATCTGTTCATATTTGTACTTACTGTCCAACCGTTTATTAGCTGCTCGAAAATTGATCGATGCTGGCCTCTTTAACTAGGTGACGTCTCGTCTTGCCTTATCTAGACGTAGTATCATGTCTTACGATAATAACCTCCAATAACACACAGATCGATCTCTTCGCGAACTTCTGACGTTGAGAGATTTTATAAATACCAGTGAAAGTGATTTATGCCTATATTTCCCTTAGGGAGGGGACAAAGTAAATGAACCCACTGCCAGCACAGACAGCATGGCACCTAAGTCTTTGTTGGATAATGATGGCAGTATTTAGGGTTCGTTTATGTATCGCCAATGGAATGAATTTGTGTACTGCCTTTCATAAACCATGGAAGTGACAGTCTAGCAAACGAAAGTAGAAGGTTTAAATGGATTGACTCGCGTTCGCCTCATTACCTGCTCAGACTCCCGAATCGCAAGTGAACGTAGCTAGAGTGCAAGCAGCGTAAGACTTAATCAATCTTAACAACAACCTTTCCAAAATGGTTTTGACCTCCCTGTGGAAAAGTAACGTTAGAAGAAATGTGATAGCTCAGCAGGTATTTTCAAATAACTTACCAAGTACTCAAACGCCTCCTTAGTTTGATCAAGATTGAAGCTGACCTGATCGATAACAGGATGAAGATTGTTCATCTCGACGGCCTGGACCAGTTCCTTGAGCATGGCGCGACTACCAACGAAAACACCTCTAACGGTGCATATATTGGTCAAGGCCTCCATAAGGCCGGGTTGAGGTTTGTCACTGGAACCCAAGAACCCAATAGCGGTAATAATGCCGTCCATCTTGATGCACTTCAGACTCTGCTCAAAGGTGCCTAGTCCTCCAACTTCCAAAATATGGTCGACTCCACGTTGGCCAGGGGTAAGATCGCGAGCGACCTCTCCCCAATTCGGGGTGGTCTTGTAGTTGATGATGTGGTCTGCGCCGAGTTTTTTCAGCTTCTCTGCCTTCTCCGCTGAAGATGTTGTAGCAATGACAACGGCGCCAGCTGCTTTGGCAAGCTACCAAATAGAATACGGTGTTAGCTATCAGCTCTCCAGTGTGGGCCGAGGTATTCCCCCACCCGTTAAAAAATATTAAAAATGGCCATATAACATACCTGAAGCCCGAAGATACTGACACCTCCAGTTCCCTGGACCAAAACGATCTGTCCAGGTTTAAGAGGCTTGAGGCCGTAAAGAGCATTCCAGCTAGTAAGAGCCGCACCGGGTAGGGTGCTACTCTCTATAGCAGTTAAATTCTTTGGAGCTTTCACCAAACCAAGCTCGTTGTAAACACCATACTGGCGCAATGCACCATCAATAGTACCACCCACACCAGTAGACGCTGCATGAGGATCGATGTCACCATATTGATGGCCTTGATTGAAAATTGTCAAAACCGTATCGCCTTTCGTGAATTCCGTGACTCGAGCGCCAATTTCGACCACCACACCAGCGCCATCGGAAGCGGGGACGATGGGATACTTATGAGCAAAAGGAAAGGTACCCTGCACCCAACAGATTAGGAAATATTCAATTTAAGGAATTTTGAATAAGGTTTCTTGAGGATGATACTACCTTCGCTATGGCAACGTCGCGGTAGTTGAGAGCCGCTGCTTGGAACTTCACCAAGACCTCATTATCACCAACTTGAGGGATTGAGGCCTCAGTGTAACTCATGCCCTTGAGTTCACTGTCGGGTTTGTCGATAGACCATTGCATCATCTTGGATGTGGCCATTATTGTCGAGTTTGTTGTTTGTTGCTGCCTTGGGATATGATGCTAAAGAATTGTCGAACGGTCTAGATGGGATTCTCGTTTGGCGAGGGAATGCTAAGTGAAGGGATTCTTCCTTCTTTTATACCTCTTCATGCGTCATAAAACGTCAGAGACTGTAATAGCTACGGTGAATTAGTCAGTTTGTTAAGACTGACGGTGTTTCGGTCGGGGAATGTTGTTTTGCGTTGGAAAGCCAAACGCCGGCTTGTCCCAGACAGTGCTGCGTCAGCGCCACCCCGAATTTCCCGTCGGTGTTTGATATAGTGATAGTTTGCTCTTTGTCACCCACTATATGGTTTCGGTGATTGAAGCTAATTGAAACACTAAGTTTACAGTTTAAGTAGTGCTAGTACTGCTCCACCCAGAGCAAACCCATTTTGGCCACAGAAGCACGAAACGGGAACAACAAGGGCGTTCTAGAACTAAAGGGATCGTTCTTTTTCTAAGAATCGTCTATGAATCATACTTTACCTGGGATACTTTAAGGCGCATAAATTACCCGCTTCGTTGATGACACATTCGGGGAGGGAAACGGCCTCAAGTGGGGTCATCATAATGACAAATGTTTTCTTAAAATCAGCCCATGGTTTAGACTTGATTTTATCGCAGGAACGGTATAAATAGCAAGCGGTACACAGCATCATCGATCGCCCAGAAAGTACATACAGACAGTCCTGTAATCTGCTTTCATTTACTTCCAACAATGACGCATCCAGGCAATCAGAAAGTACCTGGATCGTCTTGGATCACTGACCATTTTTCAGAACGGTGGGTTGCATTTGTTTAGTTGGCTTCTGCGCTCTGTTCCTGGCAGCTACTTCCTGGAGACTTAGATTTTGACAATTTACAGGGCATTGCAGGATCACGGCTCGGGATGGAGTGCCCTCTGGGACACAAAAAATAACGTCCTCTGGGACCGGGGAAAGCCTTCACCAGCGTTGATTGATCTTATCGAACAACGAAAGGATCTATTCCAGCCTCTGACGCCTAATGGCCGCCGTAAGAAAGCACTTGTGCCGGTATGTCTTCTGTGTAGATGAGACCTTGTTATATATTTAATTGGCCTGGGAAAACAACTCTTTCTTGGCAAAAACGTATTCCTGGAATATCTAGCCAACCAGAGGTCGCAGGACCTCGAGAAGTAGTTCACCGTAGTCGTAACTTCAGGCGCTATCGCCTGATACCCGTCTCAGGGGTGAGATGGCCGCGGAGATCGCGACTGGTGCGAATGCACAAAATTTGCTCCCAGTCAGGAGAGGAACATCAAAAAACTCGGCCCTCGCGGAACCGCCGCGATCCATGGACGACGTCGCGGAAGGAGCCCGCAGGGTGCTGAATCACATCGAAAACAATGGCATGGAGGACCGGTATGTCACCGGATATATCCGCGCCGTCCGCCAGTACGCACTGAACGCCCAACGGGGCGATAGCCAGGGAATGGCCAAGGTGCTCGACGCGCTGACCAAGATTAACCGCGACACCGAACGCTTGAACCAGCGAATCGACACCATTGAAAAGACAACGAGCACTCTATCGACGACTTTGTCCACCCCCGCGGCCAACTCTGCGGCGACGTGGCGCAGCTTCCGAGCCAGGGACTGGCAGCGCGACTTGGTCAAGGCTGGGGCACCCAACACCCGGAGCAACGGCACGTCGTCTCCTGGGGTACCGGAAATTGAACTTCGCGAGGACCGTGAGGTCATCGTCAAAGTCGGACCGAATCGTGACGCGATCCGTGGCTTGACGCCGAAGGATCTGGTGGACCGAGCAGAACGACAAAGGACAACGAATGCCCAGCAGAAGAATTCAGGGGTGTTGGCCAAACAGGCGTCCTTTGTCGCAGCCCGGAAACTGCCATCGGGCGACGTGGCAATGATCGCCAACAGCGCGGCTGGTGCAGAGGTCCTTCGCAAACACCCCGCGTGGTTGCGGGCGTTTGGACCCGGCTCGGTGATCCAGGAACCGTCGTGGGGAGTCGTGGCGTACCATGTTCCCGTGAAGTCGATGAAGCTGACTCCGGAGACGATGACTGACGCTGCGGCGGAACTGCTTAGGCAGAACAGCTGGGGCGAAGATTGCAAGATCCAGTATCTGGGGTGGCTGACGCGTCCGGGTGAAAGGGCGGAGGGCTCGATTTTGATCGAGTTCACCAGCCCCGTCGTGGCGAATCGCGCTATCATGACTGGCGTCGTGTGGGGAAAGCAAATCCACAATGCCTCACGATTTTGCCGTGAGGGGCGGATGAAGCTATGCAGAAAATGCCAAAAGCCAGGGCATATCCAGTCACACTGTTCCAACGCTTTCAAATGCGGCCACTGTGCCGGCGGACACCCGACCTGGGAGTGTCTGTCGACCAAGGGGCAAGCGATACCGGTGAAATGCGCCAACTGCGGCGAGGGACATCGTCCGACAAGTCGAGAATGTCCGGTGAAGACGGCGGCATTGAATGAAGCGAAACAGGCGCTTGCCGACTGTCCGGCGTACCATCGTGTCCCACTGCATTTTCGGGTCGTCCCAAGTGCCAACATAGCTGCAACCTCGTCCAGTTCAAATCCTACGATCGTCGATGGAATAGATGCGTCGATGCATGCTCCAGACAGACATCAAGAGGAAGAGCCCTCACCGGACAACCAACAGACCGTGATCGACCTGGAGACAGCACCAGCGGAAGCAGAGATAAGACCAGATGAGCTCACCGAGCCAGCGCAACCCAAGAAAGGTCCGGGTCGCCCAAAGGGCTCGAGAACCAGAGTGAAGGACCCCAAGCCGCCAATGATCCCACTAGCTTGTCAACGAGCAACCAGGCTCCAGGTGGCTTCCCAGAAAGCGATTCAAGACCAAACCAATTCGAAAAGACGTCGCACGGCCGAGCCAGGAGAGACCATGGATGAGCAGCCGGATGACAATGACTGGTTCAACATCCAGCTCACACCTGCGGATTTCCCCCAAGCCAACACTCAACAGGACAGCCATGAGGACCGGCTGTCCCAATTCATCAGCGATGTCACAAATGTCAACGATGCCGGTAGCACACCCGGACCCGAGGGCGAGGGCCTGGATCCGGAGAGTCCTGAATACCGAAAAATGGTCGTCTTGAAATACAAACAGCAGCAAGCGATACCAATTAGATCTTCCCCGCCGGCATTCACGACTAACGCACTGACAATCGAGGACCCCATTGACGAGATATGGCACGAAGCCAGCGAGCGAAGTGATGACGAACAGAACCGTCAATGAAATCTTTCGAAATCTTGCAATACAACGTACACAAGTCGTGGCCAGTCATGGCTACATTCCTTCGAGATAGAAACGTCCTTACAGCGGATGTCATCGCAGTGCAGGAGCCGTGGAAGAACCAACTACAACAAACAACCCACCAACCGGCGACGGGAACATTTCAGCTATTGTATCCTACAGTAAAGGATAACAGCGAGGGAAGCGATGGCCGGCAAGACGATCTGCATCAAGCCTCCAGTGGTTCACAGCCAGGCGTGTGTCTGTTCGTGTCTAAAACGCTTGACCCGAGCACTTGGTCCTGCCAGCTCATCTCGCAAGATTACCAACTGCTGAAGCTCAGGAGAGCTCACTGTGGTAGGGACGGGACAGATCTCTTCGTACACAACATATACAATAGACCAGGCAGCAACACGCTCGAGCAATTGAGATGCGAATTATCAAAACGCCCTCTGGGAGAACACGTTATTCTGGGAGATATGAACGCACACCACCCGATGTGGGGAGGCCTGGGCACCAGAACCGACAACGAGGCGAAACAATTGATCGAAATTGCTACTGAGTGGGGTCTCGAACTGACGACCGAAGAAGGCAAGCCCACCTGGTCCCGAAATGATCAGTCGTCGGTGATTGATCTCACCTTCATCTCTTCGAGCCTCGCCGGCAGGCTGATACAATGCGAGAGGGCGGACGACATCGAACATTCCTCTGACCATTTCCCAGTCAGAACCGTGCTTGACATTGAGACACCTATTACGGTACAGCAGAAGCGAAGAAACTGGAATGCCACCGACAACAAGAGACTTGTCCAGAAGATTGAGGACGGTCTGCAGGCAAGGGATCTCTCCCAGGCAGACCGACAGCAAATAGAAGAACAGTGCCAGGAGCTGGTAGAAATTGTTCAGTCGGCTATTGAGGATTCAACTCCATGGGCGAAACCATCAGCGTGGTCAAACTCCGATTTTGACGACGAGTGTAAGGCTGCAGTCAAAGAGGTTCGTCGTCTTCGCCGCATCCATACGCGAACGAAAGACCCCTTCGACTGGATGCGCTACTCCGTCGCACGCAATATGAAGGCGCGTCTCATCAAGAAGACTCTCTCAAAAGCGCATCGGCGCCGAGTACAACAGGTCATCGAAGATGGCCCGCGAGGCATGTGGCGACTAGCAAAGTGGGCAAGGAGTCGCAACGGGGCCTACGAGAAGGGGCTCACCCCGTCATTGAAAATCCCGAACCCCCAAATACCCGGAGCTCTCGCGGAGACCATTGAGCAAAAAGCAGACGCCCTGCGAGCCGCATTCTTCCCGCTACCACCGCCAGCTGATCTGTCCGACACAGAATCATTTCAGTACCCGCAGCAGATCGAATTTCCATCAATTACGGCACAAGAGATACAGGAGGCAGTGCAAGGAGCGAAAGCAGGCAAAGCACCAGGAGAGGACGGCATACCGAATTCTCTCTGGCACAAGCTTATCGAGATACCGGTCATCCTAGAAACGCTACTTCAGCTATTCAACGCCTGCATACGCACTGGCTACAATCCTTCACACTTCCAGCGCTCGATCACAGTTGTTCTTCGAAAGCAGGGAAAAGGCGACTATCAACTCGCAAAATCCTACAGGCCGGTTGCACTGCTCAACACACTCGGAAAGTTCCTGGAGTCCGTCATTGCACGACGGATCAGTTACGCGGTGGAGAACGAGGGACTGCTCCCACGAACCCATCTGGGGGCCGAAGGGGCATATCTACTGACCATGCTATTCACATTATCATCGATCGGATTAAAACCGCATGGGGAAAGGGCAAGCCAGTGGTGTCTCTGCTAATGCTAGATGTATCTGGGGCGTACGACAATGTCTCCCACGATCGCCTTCTGCATAATCTCAAGAAACGACGCCTGGGACACTTCGTTCCCTGGGTGAAGGCTCTCTTGACCAATCGGAGCACGAGAATCCGCATGCCCGAAGGCATGTCCGATACAATTCCCACACCCACGGGCATCCCTCAGGGGTCGCCGATCTCACCCATTCTGTATCTCATCTACAACGCAGATCTCATTGAGAGCTGCGGCAATGGGGTGAATGGCAGCGGGTGGGTCGACGATGTTGGCTTCATGGCCAAAGGCGACAGCGAACGCGAGACCATCAGGAAGCTCAGGGCGGCATGCCACAAGGCCGATCAATGGGCCGAGAAACATGCATCCGTCTTTGACCCGAAGAAATACGCACTCATACACTTTGTGAATACCAAAGAGGTTGATCCACAATACACATCCCTAAATCTACGAGGGCACAGCTTGAAAGCGACGAGAACGGCCGAGCGATACCTAGGCTACTGGTTAGACCCGGGTCTGGAATTTCACCACCACCGCGAGAAAGCTGTGGCCAAGGCTAGCGTCTCCCTTCAAGCGCTCCGAAGCTTGGCGGGTTCAACGTGGGGAGCCTCGGTCTATGCAATGCGAAGGATCTACCAAGCGGTCATCATTCCACAGATGCTCTTTGGCGTCTCTGCCTGGTACCAACCTATGCTCATCAGCAAGTCCAAGGCAAGAAATATGTGTCACCCGTTCGTGGCAATTCAAAAGCAGGCAGCATGCCTCATTAGCGGAGCCTTCCGGACTACAGCAGCCGAAGCACTCAACTCAGAACTACACTTGCCGCCTATCTCGATCCAAATGAATCGATTAGTACAAGAAACGGCCCTCAGACTACGAACGGGACCTTTATTCGCTGTCCCACCAACAATGCTTCGACGTCGACCGGCAGGTGAGAGAGACTGGTCTGGTTGGTCACCGATGGAGGCGCAAGCCTGGAAGCCGGGTGGATGTCTAACGACTCCCCCAGGAGCTTTGCCGAGAAACTGGGAGAGTCGAAAGGCATTCGTCCTCCCACCGTGGCAAGCACCACCAGATGTGACGATCGAGGACCGAGACGTTGCTGTGCAACATCATAACCAGATCCTTGGGAAAGCCCCAGAAGAGAGACCACTGATCATGTACACTGACGGAAGCGGTATCGAGAGTAAAGTTGGCGCAGCAGCAGTAGACGAGGGGGGAAACACATCGCTCTAAGCCAAATGGGTGATGACGACTCGTCTACTGTATATTCTGCGGAGCTACGGGCCATAGAGATGGCTCTGGAATTAGTTCTCAACGGGGATGAGCCCTGGCTTACTCGTGCTAAAAAGGGCGTAGTTATATTCGCGGATAGCCAGGCGGCGCTAAAAGCGCTCCGACGACCGCGCATGCCCTCTGGCCAGGTTTATCTCATGGGATGCCTGGACCGACTTCGCCAATTGGCGGACAAGGGCATTCGAACGGAACTCAGATGGATCCCAGCTCACCAAGGTGTAGCAGGCAACGAGATCGTGGACGCACACGCGAAAGAAGCTGCACAGAGACCCGAAGAACCGCGGAACTCGCTCAATCGGTACATCTGCCTCGCAGCTGCAGCCAAACGACGGTTGCGCCGAGAGGCGAAAATTGAGTGGGAGAGGGCATGGGCGCTAGAAAAGACCAGTCGGCCGACCAGGCGACTGATCCAAGTACCAACCAAGAAAACACTCAACTATTGGCTCGGGCTCCGCAAAGCAACGACATCAATCCTGATGCAGCTGCGCACGG
This sequence comes from Penicillium frequentans, assembly GCA_028828275.1. NCBI lineage: Eukaryota > Fungi > Ascomycota > Eurotiomycetes > Eurotiales > Aspergillaceae > Penicillium > Penicillium frequentans. Next base: position 856,388 of record JAQIZY010000003.1, on the reverse strand, counting down.
GACGGGTTGGACTAAGCGCCTATCTCGCTCGCATCAACCGACGAGAGTCGGCACGGTGCGACTGCGAATTGGGCAACCAGACAGTGGCTCATGTCCTGCTGGAGTGCCCGCTCCACCAAGCGGAGCGGGACTGGATGCGGCGCGCCCTGTCGGGCCAAGGAATCGTCATTCGTCGAGACGAACTTCTGGCACGCCCCGAAGCGCGCACTACAGTTGCCGACTTTATGGTCAAAACAGGGATTCTGAGCCAGTTCCAAGCAGTGGATCCAATTGCTCTCGGTGTAGAAGAAGTAGAGCGAGAATGAACCCCCGAGAACAGTGTGACGGAAGAAGAAGAATGGTGCCCGCGAGGAGTGCAGTGCCAGGTCCACTGTACTCCCTTGAGTCAAACGAACGCGCGAGCGGCTGTCGACAGTCGAGAAGGGTGGTGGAGATTACAGGGGCGAGGTTGGAGTAGGTGGAGTGAGAGTGGAGCAGGGTCCTAGGGAAGGCGGTGAGGACTAGGAACGTTCGTTTAGATGCAGTGCAAGTGGTGAAACACTTGCACATCTGCTTTCCTTTGTTAATTTGTATCTACATTCGATGGGACCAGCGGGAAGCTCGCATCATGAGCTTCCTAAGGTCACCAATGGGCTGGTCACCACCTTTCCGCTGTCGGCGGGCCCGACAGCACTCCCGCATAGCAGCATTTATATAGAGCGAGCTACATCGGGCAAATGAATTCATCATCATCATCATTTAATTGGCCTGCCTTGGGTTACTGATTTTCGTTGTTCCGTGAAGGGATGCGGGCAAGGTTACGATGTTGTCATGTTGGCATTGCATGGCTTCGACGTTTATGGTTTGGATATATCTGCGACCGGAATATCAGCAGCCCAGGGTTACGCGTGTAATGAACTGCAAAAACCGCAGGAATACAATTTCGGAGAACAGAAAAGCGGTTCGACAGCTCCAGGCCCTGTCACTTTCATAAAAGGTGATTTTTTCAAGTCGGATTGGGAACAAACAGCTCTGGAGGGCGGAGAAGTTCAGTTTGATATAATTTATGATTATACGGTCAGTAGCTGATTGTCCCATCTTGGCGTGTTTATGAGATGAACGAAACCTAATTTTGCACAGTTCCTCTGCGCCCTGCACCCCGATATGCGCCAGCAATGGTCCAAGCGCATGTGGGAGCTTCTGCGGTGTGATGGCTACCTAGTTTGTCTTGAATTTCCGTTATACAAGGATCCAATGCTTCCTGGTCCCCCTTGGGGCTTGCAGGGGGTGCACTGGGACCTGCTAGCGCGGGGTGGCGACGGTGTCGCCAATATTGGTATGGCGCCCGAAATCGCGCATGAGGACCAGCTTATGGGTCAGTTCAAAAGGGTGCTGCATGCAAAGCCAGCTCGGACATATGAGAGTGGGATAGGGACAGATATGCTCAGCATTTATGCTCGAAAGTAGCCCTGCTACGGCTGATTGTACTCATGCGATTGATATTTTCGTAACTCTAAAGTCGAACTTAGATTGCAATATCATATTCGTTTCAGGATTAGAATGGCAACACTCCCCTAGTTACTGGATGTATAGTATGCTAGGAGACCGTGTGGGTATCAGCAGTCGGGTCGATGAGTAACTGCTCTATGAACATTGCATTATCCTGAATTAGCCGCAGCCAGACGTAAATTTGCTTACTCCAATTGTCTGATTAGGAGTAGGGAAGGACATATGGTTATCAACCACCAACCTGCATTCATAATTAATTGAGTGGAAGGCTACTATTAGCAACCGGGTCTTAGCTAAGAACATGAAGCAAGCCTTTGTTTTAGCCCCCAATGCTCATTAAAAATCTGGTTTTGAAGTAGAAACATGAATATTTCCAATACCAGTCAACCAGCAGAAGGCGAAGGTATAGGCCCAGGGCGAGAAGATGATAAAATGAATTGAAAGCAAATTTATCATGTGAATAGGCTAGTATATGTTACACTTGATGGTATCTATTCAGCTATCAATGCTAGTCCTTTCCGGAGAATAACATCCCTCTTCTTCCAAATAGTCACCTTGATGTGTGTGCGTCTATAGGGAATGAAGCTAGGGCTTAAGCATACCCTCTAGCACCTTGACACCCTCCAAAGGCTTTGGATAGGCTATGCGAAGCTTCGTATACACTTCATAATCGATTTCCCCTCCCAAATCAGGATCATCCAAAGAACCTGCCTTAATCGAAAGCTTTTCAAGCATCAGGTCAGTCTCGCCGTAGATGCCAGATCCACAAGTCCTACAGAAGAACGTATGATAATTCTCGGTGGATTCCGTAGTGTATGGGTATGTTTTAGGTTCAACCCATTGAAAGGTATACGTCAGATCATCGGTGCCTCTTTGCACAACTCCATGTCACGACCTTACCTTTGACCAGCTTGAACGATTCCCAAGAAATTAGCACACTGGTGGTGGATGATCTGCCAAACCACTAAATTACTATTAGGTCTCTTGCTAAGCCTACATCGGCATATATCCACATACTCTTTGGCAGTTCCGGCCATGGGAAACAGCTTTGGCATCAACCTTATGGACTATTGCTTAGGATCAGAACCTGTGAGCGAAGTGTGGCTACCTCGTACCGAATGGCACCACACATGCAGCTTGCAGTGAAACCAATGGTGATAATGAGAACCGTAGTGGAATTGATTGATAATATTCACGGGTTGAACTGAACGGATTTTTTGAAAGATCAACTGCATGAAGGCGAATTATTCACCAGGCTCTATGTAGAATATCTTTTCATCTGAAGCTATGACGGCGATGATTGCGGGTTATCTCTAAGCAGGCTGTGAAACATGAGTCTAGAAACAGAGGCATATGCTTGGTGATTGAGATTCTATTGTCACTCAAGAGCGGAGCAGAATAGAGTTTTCCCGAAATTGCCGGCAGGGTTTCACCCTCGGATATCACGAAAGTCTAAAGATATTCCCCGATTGGTATAACGCTTTACACTTGCAAGCATCCAGTTTTGTAGAATAATCTCGATTAAATTATCCCCTGGGAAATATTGAATAACTTAGAATACATCTTGCTTTTTATACCCCAAAGCAAATAGACACGCACACTTACTGCGCTTGGAACCTCCTTATAGTTAAATGTAGTCCAGTTCCGCAGAATATAGGCTACACTTCAACCAGAGGCGAGATATAAAGATATTGCTTCAGATTTCGTTCTAGATTGGAGGTAGTGCACGGCACAATAGTAAGCGTACCATACACTAACACACATTCTTTGGGATTGGACGGGTTGATCAACCTTATAGTAGGCCAGGAAGTAATCATTTGTGGCATCCAACGAATTAAGCCTCTGTTATTCTCTTTTTGTTTCCAATATACAGATCTCAACTAGAATTAACTATCACCATGCAAACCTCAACTTTCCTCGCAATTTGGGCCACGTTCGGTGAGTAGTTCCAATAGTTACCCCCCCCCACGACTCAGCCAAACCGCGGCTCCTGCTTGGCAACATCGACCGCAGCAAGGTAGGAAACACGGTCTTTAACGAAGAATTCGATGTCGACCTTGTTGCGCAGGCTCGCCTCTCCGTTATATATGTCGAACATGGTCATTTAGTTCGGCATAGTCTTCTCTTGTCCATCCTTCAAGTCCCTGCCCTTCTGGGAGAACGGCATATTTGGGACCACGCAACACCGAGGACATACTCGTGAATGTGCGGAGTTCTTCTAAAGTCGGCTGCTCTTTGGCCTTGTCACCATCGGACGGTTCACCCGCGTCCGTTTTAATTCCCTGTTCCTCATCTGAAGAATATTGTGGTCGTGTAATCGTATAGGTGGGCGTGCGATTGATGAACCCACCCAGATTCGGCACAAAGAGAGAGTTTTGAACATTAGTGAGAGTGGAAAAGGTAGATACCTCGGGGTCTAGATTCGGGTAAGTTAAAATTGTGGTTTTTGTATCACACTTGAGACCAGTGCTTACCGATCACGTCCAGCACGTCGACCACCTGAGATCCGTACTCATTCTGGAGATGCTCCTCCTGTGTTCCCAGAGTCGGTGCAGCTCCTGTCACTGTGCCTGCACGGTTTCGAGTAAAGCAATTCAACGCAACTTGACTAGTTCGCCGAAGCCGACCCGGCGGTCGCGCCAGTGCGGGAGGGATCTCGCCTTGCTCCGGATCAAGTTGCTCACAGTAGGACTGAGTCTCTTGACCGGGCAATATTGCTGCTGGAGAGGGGGGAGCTGGACTTCGGTGTGAGGATTCCTCGGTCACAGGCATCATTCGCATGGGAGTCGCCACCTGCCAGAGGGTATCAGGAGGGGGAGATGACCATCGTCCCGGATTTGGCTCCGAGTTGCTGCGCCGTCGGCCTGCCAGCCATGCTTCGTCCTCTTCATTAGGGGGAGCAGATCCGATAGGCCGTGGCTCGAAGGACGGTGGTGGTTGACTCTTTGGTTGAGACCCCGGTTGATTGGCGTTGTCTAGTGAAGGGATAGATGGGAAGCGAGACAGGCGAATGCTTGGTCGTCGCCTGCGTGAGTCGCCTCGAGCGCGCAACGGGGCAGGATCTGCTGGCCTGACGGGGCCGGACTCTGTGGGTTGCCCTGTGGGCTGGGGCCCGGCGTTGGGGTCCTCGACCGGGTCGCTGCGATCCATAGTGATGGAACGACGAGTTCCGGGAGGTTGGGGTGAAGATTGTGCACAATTCAAGTAGCCCCCAACACCAAAACGAAAATATAACTTAACCAAAGACCTGAAACTCCTCCCCCGATTTGGTCCTCATGGAAAACAGTCCTGGACGTTCTGGATCTCTGGGGTGTTTAAATCCAAGGCTGACTCGGCTCTTCCCGAATCTTGCTTTTTTAAGTGATGAGCCAGTGGAGCTCTCAGTCCGTCAATATCACACTAGACCGTCGATCTTCATGAGTTGTTTTGAATTATAAGGTTCCTGTTTTGCTCTCTTTTTCTGTTAGGGGTCTCTTTTCAAGGTTGAAAGTCAGAGGTCCAATTATATATGTACTCCGCACAGTGGCAAGTCCTGGCTTGTAGCCAATTAAACTATCCAAATGGACTAGTTACAACTGTACCAAGCTTTTATATACGCTTTATAATCAAGGTGTCGAGAAGTCTATGCGATGGAAATATCGGACCATAATAGGACGTCACCAAAACCCATATAGATTTACATCATACGTTAGACATATCGTCTGTGGCTGGTTTTGGTTCATAAGAAATTAAATTAATTCATTCTATGGTCATTCTAGGGTTATTGAATAATTTAATAAGTTTGTCATCTGGATCTAGATCTATCACGTGACCAGCCGTGAAGTCAATTACGCGGCGAACAAACGCCGAACACGCATTATCAGAGCCCGATATAGTCACCGTCTCGGTTTGTCAGTATAACCTTTCTGAAACTCCTCGGCTCACGTCATCCTGTGTATAACTGTTCTCTCCTTTCCCTCCCATACCTCGCCATGCTCTCCCGTTCCATTATCATTTCGGGTCAATTTTCGAGCATCTTCATTTCTGACCTGATCCTCCCTTGGGAAACCTCTATACTGGTAGTTCGACCGTGAACCAAGCTCTGGCAACCATCGATTCCCCCCCGAAGTCACGACACTTCTTTTCGTCCTGTGCGCTTGAGAACCAGCAATCATCCACTATGGCTCCTGTGGAAACACAGCGGTACGATTACATCGTCTTGGGCGGTGGTAGTGGTGGCAGTGGAAGCGCCCGCCGCGCAGCGGGTTGGTATGGCAAGAAGACCTTGATTGTGGAAAGCGGGCGGTCCGGCGGTACCTGTGTCAATGTGGGGTGAGTCTATATACTGCTGTCGTATGATTGATTGGCATCATTTCTAACAATATCTAGATGTGTGCCCAAGAAGATGACATGGAATTTTGCGACCATCAATGAGATGCTGCACATTGGCAAGAGTTATGGCTATGATATCCCCGAGAACATCGCTATGGACTACACCCACTTCAAGAACACCCGCGACGCTGTCATCACACGGTTGAACGGCGCCTACGAGCGCAACTGGGACCGGGAAGGCATTGACCTTGTCGAAGGCCGTGCTAGCTTCGTCGAGCCGAAGATTATTGAGGTGCAGTTGGCCGATGGCTCCGGCGTCGCCCGGTACACTGCTCCGCACATTCTGCTTGCGACCGGTGGCCGGCCTAAGGTCCCCACCGTGCCGGGTGCCGAGCATGGCATCACCAGTGACGGATTCTTCGAGATCGAGGATCTGCCCCCAAAGATTGCCGTGGTGGGTGCTGGCTACATCGCTGTCGAGCTGGCTGGTGTTTTGAATGCTATTAATGTCGAGACACACATGTTCATTCGTGGTGACACATTCTTACGCAAGTTCGACCCTATGGTGCAGAAGACCATGACAGATCGGTACGAGGCATCCGGTGTCAGGCTTCACCGCCACCACTCCGGTTTCAAGGAGGTGCAGCTCATCCGCGATGGCAAGGGCAAGGACAAGCTTATCAAGCTCATTGGCCACGACGGCTTGGAGTATGAGTTCAACGAGCTGCTGTGGGCTGTGGGCCGCGCCCCCGAGGTAGAGGACCTACACTTAGACATCCCGGGCGTGAAGCTGAACGCCGGCGGCCACGTCGTGGTGAACGAGTACCAGAACACCTCGGTGAAAGGTGTCTATGCCCTCGGTGACGTCACAGGTCAAGCAGAGCTAACTCCAGGTAGGGCATTGACTCTTTCTTTGTTCAAAGTAACCAGCTAATATTAGCGTGTAGTTGCAATTGCTGCTGGCCGCCAACTTAGCAGCCGCCTCTTCGGTCCTCCGGAGCTTCATTCTTCCAAGCTTTCGTACAAGAACATCCCGACGGTCGTCTTCTCACACCCGGAGGTTGGCTGTATCGGTCTCACAGAGCCCGAGGCCCGCCAGCACTACGGTGATGACAAGATCAAGATCTACCACACCAAGTTCACCGCCATGTTCTTCGACGTCATGCCGGCGGAGGAGAAGGCGAAGAATCCGACGGAGATGAAGGTTGTCTGCGCCGGTCCCCAGGAGAAGGTTGTTGGACTGCACATCTTGGGTCTTGGTGTTGGTGAAATGCTGCAGGGCTTCGGTGTCGCTGTCAAGATGGGCGCCACTAAGCAGGACTTTGATAGCTGTGTTGCTATACATCCTACTAGCGCTGAGGAGTTGGTCACTATGCAGTAAAGACAATTTGTTGAGATTGACTACAGTGTATGCACTTCCTATGTAGAGACAAGATTCCAAGCAAAAAACTACGGCTGCACCGATATATTCAACACTGTCACTCCCAGGAATCATGTTGAGACTTGGTTGATGCATATCTCCCACAAGCCAGTGGAATGTGTCAGGTGTAAAACACCTAGGAATGCATGGGATTATTCACTGTCGGTCAGACATCCTTGTGGCCTAGGAAATAGGACATACGTGTGCCTCGATTATGCAATATCCTATAAAGGATATGTGCAGATAGATCAGAACTATCAGAGCTGTCTTGTCCCCTTGGGATAGCCCTAGATCATACAGTATCGAGTCTCTCCGACAGAACGTTCTAGAGAACTATTAGCTGTTTCCCAGGAACGCCAACGCCGTAACGTACAACCGCAGGGCCAGCAGAGTTGCAGGTGGCAGCTCAGGACCCTGTATTAACCGTAACGGTAAAGGAGATGCACTGTGCGCAATCAGTGTCAGAAGTTCGCATGGCAACTTATTTAGCATGATGCCAGTGGGGTCTGCAATTGCTGATGACAGGTACATGATTGCATAACGTTACACCAGACAAGGGCTGCCTCAAGGAATCTGCATGGTTATACTGGAGAGACGCCCAATTTCATTTTGAAGGAATTCGGTATTGATTTACTGAAAGCACAAAGCTGAAGATATGTTGTAGTGGCCATCGACTGGCAAAAGATTCAGCAAGGGCTTACATAACCTCTATCCCTAAAACCAGTCATAGACCTCAGTTGCAAGCTTGGTTGGGCTTTAAACCTCAAACTATTCGGGTGTATCTTGCTGAAGCGCATTGCCGCTTAGAAGTGACTTCAAAACCTTAGTGAGAAACCGTACATATACTAATGAATAATTTATAGGTTTTACATGAACATGTCTCTATCTCGCGAAAAAGACCGACCGACAGGAAAACAACAAGAAACCGACCAACAAGGAAATGGTCTAACCTCAGAATCCATTTGATCGCTACAGAGATTGATGTACGCTTGCATGGTACATGTATGCCTGTTGGCTTCAACTAGGGAATGCAGCACAAAATGCGCCTTCAATTTCGCGGCCCATACGGCCAACCCCTTCGAACATGGCATTATGTTGTAGAGAAGCCTTCAGTGAGTCGACCGCATTTCGTATTTCCTCAACGAGTCTTTCGAAATCCTGAGCTTCTGTTCCTGGTCCAGGATGGCTTAGTAAATGATAGCAGCTTGATAGGTGGTCGGATGCCCTCGACGCTCTGATCTTGTATAGAAGCATCAGCAGCACATAGCAACCTTGAATGGCACAGCAGGCGAAATACGGAAGTGTATGAGGATACATGTAAGCAATCGTAGCAGAGGATTTGATCGTTTCGGTTGGCCGCCCTGCTTTAGAAGGCACATCCGAGTAAGTTGAGTCTGGACGCGGTAGGTTCTTGAAGGCTCTTGCCACAGCAAGAGCTGACTTCAGGCATATTGATGAAGACTCTTGTTCGGTAAATGGAAAGATGCACTCAAAGACAGTCACCTGACTGAGAGAGCGGTTGAGTGTGGCATAAGGTGAATCAACCCCGTTTATCGACGTGAGGCCGCAATGACTTTCCAGAAATATTGGCATGTCTAAGAATGCTCTGAAGCGATGCACTTTTATCCGCGCACTGTTTCAACGTCAGCTTATTCTTTCCAAACAGTGGCAAATCGCAAGCACTCACGTGTAAAGAAGGAGACGAGCGATGATCCACATGCTCTGTGCCGCAGCCGCTTCAGCTCCCTGCGGATTACTCATGGGTAGCGAACGATCTGTTTCGTTGACTAATGTCTCTATGTAGGAATCCAATTCGTGAATTTGATCTCCAGAAAGCGAAGGCAAGGGCAATTTTGGATCCACCCCGAAGCCTTTCAGCAAGTCGGTAGAAGTAAAGAGCGCATGTTGTGCTTTCAACATTAACGACCAAGGCTACACAAGAGTTAGTTGCATAACAAGTCCCAAAACAGATACAAGCAAAGAGACATACCTCTAAAGAAACCCGGAATTCGGGATATGGCGTGGTTATCCTTGGATCACCTATTAGGATGGTGGGTGACTACCACGCATTACAATTAGGAAAATGGGATTTAAACTTCACAGTACGGTCCAAAACAACTCACCGAAACGTTCAAGCTTGCGGACATATAAACCATATGTACCTGAAGTTATAGTCAGTAAGGACGTAAAATCAGAAGTCTTCAAGATTACCGTCATCCACCATGCTCGCCTTTCTGCCTCAACAGCTTCCCGGCCTAGACTATGAAGAGACATGTCCATAGCTGTGGTGATAGCTTGGTTCACTCGGGCACGCATCTTGGAGATATTACCCCGCTGGCAATATTGATACACGCTCAAGATTACGAGGGCCAAAAGGGACTCGAGCTTTAATGGCACATTCGGATGCAATGGAGTTCGCAGGGATGATGTGAGATGCGTTACCGCGCTATTCAGAGTTGATGTCGACCCAAGAAGGTCAATATCTCTATCAACACTCTCCAGTGCAGAGTTTGCGTAAATCTCAGCATATTTTTGTCTTAACAAAATAGTCTTGGAAGGGGGATATACATCCCCAGGTGCTGGAATAAGCACTAAAATAGAGCTCAGTGCCAAACTCAAAGGCGAGGTTGGCCAGTGCCGCATAGAGTTCTGGCTAGGATGGTCAAAATCCTCAGCCTCAAAATGCATCGTTACTGGCTGGTCTTCATACTGAGGTTCACCCGGCGGAGGTAAGAGTGGAAGGTATGGATGGATGAAGATGTAATATGCGTTAACGCTGTTCAACAAGGCGGAGCAAATATGTTAGCCCTGGCTGCTTGATTGACGTAGAGAGAGTACTGTTTCACATACATGTCTGCCTCACTTTCATAGGTTCGTATGTTTAGATGTTGAGGGTCATTTTTATAGGCCATATCATGAGTTTGCTGCCCATCATTCAGGTGATTTTGATTACTGAATGGACCATCACCGTCAACCACCGATAGATGACTTGATGAACTATCAAGCTTCTGTATCCCGCTAGACGGAGTAAAAAGGGCCATGAGAGTGTCTAAAATGGTATATATAAATTATTAACAGCCGTTCCTGGTTGCCAAGGGATGAATATATGAAACCGAGTAAACCAACTTACCAATATTTTCAATCGAGTTAGGTGGCGTCGATGGATGTCTAGGGTAGTTGGTGTGCACATTTCTCTTTATCAGTTCATATCTGGAACCTCTTCGGGGCCCGCCACGCCGGCTGGCTTGGTAACTGCATTTTTTGCCTTTGTTGAAACACTATATGGGGAGACAATATGTTAGTGGGCTTGAATACTTGCGGTTAGAATCCGGCATCTTCAAGAAGATTCGCTCACACTGCTGCAAGGTTCGTGCCCATCACAACGGGTCTTAGACGCGCGACTATTGATTATTAGTGTCAGAATCCGAAGGCAAAAGAGGGGTGACAAACCATGCTAAACAGGCAGCCTTCACTGGTGGTCTCAAGGTTCTCTGAGTTGTGTGTGAAGGTAGTGGAGGCATTCTGGAGATCCAACTCTCAGAGAACTCATGCAAAGACCTGAATACGTGGGCCAAAGTGTTTTAACTAGCCGTGTTAGCATTATGTAATAACTAACCAACCTGCTGTTGGAGCCAGTCGGGGTTCTTTGGTGTTGACATCATTGGGGCGTTTTATTACTGAAATTAGTTCAAACATTGAAGGCCGATTCGAGCGTCATTGGAGGGGAGTTGTTGATTCGGCCTTTGTCAGCGATTCAGTTGCCGAGCGCCGAGCGCTGAGACGACAAGACCAAACTGCTACCGAATATGGCGAATGAAGTCGGGAACGTGCCGATTACGGCAATTAGAAAAAGAGCTACACTCACCGGGATCTCAATGCCACTATTTGACTTCTTCAGCTCGGAAGTTTGCTGGCAAGGTTTCCACTATCCACTTTCTGACAGGTCTGGTCACCGGCTCTGTCCAAGCTGCAGTCGACTCTAACATTACTTTATCTTCCCAGGGCTAATGCGAAGTACTTTACCATATCTGCTGGTTTGCTGTTAATGTCACAGAGGACATTCAACCGCTACTGTTGTTGCGTGTACTGTACTTACAAAATCTCCTCCTGAAGCGGCGATAGTTTCTTCGATATTTAAACTTTGGTTTATGACACGAGGAATGGACTTCCCCTACTGTCTATTCAAATTGACAAACCAGGGCAACGGAATAAAGAGTTCTTGGCAATGTCAGCCCTTGGAATAAATGGTAAGGTGTCAGACATGCATGCTGTCCCATCTAAGCGTTTGTATTCCTGAATCGCTTGAACTCCCCTTATGCATCTTTGCTTCTATGCCGTTGAAATCCAAAGATTCGCCGGGTTCATAAGCCAAGACCGCATATTTGGGTTCGGCGTTTGAATCTGCATCATTGACCGAGTCGCGATCATGTTCCATCCTTCCACGGAATTATCTAAGTTTCCAAGTTGATTGGCGCATTGCCTTCTATGGAGAGTCATTTGAATATAAATACGTCTCTACTGCCTGGATTCGGAGGTAATAATCGAATCTTCGCGGGCCATCAAAGTGCGGAAATATATATTATCAAGCCAACACAAGTTATCACTTACACTCACCAGTACCGTCAAAATGCTTTTCACCGGAAGCTGCATGTGTGGCAAAATCAAATACCAAGCTGATGGTAAGCAATATATCAGCCCTATTGTATTAAGCTGCTAATCCCTCTTTGTCTTTATAGCTGAGCCTATCGCAAAAGCGGTCTGTCATTGTCTGAACTGCCAGAAGGTAAACGCTCGAAAACATCTGGTCTTTTGGATAGAGTATTAACTGCAGCACAGTTTAGTGGTTCTGCATTCACCACCAACTTCATCATTCCCCGATCAACCTTTAAGGTGCTTTCCGGTAAGACATTTGTCTGATGCGCGTCCAGTCACTTCTCTTATAAACTTTTCTTTCCTCACAGGTAACCCTAAATCTGGCGAGTATATGGCGGATTCGGGCTATATGTATTATACGTTTTTCTGTGGGGACTGCGGATCGTCTCTCTACGGTCAGCCTGACTCAATGCCGGAGATGATGTCTATTAAAGCTGGATCACTGGATGGGGGAGCCGCGAGGGTGGAGGGGGGTAAAATTGATGCTGAGGCTTACGCAGAGAGGCGTGTGGCTTATCTGGAGCCAATTGTTGGCGCGAACCAGGTTGAAGGTATGATTCAGCCATGAGGTCGGTACGCCGGAAGTAGTATCCTGGCAATTACGGATTAGATATCATCCCGTTGTTCACATGAACGAGATAATTTGATTTGTATTATCCAATTTCTCAGACTCTATGAGATCAGTCGAGTAATATGAACGATCTTCGTGATCTGGATTTTGCTTTCTTGCCATTGCTTGCGTGTAGCCATGGCTTCTTCCGTTAGAAAGAAATGGAAGCTTCGGCAATAGAGACCAGTCAGGGCATCCTCGAATAAAGGCAATTGATTTAAACGACATGAACTTTCTATACGTTGTAGAGAAGGGCCTAAATTGTTAGCGCTAGTATGCTCTCGACCGTGACTGGTTAAACGAGATTGCCGATGAAGCTGAACAACTACCCTTTCCCCTGTATCATGGTTAGTCTGTCATATGTTTGTTAGAATGTTGCCTCACCTGACTGGTCCTCATATTTTTGTTTGGCCCTGTCTATGACATGGGGCCTCCCCTTTGTCTTCAACATAGTACTACACATGACAATCAATGTAACCATGTTATAGATAAAATAATAAATGTATAGACTATAAAGATACATGGACGATAAATTAGTCACCACACATGGAATTCTAACATATTGACAGCAACGCAAAAAGCGACATCCGCCTGGCTGAAATTGATCGTTTTTGTTCTGACTCTAGGGAACACCATTTCAATAGTCCACTCTCTGCTTACAGCGCTTTAATCTTTATCGAAAAGTGCGGTGTACTGAAGTGTGTTGCAGACTGCTTGATGATACGGTAAATTTTAAACTCATTTCAAGGCGTCGCAGATTTAACTGAAGTGCAACGCAAAAAGTGACCAAGACCCCTAGTAGAATAAGCATCACCTTTTCATCAATAAAATGACGCCTTTGTTAGGAGAACTACCCTTCTCGCTATCGCGCTATGAAGCTTCAACGTTGATGGCGAGTTGATCGAGAGGATGCTGTTTTCTAGAGTCCACTTAAATGAACCGTTGCTCGGATTATACCATTCACTCTTAATTTAAATTCGCAGTTCTTAATACCAGGTCATGTAGTCTCGGCGCGAGGCAAATGAATCACTGACAGAGGCGAATCAAGAACTCCCCTCTTCAATGACTCGAGAACCGACCTTCAACGTTTGAACTAATCTCAGTAATAAAACGCTCCAATGATGTCAACAGCAAAGGACCCCGACTTGATCAAAGAATCAGCAGACTAGTTAAGTATTACACAATGCTAACTCCGCTGTTTAACCATCTACGTTTCATGTATTTGCAGAGTTCTCCGTGAGTTGGATCTCCAAAATGCCTTCACTACCTTCACACACAACTCAGAGAACCTTGAGACTGCCAGTGATGGCTGCCTGTTTAGCATGGTTTGTCACACCTCTTCTTGGCCTGTTCTTACCTCTCTTTTGTTGTGATGCCAGTAATACACTTTTGAACATTTCATGGAAATCTGTCTCAGAACCCTTTTTGGAGTAGTTTCATGCTTTTTGACTCCAGTGCAAGCATCTTCGAGCATTTTAGCACAAAGCCGTTGCCTCCATAATGATATACTTACTGTTCAGACGGCGTTCCATTGGAGGTTTCGTAGGCAGAAACGGGTTTTCACCGTCACATGGAAGAACGTTCATTGAAATGGCAGAATAGCAATAGTTATTCTCGGGAATGTCATCGCGAAATTTTTGGTCGTCTGTCAATGAATCGGGATAGGTATGGAGATGCATGGTTGAGATAGGATCAGAAGAGTCGACTTTTGAAGACTTGGCTTGGATACGACTTGACTACGCCAGTACTGCGCATTATGTGAGGGTAATTTATAGTGCAGGGTTTATCAGCCTAAGTAAGCATCTGCGGCATGCTGAGATGTCGCCCCCATCTCGGCCTTTGCATAGCCAGAACTTAATAACCAAACACCGAGAGTTAGTAAGGTTTTATCTATGTATGGAACACCCTGTTGACCAATCACGTGGTGTATGAAACCTTCCCTTTGAGATTCTGTAAGGATCGCATGGTTTTCTATAGGGTAGTGCTAGTTACTGAATATAACTATGGTACAATGATTACCAAGTATTTGACACCAACCTGTGGCCTCAGGCTCTGGGGGTATGCAAACCCTGCATACCTCTCGGGGAGCACACTGTTGTAGGCCTACTACCCGTGGACCAAAGTCAGATAGTTTTCATGCCTGTGGCCCTGCTTCCTTATGGCCTTGCCAGGTCGAAAACACGGCTTTGGAAATATCCCTCTAGGTACTACCTTTACTATAGCTGATTGCCCAATAGGCCTTGTACCTAGTATATCAGTGAGGCCTATAGCTGGATTCTGACGCAAGTATTGTGCCCTATTTTTCGGAATTCTGTTTTTGATTCACTCCGCAAAAATTTCCTGGGGATCCCGCCCTTTTTCGAGCCACGCGGAACAGCGGTCAAGGTGCTGTTCGGAACTTGGACCTTCAGCCGATTTTACTCCGTTCGTGTTCTCGCGGCTTAATTGATCAAGTCGCGACCGAGCCGATTGAACAAACAATCACCTGATTGGTCATAAAAGCCTCAATGTTGACTCAGCCACTCAGTGCCACAGATCTGAATATATTTTGTGAAGCCTCCGTCACAAGGCGTCTTGATTAAAAATTTCTCTAAGGTCCACTTTGCAAATTTGCTAAAATCTACCAAGGAATGACTGTCATCCGGATGACCCATCTCGAATGGGCAATTCTAGGCTGCGGCGAGGGCTTCCAGGCCTCTTGGACATGACCAATCTACGCCCGTGGGGAGATGGCTTTGGTAGTATAAAAGATGAAATAAATATCCCCCCAAATCACGGTACTGTGTATCACTTGTTGCAAACCTACATCTATTGCTTTCTCAACCTATCCTCAACCACCACTCTTGTGCAATTCTGAGCTACAAATCCATACACAACACCAGTGTTGTACTACCTACAAATCGATCACGCGAAACAAACTCAGCAACCAGGTATATGGCTGCCATATCATCCATGAACAACATTCAATCGGCTCCCGTAGCGTCGATCCTTCCCGACGGCTACTCAACCGCCAGCGCCATGAAAGCTCCATCCAATGTCGAAATGATCAACACGCCTCTACCTCGATTGACATTCAAGTCCCTCGCATTGGGGACTTTTGCGTCAATTGGTGGCCTCCTTTTTGGATATGATACCGGTCAAATCTCAGGGTTTGAGAGCATGCCTGACTTTCTTCAGAGGTACGGCCAGCAGTATGCCGACGGGGGGGGTATTATCTCAGCAATGTCCGCTCTGGTTTGATCGTCTCGATCTTATCAATTGGAACACTTATTGGGGCGTTGGCAGCCGCCCCGATTGCCGATCGCATTGGCCGCAAACTATCCATCTCCGCCTGGTCTTGGATGATCATTGTTGGTCTTTTGGTGCAGATAACCTCTCCGTCTGGTCATTGGTATCAAATCGTGGTAGGCCGTTTCCTCACGGGTCTTGGTGTTGGTGGTTGCTCCTTGGTTGTTCCAATGTACCAAGGAGAGAGTGCACCGCGGCATATTCGTGGCGCTATGATCAGCTGCTATCAATTATTTGTGACCCTCGGTATTTTGCTGGCATACCTTATCAACTTGGGTACGGAGAAGATGGGTGGAACCGGCCAGTGGAGGATCACGCTTGGTATCACCTTTGTCTTTGCCATCCTGCTAGCGGTTGGTATGCTATTCTTCCCAGAGAGTCCTCGCTTCGAACTCCGCAAGGGGAAGAAAGATTCTGCGCGGCAAACCATGTCAACGCTCTACGGGATCCCCCAACATCACATCCAGATTCTTCAAGAGCTGGAGGACATGGAGACACAATTGTTGCTGGAACATCAAGATCAGCGCTGGTATGAGATGTTTACCGCTCCTCGTATGGCTTATCGACTAGTTTTGGGTATCATGCTCCAGGCGTTACAGCAGCTGACCGGAGCGAACTATTTCTTCTACTACGTATGTTTATCTGCGACTTTTGGTTATATTGCTTGCTGATTCTTACGTTGTCTGTCAGGGAACAACTATTTTCAAGGGTGCTGGCATTTCGAACAGTTTTATCACTCAGGTGATTCTCGGAGCCGTCAATTTCGGAACAACCTTTGGCGGCCTTTACGCCATTGAACGTTTCGGGCGACGGAAATCACTAATTACGGGTGCTTTCGTGATGTTTATCTGCTTCCTGATCTTTGCTTCTGTGGGCCATTTCTCCCTCAATGTCCACCATCCAGAGGACACTCCGGGTGCAGGTAAAGGCATGGTGGTCGTTGCTTGCATCTTCATCGCTGCTTTTGCCATGACCTGGGGCCCTATGATCTGGACCATCGTCGCAGAGTTATATCCATCGCAGTACCGCGCGAAGGGCATGGCTCTTGCAACTGCCTCGAACTGGCTCTGGAATTTCTTGATTGGCTTCTTCACTCCGTTCATTACGGACAAAATCGATTTTGCCTATGGGTATGCCTTCGCCGGCTGTCTAGCTTTCGCGACAGTTTTCATCTACCTATTTGTTATCGAAGGAAAAGGCCGGACATTGGAAGAAATTGATTACATGTACGTGCAGAAATTGGCCCCATGGCAAAGTGCCCAATATCGAATGCCATCGCGGGGTGATATGACGTCTGCCAAGGAACTAATGGCTGTCAACCCAGAGGCGTTTGATATAGAGGCTTCCTCTGGCTACAGCAAAAAAGTTTGCATCATGCGGACAATGTGTGATGAAATACTAGGAGTGATGCTTTCATGACTTGTTTTCAAGATATTTATGATGTTTTCAGATTACGACCGAGATGTTAGGCAATGGCACTAGAAAAACATTGTTAAGGGTGCACCATAAGTTTCACTATTGGACTTGTCTTCATTCGGACTGTCTTTTGGGAATGAGTGTCGTATTCATGGAAAACACACGGTCTTTGATACAAACACCTGTACAATACATTGCAACGCAGCACATCACCCCACGTTCAGTTTGAGCAATTCATGTGCAGTCAATGCGTCAGCAGCAATGCCTGGTGATTCGGATTTTAGGGAACGAACCTCTTGCCGTTTTCAGTAACACGAAGGCAGTATCCTGTCGATAATTTAGCGGCGGTAACTGTTGGAACATATGACTCCTCATATGCTGTGGGGGCCAAAGCTGTTCTCCCCCCTGCATATGCTAATCGAGTGGGACACACAATTATTCTCACTCCTAACAATCAACCAATCTACTTCTTCGCTTCAAAGGCAAAACCCTGTTCACTTAACTGTGTACACAGTACGTAGCTAGTAAAACCAACAGTAGCCTTTGCAGGTACTGGTCAATCCCTTAAGACATGGACCCGGCTACCCTCTGGAGCTCTTTTGGCGCTGCATGTAGTTTACTTGAGCCATGGGAGAATATGAGCAGGTTCAATGGTTATTGGCCTAGTCTGTACACGATGCGCCTGCTCTTAGTTTATACTGTGGCCAGAAGCATAGGAAATTGCTTTATATACGTTCCGAGGACAGTCATCATGGGTTTTTACATGGTCTCAAATGTGCAAGGAGAAAGGCTGGGGTCAGTTGTATGACAGAAAGAATAGCGTCCAAATTCTTAATGCGCTAAACTGGATTGGCTAAAGCTGAAACAATAATCTAGTGGTCATCGTGTCTCCCGTGCGTTTCGTCGTACGTGACCTACGCAGTCACTAGTAGAGTACGCGCACCGAGCCAACAAAACAGTCAAACTGTCGGTTCGGGGTGCTTCCAAGAGTAGGGCTGTGTGAATGGATGAGGAGGAAGCATTTGGAATGAAAGACAGTGGCAAATTTTCATTATAATTTTTCGAATGATGAGGGGAAGCCCGGAGGAGGGGGAAGGGGGTCAGTGGAATCCAAAACTATTGGAGAAATGCGGCGGATGGAGCCATGCAAAGAAATTGATTTTACTACAGAATTGCTTAGACCGTTCACGAATTAGATTGCTTGACTGGATTTAATGCGTGTTCATCTTTTGATCTGACTAGCAAACCAATCATGGCCGATTTTAGAGCAGTGTCCTCAAGTTAATGCTCATCCTGGAGTTGCTTGGCGCAAAAGATATGTCAGTTGGCAATCAGTTATGTATGAATTTTTACCAGCCGTTGTACGTGTAGTGACTTCAAAAAACTGACCCTGGAAACATGTGAGCCATCCAGGAATTACATAGTCAGGAAATCGTACGTAGCTTGTAGCACTTTAGTGATCCAGTTGATGTTCCTGTTGACGACTGTATCAGCAATGGGAGCCCACGTCTTGGTCCTGGGAGTTCGTTTGCTCCTGGAGCCTTTGGTGCGGTTTTCTGGGAGCAAAGAAGCAATTCTAGGAGCCACGTAGTCCCCGGGAAACCTAACATAGCTTCTGGGGTCTAGTACCCCCACCTCGGGGAATCAAAGCCGCGTTCCTTTTGACGACTCGGTTAATTCCTGGAGGCGTACGTGCGGCTCCTGGGGTTATAACTCGGCCTCCTAGGAGTGATCGAATGACGCAGAATTGTGTGCAGGTCTGGTGAAGGTGTCTTGTGAGAGCTTTCTGCGATCTCGGAAGGCAGTATAGTGACTCTAGGACCCTAAAGTAAGCTCCCAGGGGCTCCATAGCTCCCAGATCTGGTCAATGTATTCCCAGAGCCAGTTTCGTATTCAGTCAGGAATAGACTTCCGCACCGGCCCAAAAGCCCAAAGCCCAACCTGGGCCCAACCCTTAAATGGGTTGGGTTTTGGGCCTAGCCCTCGAGCCCGCCGATGGGCCATGGGCCTAAGGTAGAAGCCCACTGGGCTTTCATGGGGGCCCAATGGGCCCCAAACAGCGCAAACATGCCAATTCTTGCCATTTGCATAAGTAATGTAGAATTTCCGAGTATTTTTGAGTATTCAAATTACCGTCTAAGGCCCCTAATTGGCTGATTCCCATAAGAATTGATAAAGTCACTGTTTAATGAGATTGATGAGATCAATTGATTAGATATCAAATGAGATTAAACTATCTACATGCCAATCTAATAATGTTCATACAGTTCATCATCAACATGCTTCCTTTTTCTCCCCGATGTCCGCACCTGAGACGGTGCAGTAGTGAATCTGATAGTAGCATCGTTATCTTCAACCTCATCGTCAACATCTATCAGATCCTCAGATACAGATTCAGGTCTATCACCCTGCTCTTCAGTATCACTGATCTCTTCAACGTCGACATCATCTGGCATCTCATCAGTTTGTTCCCTCATTGCGTCAATCTCATCAGATGGGAGATCTTGTGCTATCTCCTTGGCTTCCTGCACATCAAGGTCAAACCTCGATGTGCAGAGGAATAGCATCAGCTCTTCAATGGTCTTAGACTTCATACGACCGCGGCGATAGTGGCAGATATCGCGTGCAGTGTTGAACAGGCGTTCTACCCCAGCGCCCGTCGCCGGGATTGCAAGGACATCTCTTGCAAGTGCGGCAATAGCCGGGAAACGGAATTGATTCTCTCTCCAAAAAGATAACGGCTCCGAATCAGTCACATCTGTATAAGATTAGTATTATGAACATGGAGATGAACATAGAGATAAACTTACTACCGTCGAGATACTGCGTCAGCTCATCCATAACTGGGCCTGGCGTCACTTTGGAGTAAGCCTTCTGGGTTCGAACAAGGTTATGAAGGAATGATCTTGTTGTCGATCCAGGGGAAGGCCCTTGCGGGCCTTGGGCACTAGCACTGGTAAGACGTTCCTGGATAGGAGTGAGGGCATCCCGGAAAGCCACTCGATACTGATCACGCAGCTCTTTAGCATCCGCCCAGTCATCAGAAAGAAAGAACTGGAACCTATTATCTGGCGATAGCATCGTACAGACCGCATAGATGTGCCCTTGCATGTAGTCTGTCTCTTTGTAGTAGTCACGTAATTTTGCATGGCTAGCTTCGAGAGAGATAAGCATCTGTTTCTTCCAGACGACACGCTTCCGTTGTAACTGTATCTTTGATCTTTCAATGTGCTCAAAGAGTAAGTTATAGATCTGGAAGACAAGATGCGATGTTACGTCTCGAGTCTTTGAAAGGGCAAGGGTATAATCAAAGAATGGCTTTGTGAGACAAAGAAGGTAGTCGATCTGGCGCCATTGATCGTCATCAAGTACGAAGTCTTTACAGTTAAACTGATCACAGTACTTCGTGATAAACACGCGGAGTCTCTTTGCTCGGCGTAGCATTAAAAACGTTGAATTCCATCGAGTTCTGACATCCTGAATCGGCATGAGCGCCTGCCCTGGGGCCCTAGATTGGACAGCAGCGAATGAGTCCCGACGCTGAGGACTA
This sequence comes from Penicillium frequentans, assembly GCA_028828275.1. NCBI lineage: Eukaryota > Fungi > Ascomycota > Eurotiomycetes > Eurotiales > Aspergillaceae > Penicillium > Penicillium frequentans. The sequence goes on along the minus strand of JAQIZY010000003.1, from coordinate 835,652 downwards.
CCGCGGATATAAATAGCAAGATACCGCACCTTATTCAAGGTATGCGATATCTCCCTGCATTGTACATTTGCGTTCGCCCTTGCGAGGGTGTCTTGGCGGTCTGTCCATGTGGTCTCAGCGGCATCATTCAGTGGGACCGCTTTTAAACGATCGAGCAGTTGGTTCAAACTTAATTGGATGACATGAGCAAGGCAGGGGATTCGGATGACATGAACATCGCCAGATAACGACTGCTGAAGGGTATCAACCAGAGTCTTATTATTTGACGCGTTATCAGTGGTCAACCCAAAGACTCGGTCCTTAATTTTATGCTGAGTGAGCGTCTCTAGAAGAACAGCACTCAGATTCGCACCCGAATGCGTGCCGTAAAGGGGTTTAAAGCCGAGTAGCACCTCACGGTAGACCCAGTCAACGTCAATAAAGTAGCCAGTGATAGCCGTAAATGCCTGCCCAAACGGAGATGTCCAACAGTCCAGCGCAACCGAGATCTTCGCATGCTTTGGTAGTAAGCCGAGTGTATCCTGTTGTCGTTCTTTGACACGAACAGATAGCCGACGTCGAATTGTATCAGCCGATTGCATGATTGGAAGGTTTGGAGCGGACTGTGAGAGCGAGACTAAGTCACGGAAGGTTGGATGTTCAACGAGATTGAACGGAAGCCGGTTGATGGTGATAAACTGTAAGAGTTTGTCCTCCCAGGCCTCTTGTGTAAACGGATGACCCTGCTTCGACAGAAATAACTGATTAGTGGCAATTTCAAAGAATAATAGGCCTTTACATACCGATCGAAGAAACCCTCTCAATCCCCCCTCTGTTGCCGTACTCCTGTAGCCTTTTGGCAGGCTAATGTCTGAAGATGACGGGTGATTGTCGTCGTGCCATGACGACCAATCTTGCCATTGGCATCCTTCTTAGTAGCGTAAGGGTGCTCAAGGATTGTATCGCAACGCTTACACATAACCTTTGGGCTTCCATTACCCGTATGAGCCACTTGCTCAAACTGTTTCCAGGTCTCTGAAGCCGATCCATGTTGTGATTCCCAAGCGATCTTGCTATTGTTGGATCCATAGTCAGTCTCCAACCACCAGTCGACCCAATCAGTGTGGTTCATCACGTTGTAAAGAAAGAATTGGCCTCTCCTGCCAGGTCCGACACGTTGGAAGCGCTCGAGAGGATCCGGAGCGATAGACGAAGGAACAAACGGCTGAACGAACGAGAAGCTATCAACCTGCCGAGAGGTAGACGGCGTAGCTGGGTAATTGGAATGGGTAATCAACGATAGGTCGTCGGGCTCAATGTCGCAGAAACTCAACTGAGATCCACACTCGGTTTGCTGGCTTTGCGACATGATGGGTCAATAGCTTCAGATTGGATGGAGGGCTTCGGGTAAAAGCTTCAGGCGTATCAGGGTGAGGGAGGAGAAATTCGACATGACTTACCTTCTCAACGAGAGAACTACCGACGTGGACGGTAGCAAACAGTGGCTGTAAACAGTGGATGTAAACAGAGACCACAGTAGTCAGTCGACATTGAAACGGAGGATCTTAATCCTAGCATCTCATTGGCTAGATCATGCATATCCAGTGGACTCGGCCCATCCAAAGCCCAAGAAAGCCCCTGGATGACCCATCTCCCCGCCCATTTTACAATTTGTTCGCTCAAAAATTTCACCCATGGCTCATGAGATATCTTTGAATATCTCTCACCTCTACAATAGCTGAAATACCACGTTTCCGTAAAGACAGGCGTCGAGCGTAAGAGGTTACTTAACTTTCGATATAAAGTTGAATGCTGTAATCCTATAAATCATGAAGTTGACTATCAAAAATGTCATACTGCAACAGAAAGATGCACCTACTACTGTGCACATGAGATATATATCTCTGCATGCTGACACTTGGTAATTCTCCAAGTGCCAGAATACTACGAAATCTTGGCGAAATGGAACTTTTTTGCATAATCTTGTAAATTGCAGTGCCTAGTGTAGCTGGTTTTATCCATAATCTTGATTACCGGGTCATCGCTGTTGAATCTTGATATCTTGATTCTTGGTGGAATTGAACCCCCGGATTAGGAGTTGAACCCCCGGATTAGGCCTGGTAAAACGTCGGCCCGAGGTATGGGCTTACAGACTGGAACATGCGTATAAAACAGGCATTAATCATCAGGTTTATGAGCGCCAAGACTATAGTTATGCATAGAAATGGGCTTTCTTGGGGGCCTTATGGGCCCCCACTGATGGGCCGTGGGCTTGGTTGGGCCCTGGAAATTAGGCCCAAAGCCCACTGCTGGTTGGGCCTTGGGCCCGAAGGTTAGGCCCATTTATGGGCTCTGCGGAAGTCTACTTATCGTTGCGACGTTTGAAGCATCCCAGATAGATTACCTTTTTTTACCTATGTTTTGACGATAATATGTTTGATCTTAGTATAATTTGGAAAGCTAGTTGAAATTTCTTGAAATGATCCTGTATTAACTTTCTACTAGAACTCTTTTATCAAATTATCATCTTAATAAGCCATCAATCTTCATGGATGAGTGGTCTCATTAAAACGAGGTTGAAGTTGTCTGTAATAGTCAGAAATATATATTTGTAGATCATGAGGTCGTCCTACAGTCAATCACAATTATTCATTTATTTTCAGAAATTCTATGCAGCCACCCATTTTAGATATTGTGAAATGTACATGATTTATCTAAATTGATTTGATAGTTTCTTGAGTTAATTCTACTAGAATTCATGTTAGAAGTTGTGTTAATCGTGATTTCTAAATATTTCATGAGAAAAATATTTTTTCTAGACTCTGCGGGGCATTCAGGTCAGGTAAATTTTAAAGAAAAATGGGCCTTTGGGCAACGCCCATGGGCATTTATACTTATAGCCAATAAGCATATAGTATTATAGTGGGTCTATACCTTATCTTATGATAGATCACCTCCACTTCGAATTTACCCCCCTAATACTAGCATATCCCTGTTGACTACCTTAAGTCAAACTATTCAATTATTCTAAGGTACGCACTTTGGAAATTTCTCATCTCTAAGTCTCCATTTACCCTCATTTCTTTATCCTTACATTTTGGCCAGTTTTCATCTAAATTATGTCACTTCTTGATAGTCACAACGCTGGCCCGTTATCAATAACCGCAGACGAAGATCCAGACCTTCTTTACCTACCGAACGCGTCCTCGAGCTTTGATGAAAATCTTTTGACAGCTTTCCAAAGCAGCCAACAGACCGCTACCTCAATACCTGATTCTGATTTCCCATTACCAGTATTAGCGCCATTCTCTCTCCAGCGTGTTGGCCCCGATCGGAGGAAGCTATTCATTCTATTCAACACAATGAATAACCATACAAAACAAGAATTCATCAAATGGTGGCAGACAACAATGCACGGTAGCGAGCCAGACACACAACATAATATCCGATGGGAAGCCAAGCATATTTCAGATGCCTGGAAGAACTTCGACCAAGTTGCGCATCATATTACTGGCGAACCGATGGTAATGTGCCGGTTATGCGGGATGATACTCCCCATCCACACCAAAAGAAGAGCGGTACAAATACAATGAAGCGCCACGCTTCTTCAGAAAAATGCCGGAAGGGAGCTAAGAGCCCAGCAACTCAACAGACCATACAAGCGACAATGAAACATGCAGCAGTAAGGTCACCTTTGATAAGCTCTAATTACTTCTACTAAAAAGCATACTGACTAGACTATCAACTCATCGCCCCAAACTCCATTTTCTACCGATAAGTGGGAACGAGAGCAGATCGAATTTATTACTGCTTTTAATCTCCCCTTCCGAAGCCTTGCGCGAAGGCAACTCGTATCCCTTATTAAGATGGCCCAAATGGCGCCATCTGAACCTCCTTTACTTCATCCACGGACTGCCCAGCGCCGGGTACAGAAACTAGTCCAGGAAGAGCTTCATTCAATTCTCTCTACCCTCCCACTTAACGCAAAGCTCTCTATCGCACTTGACTGCTGGACATCACCCTCGAAACACGCTTTTATGGCAATCACTGGCTATTTTATTGATCGAAACTGGAACTACCGCGAAATCCTACTTGGATTTGAGCCACTTGATGGACCACATTCAGGGCTTAATCTAAGTAATGTCCTTATCGAGCTATTCAAGAAGCATGATATTACTGCCCGGGTTCTCGCAGTCACATCTGACAATGCTTCAAATAATACCACTCTAGTAAAGGCGGTCCAGGAGTCAATCGATTCTCTTCAATTACCAGGGAACCCAGTTATTGTTCGCATCCCTTGTCTCGCCCATGTGATCCAGCTTAGCCTTCGTGAGCTACTTGGGTCTGTCAAAGCCGATCCACAAAACGATGAGGTAGATAAAACTATCTCTGATGTACAAGCGCAAGCCCGCGCCCTTCGCGCAACCCAAAGCCAGAAAGCGATTGTTTCAACTCTTGTAAAGGTACGCTATCTACTCTACTTCTTATTATATTATACTAAATGTCTATGAGATCCGGGGTCTTGCTGTGTATATCAACCACAGCCCTCAACGTCGTGAAACATTTTTAAGCCTCCAACCTCAAGAGCCAAGGCTTATTCCAATACAAGATGTCCGAACTCGCTGGAATTCTACCTTTTTGATGCTTCGTCGTGCGAAACGTATATCGAAATACTTTAATCTATACTGTGAGCATATTGAGCGACATGAATTAAAACTCAATAAGGCAGAATGGCGGCAAATCGATTATCTTCTTTTTATCACCGAGCCTTTCTATCGATTTACCACAGTCCTTTCCAAAACAAAGGATGTGACTGTGCATAACGTTTTTCGGGTATATAACGCACTTTTGACCACTTTGAGAAGTTAGTTGAACGGCTTACACCAAAGAGTATCCCTTGGAAAGTGGCTATGCTAAATGCTCTTTATGCGGGTATGAAGAAGCTTTTAGTATACTACACAAAAACTAAGGAGATCCATGGAAGCCTTTACGCTATTGGCACAATTCTAGCGCTATAGCAGGAGCTCGGCTTCTTCTTAAGTAAGACATAGGGTAGATCCGAAGATGACACGGACTGGAGCACATACTATAGGAATGAACTTCATGAGTTTATGAAGCCCTATGCCTAGCAAATCTCTCAAGTCCAGCCACAGCAAGCTGATCAGCTATAAGGGCGATATCCCAACTTAAGTGCTCTTGAAGATTTATTAGGGTATGGATGTTAACACCTATCTAAAATAACAAGCTTAGACCGTGAGCTTGGCTAGTATTTTGACACCCGTGAGTTTAGTTTTTCTATATCACTGATATACCACCTAAGAACTCATAATCTATTTAGCAAGGAAGCAAGTCCACCCTTTACTTTTTTGGAAAGAGTATGAACAGGAATTACCTATCCTTGCAGGCGTTGCTCGGGATATTCTCTCGATTCCTGCGACTAGTGCAGGGGTTGAGCGTCTTTTTAACTCCGCACGCGACGTCTGCCACTATCGGCGTGGACAGCTCAATCCCGCAACAATTCAGGACATCATGATGTTTCGGTGTAAATCGAGGTTTGACTTTGAGACTAAGGAGTATGAAGAAGATACTCCACTTATCACAGTACAAGAGGGAGATGAAAAAAGGAGGCCGAGCTTACTAGCGAAGATCCTGAACCTATCAGTGAGGGTGAGGACTCTTCTGATGACGAGGATTTAAATGATCCTGTCACGGTAATTGAGGATGAGTATATGATGGAAAGCCAGCGGGTTGCCCCTCTTCCTTCTTTACCTACTATAGTAGTTCCTATTATATCAGTTTCAATGGGCAAAAGACGACAGCGTAGTGTCTCGGTTGATTCTGATGATGAGACAAGTCCCCAGCTTCCTTGCTATGAGGATGATAGTGGCACTCAGAGGCGCGCTGGGCTACGGGGTACACGGAAGCGAACTAAACCAGATGATGATCAATGGACGTACCATTAGTGTAAAAAATAAATTGTTTTCACCAATTTATCAAGAATTCAAAATAACCATTTCCATGATAAACTATGTAATCCTAGTACTCAAAAATACAGAAGAATACTACATGAATAATGCAAGTCACGGGGTGACTAATTTTCGCTGCCAAGAAAGGCCCATGGACGGGCGTAGTGGGCGTTGGGCGTTGGGCCCTACCCCCTAGGCCCGTCCATGGGCAGGCCCGCTATGGGCATTGCCCGCTTATATAATGTCCATGGGCATAGCCCACGCGCCCGTCCATGGGCGATGTCGCAGTCTATCCCCACCCTGGTTAAGCGTCCGTCCGCCCCCACCCTGACCGAGACCGGTTTAGCGCTGTCCATCTTGGGTTTAGTCGCTGCGCTAGGCCTTAACCGGCCTGCTCTCCCCCTCACCGCCTCGGCGCCCGACCCTCCTTGATCTATAAATCCGCGGTGCGTCGCTCCATCCTGGACTCTCCCTCCACCTAACCCTCCTCTCACCAGCCTGACAAGCTCGCACCTGGTTGGACGCATGGATCCCCTCAACTGGGCGTCACCCCAGCGTCAGTGCAGGGATTTCCTGGTCAACCTGCTGGCTGCACCCACAGCACCCCCGTTGGTTCCCTCTCCCTATCTCGTGCTGCCCCTGGGTCACTCCTGGCCGGACATTGGCCGGTCGTTATCTTTTGGTTGAAGGCTGTGCTCTTGACTTAGCGAATCCAGCAGTACCTACTCGCCTACCTTGCAGAAACGCGGTATCACTCTACGACCAGCTCGAGTGGCCAGCCCAGGTTAGAACCCAGGCTCAAGCCTAGCAAGCGTCCATCGCATGCTACCGTCTTCTGCCCCTTAGTCCGAAACGAGGCTTCCAAGGGCTACGTGGCTGACGACGCGACTTGGCATGGCGACGTGTGGAACTATGCTTTCTGTGCGCTATTTTTGCCATTGGGCAGACCCATTAAGTCTACACGACTACAGGCCCGACAAAAGGTCTCGATCGAAAACAGCAGAACCTCATTCGGTCATGTCTGATTGCGTGGCAAGTCCCTGGCCTGCGTCAGCTTGCATGGTGGCGCTTCCGAGCCAAAATGGCGATGTCATGGTTGTTCCCTGTCTGGTGTGATCGGCCTTGACCCTACCCGTAACGGGGAGCTTATCCCGCAGGGTGTCTTATGGCTAGCAATGAAAGCAGACCCGCAGCCAAGTCTGCCTCGTTGCATATGACTAACGTATCGCAAAACTGAAAACCGAATCCGGAAATCCGTGTGTGCCTTTGGAAGAAAGGAGGACCACTTTATCATCCGATTCGCCCAATGGCTATATCACCTTCACATGCGATGCAACCTCGCAGTGCACAGCCTAACTCCGCATTCAGCTCCACCCACAATAACAATGGCCTTGGTATATTTGCCAAGGAGCCGGCAGACTTAGTACAGAGACCTCAGTGGCATTGGGAGATTAGGCTGAAGCCCATGCATTTCGTGGATCGTTGCTTTATCTTGCAGCCGATTGAGCCGCTCAGAGATATAAATTAGTGATAGAACTGATAGCAGTCGCTTTGTCCAGCTCATTTCTCTGATTCCTTCCAGCTCTGGTATCATGTCGGTCACTCTTGACAATATTCAATTTTACCATGGCCCATCGAAACCCACGAAACAGCCCTACTTGACTTTCGACAGCAAACGGGACAGCAGCGGAGTTGACCCTTCAGTCCCTCCATCTACAACTGCGAATCAAACAAGCCTTGCGACAGGCCATAGTGGCTCTTACCAAATCCCTCACTCGGAAGCTATCTTGAACAGGCATGCAGCTCAAACGTCGAACCTGTTCGATCTCGAAATCGCGAAGACATGGGAAATGGTCTCATCACCGCCGATGCTTGACAACATTGGTGAGCGTGGTACCCGCCCTTTGGGGATGAATTCTAAATATCACGACCAAGAGCATCCCAGGTGTATGTACCAGTGTCAAAGTGGTTGATTCATTGAGCAGATTGCTGACCATTACAATAGCGCCGTCAAGTGCTCTTTGCAAAGCTATAGAGCCGGAAAGCTCAGACAGATCTTCAGGATCTTCAAGATCTTCAAGATCTTCTTCAATCAGCATTAGCCCACCCATACTTGACACCCACTCTTCGGGACTCCCTTTATCAAACTCTTCCAATATGACCCGGGAGCTATTGCCCTCAAATTCGCCAAACAACAGGGAATTCTTTCACATCTGCACTCCAAGAGACGAAGTTTGCTCAAGCAGTTCAGCCTCCAGTATTTCGTTACAGTCTGGCCTCACGTCCAAGCTGGCAAGCGAAAGAAGCAAGCCTGCTTTTACACCTGAACGTGGTCCCGGTGACAATCGGGCGGTTGCTCCCAGACCAATTCCCGAATCCTCACTATGGCACATTTCCGTCCCAGGCAGTGCTGAGCCAGTTAGTATACAACATGCTGGCATGTCCGACCTGGAATATGTGGAGCAAGCAGCAAGTAGCGGATCCGCTAGTTCTGATTCAGCAACAACCAGTGTCCAGAACCATATCCCTCGAATTCGCAAGCCAATAAAAGAAATTAAACAGCCGCGATCCGTCAGAAGAGACATTGCAGCTGACAGGAGGCACGCGTCTGTGGCTGTAGTGATACCCTCGCCTCGCCAGTATCATTTACGGGGCCAGCGCTCCCCTCCAGAGCATTTGTCGTCCGACCATAGCAGTGCAAATGATGATGGCTCTGACGACGATGATTTCCCGACTGATACAGTTGCGTCCCAAGCCTCGGATGTTGAGACTCACCACTTACCATTGGGTGAAAGCTCTCGCTCAATTTGTACCTCTCCATGCTATACAGGTCACACACCTCATAGTCAACCGAGCGGTCAGCATGTGGGAAAGGACATGACTGGACGAGCAATCCTCACCATCGAAACGCTGGGCTCGGTGCCTACTTACTTTTTAACCTTTATGCCCGACACCGATGGCTGGATACCACATGTGCCTACGCATAGACCTCGTGCCCCCAAAGGACCGACTAAAATTGGCAAGCGAGTGGCCAGAGGCGGTTCAACTCCTGTCAAGGGGCAACGTCGATCATATTCGACCGACGAAGACATTTTGCTTGTGAAGTTGAAAGAGGAAAAGAACCTTTCATGGGAAGAAATCACAAGACACTTTCCTGGACGCAAGTCATCTTCATTGCAGGTCCACTACTTTAGCAAACTGAAGCCTCAAGAACCTAATCGAAGAGGTGGACAAAGGCAAAGAAGGGCAAGGCGCGGAAGACATACATAACGGACTACAGCCTTGTACGAGTAGAAACTACCTAATTAAACCCAAGTCAAAGTGAATTCAAGAATAAGGAGCCTTATAGACAAGTTGATAGATGACCTAACGATTGGGAATCCCTGTTGTTCCTTTCTATAAGAATAGCAACCACTTGCGCGATTCGAAACCGCAAGTTCAGGAAAGTGAGCCGAGCCAAGCTGCCCGGATCCGCATGTGTTTATGCGACACTGACCTGTGGCTAGAAGTCAGTGGCTGCCGCCCGGGTGCGAATGGGGTGAGTACTGCTTTGCCTTACGTCACTGGGGTGAGAAGGGGTGAGATTCAACCACCGATATACATCCACCATACGCACCCTCCATCTGCGGCCGAGGCCACTGGAATTGAGGATCGGCTTTGCTAAGTCTCGGCAGCTTCGAGAATAGTCCACTTCGATCCCAATTCCGTTACATACGACCATTATGCCACACGCCGGTAGTTAGTAGTATGGAGGGTGACGGCATGCGAATCGGGACTGTTGTATGTTCGTGCTCACCAGCTTTTTTGTCATTCGTTGGGAAACTGTCCCTTGCCGCCCTAGTCTTCAGCCCCTTCAGCCCCTTCAGCCTGTTCACCCTATTTTGCACCTGAATATCCTGCACGTGCCCGAAGCGCTGACGTGGCCTTCCCCTCACCATGCTGATTTCTAGCGTTGTTGCGATCACTATGACGGGATTATATTTCGCCTAATATTTTGTCCCGGTGCAGTCATATGTATTAAAGTTATCTACTTCTCAAGACATGGTCATCTTGTTATTCTTCGGCCAAAATTTCTTAAGAAATCTGTTTCTCATTAAAATCGACAGAAAAAAGACCTAACTTACTTGACTTAACGTATCCCTCGCCTTAAAGGCTAAAAAGCCCTATCTCCTTATTACGAGCTGGGGCAAGAAGACGGCGGCGAATCGCCCAGCCCGCACGGACCTCTTGGCGGACACGGTACGAAGCATGTTTGGATGACAATGTTTTGTCTGTTTTCCGGCAGTAAACCTCAGGACGCTTATCAGGCGGTGTAACAAATCCACCCTTGGATCATAACAATCCCCACAAAAACTGAACCTCATCAACGTAACGTGCCGAATGGCATTGATCAGCTATGTCTTCCTCGGAAATTGAACGGCTTCAACGTCTCCTTGCAAATGCTGAACAGCAACTTTCGGCATCTCAGCAACAGCTTTCAGTATCCCAGCAGCGGTTATCCAAAACAAACCTTCCTACCTTTCTCGATGGCCTTCACAAGCACCTCTTCCTCGGCCTTGAAGTCCAGCTTGATGAGACGCAGTCTACACGCGGAGACCCTGCGAACACAATAAACAGGCTCCGACCCCGAAAACTCAAAGCGTGGAATACCTTTGAAAGTGAGCAAGAGGAGGTTTGGCGGTTGCTGATGAAATCTTCAATTGTTGAAGATAACCTTTTCACTTCTCTCCATACCCTTGAAGAAATGGGTGAAAGCATCCGCCAGCGCTTGATCGGCTCAGAGCTTGACCTAAACCACTTTCTTCGCCAGACAGTAGAGGACCATGTTTCGAAAATTATCGAAGAACTTTACAGAGATCCAGCCCTGCGCGCAAAATTCGATTTACGGGGGTCGATCCGGTTTGAGAACCATTCCAACACACTGAGTCCGGAACGAGAGCTAGAAGAAGGCTTGCAAAGCATGGATATTCGCGGTCGGCCTACAAGGCGGTCGCCACGGATAGCCGCTAAGGAAAAAAGCAGGTCCAACACGACCACGGGCGAACCAAAAACACCGCGACCAGTGCCAACCAAACGCCCTCGTGCCGACCAATTTTGTGTTTACAATATTCCAAATAAGTCTTCCGAATCAATTCATCGTGTCGCAGCATACATCAAAGAATACAAATCCCCACACAAAGTCAAGTTAGGCCTTATATACGGGGGCCTAGATGACCTGGATGTTGACGAAGTTATGGTACAGAATGAAAACGAGACCCCAATGGTTCGATTCCAGCGAGCGCTTGTTGGACTCCTCTCGCAACCTTTTGACTATATGGTTCGTGCTCGTACCCAAGTTGGGGTCTTCAGCACTGGGGAAGCAGACATCTATCTTCATATCGGCGAAGATCCTTCTACCCTTTATTATCACCTTTCCGTTCCAAAGGGAGATGTTGGAGATGAAACTGGATGGGACCCTTACTCTAACCGACCGAATCGCCTACACTTAACTGCAGTGGGCCGATCTCTCGCTTTTACCCTCCAAGCACTTAAGATGCAACAGCGGAGCCAGGCGTGGGGTCTACATGCAGTAGACACCTTACCGAGATGGGAAATTGTACTTGCGGACGCTTTGGACGAGATCGCGGAAGAAGAGGTTCCATCATCTGAATATCGCCCTCCCAAACCAAAGCCAGATAATTTCGTTCGGTCGCCAATACAACTACGCCGTAGGAGAACTGAGCCTACTCCGAGCAATTGTCGACCAGCACAACAATATGGTGGATCTGATGATGAAGGAGGCGACCCTTATACACCCAGCCGGAGTCAACCCTCTTCGCGCCCTAAACAGAAAGAACAAGAATCGTCTCGCTCAGAACCCCCCTCCTTCTCAAAGTTCTCTCCATGGGGAGAATCGACGACGTTACTGCACCCTCATGTGCCTACGCGGGATGATGAAAGGACATGGAGAAGATCTGGACCAGGCTTGTCCTAATGTCCTTGATCATGGAGTAAGATGCCATGCTATTGATTCAAAAACCTTCGTCAGCCGATTGAAGCGTCAGCTGTTCCAGACTGTCAACGCAGACTGCGAGGTGCTCGGCATACACGGTTCTCGGGGCGCTCTTCTGAAAGTCACACTCTCCTCGCTTGGGTACACCGTCCCTGCAAAATGCACTGTGTCTGAGTTTCGTGGTCACCTTAAGCATGAAGCTGCGGTATACGATAGGCTCCGTGCAATACAGGGCCGATATATTCCCTTCCATCTAGGAAGCATCGACCTGGTCCACCCCTACAGCTACGATGGGGCCGCCTATCTTGAACACATGATGCTCTTAAGCCCAGGTGGGCTACCCCTCGGTGTTGCGCTCAGTAAAATGGATCGTGACCATCTCATATTCAAAATGAAAGAATCACTTTCAGCGATACATGCTCTAGGCATCGTCCATAGAGACCCAGCGCCACGGAATTGGTCGTACAACAAGGAAACAGACAGTGTGGTGTTTTTTGACTTTGAAAGGGCGGGGATCATCAAGCAACGTCTGACATTGGGAATCATATCAGCTAATCGCAAACGAAGGCGAACCAATGCCGATCCCAAGACGAAGCGCCCGAAGTCGGAATTTACTGAAGACATTAACCGAGCAGTGAATGAAGTAAAAAGCTCATGTTCGCGAGTACTTCATATAGACCATGTATAAAAACATTTACGGCCTCGATGCATAAAATCGTTCAGAAATGAAGAAAGAATATGTTTCATTTGGCAACGAGTCCAATCATCTCTTCGACACGTTCCATTTTAACGACGTCAAAATCTCCCTGAACAGTCCAGTCACTCGACAAATTTCTTTGCCCTCGAACAATTCGGATCTCTGCATATATGATAGTAGTCCAGCCAAAATTCCCGCGCAATAGCGTGACCAGGCATGTATTTACGCAGTAGAGACTTCCATTCCATATCGTCCTCACCCTCGGCAATTGAGGTACAAACATATTCCCACCACACCGGGAAAAAACCAGACGATTCCCAGTCGATTATACCGGCCAAGTTTCCATCTTGCACAATGATATTGACATTTGTGAGATCTCCATGTGTAAAGGTATAAGGTGCAGCAGGTGGCATGGCTTGTCGAAGTCGCACTTGCGCGGCTTCGGGTAGATGTTTTAAACCAGCTTTCATATCATTCCAGAGCTGATTATCGGATAGGAGGGGACCGTGTGGTTGTTGGAATGTATCGTTTTTGAACAAGAAGTTTGAATAGACTGGGCCCTTGTCGAGAGATTGGATTTGCTTCGACTGCAGAGTGCGAAGTTGTTGTAGGTAACTAGCGGTTTGCTGGGCTATATTCTCCCTTTGCCCAGTCGAAAGCTTGGCTTATGGGTATTTACCCCGCTCTGGAGATACCTCAAGGTTCGCGTGTGCCGATAATACCGTGCGTGGTCCTCTAATATTTGGTCTAGATGCTTTACCTCTACAAACGTGCCTGAAGTTGTGACCCTATCGCGATATGACCCGAAGGAAAACGGAGGGTAGCAGGACATCACTTATCTTGTCGAAAATTAATCGTTTTGAGTTAGGAAACGGTAATTAATCAACTAATAGTCATTTCATTGATGGAGAATATCTTTTTGAACATTGATTTGTATCCTTTCACTTGTGACCTCATTATTTCAAGAGTATTAGAGCCAGAGTGTTTCTCCATTTTCTGCTCTTATGCCCTTCCTTCGGCAGACAGCCGACCCCAATCGTTCATATATACGCGAGGTCTCCTACATATTGTACATACATAAATCAGAAATGAAAATTTCATGGCGGTCACATATCGATGACTATTTTCCGAAAGTGAAATAAATATATGGATATAGTATCGGCCAAAGTCCGACCGTTAGTTTACTTAGCAGATATTCCTTCTCAAAACGTGGAGGCACCAATATCAAAAGTCCGAAGTACATGCCAGGAAAAATATTGACCCCTAAGTGAAATCGTTTCCTAATTGGTTTGGGAGTTTGAAAGGCTCTTTTCTTTACGCCATTATAAGAAGGGTTCTAAGGAAACTACTACCAGTGCATGGGATCGGCAGCATTGGTCATTCTTTCTCATTCGGGAGATCATTGCTCGGTACATGTGACACGATTCGCGGCTGACGAGGGCTTTTTGAGTTTCTTTATCCTCAATTTTGTTTACAATCTAGGAGATGGGCAATGACCATCTCCCGCTACATAGTGAGAGGAGACAGACGCTGCGTGACTGTAGTTGCCAAAAGGAGAATCTGCGCTTTTATGCGCAGATTCTCCTTTTGGAAACCACTCAAAAATGGAGATCCGTACTCGTTGGGGAAGGGGTGGGGAAGGATCGTATCGAACCCGCTAAAGTGTCTGCTCCTCCAATAAGTGCACAGAAGTACCGACCACAGATTATGCAGAGGCTGCATTTGCTATCACACATTTGGCTTATGGCTACGTACCCCGCTCTGGAGAGACATCAAACTGACCACGCGTTCTTACCGTGCGTGGTCCTCAACGATCACATTTCAACTCTCGAATATATGCGAAAAAATGTCCACTAGAAAGCGCAAGTTTGACTTCAATGGGAGCGACACTGAATACATTACTTTTCTCGAGAGTGCACTCTCAGAAAAGCTAAATGAACCCGCCAGCCTTATCCCGAATCCACTCCATACATCTCCATCGACACCTGAGCCTGAGTCACTGTATAGCAGTCATGCAGACACATCACCCACTTCACAAACGTCCTATCCTGCAACACCGCGGTCGACCACTGAATCTGATAAAGGTCCACATAATTGCATGAGAATCTTTCACTATGATCCGATACGAAATTGTGATCGAGAGGAGGCCCCTCGCATTCCATCCCTCGAGATAAAGCGCACCAACGAGCCCCAAGGGCTCAAAGAGCTGAGGGGTTTCGTAGAAGAAATGTCAAACAACTCATTATGGTCAAGAAAGAGGGAAAGACTCAACTTGTCTAAGCCGTCTACCAACAGGTTCATCATTGAGACACTATGCGGTCGTTTGTACCTGAAGCAGCACACAGAGCCAAAGTCGTACCCAGATCAGCTCCCCGAAGGGAAAGAAGCTTTGATCTCTCGGGGGTGTGATTACGGTGCTTTGATGTATGGGAACAAGATGGAAGCGGAATTAATGCTCCATATTGTCAAATACCAAAAGCTAATATTCGTATCTCTATGTGTCGTCATGGCAGATACCGGTACTCCGCTTGATACCGTTGACTGGATGATGCGGAATTTTCTCAGCGACAGCAAACCAGAAAATCTACGGAGACTTCGATATGGCTGTGTCTGGGTCAATCGCTGCCTTTCAAGCATGTTGCAGAGCTTTTGGGGGTTCCGGAGTTGGGAAGCTTTTCTTCTATGTCAGTAAGTGATCCTGCTATGAGGCTTATTTAGACTGACATTCACCTCAAGGTCCTCGCTCGATTTCTCAATACGGTAGATTTGCGAACACAAAGCAAAGCCGGGAGATATTTTGCGGTGAAATGGGTAAACTTGATCCGGCTGTTTCCTCTTCCGATACAGGGATGACGTCTTACTGTATTCCTTGCATTATTAAAGTAATTGTCGGTGACGAATTGGGGTAAGCTCCTTTGAGAACATCCACAGAAAGCCAGCTAACAAAACAGGCTCATTGATATTTGCAATAGCTTGGGCTACAGTTTGATTGACGTATTACCAATCTTCGACAGCTACTTCAATACACCCCAGGTTTTCAACCCACTGGACCATGCAGAGTGGGACCCCGACGTGTTTTTCAATCCATTTCTTGATGCATACGATGAAACGAACTTGTCGGGTTTGCAATCGACTGTTTGATAGGTGGTTTCGATTCAATGACGCGACAATGAGTAGATCGAACGGCAACTGCAACATTCGGGAGGGAAAAAGCTCTGGAGGCGGAAGGGTCAACGGATGGATTCTTAGCAACGGTGTATTTCCAGACAGCTGGGTTCATACCATGCAGGAGGAGGCACCGCGAATATTGCCGCAAATGTAGGCTCCACGTTGACCTTGCCATCAATCCTCCTCATCACACCGTACTTCAAAACGCCCCCTGGTTCGCTTCTAGCAGACTCAGATATGCTACATACAGGTATTATGTAGACGGAACCCGGCAAATCCTCCCACATGAAAGACGTATGCCACTTCCAAACTGTGAATTTCCAATCCTGTAGACGCTCGTTAGAAATAGCGCAACCAAAAGACATTGCCAACCATACTGTTAACCCAGCTGTCCTCAAAATAGGCTTCACAAACGGGGACACTGCTTTGTGTTCGTATTTCAAGTTCCCCTTTCCATCATCCTGGGTCTTTATTCCAGGAAGGGCATTCGCAAGGTTTTCTAGCAACGTTTTGGCTTCTTCGCTGAGTGATGAGTCCGTCATTCCGCGGTAATAATCTCTGGAAAGCGGCGAGCACAGCTAGCAATGGAATTTAAAGGGAGTTGGATCGAAGGTAGATTGAAGTACAGTCCTGACTTTGAAGCCAACAAAAGTCGATTTAGGAGATAGCCGTGGCGGGGGAGGGGTATTTCGGTTAGTCCCGTGACTTTTAGTGCCCGTCGTTGAAATAAAATTTAACTGCCCAACGCAGATTTGACAAAGAAATACATCATATTGTGCTATGAGCATCTCGAATCTATGGCTATTGAAAGCATCATTAACTTTGCAATGGATCGGAAAGTATCGACACCATTGGAGAATGCGAACTTCCTGACTAGC
Source organism: Penicillium frequentans (assembly GCA_028828275.1). Lineage (NCBI taxonomy): Eukaryota > Fungi > Ascomycota > Eurotiomycetes > Eurotiales > Aspergillaceae > Penicillium > Penicillium frequentans. The sequence goes on along the minus strand of JAQIZY010000003.1, from coordinate 818,972 downwards.
AAGCTTTCATAGTGTAGCGCATTGCGGCAGATTATGTAAGACACCCAGCGGGGAATGCGCAGCTTCCCCGTTGGGTTGGATGAGTTTCGAAGTCGCAGAGCTAGTTGCCGGGCTCCAAAAACATATAATTTCTCGTAAAACCCAGAATTTACATGCATGAAAAAAAGCACGTTGCTCAGCAGGGCAAGTATGTACCAATTAAGCAGTATCCAAGGCAACAGAGCTAACTTTATTTGTGAAAAGGCTTTGACTCAAGTCGGCTTTAGGCATACCCCTGATATGGCGTCTCCCTTGGACTGGCAACCCCAGCGTCGCGGCTTACCAATAGCTGCGCTTCTTCAAAGCCAAAATGCCGACATCCAATCTTCACAGTTCCGAGAGCCTATCCTGTGCGAAATGGATTCAAGTGGTTCAAGAGAAGAGGCCAAGCGGCGAAAAGCGAATAGCGACGCCTCAAAGCGGTTTCGAAGGCGGCTGAAAGAAATTGAACGTGTCCAGGCTCAATGTGACCATTACCGCAATGAGCGAAATTTTTATCGCGATTATCTACGCAGTTCATTTCCTGAGTTGGAAATACAAGAAAGACCACGTACCCCATACAAGAACGATGAAACTCTACGAGAGGAGAATGAATTATTACCAATACCCCGTGCCGAGCAGCCCCAGCAGTCAGAGATTGGGACACCACGATCTTTACCTTCGAGCTCAGAACGGTCGCCTGAATCCTGGCGTAATGAATGAAAACGCCATGAGCGGGACTTCGGAGACACCTCGCGACCTTCCACACAACACTACGCCTGACCAATGTCGAAATCGCGCCTTTTAAATTCCCATACGATTGACCACCCCCAATTATCCCATGCTCCTTTCATTCAACATTCCTAGAAAATGCTACTACTTCTAACCGTGCGATTGATACGTGTATAGGATAATCAAACCTCGCTGAACATAAATTAAAGGATCACTCACAATGGATTCAAAGGGGTCAAAGCTTTTCCAAGGTCCCAGAGGAGGAAGATTGCAGATTGACAGGCAGTAATCCATTTTTTTGCATTGTAACTTTGTTCAAGGTAGCTTGGTACACAACTCCAAGTACCGTACGCACCGGGGTTATTTCAACCTTCCCCAGGGTGCCCACTTTCATTTCAATCAACCATCTTTTCAGCAGAGGCCGGTTCCGCTTGAACCCACGAGCTGACATGCACATGAGTTTATGCGGCATCTGCTAGCTAAAATACATGATTCTACTACAATGTCACTACGATCGATGAAGTGTATAGGGCTTAGTGTGTCCTTAACATCAGAAATTGCGATATTTTCCCTTTTTCACTGACCACGGTCTTTGTAGTTGTTTACAGTCTTTACTCTCGAACCCTGTATCAATTGCTTGCCAAGGAAGCACGCGCGATATTTTGCTGATTATGCACCATTTGACAACACGAATGTAACATGAATTGGAGTTGATATGGTTCTATGGCTCGCAAGAGTCTTCGGCTTAAGCGAAAAAGCCGACGCGAGCGGACTGCGCCAACTTCTGTCCCAAAAAGACCTTATTGACTCCGAGTGAGGTTGACCGTAACCAGAGCCCACGCTGAATATATAAAACAAGCAGAAACCGTGATATAAACTTGCGAAACCTCTTATTTGATCGAAGTATTGACCTACTACTTGCGGGCTGGCAAGGGATGCTGAAGTCTCCTGACCCAAGTATCAGACACTAGGCTAAGTCAACATGGAATTTCCGAAAGAGCGCGCTTTATACTGTCATGACCCTCGACTCAAAAATTACACCCCAAGCAGTCTTCGCACTCTGAGAAAAGATTTTCTTTCAGGACGGGGTAAAGAAAGGACTGCTTGCCTGAAAAGCATCATTTCATACATCGAAAAGTCTGACCGTGTGGATCCGGGACCGTTCCTGGAGTATTTACTCGACGGCCACGAGGATTTGAAATCCATCGCTAAAATCAACTTGTACAACTCTGCACTCGCCTTAAAGCGAAAGGTAGTTGTAGATTGGTTGACAGATTGTTTTATGGAGGCGAGTGATCTTCACCACGCCGTCAGACAAATCGCGACATACCAAAATAGAGAAAGTACGAAAATGTTCTCCGAAGCGATGAGAAGACTTGACCTGAACTCAAAGACTCCTACTCTCATTACAGATCTTTTGAGTCTAGTTGTTCGGTCCGCATCCTTTCAGCTTGAGACACAAAGTACGCAAATTGAGCAAGCCGAACGCGAAATGTTGGCAATTGAGAAACTCGAAATTCTATTCGCCCAATCAAGGACCTCGTTTGGCTGGCCTGGCGGATTAATAACTGAGGTTGAAGGCCTGGAGAAATTACCTTTGTATCTCGAGAAAAATTGTCTTCAGCTCTTAGATCTGCGGAGGTGCTACCCGATCTAAATGGAAAATAGCTTTTGATCATACCGTTACCATGTAATAAGCAGCACCTGCGGGAATGAGTTAATTTTAGTGAGGCTGATCCATAAGTCTTTGTCGACTATTGGTTGAGAGAATATCACACGACACTGATCTCTTTGGAGGTCTTTCATAAAATTTCGTTCTGGTGAGACCTAGCGAGTCTGCCTCTTCCAAATGAACTCAGTGAAGCTTTGCACATCAGTGGATGCCCTTTGGCTCTGTCTGTATTTAAAGTAGCCCAAACCCCATCTAGATTATTAAAAACCAGACTTCTCCTTTATCTGTCTATCGTTCCTTCGCTCCTCCACCATGCTCAGTTTCATTCAGTCATTTGCTGCACATCTCCCTCTTGATCCCAATTCCGCTCACCTCACGGGTGTTCCTTCAGACATCAGATCTCTGATCACACTGATTGGGGGACTATGGATACTCCTCTCCTACGTTATACCTCAGACTGCATTGAGCTTCCGAAAGGGGGTTTTGCATTTTACGGATTCTTTATTCATACCGCCAAACGATCTTCTTTTCAAGCAGGTCATGAGACACTTAGCCCAAACACCGGAAGCGTTCATTTTCCCATCAAAAGAGGAAGCGACCGACGGCTCTCTACTCAAGAGATTTGCTCTCCTGTGGCTGAAGCTGCTGTTCAAGTCAAACGCGGTTACCGCTACCACGAGGTCGACGCGGGATTGGCTATCTGATGAAGATATGGGAGGCGCTACGAATTTGCCATCTGATGACTATGCCGATGATCCCGCAGGGTATCTCAGAAAATTCAAACACCAATCGATGATCTGCCCGGTCGCTATCACGCCAGCCAGAGACACTCTGATAGCATTTTTTTTTGAAAACCATTTGCTAGTGCTTGATCGCGGGACACTCGGCTCACCCCCTTGGGTACAAGAGAATATTACTCTATATGGGCCTCAGGCTATCATTAAGCGGTTCTTGAGGCACGTCCAACAGAAGACGGTGGAACGACTCGGTGAAGCTACGTCGACATATATTCCCAAAGTCACACCTATGGAATGTACTTGGCGCCTCCTCGCATCCCGAAAACCCCGTGCTTCCACCACCATGATACTGGAAGCCAATATGTTAGAAAGTCTGCTCAAGGATCTCTTTCACTTCCTCAATCCAGACACAAAGGCAAGCTACGAGCAGCATGGAAAGCCTTACCGAAAAGGGTACCTCTTTTATGGCCCCCCGGGAAATGGAAAAACGAGTCTGGCCATGGTGGTCGCCGCCCGTATCTCATCCGACGTATATGCACCTCAATTTACACCAAACATGACGGACGAGTCCCTGATTAATTTGATCTATGCGCTGCCAAATCAGGCCATTCTTCTGTTAGAAGATATTGACAGAGTCAAGTTCTCACAGCCTGTTTCAAATTCAGCCGGGGATACAGTGAGATATGAGCCTGATGTCGCAAGCCACCAGGGTGTATCCCTCGGTGGATTATTGAATGCGCTTGATGGCCCATACGCTCGCGAAGACTTGATTGTCATCATGACGGCCAACAACCCAGAAAATATTCCGGACGCTCTGATCCGCCCTGGTCGAATAGATTTGAAACTCTTCTTCCCCAATGCAACCAAGGAAATGCTTCAAAACTGCCACCGACGTCTTTGTGGACAAGTCGAGAAAGATTCGCAAGGTGACCTTCAGGCGGAGGAGTTTGCTCAACAGCTGCCTGCAGAAGTTTACCCGATTGCCGCAATTCAAGGTTTCTTGCTCGATTCGAGGGAGAGAACGAAAACAGCCGAGGCCTTTGTTTCTTGGTCAAAGAAAAACCAAGAGCTGTCTGTAGCTTAGTGCTTGGGGAATGTCATTTGCGGCTCAGCCAATACAGACATTCCTTCGCGGACCATACCATAAAAATTTATTTTTTTAAACCGTCATAAATTCTGGTAATTTAATTCTGCGCAAAGTAGTTCACTAGAGCGACCAATGAAAAGCAGGTCTACTGAGTTTCGACGTGTGTGACAAGGGTCGATGGGCGGAGAAACAAGGCAAAATAAATCCTGCCTGGGCAGTCCCTGCATCCTGTCCATTTCTTCTCTCAATTTCATCTCTACGATGAATGGCGGATCGATACTAGGAGTATCGGCTATTGGTGCCGCTTAGACTCGCGGATCTAACGGAGCTACTGCTCTTGGAACAGAAACAATCCCGGGGAGCGAGTGAGAATGCATATGCTATTCGTCAAGTCTCAACTCTAAACATGTAACGTTGCAGAATGATCATGTATACCTTTGAAGGTTGGTTCCCTGTACGGAATTTATCTTTGGACTTTATCTCCTGACATTGAGCGACGGATAGCCGGGTTTGCGTCAGGGCTGACTTCCTGATGACGCCCCTGCGCATCTAGGAGAGTCAGTTCTGAGATCATTATATGTATATCACCAAGTCTTCTTATCTGGGAATGCGAAAGGTTTACATAACTAACATATCGCCTGTTCCCTTACTTGTGAATCATGCAGTCATTCAGCTCCCTTGAAAGCTATCCCGAGAGTGAGTGCCATCTACAGATGAAGCGTCGGCCAAAGCCCTGACGCCTAGTTTTCTAAGCAGACATCACCTTCTGGGAAATGAAGGCACCCACCACCAGAATCCAGATCAAGTGCCAGGAGAAATGCGGCTACTCATCCACCGTTACGCATTTCCCTCCTGAGATTGTGTACATTGTCATGATGGAGATTTGCCCACTGTGGGTCCATGGCCGACCCGAAGGGAGGTATATGTATAGAACTTTGTGGTCTTGGCTCCCCAATGACAGTCAATTTGCCAGTACTGAGCGGGGATGCCTTGTATGGCTTGCCATTGCGCTCAAACAAGAAATCTTTGTGAACTGCTCGGCACACCAGCTTCAGCCCATGAACGAGACATCTCCATCCCAAAGCGCCATTCTGAATAGTTTGGTCCCTATTGGGTCCTCTCATGGCAACACTCTGTGCTTTCCGAACTTTGAAATGGAAGTTTGCGTTGGTGACTCTTTCTATTTGACTCGACGATTCATCAACCCTCGTCCTTTGCCAATTGACTGGAGGCAGAGCTCCAGAGTCAACACCTAAGGACCCAACCGAGTTTAGTCTCAACTTGCTGGACCCATGTCACTCAGTTAATCTTACTGATGTTTTATAAATCTTGGAGAACGGAATGAACGGTTGCAAATGCCCGCGGTGAGCTGGGCCGGAGAATTGTATGGAGATCTAGCAATAAACGACTTGACCTACGCATTGAGAACAGTTGTCTCTAAAAAAGTCATACGTACGCCATACGGTAGACGACATTGCTCTTAGCTTTCCATAGAAAAGCCAAGAACTAGTCTCACCCGTCTAATTGAATCTGCCACAAATATGGAATGAGCGTATATCAGGTATCAAGCGACTAGTAGTAAGTTTTCGAGCGGTCGAATATCTGCCTGCTGTGATATCGGCTTGTTTTGCCGGAAGTTGGATCTTATCATCGCTTAGTGTATATGTAACCAAGACAAAGGGGTAATCGTAGACTAGGATAACTTATACATACGCAATAGAAAGTTCGATGTGATCCCAGCACGGCGTAGCAAGAAATAGTATAAGAGACTGCATTCTCCTAAGGATAAAAAGCAAGAGAAATCGTACTACATCCCCTGTAAGCCGTCATCTCAAGATGGCCGCGGACAACTCCCAACTAGGTCTCCCTAGTCATATTTCGGAAGATGAGATCAATATATGGTGTAGGTAAACATCCTGGTCGTTGCAAAAAGCTTTAACAACTCACGGTGAATTTATAGTCGCTGAGCGAGAGGCCCCAAGAATGAAGATATTCATCCCTGATATCATCGCGTACATTATGGGCGCATTGGCTCTCGCCGATGTTGAGAGATCTGAGGACTGCATAATCGAATCATTGAATAGACACATATCTTACGCACCAACCTGCCTGGCTAGAACGCTTGCGAAAGATCAGAAGCATATTGACGACGAAGAAGACTTTGATCTGCAATGTGTCACTACGGTATCGAAGCTGCTCGTGAATCATTTACTGCCACCTCCCGGACTATGCGCTTCCACCTTAGCCATTTTTACGGATTGGGATGGCCGTCATCTGGCTGAAACTTTGTTTCAATCCAATACGCCCGCCGGGGACATCCTGGCTAAAAGCCTTGAAGAAGTCGATCAAATGGCACGACTGAACAGATCAAAATACAAGGCGGCGCGACGCAGAAGTATTCGTCTTGTACGTCGGATCGAAAGATTACCCACAGAGATCATAGACTTGATCATTGAGACTTCTGTCTTCTCCGAGTCACGTGGCTCACATTGCGGTCTCCATACGATTCGTGCTTTCATTCAAGATGATCAACACCCAGCATTCTCGAGGACGGCCTGCGAAGTCATTAAAAGCATGTCAACGAGGCGGAGAGTTCACGACGACTGGAGAATCCACAACAACTTGACTCACCTTAAGAAATGCGCAGAAAATAAACACCGCGTAGGTGAGGACGTAACACTTGACATACCATCGTGGACTGTTGGTCATTGCTTTCCATGCTTCAAATTCCTGGTCGCCTCCAATGTCGTTCACGCTTCATCTTTCAATTCTCAAGGGAGCAGCCTGCTTCTACAAGCACATGAAAGGGAGAGAGTTGAGACAGGAGCTTACATCATAGCTTCAATGGACTCCGAGCAGCTTTCTGCGCCTATATCCAGTGACCCATTTTTTGAGAACATCACGGTAATTGTAACCTCTACCTGGCGACCAGAATGGTTCCGGGCATGCTGGGATCGCATCAAAAAGACACCCGAGCTCACTCAAACTTTCGGTTATGGCGGGATTCAAAATATCTGCCAGTTTGTCGATATCGACCTGGCAGAAGAACTGCTCCAACATGGCATAGACCTGGGAGAGCCAATTGAAGACCACGATCCACCCAGCTGGTATCTCTGGGGGCGAGAAGATGCAAGGGAAATCTGGGATTGGCTCATCATGCATGGCCACGGCCCTCCAGCCAATTTCCTCACTCTTGTTACTGTGAGTGGGCGCATTGAGCATTTGAGCTGGGCCTTGCAACATACAGATGACTATCACAGCTGGAGGAGTGCGGCGGATTTTGCAGCCCATCAAACTGACATGCACAGTGCCAAGCAATTTGAAATCATTCTACATTATTCGCACCCTAATACTGCGACTGACCCAACGGTCTTTGAAGACTTGATAACGACAGTTGTTCAAACCACTTGCAATTGTCGGGACAGATGGGCTGGAATTTACGCCGGGCAACCATTTGTACCCTGGAATGAGGACCCAGACGGCTGTCAATTTACTTATTCGGCCCTTGAAGAGACCGCCGTCAGAAAGATTAAGGCTATGAGGGCTATGGGCAGAACAGTCGAGGTCCTAGGGCTAAAAATCATATCAAGCGAGGCTGGATTACATAGAATCACTGAATCACTTGAAGAGCTCGGAGCTGAAAATTGCGGAGAAAACTTGGAAAAGTGGTAGCTTGGTAGCGGGGGACAACTAAATGGTACCGCCTCCCCATGTATCTATCTATCGTATTCAATGAACGCTTTTCAAAATTCTCAAATTACAAAACTCGGGCTTAGAAAAGTACAACCTACGCCCTTACGCCGGCAGATCATGTCACGTCGTCCGATGCGCCAATTAAGTTCCCCACATGACTACAGTTGGGGGATTCCATCTGACTGTGGAGTCATCATTCTTCTTTCAGGGACTGGTCTAGGTCTAAGAGTTGATTAGATAGAAAACATGCATGAATACCTAGATTTGCTCGTGGCGTAGGACAAGATATTCGATTGAACAATTTAGTGGCCTAGACATCGTCATTCGGTGCCTATTAAACTTGTGGTGTGAGCCAGGAGCAGTGTCATGAGAGACCAAGTGGCTAAATTGCACGGACGGGTTTGCTGCGACACTAATGACCGGAGCCTGACTTCACACATGTGGGTTGGCCGTATAAAAGCCTGAATACTCGCAGCTACATCTGTCAGTATTCTTTCAACAACTACCGGGATGTGGGAATCTATAGAGCCCCCGTCAGTGAAGTATCCTGTCTCATCAACGGCGCCATGGCCAACAACATTTGGTGTCAGCCCTAGTCTTGGAGCACCATTTCTCGGGCAGATTCCTCTCACTGAACCCCCATTCCAATTGATTGAGCAAGTCAGGCAAGGTCAGTAAGCCGCTTCGCTACTCAAGTACCTTTCTCATACCGTTTAGATACAATTGTGGTGGAAAAGAAAACGCCCACCGGAATCAGATTCATTCCAATACAGCATCAACTGGATTCTGTTAGTCGACTATTTTACCAAAGACCTCCCGATACTGCGAGTGAGTATTTGTTAGCGGAGATTTACCTGGTCCTGTCATGCGCGGCCGGATTCCAGGGAATTGGTGCAGCTTGGAGGGAGCATGTATATGGTGTCCTGGAAACCCAATTGAGCGACGAGGCGTTTGCTCAGACCTCAGAAGGCAAATTCACGCGACTGGTCACATACTTGCACAAAAGAATCAAAATCTACAGAATGGGAAATGAGATCTGTGAACGGAATGGACAGGCGGTTCTCGAAGATGCGTTTTTGGAGCATCTGAGCCCCTGCTCCCGCGGTGGTCTTCCTTTCCATGCAGGATGTTGCCTTGAAGTCTCCCTGCCCAGATTTGGAGGAGCGATATTGAAAAAGCTGGGAACGGCTTCTGACCATTTAAGGCTGATAGTTACTGAATGAAGGGATGGCGTTAATTCAACATCCCCCGGAGTATCTGCTTCTAATTCAATCAAATATTTTTACATCGGAGACTGGTTCCGCTTAATCCCACGAGCTGGCATGTATGTGAGTCTACGCGGGATCTGCTAGCTTAGACAGATGATATATCACAGTAGGGAATGAGACTGCAAGAAGTGGGTGGAATAAACCACCCAAAAGTCATTTTCCTGGTCTTCATAATGACAGCAAGGGCAGTCGGGCCGCTTTCCTAGAAACTCAGAATGTATACGACTTACTTTACCCGTGGTGTCAAACGTGGAACATTCTATTAACCGCGGTCTTTCCTCTCGAACAGGCAAGAAGCTCCATATCACTTCTTTGTATGAAGACAACCAGCAAAGACACACACCTCGGTCAAGGAATAAAGAAAGCCTTGGAATTCTTATGTTTTGTCCTTTGTGAAGAATGCCCTTCGATTTGAAGGGATGTTCAAATAATTAGGATGTCGAAATAGGGCTTAGTCTATCATTAGCTTCAGAACTTGCGGCATTTTACATGGTTCACTCACCACGGTCTTTGTAGTTGTTTGAAATGTTTACTCTAGAGCTTTGTATCCCCCGCTTGCTTGCTTGGCAAGGAGACACGCGTGATGTTTTGCTGATTGTGCACCATCGAGATATCTTCTTTGTGATAATCAATTTACCGCCATGGCACATTGGACTTGCAAAGCCCATTGCATTAGCTCATGATTGGGTTGAAAGAAACAAATACAGTGGAGCACTAAAGACTCTATTTTCAGTCTAAAGCCGGCGAATTCGTGTATGGTCCATTGATAGTATCCGCGAAGCTAGTAATGTCTGCAAGAGTTCAATTTGAGCTTCCTCTAGCCTTAGTGCTTCTTGTTTCAATTAGGCCTTTCTCGTGGGTTATCCGTTCAAGCACACCGCCCCCTTGAAGATGGCTTGTCGAGCGGTCGATCCGAAAATACTATTAACGAAGCAATTCTCCTGTCTAGCCATGCTTACGGGCGATATTAAGGAGGAATGGATTTAGGAGTGCTTTAACGCTAGAATGATTGACAGATTTGATGAACAAGTAGCAAGTGCATATTCATCAAGAAAATCTTAAAACTGACTATATCTCTCCTTTCGCCAAGAGTGCCACTTGACCACAGCAGGCATCATGTCTATCGTCACATCAAACTCTCTGGCCCGATTTAAATCGATCACAGACGCGATCTATAGAAGAATAGGATACAGCCACAGGATAAGCTCTTTACCTCCAAGGATGTATGTTGGGGCTGCACCTCTTAGCGTAGGAGGGACTCAGATGGAGCTGCGGAAGTACTAATGAATGGCTAACTCCTTAAAGAGAGCTTACCTCGTTATCCCGGCCGTAGATGTCCATGATTATATCCTGAGATGGTTCATAAAGCTTCGAGGCTACCGTTTGCCTTCCCGATAAGTTTCTCGCGGTGATTGTCGACATTGAGTTGCTTGTCGAGCCAGATGCCGAGGTATCTCGCATATGGAGATGGAAGCTGGTCCGTTCCTGGATCTGCAATGACGAAGTTGTAGATATCCGTGGATTGTTGCGTAATATAGTGGGTTGCTCGCGTGAGTTTGTGACGTGAATCAATTCGAATTTATCGGGTGCAAATCACGCAGTATGCCTTCGTGTCCATAGGCCTGCCTTTCTGAGAACTTCCTTTAGAAGTTCCACGTTTCTTGAGTACGAGTCTGACTCCACGACGATAGCCTCGTCGTCAACCCACACGTAGCGTCGTGAGGTCGCATCGTGTCCCTTTCGAAGACAACGCCCTCTGATTAGTGGTGTGTTAAAGAGGAGAAAAGGATAGGGGAAATGGGTGAGCCCTGCGGAGTTCCTATTTCTGGCGGCTCAGAGCTCGCACCGGAGCATTCACAACAGATACAAGTTAGGATCGGTATCGAACAGCAGGATTCTGCCCTTGAACGCTCAGACAGTGCTATTGCAATAGTGCGGTTGGGGCTAAGTTAGGTTATCCCTAATGGTGTCCCAAAGGTGGGCTTTACGCGTACCAAAACACTTCTATTCCGACGTTGTCCAGCAGTTCCCAAATTCCTGATATACTAATGGTGTCTAATTACATGATGTCCAGAATTTCGTTGCGCAGTGAACACCCAGACCTTCAGTCCCTTTCGGGGCTATCTCCTGAGCTTTATACTTTTTGAGTAAATTCTCCTGCGGTTTCAGTATTGGTCCACCCTTCTCACATGTCTCAAGATGGTCCGTAATTATAGCGGTTGGCATTGGACCCTTTTCAATAGGATACCAAAAAGACGAGTGATTTCCTATACTGAAGAGGATTGTCTCTTCATCAATGAGGTTGAATGCATTAGGATCATTTGTGACATCAACAGGTCCAGGTGGGCCAGCTCTAGTCACGAAGTTAATCTCATTGTCTCCATAAGCTGGATCCTGTAAGAACAGCTTTGTTCCTGCGATAATATCAGCTTTTTCACTTCCCTTCGATTTCAATTGATCAATATGCTCCCCTACCGTTGTTGAGTTCTTCTTGAATAACAAAGATGATTGCCAACTGAATGTAGGACCTAGCGATTGTCCTACACTGAGATTCCTCGGAGTATGGATTCAGATAGTCCAAGGATCCGAGGCCTAGACCGACTATCCTTGAAATTCTAGAAGTTTGATTGAGGGTCACAAGGAGCATTCTTAACGTCTCGTACGCAGCGGTCATCTTCCATTTAGCCTTTGCGGCACCAAGCTTTGTTTCCATGATTAGTCGCCGTTGCTGATCCTGGTCCGCTGGAGGCCAGAAATAGATCTGATGAATTGTTGTGGGTTTCTTTCCTGCACCTAAAGGGCGGTAGTCAAAGTAGACATGGATGCTATAAGATTAAAACAGATTCAATTTTACTATCCTTATTAAAGGATTGTTAAGAGCGGAAATTAAAGAAACGAACTTACGCGCTTGTAAACGGTATGTTCCTCCCATTCATCCTCTCCGTATGTTTTTCGATCCAATTTTGATCATCTTCACTGATTTGCTGACTTTCCGCCATTGTATCTTCTTTGATGAGAGGGAAAGGGCGGGAGAGTTCTGATCCTGATGGAGATTGAGAAGACAAGTCTTAGCATTTAACTATTTATAAGTCACTTGGTGGATGAGCAATCAAAATAGCAGTAATATCCCAATTCATAAGATGTACGGTCTATCACATGCACTAAAGCTAGTGCAAAGGCTCGAAGTCTAGAATAGCAAAAGATTATCGCTACAGTAGACTATATGGGCCCTAGGTTCAGCCATCCACCGTATCCCTCCATTTTCCCTCCACCGTTTCCCACCTCGATTTCCCTCCACCGTATCCCTCCATTTTCCCTCCAATGTTTCCGTCCACTGTTTCCCTCCAATTTCCCCTTCACCGTTTTCCTCCATTCTCCCTCCATCGTTTTCTCCCGCTTTTCTTTTTCTCCCGCTTTTCTTTGAGCGTTTGGTATGCTTGTAGAACCATTCTAGCATCTTGACTAAGTGCATTATGGAATGAACTTCCACATCGAGACACGGGGTTCAATCGTAAATCAAACAATTGTTTCAAGGCTGACTTGGCTGGGACGAGAATGAAATTCTATATGAATAGGCAATAGGCATATACAGGTTAGACTCAAGAAATACTAGTTTAGAGAGAAATATACCACCACTTTTGAAAAGTTGCCCTAAACTCGTTTAATATCCGTCTTTCAGGACCGCTGACGCCGTTATATCTATAGGTCCTGTCACTTTGAGCATGTTCAGCTAGTCTAGTATTTCCCATGACTTGTCTACCGTTCTCACTCTTTTCACAATGCGTATATTCTTTTTTTCCTCTTTGGCAGTGTTCATCATGATGATGAGGACCTTTCTGGGTGGGGAATGACAGAGGACTTAGGCCCAGACAATGATCTAGGTCAAACTCCTTCTAACCCTACCGCTCCATATATACCGTTTCGCATCCCGACTCCAAGTACCAGCCAGCATCTAAGTTTATGACCCCAAACACCATTTAAATCCGCCAGGGTTATTCCAGATCATTGTCTGGTCAATCAGGAATGCCAAACTCTAACCCATAGGGGTAATTGTAATGCACTGCATTACATTTAGGGTGGATTTCTTAAGTATGGGGAAAAAGAAGTGGGTCAGGGTGCATTACATTAAAAACACTCTTTTTTGCATTACATTAATGTTCCAGGCTCTGACAAGGCTGAAATTTATACATGTTCTTAATTGATAGTCTAACCACCCTCCATTTGATTTTCAGGGTACATAGCGTAGTAAAAAGTGTAGTTACCAGGGTACAAAGTTGGTGTGTTTTTTTGATGGGGTAGCTCTCTTCCCGCATCATCCCCGACCGACACGTAGTTCATCCACCCACCCTAAGAAAACCAATAGTTAGAATCATAAGAAAATCGAGTATTTTATCTATTGAAAACTAATATGTAGGGCAATTACGGTCAGCGAAATCTATATACTTTTTTTTGGAGGAATTTGACCATGTTTAAATTATCCAGTGATTTTTAGTAGCCAGAAGTGCCAGGCCACATCGAAAATATATTTCTACTCTACCATCTAGTTCACCTCTACCCCTATTTTTATCTAAGTCTATTCTTTATTTCGATTTGGATTGATTTAATGTCCAACGACCAAAATATAGCAGGTAACCCCCACACCAAACCCCTTGGATAGAGATAATTATAGTACCATTAGAAAGCTGTCATTCAGTTTATCCCGAAAATGCTCTTTTCGTTTCAAAATATAAAGGTTTGGCGACAGGAAAGACGAAATGGTTCTAGCCAATGGAAACTCGGACGAAATCACGTGCTGTTTTTCGTCCGAGTTTCCATTGGCTGAGGCCCTGAGGGCATACCCACACACCCTGCCCCCATTAAAACGGTTTTTGAGGAGGAAATGGTGCAATCAATTGAGTATACCCATGTACCTGATTCAGTGATTTCACAATCATGCCTTTTTAAGCGACGTTAGTAGTTGGCAAATCCATGAAACACACAGGATGCTGTATTCAATTTGAAGTCACTGCGAAGAAGGCTCAGACTTCGAATGTGATCCGTCATAAAGCCGCAGTGAACCGGGCTAGGATCATGGATTTGCCTTCCGGTTTCAACATGCCATTGGCAACGGGCTACCAAATAGCCCATGATGGGTCGAAGAGGACCGGTACCAACATATGTCTCACGGAAGGCGAAAAATGCTGCCCGTCGACTCCGCTATCATCAGCAAAAGCAAGGGGTTGCGATATTGTCGTCGAAGCGGCAGAGATTTAACCAGGAGGCGGAAAAAATTCGTACGCGGATCATCTGTGGGGTCTCATCACACGTTACTAATATTCCTAGACACCCAACAAGCAGATCAAGCTCGAGCACCGATCCCCGACACCTATCTTCCACGGGCTCCATCGTACTGTGCGCCCAAAGACCCAGGCGGCACATTAACCTCGGAGCTTCAACAGGAGCACTCATCCGACGTATTGCTTGTATCTGACGATGAAGACTTTACGGTGGACGACGGGCCGACGATTGTCGATGACGGTGACACTGGCCAGCAACGAGAAGAAGAAGCCGAAATACACATATCGACCAATACCGATCCCGCCGAATATGTCCTCCGAACAGGCGGCCAGCCAAGTAGAAGTGCGACATTCATAAGCAAACATGGATGGGGGTCGTCCAATCTTCTAGAGATATCAACAGACTCGGATACCGATGTGTCTGACGATAGCGCATATGCGTCCGCTGTCAGTGATGACGATTGTTCAGAATTCGATCGATCAAGGCATCCTCCGGAGGCCCATGATGACCGAGTGATGCAATTTCCCCTTGGAGTCCAGCTTGCACGGCAAATCCTTCCACGCCGACAACCTCGCGCGGGCCCAGGCCGGCGACATCCCGTTAGACTTTCATGGGATACAGCAGGTCTTCCAAGACGGTATCTTCCAGGACGACCTTCGTGTGGTCGACTCGGCACGGGCTGAGGTCAGCCACATCGAGACGCTGTTCGTGCGACTCTGGGGCTGGGATGGAGATGGGAACCAGGGTGACTGGCAGCGTAAGCACTGGGAATACAAGCCATACCGGGTCTTCTTCCGGCAGTGCTTTGGCTCTATCGCGCAGATCCATGGTATGGAACAGGCTTGGGAGTGGCGTATCAGGCTCAAGCAGACCTTTATCCGGTCGCATTGGATCCTCCCATACCCGAGCCCTGTGACCTTCTGGGCCCGTAGCCGCACCACCCAGCGGCTCCAGATCTGGTCCAGCGTCCACCCCGGTGTGTGTGCGTACTGTGCCACCAAGTCATCTTATAAAGCCATATCGTTTTCCCCCGCTGCCCAGGTCCGTCTTCCTCTCTTCGGGTGGACGTGCGGTTCGCCTACGTGGCGCATCCAGATCCAGCTGCCTCTAGTACCGACGGACCTAGACGACTATCTCGATCTGGACGAGGATCCCACCTATTCCGTGCCTGCGCCTACTGGAATTCCTCTTCGCGCAGCGGGTGTGGAGTCATCCTCCCTTGCCCAGTTCTGTCGTAATCATGGTCCAGAACGGATGACTCTTCGGAACTTCAAACGGCAACAGCAATTAGATCTGCCAGATGACGAGGTCCACAATCATCGCCTTTGGCTTCGCCAGGGGCTGAGCGACCATATCCGAGCTACGATCCGACTCCACCGGCAAGAGATCAATCACCGCAATAAAGCCGTCATCAGCGGCCGTACCTCCGCGTGGCGGAATCGGCCCCGTCCGGTCCTCTCGAGTGGACTGGCCCAGCTCCATATCACCGTAGCGGATCTTGAGCACGATGACTCTGATTGGGGGAATTTTCACTCTGATCAAAAACGGCATGAGAGGCGTCTTCGGCGGATGCAGCAGCGACTCCTGGATGTCGAAAGGGAAGTTACGACTGTGGATAGAGTGAATCAGTTTCTTAACCACCATCACACCCGGCTTGAGACTAAGAATACTGATTGGGATTCATGGGAGAGGCAACACCAGCGAATTCGGCTTGAATGCCAGCGTAAAGATGCTAGTCACCGGCGCCTTAAGATGTTATCAAGGAACTGTAGTGGGACGTGGGAATAGTTTCTCTTTATCTGAACTTTTAAAATACTAGCTAGCCTATAGAATATAGTAGAATTTGAATAATAGCTTGACCGTTTAGTTATTCCTGTCATCTATACTTTACCTTAGTTAGACTATCGCTGCGGCAGAAAATCGGAGAATTAGAAAGTGAGGGCGGTGGGAGATCCGGGCATTATTCGCGGTACTCACTTTGTTTAGAGCCAGTCACTATATCAATCCAAATCATGGCGAGTAGGATTGGTTTGAATCCCGAGGATGCCTTAATCCAGGATCTATTCCACTACCATGAGCCGTCTCGTGTAATGATATGCTCGTTATGCCAATGCATTGTCTTAGATATCCCCCGGCATCTTCGTGTCAATAAGGCCCATCAAGAGCACCCTGTCATCTTAACACCATCAGCGGTTCTCCGCCACTTCCAAAAGTTCCCCGCCCGTGTGCAAGCTTGCGAAGATCTTAATATTCCTACCGAACAAATCCCCGCAATCCCTCACCTTCCCATTGACCGGCACTCATTACAATGTCGGATCGGGGATTGCAATTGGATCGGTCGCACAGCGCAGCGTATGCAGGAACATATTCGGAACAAACATCACAGTACCCACTTCAATCACCCTGGACCGACCTCACGAGATCCCCAAGGTGCCTGGACATCTATCTGCAGTCAGCAGTATACTGTCCGTGGGCCTGGAGCTCAGCGCTTTGCGGTCCTGGTGCCGTCCGACGATTCAGCACCCAGTCCGGTAGAGCGTCGTCCAGTCTCGACTTTTGAGCCTGCTCCAGCTTCCCTGCCCACTATGCATTTGGTTCCTACACCAGATCCAACCTTATTGAATCCCGCTTTGGCACCCCTTATATTTCCGACCGGAATTGACACCGGCCCACTGGCTAGGGCCCGCCGCCGAATCGACCAGAGTTCATCTCGGAGTGCAGCCAAGACTTCACGTCAAAGTGTCCCCCAGGTGGTCATCCCTGGTCCCGCACGGGAACCCACCAATATCTCTCCTCCCTCTCTAGATCCTATATCATCACCATCTCCTCCCCCTCTGGCTCTTGGGCTAGTGGCTCTTGACCCGGTCGTGATTGACCCAGTTGCTCCCCGCCTATCCATCTCCGCAGTCACTCTAGTTCACGTGCTTCTTAAGCCTGTTGTGGTTGAATCAGTTGCTGCTATACCTCGCCCCCCTCTGATCGCCCTACCTCCGATTGAGCTACCCGTGTGCCCTCCGGCACCTCCGCTTCTTGAATCATTGCCATCAACTACATCTTTGGCCTCCATCTCTACCACCCGGATGAATCACGCCATTTCTACCCTAGAGACTCCTCATCCATCCCAATCACCTACATCCTTGATTATTGGGACTTCCCGCACGTCCTCCATATATCAGCTTCTTCATGACGCAGTTGAGGCCTGGGCCGATGGCTGTCCACTATGCCGTCTGCTAGGGAAGACTTTATCCGAGCAATCGCATTCCCTAGATTTCTGCACTCAATCCAAGGCTCGAGGGATCCGTAAACAATACAACCGGATTGCCACTTTCCTCGAATATAGTCCACCCGGGACCCAAGCATACTGTCCAAAGTGTCTCCTTCCTCCCACGATTTGCGGCGGCTCTACCAACCCAAACCTACCCAGCCCGTGCCGATTTCCCCGGGTGGTCATGAACACGGTCAACGCTATCATCATGACCGACGATTACCTAGTCAGTCAGTATGTCGTCCCATGGATGGAAAGTGATGGATTAGATCCCGATCCCGATGATCGTGATATTGCATACCGTTGGTTTGCCAGCGAGAAGGAGATTGATGGTCTTCAGGTGCCAGTTGTCACTCACTTACTCTATCGATTTTACGAAGCTACCAGAGCTCGGAGACCAGCACCGCCCCCTTCTGAACTTCCACGGCCAGCAATAGCCCCACAAACCACGTCTAGAGTGGCTACCCCTAACATCTCTAGTCCAAAAATGCATTCGTCAGGCCGACAGAAGAAGCGGAAGTTAGACCTCTAAGTGTTATTGATATTTGGATTATCTAATATATAACTGGTTATATTATAATAATAGAGATGATTTATTACAACAAAAAAGCATTATAGAGTGGTTAAGATAGTACTGGGAGTAGGTCAGAGCCGCGAGTGAGAAGCGCAAGTGAGAAGCGCAAGTGAGAAGCGCAGGTGAAAAGCGCAAGTGAGAAGCGGGAGTGAGAAGCGGGAGTGAGAAGCGGGAGTGAGAAGCGCGATTTAGGGTGTGATTATATTAAGAAGTATTATTGAACATGTAGGATATGAGCCCGTCTCTGGCAGACGGCCAGGTCGGTAATCGTGGCCACCAACGCATTAGGGATGGATATTCTTATACTATAGTGGTTAAATGCACTGCATTACATCCAGGGCGGATTTCTTAAGTATGGGGGAAAAGAAGTGGGTTGGGTTGCATTACATTAAACACACATTCTTTTGTATTACATTCATGTTCTGGACTCCAACAAGGCTGAAATTAATATATATTTTTATTTGATAGTTCAACCACCCTCCATTTGATTTTCAGTGTATTTGGCGTAGTAAAAAGTGTAGTTACTAGCGTACACAGTTGGTGAATGTTTTTGATGGGGTACTGACGCCGCCCGGCCGCGATGCATCGCAGTATCATAACCACCACCACAGACCCAATAGGGTATAGGCAATCATATGGATTATTCCAGCTGAAAATTCAGGGGTTGATTTATTTCATCCCATTCGTATGACAGTTGTTTTTTCAGGGCCGATTGACCAATTTCCCGCGATGCAATATTTCAATTGTGTGGATTGCCAATCAATACACCCAGATATATGTTTTCGATTATAATATGTCAAGCACCACCCGCAGCAACCCCAACGCCAGCGAGTTATTTTCCACCAATTCCGAGTTTCAGGTGGTGATTTGCCGGAAATACGAGCATGTCGGACAAAGGGCCAATACCGCCAACCATTCAATCAGTACCAACCACCAGTCAGGGTGTTCAATAGGGCGGGCGATCGAGGAGTATGTCCAGTAATGGGACAGTGGTGAGGTGATAGATAATAGGGTAGTGGTAAGGGTGATAGGGTTAGGGCGAGCGCCCCCCGCGGGCCCATTATTCCCCACGACGTAGGGTAGGGCAGCACCAATAGATTAGGTTAGGGCGAGGGCCCCCATGGGCCCATTATTCCCCATAACGTATAGAATCACACAGCAAAGGTTAAAGCCAGTGCCCCATAAGCCCGTTCCCATATAGCATAGGGCAAGGCCCAATCCCCCGTCCAGCAGGCCAGTATATATTCAGGTGGGCAGCCCGCACCATTGAGTAGTATTTTAGATAAGGGTAGGGATTACATCAAAGTAGTTACAACAAGTATAGGATTTTCATTAGTGTTAGCGGAGGTATAAAGGGCATAAAGTCAAGGAAGGGGGACCATATTAGTAGTGCATATATTATTACATAATCAGCGTATAATATATATGATTCCGGGTTTCCCAGAATCAGGTAGATAGGCATATATAGCAGCAGTATAAGAGCGACGAGTCCAGATGCGATAGGTATCATAGCGAGTGGGAGACACCCATGCCCGAGCATAAGATATCGATGCCAGACGGCAGTATCCAGTAAAGCATACCCAGTAGCCCCAGGGCCCCAGTTTCCGCAAGCCAGTCCAGAGAGCGAGGCCCACCCAATTCCCGATCTGGTTATCCCCACAGTAGTACCCGTAGCCATTTCCAGCGGCAAGGTATTACATATCACCGTTATCCAGTCCATGGCCGTAAGCCAGCCAGGATCAGGCCCCAAATAATATTATTTCGTGAGCGAACAGAGGTCGAGATTCATGCGGTATGGGATCGGCGGTCAGCCAGTGCCGGGGTGGACAGCGCGGATGTTGAGCAGGTGAAGCAGGATTTTAAAGGTATGGCGGTAGTAGGCTGTGCCATAACCCGCAAATGGGTAGGTCAAGTCAACCCGCAACCCGAACCCGCAAACCCGATGGGTAGGTCGAGTCAACCCGCAACCCTCCCCATGCGGGTTGCGGGTTGGGTTGCGGGTTACCCACGCTAGCCCACCTTTACATAAAATTCTAACACTATCCCTAAATAGGATGGATAAATCTGATTATTCATATGATTAATTACTGTTATTTACATATGTTTCGGTCACGCGTATGAATTTCTGGTTATTCAATAATAAGTAACATGAATTTGAAAGAAATTAGGTTGTATGTAAAAAGAGCGAGTCTGGTAATAGTAATATTCTTAAAATTCAATATAGTTAAAGTAGGTTATGGTTGTTTAAAGGAGTTTGGGTGGGAAATGATTGGTTAAGTTGGGAATATATATTCTTAACATGGAACTGTTGAAGTGCATTTACTAGAAGATCATATCAACTTCTTTGCCCTTGTGTTATAATTAGCTTAATTTAAACGTTCTTAGACTGCAATTAATATATTATCCTAATGTTACTTTAGATTTAGACTTGTTTTATTATTGTATCTTCTTGATTAACCAGGACATCAGTTTAAAGTTGATCTATTACTGCTAAGTATACCTAAGGATTTAAGAAGGTCAACCTGTTGGGATATTTTGGGTAAATGGGTAACCTGCAAATTCAATGGGTTATTGCGGGTTTCTCGCGGGTTTCTCGCGGGTCTGTTGTGGGTTCTCGCGGGTTCTTGCGGGTTCTTTGCGGGTTCTTTGCGGGTTACCCAAAAATCCATTAAATCTACCCAATAGGAATCGTAGATTATAGATTAAGTTATGATAGATCAACATACTCAGTTTTTAACCATGCAGCGCAATCACATCCCCTGTTTATCACTGAATCCACGAATTCGCAGTCTGAAAAAAATTCCTCGTAAGTGCCCATAGTCTCATATTCTTCTAAAGCATCTATTCCCCCTCTTTGCTTTTTATATGTCTCAACTCCAATACTCTGATGCTGATGGCTTCTCATCATCTATCTACGATGGTGATATAGACAATCTTACTTTTCTTCCACCAGAGAACTCGCATCTATTATACACATCCGAACTCTCAGTCAGCCAGCAGACAATTAATTCCTTTGATCAAGAGTTTCTTCGACCATCCGCTCCTCTTACGATCCCTTTATCTCTTACACGCGTTGGCCCAGATCGTCGAAAGGGTTACGTCCTCTACGAGAACATGACACATAGTGATTGGGTGGATTGGTGGCTTCAGACTGACCTTGGGAAACAAAGTAGGATACGTTGGGACTCAAAACACCATTCTGAAGTTTGGAGCCAGTTCGATCAGGTAGCAAATGCCTCTGATGGTGCGCCAAAGGTGATGTGTAAACGTTGCGGGCAGATCCTTGAGCATCCCCAATCTCTATGCGCTGGAACTACTATGCGCCATGGAACTTCGTCAATGAATAAGCATTTAAAGGGTATCAATTGTCGCAATTCCACCAAAAACAAGACGCAAATATCTGGTATTACCCAGTTTATACAGACAGCTGTAAGTATCAAATATTTATCTTTTCTTCTAACTACTTTAATATTGATTTTCATAGAGCAGAAACCCTTCAACCGATCAGAAATTTACACAGGATACATGGGAACAGAAGCTTCTTACTTTCCTTACCGTTGCACGGCTTCCGTTTCGACTAGTCGAGCACCCTGAATTCCACAGCCTTATCAGAATGGCCCAAACCGCCCCAACGTGCCCTGAGATCCCCTCACAAAAAACCATTCGACGCCGGCTACACACTACGGTGAAGGAGAGACAGGAGGATATACTCCAGAACTTACCCGCTGGGTCTAAGATATCGATCGCGCTTGATTGCTGGACATCTCCATTCTCACAGGCATTTATGGCTATCAGTGGCTATTTCATTGATGAGGACTGGCAGTATCGTGAGATCCTTCTTGGATTCGAACCGCTTTATGGAACACACTCTGGTGCGAATCTAAGTGTAGTTCTCCTCGAGACCCTTCAGCGACATAAAATTGAGGATCGAGTTCTTGCAATTGTTACTGATAACGCATCAAACAACAAGACGTTAGTCGATACTCTCCAGCAATCTATGTCAGATGATATTACCCTAATACGGGTTCCCTGTATCGCTCATGTTATTCAACTCAGTCTGAATGAGCTTCTGGGATCTATGAAGGCTGACCCTCTGAATGAGACAACTGAAGTACGATGGACTGAGCAGCGGTCCCAGTCAGCTCGCATGAATGCGAAGCATCATGGACGAGAGATTGTGAGAACGTTAACTAAGGAAAGGGATTTTACTAGCCATATCATAATCCAATCAATATTACTAACTAATTCTCTAGATTCGCAGTCTTGCCATCTATATCAACGCTAGTCCTCAACGCCGGGAAGCGTTCTACAAACTTCAATCTGAATCAGTCAAACTTACGCCTATTCAAGATGTCAAAACACGTTGGAACTCCACATTCCTTATGCTTCGCCGTGCGAAGCGACTCCAATCTATCTTTAATCCTTTCTGTGAGGAATATGATCGGATGGATTTGATGCTAGACGACGAGGAGTGGCGGCAGATTGATTATCTCCTCTGGATCACACAGCCATTTTTTGAGTTTACTAATGAACTTTCGAAGACAAAAGATGTCACGACCCATCATATCTTCAAGATTTATAACAAGCTGTTTGAACATCTTGAGCTAGCGATTTCCCAACTCCAAAGAAAGAAGGCTACTTGGAAAAAGAAGATGCTTGAAGCACTTCAGGCTGCCCAGCAGAAGCTTCGAGATTATTACTCTGAAACAGATAATATCCGAGGTGACCTTTATGCAATTGGCACCATTATTGCGCCAGAGAATAAGCTCCAGTTCTTTATGACCGACGACTGGTCTGATCAATGGCGCCAGAGATACCGACAAAGCTTTAAGGATTACTTAGTCCCCTACCAAAGCCGTCTTGCCAATGGACATGATTCCACTCACTCCCAATCATCGACTAGGGTAGGATCACGCCTAGAAATGATGCTAAAAGGGAAAAGGCAACAGGCAGCACCGCGTGACGAAGTTACGCAGTATCTTGATAGCGGTAAGTTTCATCTCTCTCTTATACTTAATTATTATTAATATTCTCTTTAGATATAGTTGAAGTTGCTCCTCTAGCGTTTTGGAGAGAGAATCAGTACCGATTTCCAGCACTTGCAAATCTCGCTCGGGATGTCCTTTCAGTTCCAGCATCTGGTGCTGGCGTTGAACGACTATTTAATACTGCTCGTGATATTTGCCACTACCGCAGAGGGAGACTAAATGCCACAACTATTCAAGAATTGATGATGTTCCTTTGCACTTCAAGGTTTGATATGCAAGAAGAGCAGTTTAAGTTCTTGAAGGAGTTTTACTCTTATGATGAGATTGAAGCAGCAAATGAAGAGAGAGATGATCCACCAGATCAGTTTCATCTTGATCCAATCAGTGACGATGAGGAAGAGGATACACAAGGGCAAGAGGAGGCTCAAAGGTCTAAATCACCTGAAGATCATGATAATCTTGATTTGCCTATGATAGAAGGGGTAGATACTCAAATACGCACATCAGGGAGAGTGCGTAAGCGTGTTAGACGTGAAGACAGTGACTACCTATATGATTAGCCTTTTATCCAATATATTCACTTTACATAACATTTACTTCAATGATTCACTAACAAAGTTTCTGTTTAAAAAACTACTAAGCTGTACTAGTAATACTCAAAAATACAAGTAAATCCTACATAATTTATGCAGAGAGAGCTATTTCTATGTTTGTCCTGTTTGACGACCCATTGGGTAACCCGCAAACCCGCGCGGGTTTTCCATAAGCACCCATAACCCGCGTGCGGGTTGAACAGACCGACCCATTTCCCTACCCATAGGGAGGATGGGGCGGGTTCGGGTGCGGGTTCTTGCGGGTCATGGCACAGCCTAGACTCAACTTACTCGGATGTGCCTTTTAAAGCAGGGCGGCCAACCAAAACGATCAAATCCTCTGCTACTACTGCTTACATGTATCCTCATGCACTTCCTTATTTCGCCTGCTGTGCCATTCAAGGTTGCTACGTGCTACTGATGCTTCTATACAAAATCAGAGCGTCGAGGGCATCCGACAATTTATCAAGCTGCTATCATTTACTAAGCCATCCTAGACCAGGAACAGAAGTTCAGGATTTCGAAAGACTCGTCGAGGAAATACGATATGCATTTAACTCACTGAAAATTTCTCTACAACATAAACGCCATGTTCGAAAGAATTGGCGGCATGGGTCACGAAATTGACGGCGCATTTTGTGCTGCATTCCCTGGTTGAAGCCAACAGGCATATATGGAGCGTGCAACCGTACAGCATTCTCTGCAGCGATCAAATGTGGTTTCTAACGTTGGTTGGTCTCTTGTTGGTCGATTTCTTGTTATATAAAACTCTTGAATTATTCGTCAGTATATGGAGAAAATTTGGATTGGCGATTTCCTCGGCTTTCAGGAACGGATGTTTGACTGGTTTACCTAATTTGTAACCTTAATACCTAACGCCATTGACGCTGCTTGAGTTTGGCAAATTAGAACTGGGGACACACTCGGCAGGATTACATCAGCTGAGCCCTCAGAATACTACCCCGTCTCAAGAGCATTTCGTCGGTGGCGCTCAGTCGGCCTTTGATCCGAGTCAACCCATCGAAGTGCCCTCTGATTCGGCATGGGCAAGGACCAAAAGCCGAACCTTGCCACCATTATCTTTAAAGAGTAGCCATGTCTGTCTTCCACTCCCTCATATGTCAGAAGGTATTGCTGCTGTTCTATCAACCCCAATATCCAACGAGTTTTTAGCACCCAGTGGCCAGCTTCCAAACCGTGGGAAACCAGGATCTTGGCCTCGTGGCTTCTATACACACAAATATTCCTGCATGCACCACATATCCCATGATGCCGCGCCAAAAGTCACCAGTGCTAGGAGACAAGCCCGATTCTGGTGAGAGGGTTCGCAAGAGAACTCGGAAGGCCTGTGATCGCTGCAGAATGAAGAAAGCAAAGGTATGACAATGACTTCTACATTTTCCCACTTCTACCGTATGCAGCATTGATCTGACTATACCAGTGCGATGGAATCACTCCTTGTGAGAAATGCCGCGTCGACAATACCATGTGTATGTTCGGTGAGCGGAGGAGACCCCGAGATAAAGTATATCCTACGGGGTAAGTAGGAAACCTCGTCAGAGATCAACTATTTTTCATCACAAACATCTTGCTGATTCAGTAGATACACAAAGTTACTGGAGGAGCAGCAAGAGTGGCTTATTTATGGTATTCAAGAATTATATCGACGAGCACACGTTGGAGAAGGCTGGCCGGGAGAGCCATTGAACTGCGAAGCCAACGGCCAACCTCTCACACACGACATACTCGCTCGTCTAGGTGCGTTAAACCAAGGCGAGCGCAAATATTTCCGAGACGACCAAGAGGCTATGCAGCCGGAGTTTTATGAACGCAGCAACGGAATTACCGAACGGCCTGAGTCTTCCAATGGCAGCCCGCACGGTCTCACTCCAGTCCAGGCTCTACCAGCCACTCCGAACTACACTCTATCCTCTTTATCACCAATCAGAGCTCAAGCAGTCGAAGCTGAGCTAGCCTTTTTACCATTACCAATTCAAGATGTCATCGATCCGATGATTCCCACCAGTCTCCAAGATCAATTTAATCTGCTTTTGAGAATCAATCATGGTAAATTTGACGAAAGGGATCTGACAGACCCTTCTAGTCACGCCATATTGTTGAATAATGATATTGAGATGAGCAGCTCTATGGTCGGGCGCTCCCCTGCAAGTGACTGGGTGGCTCCGCCCTCATTAACAAACACGTGGTATGATCCCCATGAGTTGGGACAATTATTTAACCCAGCTTCAACGGAGCTTTTGTCTACGTGGTTTCACTGAACTCCAAAGTGTTGTGTTATGAGTGTTATGATCTATGGGGCAGTATGGATCAACCTGTCAACCAGGCAAGGGAAGGGACGATGTATTATAGAGGAATGAGATAGGGGAAGCAGAGCTATAGTTCGATTGTCGACAAGACTGAATCTTGAAGAGAAAACTAGGTAGAGCATGCGTGTGCAGTCATTTAGACCCCTCGTTCTGGTCGACAAGGGTGCCCAAGCTGCAGGGATTCGATATCTGATCTATTACAATATCCCGTAGCAATGAGGCCGGTGCAGATCATGAACCAGGAACAAAGCCGCATCATCAGAAATGATTCTTTCACAATATATATGAAGGACCCATGTTGCATATATAGTCTCTCGTATTCCCTCTCGAAAAAAAAAAAAAAAAAAGGGTTTTAACCATCCTCTGAAATACAACAAAACGCGCTTGTGCACACCCGGATATTGCGAAACACCCGGAAATGATACAGCAGATCAATTGGCTAGAGAGGCAGCCGTGTCCGGGAAAATCCATCCATTCGCCCCTTTATTGTCTCGCGAGAGAGTGTCACTCACGTTTTGTTGGACTGTCCAGATCTGAGAGATTTGCGACGGGAGCTTCGAGCGAAGGTAGGCGACGCGTTCAGTAGCGTGTCGGCTTTGTTGGAAGGCTCGGAAGAGGGGAGAAAATGTAAGCCTAATAACGCATCGCGTGTCAGACGGTGGACGCCGCCTTGGACGACGGTTCCAAAGTCGCGTGCCATAAGGGCAGCGAACACAAACGTCATCTAGGCCTCGGCGAGGCTCTTAAGTTCGTCTAAGAATAGTGGTACACCCCACCCTCACAAATATAACAAATGAATCATTCCTCACTATAACAACACCCCTTACTATGACAATCCGATCATTTTCCTCACCCCAAACCGCTTTTCTGCGCAGGGCTTTTGAGCCTGTTGTAGTTCTGAGGAATTGTTGATTATTCCATTACTTCTGAGGGAGTACAAGGGATTATATACAACGTGAAGTCTAAGTTAATTTCCGATCAACTTGGTTCTTCGTATACATCGTGGAGGAATTATTTCCGATGATGTGGCTTAGTTCCTGATCTGCATCAGCCTTATATCACAACAGAGCCATCGCTTTAGCGAACGGGGGGAGAAGAAAGCAAGGGAGGGAAAGATGAATGCTGGTAGAGCTGTATAAACAATGCCAGAGAGACAATATCCTATAGAACGATTGCTCAGCATACTTCCTGGCGTGAATCGACCGTCTAAGCTAGTATTAGAACCGCTAGTAGAAACTAGGAATGAATTAAACATGAGGTGTACTTACAAGATATATATTTCTCTCACGAAAACAGTGTCAAGTTACAAGAAAGCGTGCACGCATCAAATAGTCGCAGATAAGAGAGAAAATCAGTGTTCCATATAGGGTAAATCAGCATGCATGAGAATTTCAACAAAATTAGATGATATAAGATCATCTGCTACGTCAAAAGGATTGTAGTGACTATGACTAGTGTAAATAACCGTTTCTTATTTTGCTGAATCATCGGGTTATGCGGGAGATTTATGCATTTCTGGGCGGCTTTGGACACTTTTGGACACTTTGGGCAGTCCATGGGCGGACTTTGGACGCTATGAGGGTGTCCATGGACGGGGGTTTAGCGAGGTCTAGCCATGGATCGCGGGGGACGAAGGTTTCTAAGTACCCAAACTATGGTCGTCTGAAATCCATGGTTCTGGCCCTAAGCTTAGAGAGTGCCTGACATCTGCCCTTCTATATTCAAGTGCCCCCCGCTCATACGTATTCTCTTCTGCATATCTATACTGCCTTTAGATATGGACGCCGATATCATTTCGATCCCCCGCTCGCGGGAGGAGAACCAGGAGAGGTATGTGGTTTCCAATTGATACAAGACCTTGTTAACCATATACTAGAGCCTTTATCGCTGCGTCGCGGCGAAAAGATCGCAGCCTGGACGCACGGCTAGAATCGGCCAATAGTGCCTCTATGCTGCACAAGAAACGCACAGGCAAGGGCTTTCACATCACCAAGGAGATTGTCGAGAGAGAAGCCATGTATGAGGAAGTCGACGAGCGCTACGCAGAGAAGCGTATCCGCATGCTGCAAGCTCAAAACCTGCAAATTGAACAACAGTTCCACTGCCATCTGATAGCAGCCTTTGGCAATCGTCCGCCTCCCGGATCTTCAATCGCCAACCGCCGAGCGAGCACTGATACACCGCGCCCATCAGCGGATGGTGGCCCTCGCAAAACGAGCCTGGACCTGACCAACATCCGCTCGTCTTTCTCGCAAGATTCAAGCTCCATGGAAAGCCCTCTGGCAACAGGCGACGGCTACATCCTCTCCCCACCAACATCCTTCGACAACAACGCCAACTCCTACATGGCCTGCATGCCCGGCTCCGAGGCGCCATACTCAATGGTCACCCCCTCAACAGGCCCCAACTCAGCCCAGATCCCAGAGTACGTGAACCAGCAAGCCACCACCCTAGCATGGAACACAAAAATACCGAACTGGGGCATGCAACAGCAAATCCCCACCCCGGGCCAAACCCCCACCGACGAAGTGTAAATGTGGCAGCAAAGTATGATGCAGCAACCCACAGTGCCCAACACCATCCAAACGCAGCGCCAATTCAGAGACCGACTAACCTCCGCCCCGGAATTGCCTCTGCATCAGGCTCCACAGATCGCGCCCTCGGGCTCCATTTCTGGCCCCACTCCCACTCCCTCTGGCCACGGTCCAACCCTTGGCCACTCACGCGGCCAGTCGCAGCCCAGTAATAACTTCTGCAACCTCCACCTCCTGACCCAGAGCACGCACTTAGATATGCCAGCGTCGAGTGCTAGCTCGCCTAGGATTGAGGCGCTTTCTGCGGAGACGCACTCGACCCCTGATTTCTGTCCTACGCCTCATAGTCCCATGTCGCCGACTGCTGTTGCTACTCAGATGGGTATGCCTGCGCCTGTCAAGACGGATGGTGGGAATGGAAATGGAAATGGGGATGTGAATATGGTATCCAATGAGGGGATGGATGCGGATTATTCAGATTTCAGTCAGTTTGCTTTGCACCTGGGGAACTCGAGTGTGCCCTTTTCTGATCGCGAGCAGTTTGGCTTTCACGATTTTATCGCTGTTGACGAGTTTACCAGCATTTCTTGTTGATTTTTTTCTTCTTCCCTTTTTTTCTTCCTCACGCCCCATTACGATCAGTGGTACCTGACATACCCAGGTAGTTATTTTCTTCTTTTCTTGACTTACTTGATTGTTTTCTCTTGTATATCGGCTTGACTCTTTGTGGCTTTGTATATTCGCTCCTGTGTCATATTTCAAATCAATCTCTCATTTAATATTTTGAACAGAGTTGCTGTGTGTGAACCTAAGCGGAAGGGAGAGTACTCGGTCGAACCAAGTTGCTCATTTCCATTCCTTCTTTTCTCCTTTTTTTTTTCACATGAATCTACTGTATGCACAGCGACATGAAGCCACAAATCACAACAATCCTTGAAAATCTCGCCCTGATCTATTCTATCCCGTTCCACGCAATGATCGACGTTGCATTGACACATCCGCAAACATCAACGCAATGCCAAGTCCACACCCTAATCCGGCGAAGTCCTCACTGTATATTCGCTGGGTATTCACCCTGCGCAACTATTGGCATCGCAGTTTTCATATGTGGGTTTTTGCTCAACTCACGGTGGGGGTGTGGGGGTTTTACTCTCGGTCTCAGACTCTGTACTCTACCAGGCTGTGCCAGGTAGCTAGCTCGACTTGTTGGACTCTATCGACGCTATGGGAGTCGTTTGTGTCGAAACATATCAATCGCGAGAAGCGAGAGAAAAAAAAATCATATTTTGAAAGAGGCTGACATGCACTTGGAACTGAACAGATAGTTCTGCGTTCGTCTGCAGGACCGCTTGAAAACAATCCAGGTTCGGTTGCGTGAACGCCTGGGTTGTCACTTGGAGTGTGTCTACTCCAGTGTCTCGTGCGTATTGCTTTTCTTGGGGTGTTGAGGATTCAAAGTGGCCGAGGTGGATGCGTCGTGCGACGTGTTCCAGTTTCACTCGTGGCGCCTCGCACGCATATTGTCCCAATCGCTTGTCCTAAAAGCTGTTGTATCCGTAGCGATCCCCCTTATTCGCTTGTAGATTACGTTATCAAACTGTTCTTAAGCGACCCGACCACAGTAAACATAGAAGGGGCGCTCGGGCCCAGTTGCGCGTGAGGTTGTCTCTTTTCGTAATGCTCACGTAGCACGTCTTTGGCTCGGCCTTTTCACTATGGGCAATACCACCAGATAATCATCTTCCCATCTTGTCCAAGGCGACAAGCCCGACCACCGCGTTGCCAGAGCGTTGCTGGTTGTAGGTTTTTTGGGAACCGATAAATGACGACTTGATCAATATCCTGGAGGTCCACTCCGAGCGCCAGTGCCTCAGTGGTCATGAGGACACGAAGCTTGGATTGCGATCCGGGTTTCTGAAGCTCCTTGATATTGCTTCCTTGTCTGCCTTTGCAGTGTTACTATGGTAGACCTTGACAGTATCCATTGTCCCTTGGAGGGTATAGTTGCAATGTTGAACAATTTCCTTATCTGGTTGCTTGTTATTCTGCAGCCAATACCGGCGTCCTTCCATAGCAGTGTATGTCTCATTTTTCGAGTCAAAGAATACCAATGTCTTTGGGATTCGTGAAGGTCGTAATATTGGCTGCCAAGGAACATTGTCAAACAGGAAAACGCAACGCCATTGCCTTCTTATGCGCGCCTTGTGGGATCCAAGCTGCTTGAATGAGCAGTTCTGGACGATTGATGGATGTCCGCAAGATCTCAACATCCTTTGGAAACCCAAGGCCCTCATTAAGAAAGTGTAATGTCTTCATGTCGAGCGTAGCAGAGCATGCAAACCAAGGGACGTCTCTGCCGAATAGACTTCGCAACTGATGTAACCGCGCATAGTCCGTTCGAAAACCCTTGCCCCATTGCGCCACAGGATTAGCTTCACCTACGACAACCAATGCCAGTCAGTCTGGGAAAGCCAGGTTGGTGGCAGTTAGACGAAACTTGTCACTGATTGCAAGCTCCGGGCTTAAGAGAACACGGGAAAACTCGCCAGCTTGAATCTCTTTGAGAAGTTCAGATGAAAAAGTTTCTGCGTTTAGGAAATAAGGTCGCCCTCCAATGTTCAGGATATAACTGGTCTGCTCAACACCAATTCGATTCAACGGGAGCACGACAAGTGTCACGGATTTAGCAAGCAAGAATGAAACAGCTTGCAGTATAATACTCTTCCCAAAGGACGTCTTCGCAATCAGGATAAGGTCCTTTCTCAGGTAGACCAAGTGTCTCAAGGCTTGCAACTGACCCTCTCGAGGATAATATGGATACAGCTCCCGAATATGGCTTGGTCCTGTTCATCCTTACTCTTCTCAATCGCATCGCGAATCAGTTTCTGCGCTTGAAGGACTGGATTCTTCTCAACTTGTTGTTTCTCAATCAAGACATTTCCGCCCTCAATCTCATGCTCCACTCCCAATTCAAAGGGCTCTTCAACCACTGGAGGGACAGGATCATTTCCAGAGGCCAACCATTTATCCAGATTTGTCTGTCCATTTCCAGGTGTGTTCAGATTCGCTTCATGTCTCTGAGGAGGCTTCCGTCGTGATCGGCGTCGATCTGGCATCGTGTGCAGGTGGATTTGAAGTCAATTCTGACGCGATAGGGTTGACTTATAAATTAAGGCTTGGCTACTGTACATCAAATTGGTCAATATACGCTTTATGGAGTTTTGGCGGAATTTTTGGGGCCTATAATGATTCTGACAAGCCAAGAGGGGGGTCCATCGGGCAATTTAAGGACATGTTTCTCACCCAGCTGTTCAGTTATACGTATCATTTTCATGTCAGGTGATTCTGCTCAGAAAGGTGCAGAAGACATCGTCGCCCAATTTTTAATATTCAGGTTGGTGCGCGAGAAATTGGAGACTATCCAAAAACGCGTTCGACGCTCTGCAGTAGTAAATATAGCAGCAAAATTCCCGACCCACTGTATGTAGCCACCAAATTCCCGGCTCAGACGGTCCCTAAAAAAAAGGCTGTGTTAGCATCGCTGAAGACAGCAGGCGGTGGACAGCCAAGTTCACCGCCTTTTTGGGCGGGTCAGCTGAAGGAACTGAGGTAACCTAATGCTTCTTCGTCCAGATATGACAGATGTTTTGAGTGGGTCCTCGAATATGCAAGTGACAAAGAGCCCAACTACGCTTGGTACTAAGAGCAACGCAATGCTCACAGAACAAAAGAGACGCCACAATGGCCAGCCACAGGCCTGCGAGCCATGTCGCAAGGCCAAAATTCGCTGTGATCATTCAAATCCGAGGTGTGCACGTTGTGTCAGACGGAGCTTGGATTGTGTCTATCACCCTGCACCTATGACCAAGCGCCGTCTTCCGAACTCTCATACACCTATACGCTTCGAAGTGATGCCACCCGCGGGCCTACTGACTACTCCTGCTGTCCCTAGCGACGTCAACCTTCCTCTCGAATCTCAAGTCAGCGTAGAGGTATCCGCCTCCCCTGCACACCCCGGCTCAGCTGCAAGCTCGGGTACGACGGGCCGTTCCAATGGATCAAAGCGGAACATGCTATTCCGAGAGGAACCGGGTCGACACGAGACAACGCGCTTCTCCGCCGTCTTCTTTGAAAACCAGGATAGTTTAGGCCCAGTGATTCTTGGCGCCACGAGATCCAGCGACGCGCAAGACCGAGAGACTGATGTGACGGCCCGGCCTCGCCTGGAGTTGGCTGTCAGAACACTGCTCAATTTTCCTACCGCTCGCACGTGTGACATGCTGATGACAGGAATCCATCAAATGTATGATGTCTGGCTGTCCCCTACAATGATTCAACAGTGCTTAGATCAAGTATGGACAGTATACGGTAGCGAGCTGGGGGAGCATCGGACACGGGATTCGGTATTGAAAATGGCAAATGACATCTTTCTCAACCATGAAAGGCCACAATCAACGCCCGGATATAATGCAGACAGCAGTTTTGACCGCGTTGACTGGATGAATTGGTTTGGAGGGTCTTATCTGCGATGGGAAATGATTGGCATCCTATTCAGCTGGGCTGGAATTGCATTCAGATGCAAACAAGAGTGGGACCCAGTTTTTGAACTGGTTGAGCAGCATGGGCGGGATCGCAACACCGCGGCAGATCAGATGAGAGAGTGTGCTGCTGCCTGCGTCAGACTTTGCGAGGAAAACTTTGAACTGA
The DNA here is from genome assembly GCA_028828275.1 of Penicillium frequentans. Lineage (NCBI taxonomy): Eukaryota > Fungi > Ascomycota > Eurotiomycetes > Eurotiales > Aspergillaceae > Penicillium > Penicillium frequentans. Next base: position 785,500 of record JAQIZY010000003.1, on the reverse strand, counting down.
GTGACATTATGGTCATTTGCATGAAGAATAGCAGCAGATTGCAAAGCATTATCATCAACGACGAGAGTAAGTCACAAAGTCCGGTCCAAAGCCCGGTTGGGTTGAAATCGAGCTCACCCCAGCATAGGTGATCGTATAAGGGTCGACTATGGTACTGTTCGCAGTGCTTTTATTTCAGCCGGATTGCATCGTCTTGCACCCCTTAAGGAGGTCACGCCATTTTCGCAACATCGAGCATCTATCGCTTCATCTATGTACTACCAGGACAAATGTCACAGTTTGTTCAATGCGCGACCACCTATGCTAAGTGACCGCTACTGTCAATGTCCACTTCCACTCGATCTGTGCGAGGAAGATGTTTATGGGGGTCGGGACAGACTGGCAGCGGCTGTTGCTAGGCTTGATTCGAATGGCTGGAATACAGATGGTCGAATATACACAACAACCTGGATTCGAGCACTTGCGATGCTGAGTCCAATCCGAGAAGGCATATTGGAACTTTCTTTAAGTGTCAATTTAAAATTTACAAAGTTACAAACAGAGTCAGTCGCTTGGGAACGCATTTGTATACTTTTTGCTGACTTGAACTTTTTGCAGGGACCTTATCGTCCAGTTGGAGAAGATAGTTGCTTCATATCCTCCACACATTCAGTATCGCAGCAACATGGAATGGCCTTCACATTCAAAGTGGTCCTTCAATAGGCAAAGCGCTCATGAGGTGTATATCGTCACCCGCATACAACTTGATGTATTGCAATGCAAATTTCTCTTGGAGCGTCTGATTGTCTCACGGGGATTCAATGATGGCCAAGGCTTGTTCGATATCGCCAAAGAGACAATCTCTGTCATTGTGTCTCTGTGGCTTAATCGTGATAAGTTACAGGAACTTCACCATGCTTTTGACTGGATTGTACGTTTCAGGCGAGGCTTGCTGGTCACCTGAAGTAGGAACACCCACTGACCTTCTTCTAGGCCGTATCATACGGAATGCCCTGTGCGGGAATTTTATGCGTCGAGCTTCTCCGAGCGAGTAATCTGGCGCCACCTGATCCAAAAATTGGGTCTTCATCAGCAGCCGTTCATGAACCTGTTCGGTTTTCTCGGTCGGAGATCGTTCAAAATTTGATCATGTTCAAAGCCTTACTTGACTGGATACGACCTACAGACAACAATGTACAGCTCAGTAGCAAGTTCAAGAAGGTTCTCCAGAGAATCATTGACACTGTGTTTGATTCTATGGGATTGGTGTCTGGAGCGCATTTACAACACAACCCGAGCGAACTCCAGTTCCAGAGACAATACGGTGCGCAAGACCTGCAGTCTCAAGAGGAAAACCTATCTACCGTGATAGACAGTCAGCATGATGTCGACCCTGAGCTAACCACCATAAATGATATGGATTGGCTGAACACTGTTGATTGGACGCAGGGAAGCTGGCTTGAGCAAAGTAATCCATCATTTCTGTTAAGCGATCTCAGCTAGCTCCTGTTTTCACTTGCTCAATATTGAAATAGCCAAGGACACGTTGCCATGTCTCCATAATTGGCTCGCATACTGATAAGAACACAGGCGGCGTTAGATTTCCTTCGGAGTGTTTTTGATCAGTCGGAGTGGGGCAATCCGGCCGAGAGGGGAGTCGCGGAGTTGCGGAGTTGATAAGAGCAGGCTACGGTCTTTGAAAGTTCCATTCGGTCGACGGCCGTTATTGAATACTGCTGCACCGGAGTCCGTTGATTCTATCTGCTCTTGTTAGTTCACGGATTATTCGCATCTCCTGATGATCAAGAATCTTTGTGCAACTCATCCATCACTTAATCTCGACGAAGCAGGACTTTAACAGCCTAGCACTTATACTTACAAAATTCTTCAGAGGTCACACACTATCAATTGATAGCACTTCTCTGGCCATGTCTTCACATCCCTCTTTTGATACATGCCGCTTGCCTGTTGAAGATTCGACAGTACCATTCTGGCACCAAGACCTCCACGAGCTGCACGATCATCGGACGACAGAAGACCTTCCAGCATCAAGTGATGTTGTCGTCATAGGTGCCGGCTATGCAGGGATTAGTACAGTTTACCACTTGGTCAAAGGAGAGGCCAGTGGCAACAATCTTTCTGTCACGATACTGGAGGCGCGGGGTGTCTGTTCGGGCGCGACAGGACGCAATGGTGGCCACCTGCGACCTGACATGTACACCCCCATGACCAAGCTCATCGACAGAGCAGGTCCTGAGCTTGCTTTGGAGGTGCCTGAATTTGAAATCGCTCATTTATACGCCATCAAGTCGCTCGTTGAAAAGGAAAACATCGACTGTGACTTCACCCTCGCCAGATCTATCGATGTCTGGTGCAACGAAGAAGCTGCTCTTAAGGCCAAGGAGATGTTCGATATTCTGCGCTCCCGTAATCTGGAGTATATGAAGGATGTCTTCTTCGTGCTCGGCAAAGATGCGGAGGGCATATCGGGTGTCAAAGGAGTCAAAGCATGTGCTTCTTTCACGGCAGGAACTCTCTGGCCGTACAAATTTATCCTGCATCTCACTAAATTGACTCTTGAGACTGGCCTAGTCAACCTTCAGACTCATACTCCAGTGACTTCCGTTACTCGGCAATCTTCTGGTGGCTTTGTTGTTACAACTCCGCGGGGCACAACAATTACCCGAAAAGTCGTGTATGCCAACAATGCCTATGTCTCGGGTCTTCTTCCGCAGTACAGTCAAGCCATTGTACCATGCAAGGGACTGTGCACTCATATTTCAGTCCCCGAAGGCACGAGAGGGCCTTTTCTGAACAACTCCTACATCGTGCGTGAAGAGGACAAAACTATTTCATATCTCGTCCCTCGCGCCGACGGTAGCATCGTTGTTGGGGAAGCCAATTCAAGATATCGCCCTTTCCTAGAGACATGGTACAAGAACGTGGACGATTCTGTTCTGATCGAAGAAATCAGTAATTATTATGACGGCTACATGCAGCGGCTTTTCCATGGATGGGAAAATAGCTGTGCCCAAGTAGACAAAATCTGGACAGGTATCATGGGGTACAGCTGGGATTCTCAACCCCATGTCGGCGCTGTGCCTGGGGAAGATGACCAGTACATCCTTGCGGGATTCAACGGTCATGGGATGCCCGTGGTATTCCTGTCTGCCCTAGGGGTTGCCAAGATGGTTAGAGATGGAATCCAGTTTGAAGATACTGGTGTCCCGAAAGTGTTTCAAACGACCGTGGAGAGACTCGAGAATGCCAAAAAGGACCTTTCAGGAGGAGATATACTCGCCATGAATGGGTGAGAACTAGTGTGAAGTTGATATTACTGCATTTTTTTTTCTTAACCAACGAGGAAAAAAATTTTCAACCTTTGGGATGTTCAAGCTCCGTGTTGTAGGAAGGAATCCAAACCTAAAACATTCGCTTTCTAGTAACACCTGCTGTTTCACTTTGATGTATTAGTGCCATGATATTGAAGTACGCTTTCGATGTTTCTCGAATTGATGGAGCACCGTGTAAACAAAACAGGCTGATCTGTCCGTAACAAGATTGAATGCGAGGCTTAATGGCAAGGTGCTGCGTACTCGTCTCAAATGAATGTCATCGCCTTGAAAAAACTCAGCCTGTCGCTAAAGGTTATGTAGTGGGATTATCATATTCTAAGTCCTCTAGGAATTACAAAATTTGCACAGAATATCCTTGACTGAGTTTCGTGACGTTAAACTTTTGCCATTTACTAACGTGATCGTTTAAAAGTTGACTACTGTATCAAGATCTGTTGAAGATACACCTTGCCATTCCAATACAAATGACCATCTAATCAACATCTGTGCTCAAGCTGAGTTTCTCGTACTTGATAAAATTCTGTCGCTCCTCATCTAGTCTCGCCAAGATAGCTGGGTAAGCATCCGTACCAAGCAAGATTCTCAAGGGCGGCTTCTCCATCATGGCTAGGTCGTAAAAGGCACTGGCAGCCTTCTGTGGATCACCAGGCTGAGTTCCATTCCGGGCCATCATCAATCCTTTAGCATCCATGTGGTCATAGTCTGGATGACGGTCGGTAAAGGCCATTGAGCGACCAGCCCAATCAGTTCTGATGAACATCTCGAATTAGAGAAAGATAACTTCATCGGTCTTTTGTAGATAACCAACTTACCTAAAACCACCGGGCTCGACACAAGTAAATTTGATCCCCCATTCAGGCTTCACCTCTTTTGAAAGGGACTCAGTAAAACCTTCAACAGCCCATTTACTTGCGGCGTACAGGCTGAAGCATGCGGCTCCTCGTTGTCCACCCACGCTGGTGACTTGTTGGATTACGCCGCCGCTCGGCTCTTGGGCTCTCATGGTTGCCATTGCTTCCCGAGTGACGTTGACAAGGCCGAAAAAGTTGACTTCCATCTGCGTCCGGATCTGTTCGTCGGTATATTCTTCAAAACATCCCGTGAGGCCGTAGCCCGCGTTGTTCACGACTACATCAATCCTCCCAAAGCGCTCGACAGCCCGAGAGAAAGCACCTTTAATGGATTCCGGTCTCGTTACATCAAGCGCCAAGGTGAAGTAGTTGTCATCTTTGGTATTTTCGAACTTCAACAAGGCCGGGTTGCGTGCCGTCGCAATCGCAATGTCACCACGATTCAGCACCTCTTGGATCAAGTCATGGCCGAAACCAGTCGAGGTTCCCGTGACAAGAAAGACTTTGGGCATGTTGCTGGGTTGTTGTCAACAAACTTTTCACGGTATGATTATTGAATTCGATTGTCTGGGCTCTAGGGTCTGAGGTGGTACCCTGAACTAACGAATTTTACGATCACTGAATGAAGGAAAAGCGAAGCAGTGAATAGAGATTCTTTGAGGCATCCTCAATACCTGTCTAAATACATGTGCCTCCTCGATGCTCGCAGCCCAGATTGCCAATCCTAAAAATAGTGAGCTATCGTATCTAACGGAGCTATCTAACAGAGCTCCCAGAGCTTATCTAACGGAGTGGATTTTGGCACTCCGCTTTTGCGGAGTTGAACTTTACCCCATTTGTCACTCCTGAGCTGTCTCATCGATCCCCGCAGCTGTAAATTTGCCTTGAAAATAATCATTCCACTTTATTGGATCGGTGCTCTCGTATATCTTATCCCACAGCCATATGAACGAAACTAAAAGAAATATTCGCTGCCAATGCCAATAATGGCTTATCCGCGTAGTTCAGTTCTACGGATACCAATTGTGTAGATAGGCACAGTGAATTCATATCCGGTTAGCCAGTGACTAGCGCCGTCGAAGGCTATAAGCTTGAGCTGAATTGCTATCAATCGCAGACCCTGAAGTTTGCTATCTCAGGAGTGCAACAACAAACCCGCGCCCCAAAAAACCTATCTTGCTTGGCAGGATCAGCCAAACATCAACCGAGCCTTATCACGGAGTGGGGGTAGTCCGAAGATAGTTGATTGCCGGAGTGTACTAGGGAAGATACAGTTAGTCCCGGAGTACCCACACCGCTACTATTCAACCGTGCATGCAATTTCAATCGAGTCTCCATCTCTTCGTTCTTATCTTGATTCGTCGGACGACGGGTGAAATCTAGAATATCGGATATCCCCGTTCCGCGATCAGACAACTGTAGCACCAATGCCGATATAGTCGGTGTAGGTGCGTTGAATAAATAATATACAAAGGCCCAGGAGCTGTACACCATTCATGAAATGTTCTGAACATATCTCAGTTTTCATCTTCCAAACCCATATATTCCCAGCATGATTGCCCCCCAAAAACACGCCGTTTTCGATGTGGTCGGTACCTGCGTGTCGTTCGATGTATTTCTCAACACTATCGACCAAGTCCTCGGCCCGCGACTGCTGGCGCACAACGTGAACGCGAAGGTATTCGGGTTTGCGTGGATGCAAGCGTCCGAACTCGAGTCCTTGATGCTCCACATGTCCAAGCGAATCACACCCTATAAGGAGGTGTTCAACGCTCTCTTCTACCGCGTCTTGTTCATGTCCGGGATCGAAAACCCAAGGTCGTTCGCGACCGACGAGGAGAGAGATCTATGCCAGGACGCATATTCAAAGTTGGAACTCCGACCAGACTGCCGAGCTATGATGGAAAAATTGAGAAACCACGGTTTCACCATCTGGTGCTTGACCACGGGCGATACAGAAAGAGTTGGCGGCTACTTCAAGCGGGCAGGCTTCGAGATGCCTGCTGAGAACCTCGTCAGTTGCCACCAATTCATCAAGCATGATTCCGCGTTGGAGTCTCCTCTGGCTATGATAAAACCATCCATGGGGTCATATCAGCCCATGCTAGAGAAGTTCGCTCCCGAGGACCAAAAGTGGTTCGTGGCCGCACATATGTGGGATGTTAGCGCAGCTGTCAAGGCCGGGTAAGTTGTTTCCACACTCCAAAATCAAAAGGAAAACGGAAGCTAACTTAAATCCAAAACAACCAGCTTCCGTGGCGCTTACTGTTCAATCTATGAAAAGGAGTCTTGCATTGAGATCTTTGATACCAAGATGGATGTCACAGCCAATACTTTACTCGAACTGGCTGACAGCATCATTACTGCGGGTTCCTAAATTCAAAACTCAATTTTTACTATATATTAAAAAAAAGGATTATGTTTTTTGTTCTCGGATTTTTATAGTGATCGTACATTGTAAAATTAAGAATTTCGAGAATATTGAGGGAGGTGTGGCCGCCACAACAGGCGAAAGGAGTTAGACGATGACAATCTTGCTGTATCTACGACTAAATTTAGACACTATAGCATAACTGCTGCACATTTTTTGATAAATGGACTGTCTTGGGTTATTTGGCCTGAAGGTATCTCAAAGGCAGGTTTCCTTTGATAGGACTTTTATAATGAACTCTTTCGATTGTTAAAAGACAGTGTCACGCATACTGATAAGCAGCTTGACATTGACGGAGAGATGGAGAAGTCAATTGTACCAAGCAGAAGCATTTGTGAAAGCTAGAGATTCGCCGAAGCCCGTGGATATTTGTTAACGTTTAAAGAGATGATTGATGCCCAGTTACATGAACGTGTACCTGGATCCTCCATTTGAAATTGAACAAACCTACTTCGGCTTATGTGCCAAATATTCATCCAAGAGCACGCAGTTAACTTCCTAGAAAGAATCTAGTCCTGTGCCTTGGAGGTTCACTCCCTCGTCCCACATTATCTATAGACCGATTCGACCTCTTGGATTACCTCACTCCTCTTCTCCTTGGATGATAACAAGCGATCAAATACTCTTTCCAGTCGGATCATGGCCTCGTCGGCAATTTGACAGTGGACAACAATTCTTCCTCCGAAAAGTTTAATTCCTTCTTCCCTACCCACTCGGATCGCTTCATCCACCGTGATGCCGCTGTAAGGCAGATCCAAACAGACCATATTGGTCTCAACCGGTCGAAGAGTTGCGCCACCGCGACCGACCCACATCTTCTCAATAGACTTGGCCTTCTCATGAGTTTCCCTCAGTCGACCACCTTCGCCATTCGGTCCTTTTCCGAAATTCTCCTCGACGGCCACACGAGCCGCAGATGAGATGATTCCGGCCTGTCGAATTCCCCCGCCAATACTCTTTCTCACCCATCGGCAGTGCTCGAGAGTCTTCTTCGGACCCACAATAATGCTCCCAATGGGGGCGGCCAGGCCTTTGGAGAAGCACATTTGGGCAGTGTCAAAGCACTCCAAATAATCGATTAGTGAGCCGGCCCCGGCAGCCACAGCCTCCCAAATTCTTGCGCCGTCCAGGTGCATCTTGATGTTGTTGGTGCGAGCAAATGCAGATATCTGACGGACCTCCTCCAGAGGAGTGATGACACCGGCTAGAGTGTTCTCCAGTGAGATGACGCGAGTCGGCGCAATGTGGATGTTGCTGCGAGTGTCTGCGTCCCGTTTGACATCCTCGAGGGTCAGATACTGCCTATTGGCCGGGACACAAGGTTGCATGTGCGCCTGAGACATAGAAGAGCAACCACCGGCCTCAGACTTCAAAATGTGAGATTGATGATGACAGAGAATGGCGTGCGGCGGATGTGTCAAAAGCGAGCGCAGGGCAATCTGGTTTCCCATCGTTCCGGACATGACCAGGAGACTGTCTTCCTTGCCTGTGAGGTTGGCCATGAACTTCTCAAAGTCTGTCGTCGTTGAATCCTCTTGATACACGTCGTCCATCAACGTCGATTGCGCAATAGCCTTCAGCATGGATAAAGTTGGCGTCGTTATAGTGTCAGTGCCGAAATCGTAGGCCGCAGGTCCAGCATCGCACCAAGAGCTTGACACTGAAATCTGCTTGGATGATTGAGTTCTTCCATGTTGGAAGGGGATGTTTCAATGCCACCCATGGCAAAAAATAAAGATTCAATTACTGTTCTCTTAAAAGTTGAGTCGCGTTAAAAAGATGTGGAAGAGGACCTCAAGTAAAACTATAATATTATAAATAATTTTTAATCAAGGTAAAAAAGTGATGTTCAGGATTCTCGCCCTGAATACCAATTTCCTGGAAGAATCATTATTAGATCGAATTGTCAAACGGCCTGCATCCTTACTCCGTTATCTCTTTTCTCCGCCCCGTTTTTCTCGGTATCAACAAATGAGAAGGTGGTCACTTAAAGTGGGGACTCCGTAGTCCGTAGTCCGTATTCCGTTGAGCCGTTGTATCTGGCAATTTATATGGGATTCCAAGGCAACAAACATAACAAAAACATGCAAACTAAACATACATCGGTGGATCCATATCCTGGATTATTTCCAACATCACATGCCTAGACATTCATCCTATGACTTGTTAAATACAGTTCCAAGGAAATCCAGCTGCGCCGACAAATTCTCTTCAAATTCGTTGTCGAAGTACAAATCAAAATGCTCCGAATCTTTTATAACGGCCACAGTCTTTGGTTCGCGAGCAGACGCAAAGGCTTCAAGTTGGGAGGACGTGGCCACGGTGGCGTCTTTTTCTGCAACCACCATCAGAAGCGGCGTGGGGGAAATTCGATGGATGAATGCCCGCGGCTCGAAGATAGAAATGTTAAAAACAGATTGCAACGTTACTTCCTTCTCCCATGATTGCTCACGTCGAGTTAGTTCTTTCAGGTAAGGGGCCACGTCAGGCTTTCCCATTAAGGCTCCCGAGTCGCCTCTCTCGGCGGACTCAGGTGTCTCTGGAATGACCTTGGTCATTGCGGGAGGGTGGCCAGACTTGATACTTTTCCGGTCGGCGTACATGGCTGGGAAATAAGTCTGTAGAAAGGGCCCAATGGACTCGCCAGACACAAACGGAACCTGCACCACAACCGCCGCGATACGCTTGTCGAAAGCTGCAGCAAGGATAACAATTCCACCACCCATGCTGCTACCCCAAAACACGATCTTGGTCGGTTCCACTTCCGGTAGCGAAGCCACATAATCAAAGGCATCGGAATAGTCTAGCGCTTGTCTAGTGGGATCGGTTTCGTTGCGCGGAAGACCGTCGCTCGACCCCCAGTTGCGGTGGTCATATATAAGCACTGCGTAACCTGCGTCACGGAAACGCTCAGCAAAATCGGGGAGGAATTGCTCTTTGAGACCTGAAAACTACACAGAACAATATCTTAGCCACATTGACTTTAACGACAGGAACATTGAGGGAGAGGCGTACCCCATGGGTCATAATGATGCACGGCATCTTTTCGTCTCCAATAGGTGCATAGAAGAAGCCTCGTAACGTAATCCCGTCGACGGTACGAAACTCAACATCTCTTTGGAGAGCTTGGGGAGGGGCCATCTTGAGAAATAGACAATAGTACAAGACTTGGTTGTACTCAATAGTGGTAAGACTTTCATGCGAAGTGAGGCCACTATATATATGGTGATCACCGGTATTCTGTTTGGTTTTCGTAACACCGGCTACCTCGGATAGAGTCCATCCAAGCCCCCACCACTGGAATTCTGTTACCTCGAATACAATATTCTGTGTAACTTGGCAGTGTGCCTTGGGGGTATCACCTAAAAATAGTGGCATCTAGTGGATGGGATTCTAGGAGAGTTGTACAACGAGGGCAAGACGCAGCCGTGGGGCTAGGCGCAAATCTCGCAACTCCCACAAAGGAGGGCCATGCTACAACAAGCTACTGCTGGTAATTACCGTCATCAAGACGGGCGCAGGGCCGTTGATCGACCTACTTCGGTGGTCTTAGATGAGCGGAGACCGTCTAGAGCCTAAGATAACAAAAATGGTGGTAATGTTAAAGAAAACCCAGAAGACAAAGGAAATCATGTGCGGTTCAGCCGTATCCTGAGTCAAGGACGCTAGCTTCTCTCCATTTCACTCTCTGCAGAGTACTACGCGGCTTCGGCGCTGCCCCGCCTCCTGAACACCGTATCTAGTCACCCGAAGGCAAAATATCAGTATCTGACGGTTACATGTGAGATAGCCAAGGAATCGCCCAGGTTTCTTATCAGAGTTAAGCTGTTCATCAAAGCGGGAGGTCCGTTCCCACTAATTTTACCTAAACATAGCTCCCAAATTAGTATCATAGAATAGATATCATATCCAAAAGGCCAAAAAGACCATAGGTTTGATCAAAGCGGCAGACTGGCAATCCGAATTTCTACTCTCAGGGTTAAATTGTGGCAGGTAATACGATGGGTAGGTACCCAAATGAATGGGAAGAACGCCCACCGAAGCCGGAATAAACCCACGAGCCGGAATAAACCCACAGGCCGGAATTAAACCCACAAGCCGGAATTAAACCCACAAGCCGGAATAAACCCACAAGCCGAAATAAACCCACAAGCCGAAATAAACCCACAAGCCGGAATAAACCCACAAAACCCGGAACAAAACCCGCAAGCTAGAAGAAAACCCACATCTGCCTGCCTTAGCTCTGCTATCTACCTCACCTATTGCGCAACATGTCAGGCTCGTCAAGTAACTCCACCAGATCCCGCTTTGCGTGTGAAACATGCGGGAAAACATACTCGAGTCGGAGTCATCTAAGTCGTCACGAAACCACTCGTACAACACCCGCCTCCTTCTCTTGTCCGTGCGTTAATCCTTGGCAGATACAGACTCTCTTTCCGTACCTTGCCCGTCCTGCTCTAAAGCATTCGCCAGGAGGTAAGCTCCTCTGTCATAATCTAGCATATCGTTTCTTTAACCAGAGATAGGGACGTGGTTCGTCGACATATGCAGAGCTGTGTCAAGAGTGCTCAAGAAATCTATATACCAGCTAAACGACGCGGGAAGAAACCTCATGCATGTGACAATTGTTCACGGAAGAGGGTTTCATGCGACTCAGCAACACCGTGCTCGCGATGCCTCTCTCGCCGCCAGCAGTGCTCGTACCAGAGAATTAAGATCCGAGAATCGCCTCTACACACGACAGACGGAACTAGTTCGACCAGGATAACTTGGCTGCTGAAGTTCACTGACCCATCTGCATTTGGAACTTCTGAAGCAATTGAAGGAGAGGGGTTTCCTAGAGATCAGTCAAGCGACATGCCGTGGCTCTCGATGTTAGACTGGCTGGAGCCAACATCAGAGAACGAAGCCTCATATGCACCTTGGCTAACAGCACTTCTCCCGAGTGTCACGACGGGATTTTCAGAGGCCTCATCATTGAAATCCATAAGCTCGCCAGTGCTCAGTAAGCGGGGCGAGGAGTTGGTTGCCCAATTATCGGAGACGCATCAAGCCATGGCACTACGCAATGCTACATATCTGCCAGAATTTGATATCTCTCTAGCAGAGTCCGTCTTTACCGTTACTAATCTCGAATACTTTCTTGGGGTCTATGCCTATTCGATCCGGTCATATCATCCTATTCTTCACATACCGACCTTTAGCTATGAGCAGGTTTCGCTACCTCTTTTTCTGGCTATAATCCTCTTAGGGGCCCTCTATTCTCCACCTATGGATCACGCCGTCTCAGCCCGACTATTTTTCCACATTTCGGAGGAGTATATCTTCAATCACCCAACCTTCAGGCAGTTGCTCCTCGGAAGCAATACGCCCAAGGAACCGATAATCGAGACCATCGAGATTCTGCAGGCTGCCTTGACTATACTCGTTATCCAGAGTAGCATCAACAATCAATCCACTCGTCGTCGAATTCGAGTGGAGAAAAATCCCCTTTTCAATGCTGCGGTCCGATTGTCTGGCGTTCTCCGGATGAAGCATCGAATCTCCATGACCGATTACACTGCTAAGGATTGGGCACTATTTGTTCACCACGAAAGCTGTATCCGGTAACTGAGATTGAAGTCTGTCTACTGTCCTTAGCTAATGAGAGATGCAGCCTAGCACATTGGACTCAGATCTATACCAGCCTTTTGGCGGGCGCACTCAACAGTAATCCACTAATTTCTGTGTCTGAAATGATTGGGGATATGCCTTGCCGGGAGGAGCTTTTTGAAGCAGAGACAGCTCAAAAGTTTGAGCAATTATTGTCGCTGGAATCCGCTGGAAGTCCGTCTAAATCATTAGCAGATTTTATCTTCCTTCTGCTCTCAGATGCCTACCCAGGACCAGAGGATGAATCATTCAGCCAGATCACACCCAATGATTTGTTCATTATGATTAGTGGTAAGTCATGCCCAGTCCTACAGCTCGAGCCGATACTCATCCTATTCTTAGCTCTAGGCTTGATTGTGTCAGTTGCGAAGGCAAATTGTCTCACTCCCACATTCTCCAACGCGCTACACCGTGCTTGTGCGCGATGGAAAGCACTATGGGATATAGCGGTGGCAAAAGTCGAAGACCCTGCCACTCAGCCTGGATTCGCGAAGTATGCAATAGAATTATGGTGGTTTGCGCTAATTATTATAAGGGTGGCTCGTTCTGGGGATCGGACATCTGATTATATGAGCGGCATGGCGGTCGACTCTCTAACCATCGTGAATAAGTTTCTATCTCAATATAGTGGCTTGGGAAATTTGATATAAAGATTGTTATAACAAATGGCTTGCTCGCCGCCACTGATATGTATTACGAATTCATTTACTACCCCAGTAAAGGTAGATTAGCAAACCCTCTCGCTGATTCGGTTGGTTCCAAAAGCCTGCTTACAGGAATGCGGCCTTTGGGCGGTCCTTTTTCCGTGCCCCTTGCCCCCTACAAGTCAACAGTAGCACATGAGTATACGTTCCAGTCCTCTAGGAATTTTTCTTGCCATCTGCAATATGAAAGCTTCTTGAACTAGTCGACAGATGATTATCAAATACCTCCGAGCAACTTCAGTCCCACAGCACTATAGTGAGCAATCCACCAACGAAACCAGGATTTTCCGTACTGTTATTCTCCACGGGGTGCTCTTGAAATGGCGACTGGACCAACATGCGACCCATTACCTATGGAACAGAGGGCCTTGCAAATGGAGAATCCACAAATGGAACTTGCAGTAGAACTTTCGAACTCTCTTCTAGGTTTCCTGGATAGCGGATGAAAAGATCCTAGAGTATATATCAGCAAGAGACACTTTACATAAGGGCAAGATGCTCGGTTTATATTGCACATTTGAGCAGACAGGGGAACTGTGCCTGTAGTCCGTCGAGATCTTGCATTGCAGAGTTATTGTAGATGGATACAGACTAAGTCTACATTGTATACCCTGCTTCGTGGAGGATCCAATGAGGGAATGGTAGGTGTGCCTTTGGTTCTGCTTATTTCTCGTGATCTGTACTAGATGCGTCCTTTATGCCAAACTCTCAGGGGATGTCAATGATATCAAATGGTAAGGACTAGGAACGCTGGATAGTTTCTCTGGTCTCCTAGCCACAATCTTCCCTTGGGCAAATGATAGATGACTAATAAACCAGGTCATTGAACCATCATCTTTGTGGTGCTCTTATGAAAGTGGTGAGTGGATTATCATACAACTGGAAGTTTTAGTATGTGTGCAGTTTGGAGCCCATATATCTGTCGTGTGAGGGTCTACATTAGTGTAACAAGGATCCGGTCCTGGGTTAGTCATTGCGGCCACTAGACTACCACCAGAATAATCAGGGAAATATGTCGGTGCGTGCTCATATAGTGATTCGTGATCGGTTCGAAGTGCCCAGGGATTCCTCATGTCAGCAGCTGCCCTTACGGAAACGGGGCACAGGTATCCGGAAATCGGAAAGTGCAAGAAGAGATACAATGGACTCATCAATTCAATATTACCTAGGCCCTATGGTATTTGAGCAGCATGCCAGTCTCCAACCTTGAGCCCCAGCCCTGAGCCAACTATCTAGGGATCCACTCTTCCGCGCGTCCCGTCTGTATCGGCTCGGGGTCCCCCTCCTCCTACTCTTTTCTACTTTCTCTTAGGTCCCTCTTCTCTCTCCCCCAAGGTCTACTATATTCATACGTACTACATCTTACATACCGTACTAATCTACGGATGGACCATGGTACTCATGCCTACAATCATGAAATCCGAGAATGCAGGCACCTCCAGCTCCGACAAACTACTTTCTATCAGACAGGTGGAAGGAATGATTGCCGATGGGCATTCAATCATCATCTTGGACCACAAAGTCCTTAAGCTCGACGCATGGATGAAGTATCATCCCGGAGGCAATATGTCAATCAAACATATGGTTGGCAAGGATGCCACCAGCGAAGTCACCGTGTCAGAACTGATTCCCCGCTCATAATTGGAAGTCTCAGCGCTGATTAGGACCTGACAGATTCCACTCGGAAAAAACACTTAGCACCATGGCCCGATTCCAAATTGGGAGGATTGAGGGACGCTGGGAGGACTTCGTCCCCCCTATCCGAGGAGGCCAATTTCGACATCACGTTGAACTAGGTGCCAAGGAACGGAATGAAACAACCGTCAGCCCTGTGTCACCGTGCATCCATGCAGAGAGGGAGGTCAAACACCAAGGCCACGTGTGTCCCACCTTGCACCCAATCCCAGATTCCAGCAGCCAGAGTGAACTCGCCTTTCTCGATAGTCTGTCAAAGGAGGAAATTGTGCTTAATACCAACAAGTACCCCGCACTGGATACGGACACTCAGCATGAGGTCACCAAGGAATATCGCCGTCTTCATAACCAAATTCGGGTCGAGGGATTGTACAAGTGCAACTATACCGCTTATGCGTGGGAGTTGGTCCGTTGCTCCTTGCTGTTTGGTCTTATGTTGTTTTTCCTTCGCACTGGGTGGTACTGCATGAGTGCCATGTGGCTCGGCTGGTTTTGGTCGCAGCTGGTTTTCGTTGCCCACGATGCCGGTCATATGGGTATCACGCACAGCTTCACAGTCGATAGCATGATTGGTATGATTATCGCTGCCCCGATTGGGGGGCTTTCACTTGGTTGGTGGAAGCGTACCCATAATGTACACCATATTGTAACCAATGCCCCGGAACACGACCCTGATAACCAACACCTGCCTTTTTTTGCCGTGAATCACCGGTTTCTTGGTGGTTTGTTTTCGACCTATCATGAGCGTTTCATGTCTTATGATGGCCTGGGCAAGATCTTAGTCCCCTACCAGGCATTCCTCTACTACCCCGTGTTGATGTTCGGTCGTTTTAATCTGTACGTCCAGTCATGGATCTTCCTTATCCAGGGCCAAGGGCCCCAGAAGGGTGTTGCGTGGTGGCATCGGTGGTTTGAACTCGCGGGCAATTTGGTTTTCTGGTACTGGTTTGGGTACCTTGTCGTCTACAAATCCATCCCCTCCGCTTGTGACCGATTTGTCTTTGTTATGGTCAGCCACATGGTTACCATGCCGCTGCATGTGCAGTTCACCTTATCCCACTTCGCCATGTCTACCGCTGATCTTGGCCCCACTGAATCATTTCCTCAAAAGATGCTGCGCACTACCATGGACATTGACTGCCCTGAATGGCTCGACTTTTTCCACGGAGGTCTTCAATTCCAGGCCATTCACCATTTGTTCCCCAGAATCCCGCGGCACAATTTACGGAGAACCCAGAAGCTGGTGTTACAATTCTGCAAGGACGTCGGTATACCTTATGCACTGTATGGGTTTGTAGGTGGCAATAAAAAGGTCTTGGGAAGCTTGGCTGAGGTGAGTCGACAGGCGGCTATTCTAGCCGATTGCCAGCGAACTATCTCCGAAAGGGGCGATCTTATCTACGGCCACTGATTCCATTCATGCGGCCGCCGTGGATGTAATTTCGGTGAATCTGCAATGTGCCAGATCTTATACAGTCGTTGAATTTAATAAATCCGGTTCATGTACTTAACCGAACATGTAGTTACTTTATTCAGGTTATTGCGTATAAATTTTAATCTGGTATAGTTCTAGATGATGTCTATCTCAGGGCTGCTTTTCGTAGACTGTTCTCATCCGAGTCACAGCTGTAAGCTTGTAAATTCCTGATCTATGTTCCTAGAGCAATCTAGAGTTTCATACGAAAAGAAACCCCATCTATCTAGGTGAATTTTTAAGTGTGCAGAAAATGAGATAACCTCCCGGCACCGTCAAATTACAGATATTAGAGCTATAGTCGATGACTACGTACAATCTCCATACAAAATTTGGACTAATGTCAATCTAAAACTTCTGGTGTGCATCTGAACTAATCGCTTCGCATGCAACAGATATCCTCAGCCTCAGATAAACCATAGTCTGGTTTCTCGCGACCAATGGGTGTATATCTGATCTGATATTGAAAATTCAGAACAGACAGAGCATACTGACGTCGTTAACTGTATCCGTATCGATTGGCCCACGAGAGAAAATCGAAGTATATTGAAAACCATCTTCAAATAGAATTTGTCCCAGATAAGTACATTTGATCTGCCTCTTATAAGATGATCCAACTTTCTTTCCCTGTTCTCCTTCCCGCCCTCCTCGTGTTTTAAGTCGAACTGAGCTCGCACATTTATAGCAAGTAAGCTGCTGCCTATTGCAATACACAAAAACTACAATAATATACATCAATGGCTGAACGCGTGGGTAATAAGGAGGGAAAGGTCGAGGCTTTGACTGGAGTTTTTAAAGGTAGCATGGATAAGCTGCATGCTGTTTGGAACCAATATAACATCTTTCACCCTTGCAAGGTCATGCCCAAGGTTTCGGAGAATATATAGGGCAATAATGCACACCTTGAAAGATACGGGAAGCTCATGCAGCATCCGCCATAGGAACGGGCTTCAGCATCCTCGTAACCTGTTCGCCAGCGCGGACGATGCGCTGTCCCATCCCGTCGCGGATGTATTCAGAGGTTTCCTCTTTCTGGGCTCGCTTCCAGATCTCGACCTCGCATCCACCCCGTATCACGCCTACCCGCATAGTTGACAGCAAGTTGTGCGCTGCGTTTGAGTGGCAGTAGACTCCGCCATTGAACATGGCGGTGGCATCCTTGCCAATACCCGATCTGATCATGAGTTTGCCACCGGGGTGGTCCTTGATGAAGTCGGTCACATCGTGGACTACACCGGCAATAACCAATAGTCCGCGGCCCTTCTGGACTTGCTCAATGTATTCGTTCCATTCCATCACGGGCAGCTGGTAGAGCGGGACACCCCAGTCCAGCTTGGCGCGCTTTTGGTCGAGCTTTTTCTGGAGCTGCTGGACACGGCCCTTCTCAATCTCAGTCGCACGGAACTGCTTCAGGTCGTAGGCCAGTCCCAGCTGCTTCCAAATCCAGATGGACCATTTGGTCGGGTCGTACTGGTACCACTCGATGGCATTGCGGTAGTCCGAGGGGAACTCGTGGTGAAAGTTGTGATACCCCTCTCCAAGGGTGGCTAGGGCGGTGATGACATGATCACGAGGCGAGTTACGATCGTCAAACGGCTGGTCGCCGAGCCAGTGGGCCACAGAGTTCACACAGAAAGTCGCCTGCTGCACGAAAAAGATTCGTAAGATACCCGCGTAGATGATGCCACCCCACCAGTCACCCCAGCCAAAGCCTGCCACGAGCATAGGCAAGGCTAAACTCATGAACAAGACGATCTTAAGGTAGTTCCGGTGCTGCCACACTACGACGGGGTCCTCGTTCAGGTCAGTGATGTCAGTGCGGCCGATGCGCTTAGGATTCTGCTTCATTACCATCCAACCGATGTGCGAGTAGAGCAGTCCCTTCCGGACGGAGTAGGGGTCTTTCTCAGTATCGGTGTAACGATGGTGGGCGCGGTGGTCACGAGCCCACCAGCGGATAGAACCTTGAACAGAACCACCACCCACGGCGGCGAGCCAGATCCGCAGAGGAAGGCGAGCGGAATAGGAGCAGTGAGCCCATAAACGATGGTATCCTGCCACCCAAATGTGAGCATCTCGTTGACAAAATTTTGATGACGATGAAGAGTGGAACTGAACGCACCTGCTGTAATGCCCATGCCGGTGATGAAGTAGTAGATGACCGCCCAGACGGCCGTTTTGGTCTGTAATGGAACCCAGAACGCCTGAACGCAAGCATATAGATGGATGCCGATGACGAAGAAGACATTCAGCCAGTTGACATGCTTGTGCCAGTTATTCCTTGTGAAAGCCGTCTCAGTGATATGTACTTTTTTGCTGTCGCCAGCGAGAGGCCGGGAAGCGTCTGCTGTGTTTGTGTGCATATTGTGAGATCTTTTCGTGGCGAATCTCCTCAATATGACGACATGAGACTATTTTAAAGTTGTCTCGGCAGCGAGGAGGTCCGTGGTGGTAAAAGAAAAAAAATGGAAAGGGTTGGAAAAGGTCTAGTAACAGACTATCGACCAGTGCACACTTGGTATGCTGAGGTCGGGCGAAGGAAACGTTGGGATTTACTCAACTTCACGAGTGGCTCGCCTAGGGTTCCACCCTTGATGGTTGGGGGAAGAAGTAGTCGGCGGAAAGCAAGGAGACAGATGGTCTGACGGATCAACGAGGGCGTGAAGAGACAGCCGAGCAGGGAAGGAAGGCTATCGATCATAAGATCCCGAGGTTGAGAAGAGAAATCCTTGTTCAACAAGGCTTGTGTTGTACACGAAGCCTAAAAGAAGTGGCTGCAGTGAGCAAGGGAACGTCAACGTTCCATACTGAAGCTAGGTATCTTGTTGGGCCACCTCTGGTTTGCTAGCCACTCCTGGCCAAACTTCAGGTTGCTGTCACCCTCTCGCTCAACGTTCTTTCTTGTACCTCTGTTGAACCTCCGGGCCTTGCTAAAGTCAAGCTCCGGGACGCCGATAAGTCCGACGCAGCGTGAAAGCCTGAATAGGTAGGCACTTGGCTCAATGTCTCAACATTCTTATTATTATTGTTTATGCCAGTGACCAAATGACACCGGTAGGTTCTTCCCCCTCTCATAGGCCTAGCCAGGTCGTAGTTTCTATTCTGTAACTCATCTACCATTCGTAGGTCCACAGTTCCATGGCCAACCTGAAGGCGACGAATTTGTTGCTAGTAGAATTCCGGATACTAATTGTGAGAATTCAAGTCGTTTTTAAGCCTTGGTGGTTTGACCACAAGTTCTGATCAAGGATATCCAACCTTGGAGATGCCAGCTTTCACTCAGATTGTTACGGTACCCTGAGACTGCGATCCCTCCTGTCTCCACTCCTCGTCAAACACCGAGCACTGCGTATGGCTCCGGCAGGGAAGATAATGTTGACTTCGGACCAAGGCCGAGGACATTAATGTTATCTAGTTACTGTTTCTTCATTTCTCTTTTACTTTTCTCTTTTTGTCTTCGTGTTCATGGCGTCTAGAGAAACGGGCAGAGTGACTACCATGGTCGAGAAAATGTTATCGGCGAATCGGTGTTTGGTCGTAAAACGAAGGCGAAAACGACATCAAGACCCATTGCCCTATCACCTGAGGAAATAACAACCCAACTTACGAAAATGAACTTCTCAAGTACCACTACATAATATATCTAGTGAAACCGCGCACTGCAGTAGTGTTGTAGGGCATTGTATTGACAACAACATCCACATCGTCCTCAGGACGATGTTGACGAGTCGTTCCCTTCCGTCCAGGGCACCTCGACATCGAGGGCGTGTGCCACCCTTGCCGCAGAGGCGAGACACCCCTCCAGCATGACCATCCCATCCCAGCACCAACCACCAACCAGCCAGACGTTTCCATCACCATTTTGCCAGAGCTGGCTCTTTTCATCCCCAGACTGTGTCCTGTTGAAGATATGATTGATAATTTGTCTGCTGGAGGATGACCGCAAAACGCGAGTGAACCTGACTGTGTGCACGATCTTCTCTGGGTCAATCGGAGCGATGGGACAAGTTGTAATAAGAGCGAATGAAGGATGTTCATGAATTGACTCCGTTGCCGTAGCATTTGAGCGCATATGGATTGGCTGAGGTGCTGATTCTCCGGCATTCAAGGACATGTGCGTCCAGAGATATTTACTGGAATCAAGGATCTTGGAAAAGTCGCGGTGGACAACTGATTGAACGGTTGTTGTAGGCACGGCTGCCATTGCGCTTTGGAGAGGCTGGAAGATCGCGCCAACGACATCAGGCGTTACGCCCAGGATAACATGGTCAAATAGCTCCCAGCTGCTCTGGCCATTGTGGGTGTCTGTCCAGCTCACTTGCACTTTTGTTCCAACATTCTCGACCGCCGTGACTTTTGTGCCAAGCCTATACGTCAGGTCTTCCGACAGCTTTTTCTGGACGCGATGCACACCACCAAGAACAGTGTAGTGTTTTTTACGGAAAGTTCTCCTCTCGTAATCGACTACATCGATAGCAGGGAAATCCATCAGTGCGTCATGTGAGCAGGTCGTTACGCTCGACATGAGCGGCAGCAAGTAATTTTTCACGTAATACCCTGGCAGTCTAATCCTCTCCAGATACCAACGGAGAGGTTCCTCCTCGCCAGATAACTCCGCGGTCTTGGGCGTTACGAAGAAGCAACAAGCCGTGAACCAATAATAACACATTGCCAGATAGCACACCTCGACCAGCCACCTGGCCCGTGATAGGCCTTCCGGGCGTAGGGGTGGCATTTGGTGGTTATTCGAAGAATGAATGTAGTACGGGGAGGCTTGTTTGGTGGCGGTGTCCGATAAAGCCGATAGGGAGTAAACAAACCGCGGTGAGCCGTATTCGATGCCAAAATAATCGTACATTCGCTTTAAACCCTCGTAGTATCCGTCGGCGAATGCGCGCATGGGAAGATCGAGCCGTTCTAACTTTTCGCCTCTGCCATTCTGGTCTGAGAGGGTGTGTGATGCGGAGTCAAGGGAAAGTTTGTCTTGCTGGATGTTTTTGGTGCGATTAGCTATATTTTGCTCGCGCTGTCACGGATCAGGATGAGTTTACTTTTTCGAACACTTCCACCTCGAATCTTCTGCGAGTGTCATTTCTTAGCATGTATGCGGTGACGAGCCCAGCCATCCCCGTGCCAATAATGGCAACATATTTGCGTCGCGGTTCAATTGTCGCCATAGTAGAGGAACTATTAGCTGTCGTGGTTTACCGTTTCGGGAGAGGGAGGGGTATATGGCCTTCCAGTGATCGAGTGATCTTGGGTTTTGACCAATGGTGGTGAAGAAAGAAGTCGTACTACCGTCTATCGGCAATCAGGGAGATTGTGATGAACAGAAAAGAAACGAAAACGAACGGAGAAGCTATAATGGCAGACCAATGAAGGGTTGGCAGTTGGGACGATCAGAGGAAGAAAAGGTTGGGAGTATTCAACAACGCCCGTCTCTCACTCAAGGGTTCCACCGAGGGTGACGGTTGGGAGAAGAAGCAATCTGCGGGAAGGCGGTACAGAAATAGCTTGACTCAATCAGCGCATGCCGGGGCAGCCGGGCAGCCGATTGATCGTACGACATTAAGATGGAAAGAAAAATTGTGCATTTATCATTGGCTATGAACCACAACGGAAGTGGTCGCACTGATGCTAACCAAACGCCAAAGGACACTACTGAAAACATGTGCCATGTTGGACGACCAGTGAATTCATAGCCACTCCCGGCCAAACTGTGCCGTTTCGAACTTCTCTCGCTCAACGTTCTTCCGTTGTACATTTCTTAGATCTCTGGCATTTTCTCAAGTCGATCATCGACAGAGCTTTATCTACTAACTCATATGAACGGTCCACATCAGAAGACTTGCATGAATGAAAGAATGGCTTTGGTTTTGACGAGTCTATAATTTATATATGCCTAGGGAAGAAGAAAGCAATAAACGTCAGAATGTTGTAATAAGGAAATGGCTCGGCGACGAGCTTCCGGGCTATATATCTACTGGAAGTCTTGAGGGCTGATGCCTGTTTGGACCGCTCACAGCACTTGAGGAGTGCTGGGGTGAATAGCTATGCTGTAGACGTGGTACAGAAATCACCAATATGAGGTAAATCTCATACACTCCCTCCCGCCACTACTGCTGCACCTGTGGGAGGGTCCAATAGGGGCGGGCCTAAACGGCCCAAATCAGAATCCCCTTTGTCCAACGGAGTAACTGAAAGCTTGGTGTACGCGTAATGATCAAGGCGTGACAGTAATTATTCTCAGAGCGGATAACTGCGGGCTTACATCATATCGGCGATTGTTAAAGGCGATCAAACACCGAATGTGACTTGCATCGGCCTACGATGACACCAAAGTTTATTAACAGAAGAAAAGGCTTCCATGTTCTTCCAATCGTACGATTGCCATTTGGTTCTATCGATAATATATGCAGCCCCTTAATATAAAAACTATTAGGATCTTGGGGTGCACATGTGGTTTTGTGTCTGAAAGTGAGGCGTGATCTGTACTTTCGTACGATGAGTGTCACAGCATCCTTCATCGAATTAAATGCCATATTACGTTGTTGACCGCTGACGAAGGATATGCCTAACTGAAGTAAGATCCTATAGTTATTGGCTGGTTTTTCGTTACCCACGGGTATTGTCTCATTTGCAGATCTCGCCTCGTAAATTCGCACTTTACTATTCTCGTATTCTCGTATTCTCGTATTCTTGTAATCCCGCCATCATCAATTTGAGTTTCAGCCTGATCCCGAGAAACTGTCTGGAAAGGCAGGAAGGGAAAGCCAACAAAAAAACTTAAATAGCACCGGATAACAAGGTGCGGTTGAAACATAAGCCAATATGTGGATTACGCTTGTAATTCCTCCGGACATTGCATAACGAATGCCGCAAGACCCTAGGTAGCGGCAGCGGAACGGATTTCTAGTTGCACCGATATTGACTCGGACTCAACGGAAGCCAGAAGGGGAATTCCAGTCGTTCTACCTCTCCCTCCCCCTTCCTCCCCACTAATAAATCTTAGGCGGTTATGTTTATTTAAACTAAGTAAATTCTCCAAAATAAATATCCGACAAAGACCCGTCAAATCCTTAAAATGGGTGACATCCAACTTCGCAACATCACTACTCAGAGTGAACTGACTCCATTGTGCTCCATTGCAGCAGAATCCTGGCTCGTGGATCCCCTTTTCAACTGGGTGGTGCCTGGTCTTCATGAGTACCCCGATGATTTCCTAACATTGTGGAAATACATTCTCAAAACGGAATTTAGGAGTACCGGTCGACATATCATTGTAGCTGAAAGTCCTGGTGCCAATGGCTACGCGGCTGTCGGATTTGCGGTATGGGAGCGATCGAGTGCACCGACCAACATGGAAGAACGATTTAGTGTCCGAACATTCAAAAACAGTATGCAGATATTCCTTTCTTATTACCTGGCCATGCTAACTAAAATGACTAGGAATTCTACTTCTCGGTCTCAAATTCTGGATTGCTTGCCAATACATAGCCCGCATTTGCCACAAGACTTTTTCACTGTCAAGACTCCAAAATTTGACTGAAGAACTCGAGAGGGTCCGTGGTCCACAGCCCATCGAAAAGTGGCATTTACAATTTCTTGGTGTTTCACCTCGCTTCCAGAGACGGGGTGTCGGCAAAGAACTTTTGCAATGGGGCATAGACAAGGCTGACCAGGAACATACTCCAATTTATCTTGAAGCGACTTCGTTTGGGCAGCCTCTATATGAGTCATTTGGGTTTGTCCTTATAGACTGGATGACCTTGGATGATGGCAGAATTAGCCAGGCAGTGATGAGAAGAGAGCCAACGACTGTAATTAGACGAAGTAACGCCAGAATGCAGGAAATTCACGAAACCTGTGTGTAGGGCGCAGGCAAAAATGGATCCCGCCCGGCCCAAAATCTGTTTTGTTTTCCCGCAGACATGAGGCAAAGGTGTGTCAAGGCTCTCCAGCACCGTTATATGACTAAGTGACGCTATTCCGGATTAAGAAATAATGTCGTACAATGGGCCAGATCAGCACTAAACAAGCAGCAAGCTTAACCCAATTTAAATTTGCGCCCTTTAGCCTTTTCAAGTCTGGCTCGGTCTATTTGT
This sequence comes from Penicillium frequentans, assembly GCA_028828275.1. Lineage (NCBI taxonomy): Eukaryota > Fungi > Ascomycota > Eurotiomycetes > Eurotiales > Aspergillaceae > Penicillium > Penicillium frequentans. The sequence goes on along the minus strand of JAQIZY010000003.1, from coordinate 761,253 downwards.
TGGGATATCCACAGCTTGCGAGACCCACATCTTGCGAGGCCCGCAACCTTAATCGACTACTGATAATAGTAATAAAATACAAAATATATTACCGCTAAGTTGTCTGTGGTGACGGCGAATTACGCGATGCGGTTTATCGTGACTATTTGGGGAAAGATTCCTTTTACTGTTTGGCATCTGTTAGACAAAAACGGGGGCACCCCGTGTCATAGACACGGTCAAACGGATATATGAGACAGGACTATTCAGGTGCTCCAACAACATGCCTGTGCTACAGCAGCTACAGCAGCTACAGCAGCTGTTTCCGTCTTTCTGCTACTCATTTCTCCTCATTTTGTCGGTGAGACATTTATTTATTGATTCGCGTCTCCGGCACCGCCACCATATTTTCGTCCGTGCGAAACCGTCGGTTGTGTGCGATCCTTGGGGCAGGTTTCCGCGAGATTCCGGCGTCCTGTTTCTTCATACTTTCACTGGTTCGGTTCTGATACTGTAAGGGTGGTTGACTTCTCGGCTTTGGATGAGTGCGCCCGCCTCATTTCCAAGCTAAGGAAGGGTTGCGTGCTGACATTTTAGGCTGATAGCAGTAGTATGCGCTCATTGGAATTTATGTCGTGTATCAGGTAGACACATCAACCCATAATCTAATGCACAAAATCTACGGGGAGAAAAAGCCGAGGTAGGCGACATGAACCTTACGGTGACTCAACATGGATGCCACCAGTAGTCATGAGGAAGGGGCAGGCGGCTTGCGATCATATTAGGATAGGGGAGCTTGAGCAGACGAGATATGTGCTCGCTTCGCATACGACTCGAGTGACAGGAATATGAGGGCGTCCTGCTGTACGATCCGAGTCAGCAAGGCTTGATCCAATTGAACGGGTTGCGATTGTAGGTTACCTGTTCGTGAAGAGTCCCCAGAGTGTACGCTCGAGACGACGAGACGATCAATTAGCCTCGTGATCATGTCAGCTTACCAGCTAGATTCACATACAATTCTCTTCGGCGGTGCAGTCATAGTTCATCCAGCCGGAAATAGCCAAGTATGTTGTATTCAGGTTCGTCGCGCTCTCCGGCTGTCGCTTCAGAAAAGTCGCGCTTGGGTGCACCGGGCATTTTTCCGAGGCGGCGAAAAGCGCATGACGAACCCAACTGAGAACAGAAACTGTACGGTCGTATTGGGAGAATGCTTCGCGATGCGGACGGCCAGAGGTTCAGTCACTCCGCCGTTCATAGTGTGAAGGCGGTGAGGACGAGGGCAGAAGACGGCAGAGCACGAGGAGCACGCGTCGTAGTGCCTGCCATTTCGGTCTCCCCGCTATATCCCTGATCCGGCAGAAAGAGGTCACTAGCCAGACTAGGGTTCACGTGTGGTGATAGGTGCTCCTACAATGCCTGAAAATCTGTAATGATGTTCGTGTCTTGAGGCACATGACTTGGCACAAATAATCGGACCCGGCGCAACAGGAGGTGTGATAACTCACTCACCTTATCATGAAGAACGGACGTCTCAAACTTCTGCACAACTTATCTCGCAATTGCATGTCCGCACCCTATTGTTGGCCTGCTGCTTTAATTCGCAATGTTTCACCAAGGGCATGCTGCATGGTTTGAAGCGACGGCCCCAGAAATGGTGTGTAAACCATGGCTTTGCGCGGAGCACTGACGGGGGTGCTGGATCCTCGGGGGCTCATGGTGGTGTGCTGTCAACGGTTTCCTGCCCATCATTAGCTTGCAGATCGGAGAGACATTTCATCACTCACATGTTCCAGTGGTCAAGACCAAGACAAAGAGACGGCAAAGAGCGCTCGTGTATATTAGTCGAATATGCACGAATCTGGTGAGATCGCATCGTCTTCAGAATCAGTAGAATTCCAGACAGGTCAGGCTGAGATGTACATACCTGCCACATGAAATATTCGCGCTTTTGCCTCGGGGGTTCCTCTAGAGCCGGTAACGACAGTGGATCAGCTCAGTCGGGCTGTTATAGATGCTCGCACACAAAAGACACTTTAACCAGCCAACCCAAAGGATGTCTTGTCTCTTTGATAGGCTGGGGGTAGAGGACGTATTTATAGAGTTCTCGGCTCATCCTATCACTTACGTGCTCTGCTTGCTAGCAAACGTTGAAGGACACGGGTGCCTATCCTAAATGAGGTCTGTTGAAGCCCATGCCTTCATTTTTACCGCTACTTCCAGCAACATCCTTGGTACCCTTTTTAGATGCCCACTGAGACAGACGAGATAGAGTCATGTTGAGAAACAGTGATGCTGAGTCGGTCAAGGACTGTTGGCCGACGATCAAATCCTCCATGGTCTACTAAATTGAAGCCTTGTGTGTGTGTCCCTTAATGGGCAATGTCGCGATTACCTTACGAATACTGCATGAAACCGGGTCTATAGATGATCCGTCGGCATAGCTTATGTAACTAGAATGGACCCATAAATAGTGAGAAATAGGGGTAATGGAAATACAGAGTCATTGACATCTCCAATTGGCCGGATACAGGACAAATCGTGACGAGCAAGATATGCCTGAGGCCACAAAGATCCAAACCCCGCGTACGCTTTGGGATCACACTTACTGAGGGGGTTCCTTATTCCTGTAACTGCCTCCAGTGAGGCAATTGCACGTCTCTGCGGCATCTCATCATCTCTCACGTAGTCAAGAGTCAATTTCCTCTCCCAACCCAAAACCCCTCATATATATAGAGCCTACTACAATATACAACACATTGCTTCCCGCGGGCGAGGCCATCTCTGATGCTACGGTCTAACGCTTTAACGCATAAGACGGTTTTGGAAACTTGAGTTATGTAAGGACTTTAAATATATGACAAAACAACGCTCCAAAAGAGAAAGTGTTTACTGTGTGTAGCTGCAGCCGTTGGGATTGGAGGTCTCCTCAACACGGGCAGCAATGCCAACGCAGTCCGTGTTACCAGCAGGGTTGGAAACACCAGCAGAGGCCCAAATGCTCCAGGCACCGTCAATGCTGTTGGGGCAGGCAATCAGGTCGTTGCCTCCAAACTGAAGGTGGCCGTCCTTCGCAGTCCAGCCCTTGCGCTCGGCGTTCTTGGGGGCGGGCTGAGCACCGGTGGTGTATCCAATATTTCCCTGGCCTATATATAGGTTAGTTGTGTGTCAGAGCAGTGGAATTGGAGAACAGAATCATACCCATGCCGGAACGATCAACATAGATCTCCTGGGGAGTGGCGGACTTGTCATACAAGAACAGAACACCGTCATTGATGTAGAAAGTGGCCTGTTGCTCCTTGGGGCGAGCGCAGCTGGCCCCCTGGTTAGGCAGACCAGCGAAGATGCTGCTCTTAGCGGCGTTGAAAGCAGTGTACTGAACACCGCTCCCGGAGTGGATGGAAACGACACCGAAGGTCTTGGACTGGGTGGAAGGGGCAGCCGAGGCAACGGTGCTGACACCGGCGGCGAGGGCGAGGTTCTTAAGCTGCATTTTGGCGGAGGAAGGTGGTTGGTAGATGTGGTTGGAAATATGGGTAGTGGGTTAAGACAGATTAATGATTTTTAGAATTGACTGAAATCCTGCCTCTCTTTATACCCTTGCGATCTCGATCCCGAGTCCAGAACGAGAATACGAAAGATAGCCACCACTGCCGTCGGCAAGGTCTATGTCTCACTTATAGACACTATTCTCAGAGCCAAGAATCGGACTATCCCGCAAAATGACATCAATTTGGCTCTTTTCTGGGGCAAAATGTTATCTAATCCTGTCATGGTCCTGTCGATATCTTGCTTCTTGTCACGGGGTAATTTCCCTGAGCTATACGAAATATTCATTTACGGCATATTATAGCTTCTTTGCAGCTATATTTTCACTCAAACATCAATTGACCATGGTCATCATCTGGGCTCAATACCTCAACGAGATCCTCTGCGCAAAATGCCAAGCGCACTCCACACTTTTTGATGTTTCTCCGAATTGTATCCACGCGATCCGAATCAAGGCCAATCAGAAGGTGATAATAATTTCTATTGCCCCTTATGCACCGGAGAACCGTACAGAGACCGATTTTTGCTACTTTCGGGCTTTTTACTTGTTGTAGCTCGGCCCCGCTGTCGTTCAAGATTTTGCTATAACAAGGAGTGGCGGGTTACTAAAAAAAATACCTAAAATTAGGGGTGGCTCAGTCACCCCTGGGGTTACCTTGCGCTCGTCTATTGTTCTCTCCCTTTTCCTTTTCGGCTCTATCGGATGATCTACACTGCTACTGAGATTGCTAGTGAATAATGGTGGCACTGCTGCTAGCTCATCTATTAATATACTCAAGTGACCATGCAGGAGGTTTTTTTTTCTAGGCTCGATAGTTATTCACTAAACTTGCTGGGAAATGAGACACCCGTGCCATCTCAAGTAGGCAATGATAGCCATGCAAGATATCGGTCTTTCGGTGGAATTAGATGTGCACCACCTCGATTTGGGATAACCGAAGAAATAACCGAAAGTCGTATTCGGACTTACAAGCAGAAATAATAATGGAGGTTACATGCCGAGTGTCTTACCAACGTGGGTTCCTAAAGATCTATGCTTGTCAACGATCACCTCGTGCTGGCCTTCTCGATCGTTACTCGTTTGTATCTATCCCTCGACCCGAAAAGTCAGGCTTGGATGTGCTGAGAACTATACTGTATGCTATCGTACACCCAGATTTCTAGAAATGAGATCACTTCCAAGCCGAAAACGTTGCAAGAAAACGTCTCAGATCCTTCTAATCCACGATTGCTCTTATCAAAACATAGCCTAGATTGTAATGCAGCGTGGCTTCCGTTACGCGAACTGTTGTCTAAATTGAGATCGATCACACCGGCAACCTAACCCAGTGATCTAAGTTTGGTTACTACATAATATGCTAGGGGTCCACCACGATAAAAATATACGTTGGGGTGGGAGGACTTTATATATTATAGGGCGCAGTTAACTTGATGACACTGGGGCTCATTCAATAACTAGTATACCTATGGACCCCAGCATTTGAGCAGTAGGAGTCATGTGTTGTGATCTGAGTCTCGCCAAGCTCTGGCCTTGCCAAGCTTAACTATAAAGCTCCAGATTACTTGGTTGAATGTATCAAGCTCTGAACTCGGAAGCACCATCTTTTGGGTCCCAACAGCTACGCTCTTCGGAGACGTCTGTAGGGGTCCTGGGAACAGTTCTATTTCTTCTTGACGGCCTATCACCATGAAGTCTGTCTGTCCGAGCTAGGGTTTCAATTACTTATTAAAAAAAAATGAAATAAAAAAAAATGAAATTTAACATCATTGAATAACGTAATCCACGGGTAAGTGTTCAACACGGGCGAACTCGGTTAACTCAAAAACACATAGTAAATGCGATAAATTACAACTTTATATCGCCGCAACTATGCGAGATCTTACTCTAAACCTTGGTATATACAATTCTTTATGTATAAAGAACAGCATATTTAAATCTCAATCGATCTGAGAAAGTGGTTACTTATATTACTATAAATTACGCGGTATGGTAGATCAAATTTTTATCCTTAGGTTAATACGTATAATGATTCTCTCAAAGCGAACTAAATGTGTTAGGGATGCCATTTTGAAACCGGAAACCGGAAATCTAATGTCTTACCTAGGATATCTACGGTTGTTTAGATATGAAGTTGTAATTTATCGCATTTATATGTTTGTTAGGATCTACTTGCAGGGTAGAATGCCGGTCGATTAGGTAGGGATTTAGAGACGGAAGGTATAGGATAGTACAAGATATAGTATTCACAGAGACTGAATCTTGAAGGATTGCAGTAGATACAGTCTATTCCTTTTATGCCTGAGACGGTATAACCTCGATACCCAACCTGTGTAGCTTCGATGTCCAACCTGTATTTAACCTAACTGGGAAATACCGTAATCGGAATTTAAGAAATATTAGTCCTAACACTCTTAATCAGAGCTAGAATATCGCGGGGTTCGATCCAGTTTCAGATAGATCTAGGATCTTCTGCATTTGCTCCTCTGCAAGCATACGAGCAGTAGGATGGCCTATTATATTATTATCAGCGGTGTGATCATAATTTGGGTTTTGGACTTTTAACTCCCATTTATGGCCTATGAGCTTTTTTCCATTTAGCATGAATAGACAGCCAATCCTTCGTGTAGTTGTCGTTCTTCGTTTCGCTCCTTCAGGGGTATTCACCCGATCACGATATGTGCCGCCGCAGTCACAACCAAGATAGATATACTTATCTGTGATTGTTCGTATCGTAATGATAGCGTAGCCTTACAAGAGAGCATACTAACGAACGATAGCAATCAGTAGATCTCTACTATTAAAGATTTACTTAGTAGGAGATTCTATTCCTGAAAAATATGAGAGGAAGAGATTTAAACGAGCTTAGAAAAGAGGGAGGGGAGAGCTGGGGATTTATACTATAGGATGGTATATTTAGGCATTTAGAATGTGTCGCAATTACCTTACGAATACCGCATGAAACCGGGTCTATAGAGGATCCGTCGGCATAGCTTATGTAACTAGAATGGACCCATAAGTTAACTAAATAGTGAGAAATAGGGGTAATGAAATACAGAGTCATTGATATGTCCAATTGGCCGGATACAGTACGGGTCGTGACAGTAATGTTGCTGTGGTAATCCCAATATCCGTGACTCCGGCTACCCCAACCGCTCTCAGTTAGGGGTAGCCCTCACCCATAATGCAATTCTCACTAGACTTCCGCAGAACCCAGCTCAACCCGGGCCCAACCCGGGTTGAAATGTTTGGCCCAGCACTGGGCCTGGGCCCCCAACTTGGGTCATAAACAATGCAAACATACTTGTTATGTACATTATTCTGGTTATTTAGAAGCTTTATGAATGCCAAGACCGATATTTATGCAAAAATGGGTTGAGCTGGGCCCAAACTGGGTTTTGCTGGGGCCCCAGTACTGGGCCCGGGTTGGGCCCGGGTTGATGAAGTTCGGCCCGGGCCCAGGCTGGGTTGGGTTCTGGGCCGAAACCTTCGGCCCAAAATGGGTTTTGCGGAAGCCCAATTCTCACCCAAAATTCAAATTCATCAACATTTCAATTTCATACTCAATTTTTACGCGTAGAAGGCCTTTTATCTACAAATAGCAAGCCATTGTTAGCTTCACCCGCCAATTCACTTTCCTCTCCCGAAGTCTCATGTGATTTCTCCGCCCCTTTTGCCTCTTTTTTAGCTGCGAAAATTGCAGCATCTCTTCGCCAAGTCCGAAGCTTCGATTCGTCTTCCTTCTCACGCCTCCTCTGAAACTTTGTATTGCCTGATATTGAGGATAGAGGACTTTTGGTAGCTCCTTTTACCCATCGCTTACTCGGTGGTTTTTTTTTTCCAGACATTTTGTGGTCGAGAACTCGCGTCAGGCTCAATTCGGCAAGCTCCGCATTCTGGATAGAGGCTTTTCCGGCGTCAATTTCGCGGCGTATATGCTTCCCAATATTTGTAAATCGGGATTCGGATCATTAAGCATATGAAATGCCTTGCTCTCGAGCCTCTCAATGCGTGGATAAGAAGTGGGTGGAGAATGATCGCTGAACTAGGGAATTCACGGGGTGGTGAAGGTGAATCGTACATGCGAAGAACGGGCTCTTTTTCGTGCTGATCTTGCCAACGCAATATGTTCAACACACGTTCCAGATTATATAGCTAAATACCTCTAGATTTAAATGAGGATTTGACTGTGTTATATTCGAAAGCTTGCCGCCGAACAGCATCAATACTGCGGAAAAATCGCGTTTTTCGACACTTCCACCCCACGCCACAGCTTCATTATTCGACATTCGGAAATAATGCTTGAGGCATGAAAAAGCCTAGCCATCAAGCAGTTAACAAATATGAGTCGTATGAGAGGTAAAATGGTATAATCAAATGCTCCTGACAAAAATCGAAGAATCTGATTGTTGTATGAGACGTATGATTATCCACAATAAAAGCCTCGGTCGGCCTCGTTTAACGCGTGTTTTTGTAGGTTCATGAAAGGAGCAAAGCCATCGATATGCCGTTTCATTATCAGTCCACCCATTCGGTGTAAGGTGGATGATCCTATACGAATCGGAAAGATCGTACCAGTCCTCCAAACGTACGCTGCCTTTGATGAGAATCCAAGGAAATATGACCCAACCGTCTGCCGAAATACACTCAATGCCGGTGACATTTTCTCCTTGATCTCCAGTAGTCATATTCGCAGTTTGATGCGTCGAATGGACGTTTTGGTTGAGTCCTTGGCCAATTTGGAAGCTGGTTTCATCCCAGTTATAGATCTCATGAGCTTCGAATTCATGCCTTCGGAGATCTCAGAGGGTATCAAACCAATGGGTGGGACGTCCGGTGTCTTCCGCTTGAATTCTCAGCGCTTCTTTAGGCTTTCGTGTAATAACATTGATGTGTTTTGGTAGGCGTTTCAGGAGGCGATAGCTATACATCGGGCGCCACGATCCTCTCCGAGCCACCTAGCTTTAATAGGGGATTTGCAGCATATTTAATGTCTTTCGCGGCCGGTGGAGTATAGCAAGAATTGAGCAATTCGATCTAGCTAAGTAATGCCTTCTCCTGATCTGCATTTACGGCTTTGTTGTGGCTAGGACGATCGGAGAGAGACTGCAGGCCGTTTTTGCGACCGCGGAGATTAGAATATGACACGTGATAATGATCGGCTGCCTTGCGAAGTGATGAGAATTTTTTATCATTATAAGCAGCTAAAGCAATTCTGAGAAGATCCTCCTCATTTGGAGCTTTTTGAGGCATTTTCTGGTGGTGAAAATTGAGTATGAAATTGAAATGTTGATGAATTTGCATTTCGGGTGAGAATTGCATCTGGGTGAGGGCCACCCCCAACCGAGAGCGGTTGGGGTGGCCGGAGTCACGGATACCGTGCAGCAAGTTCGAAACAAATCTCACCACCTGCCTCAAACAAATCTTTTTTAGGCCTATAGCACACCTTACCAATTCTGTTTCTTGGCAGTATCTATAAAAGTTGAATCCACTGATATTTCATTTGATGGATTGCGTATCTAGCTAAAATTGAAAACAGAATCCCCTAATACACTCAAACGAGCTTTTTGTTCCAACCTTGCGTTAATCGAACCAAACCACCTTATTTCCTTGTTCGAGCGCTTAGTTAGCTAGTCAGTGTTTACTCATTAATCATTTTGAGTAGCTTGCTTACTCTGATCCGTCACAGTGACATCCTTATTATCAGCAAAGTCCACATCCTCTGAAAGCCGCCAGGACCTTGTAGAATAGGTCTCGTAAGGTTCAATACTGACAATTTTTCCAGTGAAATTCTTTCTAGTCTCTCCAGGGCAAAGTAAAGTTAAAGGTTCATCTGTATTATTTTCATCATCGAGTGTCAACTTCACATCGCACTCTTTCGACACTGTGATATTGTCGTTGACAAATTTTGCTGTAGGCATAGTAGGATATAATATTCGTGCTTGGTATAACGTTGTATGGGCTCGATGATGATATGGTGAAGTAGTGTCTTATAGTAACTGCTAAATATGTTCCGGGCTTTATGGGTTCGACTCTATATATATTGTGGTTGATTCTATAACGTCATAATGATCAGTTCTTCTCCGTGCCCTAGAATGTAATTGGCCCACCACCTAATCGCTGGACGGCCGCTTAGGAATAACTTATACTGTCGGCCACAAAGTCTCCAAACCAATATTTCGGCGTCTGTTGAAGCACCTCAACCCTCATGAAAGAGACGGTGATCGTGGCTAAAACGGGGAGATGTAAAGTGCAAACGCGTTAAGCGATTTAATTGCAAATTCGATGATATGTAGGAACCATATTTTTGCGGCGTTACTTTCTTCCCAACAGTTGATGAAAATGGTTCACCACATTCAACTCACGATTTCAAGAAGAATGTTTCCGCGAGTACACTCGAGAAGGTCACAAAGTCTCCAAAGACCATTTCAACGTTGGTTAAATCGCTTCAACGGCTATCAACGAGACAGTGATTCTCGCTACCACCTGCGCAACTGGTTCCTTGGTAGAGGCGTAGCCGAAAAGATATAAAAGGAGCCGGATTCCCAGCCCAAAAAACTCAGGACTTCGGTCCTCACACTTTGACGCATCATAGTGTCCCTCTCTTGCCTGCGGGCTTGAGAGCTGCCGTGGCCACGGCTGTCGCTGCCACGAGCCCAGCGATGTAAGAATGTGCTCCCTCGCTGCCATGAGCCCCGCGAGTGTAAAAAGGTGCTTAGCAGGATAGGTTTGCATCAACAACAATCCTCGTAGGGGGGTTCTGCGTCAACATGTCTACCTCGCAGGATAGGTCTGCGTCAACAACAATCCTCACAGGAGGTGCTGCGAAAACAAGACTACCTCGCAGGACAGGCTCTGCGTTATCAAATGTGCCTCGCAGGACGGGCTCTGCGTTATCAAGTGTGCTTCGCAGGGGATTGCTGCGTTAACAAGGCCTCTAGCGATGTGCAGGCACCTCTTCGTGGTGCTAGGGACCAGTATTCAAGTATTCAAGAGTATTCGAAGAAGCAAAGACCTGCCCAACATCTTCCTCATCTGTTTTGCATTCCGAAGGATCATCATTGGATAGATAGAGTGAGCCCTAGATAGATCATCCCAAATTCAATAACCAAAATTATAAAATAACAGATAAAGTGTCACTATTATCAAAGGAGGGGTTCCCAAATGTTCCGCACTGATAGTTTGCGGTCCGATAGTCCCTTCGCCGTAGTGAAATTAGGTTCATTCAGGCGTAGAGCAAACACGTTGGTGAGAGTTGGTGATGTGTTGATCTGTTTGTTGGTTGATAAGTGATGCTTCGGTGTTCATATTATTGATGGGAGTTGATTGTGTATTGTGTTAGATACAAGGTTGGTAGACAGGTATATACATATGTATGCACGTGCTCCCAGCCCCCGTGACTATCTCAGTGACCGGGATATTCAACATTGTTGATGTGTTGATGTGTAGATCAGTGTTGGTATTGATGGGTGTCGGTGTGTTGGTGTGTTGATGTTGATGAGTGTTGATGTCGATGTGGTGAAATGTGTGTAGCGAAACATCACTGTTGTAGTGAATGGTCGGGCGGTCAAGGGAGGGTGGTCAACGTCTCATGGAGGCAGCGCGGTTTCTTGCCATGTACCCACATCATTGAAACTTCAATTGCATTGTTTTGATTCCGCAAGGCGATTTTGATCCCTTTTCGTCACTCCTGATGTGCAGCCTCCAATTCAATCAAGATGATTCAGTTCAAAAAATGCTCAGCTATGATCACGCAATATACTGTACGCTCAAGAGAACTACGAAGTGTAGAGCCATGTGATGAGGTCTCGCTCGAAAACACGAATCGTGAGTAAACATTATGATGCGATAGGCTCTGTTCCTTATGTAGTCAGCGCCGTTTCTCCACATGGCTATTGCGTGTCGCTCGAACCTACCTTATAATAGACTGCCTGCATTTTAGAGTGAGAGTTGCTTTCCCTCGAGGCCAACATGTCATTTGGAGCTTTGGCTCGGGAATATCTGATCCGCTCGTTCTACATGGAGGAGCCGTCGCAATTTTGTAAGTAATTCCCCGTCGGTAATTACGATTTATATTCAACCAAATCCCTCGTAAAAGTCCACTCCAGCGATTAAAGCGAAGATCATTACTTTCTGTGGACGTATTCCTGAGTCATGCGGTACAGCATGCTCCGCTGCTGATATAGCACGGTTGAAGTCCGATCTGGATTCAACATAAGCCATCTGAAACCAAACCTGGCAAAAATATCTCTCTACGATCGCCATTCCGGACCGGGTGGTATCCGCACAGGGGTGCTCTAATCCACATCCGGCCCTAGCAGGCGTCCGCTGAAATTCCTCCTCAAGCAAATATGGCATAAGGGCTTATTAGGGGTAGAAAATTAAGTATAGGCTGTACGGGAGAGTCCAAAAGGTCCTACAACCCAATGGCTCTAGTGGTGTTGTTACAGACATCAAACCCACCTTCACGGTAAGTTGCTCGAACAGTGATATGCCAGATATCGTCTGGACGTGATGAATTTGAGAAAACATCATCGATGCTCAAAGGACAGTGAGCTCGGGAGGTAGAGAAGTCGGTGATTTGCTGGCAAGACCTGCTTGCGCCGCCAATTGCGATATGCTAGACAACGACCCCGATGAACAAAGGATACAGGATAGCTTGACTGGCCTGCAGCTGCAGTGACATTCAAATTATATGGGCTTTCCACGTAGTGCTTGTGATTGGATAGAAAAACGCAGGCTTAGGAATCAAATAAATCAACCTTGAATCCAAAAGGGAGGAGACAGACACTCCTGATAGCATGCAGCTCCGTGTATGTCCGAATGAGTCGTTTTCGCTCGCTCGTGCATGTCGACAAGCTCAGCAACGCGGAGAGGAAGAGGGTTTAGGGGGACTCTATCAGACATGGTTCTTGGGTCATGGGTCCTCTCTTTCGTTTGGCCGTCCTCGGTCTTGTCCATCGATTCGAAGCTGACATGGCTATTGTTAGTTTATTCGGCTAGAAATGACGGGACTTTCGCCTCACCTTCTACTTGCACGCAAACTTAAACTAACAACCTGGCCGTCTGCGAAAGTACGGCTCAAGCAAGACGAAACATCGGCTCCTCAGGCTCGAGAGACGCAGACGCCATCCAAGGACAACGATGGTCACCCACTGGACGCCGGGGATCCGAGCCGCAAGCAGGCTATCCTATGAGGGTGTTCGAATGCCGAGATACAGACACTGGTATACGCTCCATTGGGTCTTGCATCAGGTAGGCATACCAACGCATGATCTGATGAACTAAATCCACTGGGAGAAAGTCGAGGTAGCGATCATCGATGCCACCAGTAATCATGTGGAAGAAACAGAGTATACGATGGTGTTAGTGCAGTGGAGGTCGAGCAGACAAGACATTTGCTCGCTGCGCATTCGTGTGTGAGAATCTGAGGGTGTCTCCTGTTGGGAGATCCGTCAGCAAGTATTGATCCAGTTGGACGAGGTGTTGTACTTTACGTTGTTCTCGGAGAATCTCCCAAGTGTACGCTTGAAGCAGATGATAAACGAGAATCGTGATCATACCAGCTTACCAACTAGATCACTTCCAATTCTCTTCTGCAATGTAGTCACCAATTATGCCATGTTGTATCCAGGTTCGTCGCACTCTCCGGCTGTCGCTTCGAGAAGTTGCTGGATGCATCGGGCACGTTCACAAGACGGCAAAGGCGCGCGACGAACCGACCTGTGACAAGAAATCGTACAGTCGTATGGGAGACTGCTCCGTGTAGAGGCACTCTGTTGTTGAGGATGTGGAGGCGGTGAGGTGGAGGGCGTAAAACGCCATGGAGCGCGTCGGCCCCTTGGTCTTATCTGACTCGGCGGGCATAGATTACTCGCCACAACAGTTTTCGAGGTTGGTGATGAGCTGCTCCTACAACGGCATGAAGATGTCAGTGGTTTTTGTGTTTGAGACACAGACTTGGCACAGATTATCGGACCCGGCGCAGCAGGAGGCCACTCACCTCATCGTGCACAACGAACGTCTGGGGCTTATGCGTCCTGTCGTTGACCCGCAGCCATGGTTTGCAGAATTTCAGGACATGCCGCATGATTTGAAGTGACAGGGCCAGAAATGGTGTGTAAGCCATGACTCTGCGTGGAGCACTGACGGAGTGCTGGTTCGGGCTCACTTTGGTGTGCTGTCAACGGTTTCCTGTCCATCATTAGCTTTTTGGTCGGCGAGACATTACGTGACTTACCTGTACCTGTTCTGAAAGAAGACACCAGAAAGGGTTCCGTGGCTTTGCGCGCATTGGTCGGAACGCATGGATCTTTCTTTCGCATCGTCTTTGAAGTCAGTCCAGTTTCGGATAGGGTCGCGCTGAAATCTACATACCTGTATGGAAATCGCTCTTTTGCATCGATATTCAGGGGCGGGATAGTGGTCGGCTGCTATGGTGGACAGATGTTCGCATAGATACTTTGACCAGCTAACGCCAATCTGCTTCTTTGATCGGCTGGCATGGGTGACATAGCGGACCTGGTAGGAATCAGTTTCTCACAAGCACTTTCTAGCTTGTCGGCCCACGATGTATCCATAGATGTCAGTACAGTGGAAATTCCAGTAAGGTTGAAGGGAAGAACTTATCAGGTACCTCAAACGCAAGGCCTGCTGGACTTTGCGTAGCCAAGTGATAGAATTGTAAAACAAATTGCTGGAGGGAGAAGACGTATTTATAGATTTCTTGGCTCCGGTCGCGTACGTGCTCTGCTAGGTAGCAAACGTTGAAGGACACGATGCCTATCCTAAGTGATGACTGTTGCAACCCATGCCTTCGTTCTACCGCAACTATTTGCAGCAAAATCCTTGGTCATTTTAGATGCCCAGCGAGAAAAATGTGCTACAGTCATGTTGTAAATGACTCAAAGTGAGTCGGTTAACAAACGTTGGCTCACTGTTGAAAGGCACTGGAGGCTGATCAATATTGGATTTTACCAAAGAGCGCTCACATTTTCGTCACTAAGAACCATAGATTTTTTCCGGCCGTGCCTGAGTGTTGGTTGTCTGAGCTGTGTGTTGTTCGGTCCGTCTAGACTGCGGAAAGCGTCAGGCCACGGTCACGCGGGCGCGGGTGCTCGATCGTCAACCCATTGAAGCTTGGCCGTCCTTGTTGACTGGAGCCAACTTATGAACTTATGACCAGTGTTGAGATACGTTGTTCTTTCGATTTTCTTGTTCGATCCTCTAAATTTTACTCTATTTACTTTTGGGGTTTTCTGAGCCTCGAACGAATGTGGAAAAAGTGTTGCGATTGAATATATGTCTGTTGGACCGTTCAGCACCAGTGAGCCACTAAACATGAGGTACATTCACCAATCATCAACACAGCGAGGCTTGATTACCAGCACCATCATCAAATAGACTGCCAAGTCTGTATAACCAGCCTATAAAAGGTATCATGGATTGATGGACGTGCTATTGCCCAGATACTCGGCTTCCCCTTACGGTCAAAATGGATGCCCCGAGCAGCACGCCGGACCAGGGGAAAGAAGGAGAACAGCAGGCCACTGAATTGCCAATCGTTTGGGAAAAAGACAATTCACAGGAATCTTCTGATCAATTACAATGGTAAGTGAAACGACTGAGCTTTCAATGCTCTTGCTGACCATCTCAGCTATCTCCTTCGCAACAGGAAGCAGAAACAAGATATCATTTGGCGACCGAGCCCTTTCAACCCATCTTGAGGGGCTAGCAGACCTCGAACGCGACGATCCAAAGTTTGCCTTTCCAGCGGCTCGACTTGTTGGACGCTATTGACGCCTATGGGAGTCGTGCGTGTCCAAGTGCATCGATGGCGAGAACCTAGAACAAAACAATCATGGTTTGAAGGAGGCTGGCATGCACCTAATGAAAGAGAGAGACTATCTTCAGCTTCGCCACAACAAGCAGCTATCTAGGCTGCGGCTTTTCGAGCAGGCCTTGGAATCATCTCGGGAATGACAGACTAGCGTACTCGATGACTGGAACCACCCTTCCAGACTCAATCTAGCAGGACTGCCGGACATTACAAGAGGAGAATAAGGGACTATCTATTCAGGGTTGTCCTACGCCCTACTTTTTCAACTTAGAATATTACAATAACGTCGAACAATTCAAAGAGGATTCCCGTATGGAAAGCAGCTTCTACCCATAAGTCCAAGTATTTAAAATAAGAAGGGAAGGGTGTAAGGCAGCGGCCGATTTATACATTTTCACTGCGAAATGTATACGAACAATCCTGCATTTTCTGGACCCATCTCACTTGTAATTACTCAATTTATTATGCACAACAAACTTCGGACACAGGGATAGTGTCGTGGGCAGCGCATCTAGCGGAGAAAGTGTCGAGTGGCTCGAATATGGTAGAGGTTCCATACGAGGCTAAAATAACAATCGGAAGCAAGTGTCTATTGCACCAACAGCATGCCGGGAGATTGTGTCTAATGATTGTCCCCGTACCGGACAGAGATACCCCACGGCCGTTTCAACCCGGGCAGGAAGATCGGATGCTCTCCTATAGTCTCGCCAGATGTTGAGTCAAATCGCGCAAATCGAAACTCTATCCAGAGTACCTCTCCAGGAAAAAGGAACGCTGACATGTAGAGGAAAACGTCGCTAGCCTGAGTAGAGATGGACAAAGGCACTGGACCCGTCCACTTGAAGTCCGACAGATTGTCGTGATTGATGTGGAAGAAGCATTCGATCAAGGAAGACCCTTGAGTCTTATGTCGTGAAGGCGCACCCTTGTTCGAGAAAATTTGTCGCGGATTACCAGGGTCGGTATACCAGATGACTCTTGCCAGATAGCGTGAAGGTCGATATTCAAATCGTATTCTACACTAAGGTGAGCACTGACTAGCCGTCCAAAAAGGCGTGCCGACCCTTTTGAACCAAGTCGTCCAATTTCATCGAAAAGCTTTTAAAGCCGCTGCAGGATGAAACAGAAGTGTATAAACTAGCGATCGAAAGAAGGTTAGGGGACCAAACGGAATGCCGGAGGTATTTATCCTCGATAACTAAAGGTAAACAAAAAGACTAAGAGGAACCGAAATCAAGCGTTGGATGTACCAACGGCCGTGAAATGTTGGCAGCCCGTCACCAAGGTTAACGAAACTTCACCGGCGGTTGCATGGGCGTCCATCCAAAATCAGCGCTGTTCTTTAGGAGAGAACGCAAATAGATACAGTAGCACAACTATCCAAATGTCGTTCTTGACCACGAACGCTCAGCAACGCTGAGATCTCACCATGGCCCATCAACATGGTAGGATTAAGTATCGCCCGCTTGCGAGGCTGAAACCATGCCATCACAAAGAGCCTGAACTGCTCGTTTGCGATCCCACAATACTACTGCCTGTTCATTTCAAAGCTGCAGTAAGGCCATAGCCTTCGCTTGCTAGCCACTCATTTGACTCTTGAAGCTGTTGCTGCTCATTCTCGAGTCGAGTTTCTTTTGGCAGATTTGACGACGTAGCCTTCCCACAGGCAAAAGTAGCGGTCTCTTCCGGTTTCTGAGAAAGCCTCATTGGTTCACACGGCTGTGCCAACGCTGCAGGACACGTTGTACCAATCGAGCCGAATCATGAGGTTCCAATTGAACCGTGACATTTTTGCTTGATCCGGGCGAGCATCCAACAAACGCAAAACTCGGTTGGCCCAAAGCTTTGGTCGACAGCTATGGCATCTGCGTTCAATACAAAACGATTGCTTTTCAGCCAAAGATAATCTCTGCGCTGGTGGACATGCGAAAGGATAGTTCTGGAACGGCTGAAAGCCCAATACTCCATTTATTTTGCACATGAAATAAACTGGTCAAATCTACCAGCCAACGGATGAAAATTATGAAAGGAAATGAGACAGCAAGTGGTGCTTGGGCAGAGCCGTTGGTGGCGGGAGGGAAAATGTATTAAGTGAAATTTGATACTGGATGGGGTTGTGGTTTCTTCCAGGTATTGGCGGTTTGATCATGATAACTTGCTTATTTAGGTGGAAAAAGGATTATGGTGGCCCGTGTCACTTCTTCGCTTCACTGAGACACCCTTAAATCCTCTTCAAGAAGAAGCCATTTTCTAGCAACTTCTGCTCGTTCGTCAGCTGAAGACGCCCGCATTTCCTCAACCCCTTGCTCTATCCGAGATGCTACAATAGCACCCTCCTCTTTCTTGCCCAACGAGATTTGAAGTCTCCTGCGAAGCCCGACCAAAGGATACCCAGCCAGGCCCCAAAGACCTATTTTCAATAAATTAGGATTGAAACAGCACGCAGAGGACTGAGTTTGTGAGGAGTGCCATACCTGCTGCTGGCTTGAAGAAACCACCAACAATGCCTTTCCCAATTCCCTTAGCCAGTCCTTTTGCACCCTGGTGCTTGAGGCCATACTGAGGTTGAGTGACCAAGCCCGTAAGTCCGTAGTAGAAGCCGTCCCGAAGTTCCTGCATCCCATGTCAGCTGTCTTTGTTCCTTGTATTTTGTGCTTCGCGGGAGTTAGATGCACCGTGCCAGCAGCCCTGACCCCGCTGCGGAAACCGATAACTGTCGGGGATGGTTTTACCATCCGGTCGTGGTACAATTTGGGTGCATTGTGGAAGCCCTTTGACAAACTGAGGGTTAGGTCAGTTGGGAGCCAAATCACTGTTTTCAAAAGTTTCATCGACATTCGACTGCCATGAGTGCGTATTTCAGTGAGAGCAGTATTACGCTTGGGATCCTCTACACAGCTCATCGTTTGTGACTTTTCAAGCTGCAGGCTCCGTTTCCGTTGAAGGCTAGTTGAGGGTACACTACCGTTCATTTGATCGTTCTCTTCGAGGCTCATCTCCCCATCGTCATCATCTACATTTGATTCCTCTGGTCCAAGATACTCGCTCGGCTCATGATACTGCTCCTGTTCAAATTCTTCACTTGACTCTTGACCCCTTCGGTGGTGTTTCCGCCATGCGCATGCTGCAGGTACGGGGTGGTTGTGGTCATGTGGATTACCGATGGCTCGGCCGGCAGAAATAATGTCAGCGGCCATTTGATAAGGGACTTCGCCGATTCCAGTGACAAAGTTTGCAATGGCGCCGACTAGTACTTGAGCTGATGCGCTGAGTGGACTGGAAGGGTCGCGCCATGTGTCATATTCCGATGCCCGATTTCTGGACGGTGGATTAGTGGGCCTGGATTTCTACCGGATAGTGGTCTTACAAAACAACATCCTCTGGCTTCAGCCTTCCCATTTGAACCAGTACTAGAGCAACAAAAGCACTTAAGCCAATTTCGGTGTGCTTAACGTGCCATACAGCAGGGCGGGATGGACAAATAGCGCATTGTAGTGACTGCAGGTCGAGATGTTGATGGAAGCGGCGTACCCCGTCCCGCACACCCGACTCGTTCTGCATCTTATTGGCAATGTCTCGCGCTTTCTCCTGGGTAGAGGACTTCAGTGCCATTTTGATTGCATTGGTCAATTTCTCAACTGTTAATTGCTTGTGGGGAATTGGCCCCGGGCCAGCTCCAGCCACGGCAACAATCCTTCCCCAAAAGTGTTGGTCACCAAAAAAGGGAACGATGATTGTCGGACGCCCAAGAGCAAGTCCTGCAGCTGTGGTACCAGCACCGCCATGGTGAATGACACACGAGACATGTTGAAATAGCCAATCATGTGGAACGCTACCAACAATGAGAATATTATCTGGAACATCCACCTCGTCGACTCCGAGATTGCCCCAACCCTTCGAAACAATCGCTCGCTGGTCGGCATTCTTGATCGCCTCAAACACAACTTTGGTTAATTTTATTTGATCATCTACAACGATAGAGCCAAATCCGACGTAAACTGGAGTCGGTCCAGCATTGAGAAAATCGTGAATTTCTTTCGGGGGTTTGTAGTCCGACTTCGTTGGGAGGACGCTGAATCCGCATATATCAATGTCCTCGGACCAATCGCGTGGCTTTGGGAGTAAAGCTGGCGACCTGAAAACAAATCATGTTTAGTAAACAAGGATCAACCCCTCGGTGTCGGGTCAACCATACCACAGGTAGGAAAATGGAACTCGGAGGCGGTGGATCAGACTGGGTGCCGTGATCGAATCCAACTGATCCAGTGCGAGGCACTTCTTCCGGCACGAATTCACAAGATCCCCCAATCCCCCCCCAGATCATCATATCCACCACGGCGTAAGATACAAAGTTTGCAACTGTTGGTTTGCAATCTTGTTGATGGAGAACAGCCAACGGATGCGGAAATGATTGAGTGGGTGTCCAAGGCATTCTAGACAGGCTAGATCAGTCGTTCGTTCAATCACAAGCCCCAAAGAATACTCACGTAAACATCATATGTAGCGGGATCCCTAGCCGTTGTGCGCAATGAATATGGGCCAAGCTGGGTGGGTTAGCGATGATGGCATCGGCAACAAACAGCCGTCGTCGATAATCCACCGTATCATTCCAAAGATGCTCCTTGATCTGATGAAGATTTGTTCCATCACCGGTTTCGATACAGGATCTCCAACATCCATATATAATCTCTTTCATTTCGCGCCGGCGTTTCTGGATTGTGCCCCTGCGGATCGTGCTACAAGCCGGTAGGAGGGATGGATTCTGAACCATGAACGCCATCAGCTCCGCAGGGTCTCCCCCAATGCTGAAAAATTCCAACCCAGTCCCGAGAACAAACTCCCGAAAAGCTAGATGGGTTGCTAGTCGCACCCGGTGCCCGTGTGCCTTCAACTCCTTGCCCAACGCAACGAACGGCTGGATATCGCCCCGAGAGCCAATCACTTGGATAACGATGTTCATATTCAGTGGAAAATATTTTCCCTTGTCTGTCGATACTCCTGCCTGTGTTTCGCTGTGCTGTAGATCTTCTAGGTCTGATGGTGGTGGTGTCTGCTTGATATGACTCAATAACCCTGCGATACTCGGCTTATGTTGGTAGATATTTATATCGAGCCTTCCATCACCTGTAAGAATCATTCACAATGTTAACTTCAACTCGCTAGCGAATTAGTGTATCACGAACTTGAAACTTGAACCCCGGTCTGTAATCCATCCCCGCTGAAATGCATCCCTTTCCCGCCGTGCGTATGTGACTCGTTGACCTTGGGCCTATTCTCCGATCGGATACCCTCAAGACTGGTCCTTCTAGCAGTCGATGCGGTCGGAGCCATTCTTCGCAGAATACCGGCCGGTGGCGATCTAGAATGATAGGTTCACAATGGGCGGTTAGTGCGATCAATATAGGCCACCACAGAGTGGCCGATGGATGCCCTTCTCTGTCGTAAAAGCCATTATGCAAAAATGTTTCATGAATCGAGGGTTATTTAATGTGAAAAGATGAATACTTTGATCAACTCATAGTCGATGATGTCACAAGGGCGTCTCCCGAGCTTCCGGTTTTGCCGGTTCTTTCGCTGCGGGTCGCTCTGCTGCGGTTATCTTCTAGTTATGAAAACTCTATTCTGGGATAGGAACAGAAGACAAAAAGACACACCTAGTACAGGTCCCGAGGGATAGGCATAATCAGGGACACCATCATTACTCTCTCATTGGATCGCCTACACACTAGGGTATACAGTATAACCCTAGTCTGTCATGTCGTCCTCTACAATGACTCTACGATGCGAGATCTCGACGGGATATAGACGCAGTCATCCACTTCCAACAAATATACTATATAAATTGAGCTTCTTGCGCATCCTCAAAGGTTCTCACTTGTTTGTAGATGCCGTGAGGCTTACCCCTCTACTGGGCATGGAGCTGAGGTAAAAGCTTTAGCCGACCATTCACAGATCAATGCGAGCATTTCAATCTTTTACATGAAAAGTGTATGAAGAGCTCTCCTATTGACAACCCACTAGCTCTCACTCTGGAATTTCATTCCAAGAAGGTCTCAGTAATCATGCAATCTCGTTTCTGTCTCTTCCGATCACTAGTGTTCCCTCATTTACAGACGCGCTCGAAATCAGTTTTCTACAGTGTGTGCGTTCCATTCATCCCCTCCATCTGATCTGCGAGGCGGTGCCCTAACTGCAGGGGTTCGTCCCTGCCCTGTCACATTGGGTCTTTTCCAAGGAATCCTTTACAATTAAGTAATCTTTTACCTAACATAGATGAATCTTTCCGCGCTTTAGTTTCTCGGTGTTTGGTTTCGGCGTTTGGTCGACATTCTCATACCCGTTACGTCACCACAATTGCCAATTTCATGTTCGCCGTTAAATGATTTCTCTTGATTTTCTACTTGCACGGATAAGTCTCAATGTAAGGATGGTCAAGAAACTTGACCACCCGGCGAAGTTGGCTTGTCTTGCTTGGTGCGTCTTCCTCCTAATTGGGGTATCGGACTGACTGAGAATATGCCGTAGTCGCGCAACCAAAACCCGGTGTGACGGACAGCATCCCTGCAGCAAAGTAAGGCTCATATAATCTCGGGAATTTGGCTAGATTATACTGATCAAATACTTTCTAAGTGCCTACGAAAATGCCTAGAGTGCTCCTACAAGGCTAGTCGCCGAGGTGGGCCTCGTCGAGGCCCCAAGTACCTGAGTCAAGCCGAAGGATCTCGCGTCGATGCACATCGCCCACTTACACCAGAACCCCCCTCACTTCAAGTATTTGAAGTGGGGGTAAGAATTCTGACTCTCCCCATCAGCCTTATCGTGGCTCGCAGCCGATTGCGCTTCAACCTTCCACACCCGTTGGGTTTACGGACTTGAATGATGTTCTAGATGGAGTGGAGCCATCTGCATTGGCCAAGTCTTCTCGTTCTATTGAAACGTACAAGAACATTCAGACAGGCCCGATTAACGAGGACTTTCCAGTCCTCCGTTCGTACAAGTCTGAAGAAGATATGTGAGTCTCGGATGGGTTCACAGCTATGGGGAATAGCCCGCATTGAGCTGATACATGTGTTCAGCTTGAATTCTTATTACATCTACATTCACCCATACATATCCCTACTTCCAGCCCCCACGAAGCCACAGCATGACGACCAACCGGAGATGATACAACCGCGAACCCAAGATGCCATCGTCTTTGAGCGATCTATTTTCCCTCATTGGCCATCATCGTCATTGAGCCTGGCAATATCTGCTATCCTCGCCTTGATACCACTGCCACAAGACCCAGCTCCACTAAGCGATGCAAGCATTTCCCTGAGACGGTCATGTGCGCAGTTTTACGCAGGCGCAGCACTGAAGGAGGCGGAGGAGGAAGTTGACGAGCTCTCACCTGGCGCTTCAGCCCTCTGCATGGATTCAACACAAGAAAAGTTTCATCCCGATGTCCCGCCACCTCTACACCCTGTTTTGGCTTTCACTATTCTGAGTATCTTCGAGGATTGCCAGCAGGGGAATCTTTCTCAGATGCGCAATCGCGCCAATCGTGCGATTACAACAGCCATGGATATTTCGTTGCATAATCTAGGGACTGTTGCATCAGAAGCACAAAGGCGAGCATGGTGGAGTGTGGTAGGTTAAGCCGTCCGTTGTATGTGCCTGAATTTCTATTTATAATGGTTGATGTACTTCTAGGTCTGTGTTCACTTTTTATCATCTATCCTCCAGTTGACGGTATGAAGCCGACTACATCTGGACATGATGACATTGTCTAATTGTTCATAAAAAACCAGCGACCAATCATAACTATGAGCGACCCAATAATTACGACGCCGTTTCCTATTTTCAACGTTGGCTTTGAGGTAAGATCGTGCTGGAAGATCCAAAATTTTCACTATTCAAGTTCATAGCGAAGCACGAGGCTGACTGGACTATTTTTTTAGCCGTGGAGTTTGCTTTTGAAAGCCGAGAATGCCGCCATATCGGTCCATAGTCTCGTACAAGACTGCCACTTGGAGGACGAAAATGTGGTCTTATCAGGAGATACCAAGGAGAGAATCCAGCAATTGGATTCAGACCTTGTAAGCATCATTGCCCTCTCTGATCGTTCACCAAGGCAAGGTGAATGCAGCAAGACAGCCGAAACGTTTTCTTCACAAAACATGTGGATGATCGCGCGCGTAATAGCCCATTCGTGAGTGTCAACTCACCTCGGGTCCTTTTACTCGACTAATATCCATTCTTCCAGCGCTCGCATCAAACTCCATCGCTTCCGCGCCTTCTTGGACATTCCAATTTTTCTCGACAAATACTGTGGCCTGTCTGCCATCTACCAGAAGAATACCTACCCACCACTACCACAATTGCGTGGACCGAAGAATTTCGATTCTGTCTTCCCCTTCACCGTCCCAGAGTCCTCCTTGATATGCCTCAAGTCCTCACTTGTAGTGGCTCGAGCATTCAAGAACATCTATTCTCCCAACCCGTGTTACACCGATGAGCCGAGACAGCCTGGGACTTGTCAAGCGATTACTCAGGTGCACCCTCGTTCACTTCCCTTTTTTGCATGCGCGGCCATGCAGAGTTCCTATGTCCTGCTTATGTTGCATCATCGCGTCCAAGCCGCGTTAAAGTCCGAGCGATTGTCAACTTGCCATTTTCTTCTCAATCGACCGGAAAATGAAACAGAGCACCAAGACGCCGAACGGCTAACTGACGAGATGCGATTTGGGGTTGAATCGATGCTGTTCTCGCTGAAATCGGATCTGGTTTTTGAAGGCGTGGGTAAGATGAGTCGTGAGGTTGAGGCGGCCTATCAATCCACGTTTCTGCTTTGAATTCTCTCGATAGCATTGGAACTGAGACCATTCTCAATGGAGTTTGAGTTGTCGAACTTTAAGGTTGGAGAGCTTCATAGGGCACCTGATACTTCTACTATTACGGGGAAGGAAGCTCAAACCTAAGGACCTGCGCAATGCAAAGGTGGCGTAATATCTTTGTTCAACTTTAGACTTTCCTTCTCCAAAGTTTTCATAATGATGCAGAAATTGTATCCGCAAAAAGAGTGACTAGAAAATCCGTCTGCTTTGTTCCCCATGCCGACCTCATAAGTTATATACAAGGCAAATCCAAGTATTCTGAACACTGGCGCCCTCTTTCCAAATTGCAAGTTTTCCTATTCTTGTCATCGCTCCATAGCCGATGCTTTCATGAACAGTCCATAGTCTAGAACGGGATTTACCTCTGCTGGAACGGTGCATAAACAGCAACCGGTTCGCTTAAATATAGCTCAGTCTATAGCATGATCGATTATCGAGGACACACTCCTCTCATCTGCGTTGGTTTAGATACAACGATAACTCTTCCAACAGAGACGAATCCAGAAAATCAGAAAGCGCCTGACTTGTCTTGAATTCTCATTTTCAGAACGATGAGCTGCAATTCTCGATAATCAAGTGGTTGCTTCCTAAACGGTATGTACTAGTGCCAAAGGAAATGAGATGGATATTACTACCATTGTAGCGAGGCAAGGACTGATAACGTGGTGTAATAAGGAATATATGTTTCTGTCCTTATTCGAAGTGCTTTGATGTAGCTTTAATAGTTTGACCAGAAGTACTGATCAATCAGGGTATATACCATTAGAGGAGCCAGCTTTCACCAAGTTCCCTACGTTACCATTCTCAAATTAGAGTCCTTTATCTCCCACTCCCACTCCCAGTCAAACACCGAGTATCGTGTCTGATTCCGGTGATGGGAAATATTTTTCGACATTTGACACAGGCCGAGGACATTAATCTTATCTTGTGGCTGAGTTGTTATTTTCTCTTTTTCATGTCTTTCGGTGGTTCCGTCTGCAATAAAGAGGTCTGGTTATAGAGCGAACGCGAAAACGACATCATGACACAAAAGCCACTCCTCGGTGAAAAACGAAAAAGCACGAAAACAATTTCACAAGTGTTATTGTGAAACATATGTGGTCTAATTGTGCATTGCATTTTTACCGCACATACCACTGAAACAACCACCACGTGACCGTGACTCCAGTATCTACTCCATGCGAGTATACAGGGGAGTCACCACCTACTCCAGATGTTACTCCTTGGGAGTAGATCTGGGGGTAGCAGGCGAAGGATATATAAGGACATTCCCTCATGTACTTAATTTAGCTCTTCGTGTTCAATCATACATCGTTACTTGTGTCTACTGTTCGGAGACCTTGGTGACTCTTTACTTGATTATAACTTGACAACACTATGAATAGACCAATACTCTGGTATAGAGCTATATTCGGCGCTCTACTTGGCATAGCTCCTCGACACCCTCAAAAGGACTTCTCGTTTCGACAATCTCTTCAACCAGGTGACATCTCGTATCGCCTTCCCCAGACATAGTAATATGTGTTAATCTGAGAGGTGGTATTTTACCTCTTTTAAGGAAAGGTTGATTCAGCGTCTACATACTTCGCTATATGCTTTTGTATGGTAAATAGGGTCAACTCGGGATACGCGCGTCGTAACAAGTAAATACTGCATGCTATGAGACGCTCTCAACAGCGATCTCCTTGATAATTCTTCAATCAATCATGTCAGTACAAGCATGTACGGATATCCTACGATCCGACATATTCTACATTTAGCTGTGGTTTACATTACGGTGGTGCACCCCCTAGCCGAAGGCGGTGTTTGGGGGAACTAGAAGGCACTAATATGGCCTCAGCTCGGATTGGATCTGGGGTCCACAGCGGAAAAGTCGCCAACGGGTGGGGTTGCGCAAAAACAAAAACTTAATGACGGTTCAGCGGTTCAGCGGCCCCCCTCCTTTTTCCAATACCCCTTTGTGGGTCCCGTGGTTCCGGCTTCTTTAACACTTCCCATTCACAAGTAGAATCAGTAGGCATCACGGTCAAGTACGGTTCATTTGCTGGCAACGGCAGTGGTTTTGTATCCTGCGACTGGCTCTCCTCGCCGCATCCACTCCGGCCCGACGTTACTTTTGGATATATCGCTATGTCCTCTCCTTTGAATGTGAAATCCCTGTTCTTTTTTTCTGTCATCCGAAGGAGATCCGGTGGTGTGGAAACGAGTTTACAGTCGGATTTTTTGCTGTGGTATTTGGCTCCAGGGTCATGCCCCGAACCTGGATGCCGAGCAGACATCAGAAGGGCCCCGGTTTGGGCTAGGAATAGAAGCCTCTGTTGAAGTATTTTGGCTTGAAATAAAGTATATCAATGCATAATCCATCAAAATATAGTTTGTGAAGTGGAAAGTTCGGCCGTAATTAGGTTCCCCCCATAATATGCATAAGGAGAAAAAAGCGTCGCCTTCGAATCCAACGCTGAGAATATCGTTGTGTACTGCTGTATCAGACAAGACACTGCAAAGAAAAGGAAAAAGAGACACGATCACTACCCAAGACCAATTGGCTCGGAGGACTCACTGGACGCCATGCTGCCAACCCCAATATGTTTGATGCCCCGGAAAAGACAATAAAGGCATGGCATTGAAGAGAAAGGAAATTTGATCAATGGAAGAGTAGGCCGAGGTTTAGCAGCATGCGCTTCGAGGGCGCGAGTCCTGAGACAAGAAATCTTGCAGGATATCCGGGGCACGCGGTCCAACCATCCAGTCCTCCATCGCGAGCCATTGGCTCCAGCTGCGCTCGGTAGCTTCAATCTCCGCTTGGAGAGGCTCTTGGAGCGGGCACAGGAACGGGATCGTTTCTAGCGGTGACATGTCGTAGTCCTTCTTGACGGATGCCCAGCCGCCGCTCTTTGCGGCGAAGAGATAGTTGAGACGCTCTTGCTTGTGTAACGGTCCGACGCCACTGCCCCAATCGTCGCCGAAGAATCCATGCAAGACGCCCGGGAAATCCATGCCTGTCGCTACCAAGCGGCGTATATACGGGATCAATGAGACGGCGGGCAGGCCGGGGGTGTGAGGCCGGCTGAAGATGATGATGAGGCTGACACTGGGCTCGAGGTGAGGACCAGGCTGGGTTGGCGCTGGAAGGGTAGGTGGATGTTCAAGAAGGCGGATAGGGCTTGGATGGGCACGCTGTGCTGGGCGTCATCCAGGAAGTAGCGTTGGCAGCTCTGATAGCGCGGATACCATTCGAAGATGTCGAAAATGTCCTCTGTTATCGAGGCGCCGGCAGGACCGATCATTGTGGCCGGGTCGAAGTGCGATTGTAAGTTCATGCGGGTCTACAGGATGTCTGCTTTTGGTTTTTCGCTCTTAGCTTGGCGGTTTTTCTTGTGGTTTGCGGTGTTTTTTGGTCACAGCGATTGAGGGAGATGCAAAGTTCAGCTGCGGTTGCGTGCACATGCTTGCATTGGAAATAAAGGGAGGATTCATATGCCACGTGATTGGTCAACTGGGTGTTCTATACTAGAACCTTACTAACTCTCGGTGTTTGGTTACTAAACTCTAAGCTATGCAAAGACCGAGATGGGGGCCCATCGCAGTTTGCCGCATATCCTTACTATAAACCGATAAACCCTTCACTATAAATTACCCCACATAGGGTGCTGTCAGGTTTGGGGAAATCTGTACGGATTAGTATCCAGGATGGCCAATCTTGATAATATGGTTGATTAATGAGGTGACTCCTCCTTGGATTTGCACATCTATGGCGAGAAACTAGAGCAAAACAACCTTCTTTTGAAGCAGGCTGGCATGCACCTCAGGAAAGAGAAAGACGGTCTTCAGCTTCGCCACGATGAGCAGCTATCTCGGCTGCGCCATTCCAGCAGGCATTCGAATCATGGGAACGACAGACTAGCGTACTCGATGACTGGAACCAATCTTCCAGATCTAATCTGGCAGGGTTCCGGACATTGCAAGAGAAGGATGAGGGATGGTACTGTACATTCTCACTTACAGAGAGATAAACACTGTTGTAGAAACAAAAACTGCTCCCGACCCCAAAACTTTGTTTTCCGAATAAGCTGTTGTCTTTCCCTCCATCAATATTTCAATTATTGTTGTGATATGAGGCTGGTACAGATCAGGAACAAAGCCGCTGCATCGGAAATCATTACTTGCACTCTCTATAAGAACCGATACATCCGACTTCGCCGGAATGAACGCCGCCCACGAGAAATTCTTTACCCACAACCCGGCCTATAGCTGTGTTGCTGTGGCTCAGTTGCTGAAGAGGATGCGGGTTGAAATCGAGTGCATTGCTCTTGAGCAAAAGCATGTAGTAGATTGAGATGGATTAAGATGGAAAAGAAAAGGATTTGATGCTGATTCGAGGGGTCAGTTATTGAGAACAATAAGTTGATTGGGGTGATTCTTTTTCGGCATTTGGATTAAGGAGTTTCTCCGGAGCCATGAATCATTATCCCCACTTCAGACACCGGCCGGAACACATTTCGGCCTTGCCCCCAATTCAATCTTCAAGTCTCCACTGCAGCCGACAATAACCGGGCGTTAGAGTCTGTGAGGTTAACGAAACTTGGAAATATTTCTATAGAGAACCGTCAATCAAAGGACCATATTTAATGACGACCTAGAACCCGCCTACATCACCTCCATTTATTTTTTTCTCATTTCTTCATGTACTTCTAGCACCAGCAGCCGCAAGATGGTGCAGTCTGAGAACTTTGGCGAAGTGGTCTCTCGTCGGGCACAGGATGCGTCTGAGGCAGCATCCAAGAACCGTATGTGGGACGTGATGAGCAACCTATGGTGTCCGTCGACAAACCCAGATGGGTACGTCAATGTGGGCGTAGCAGAGAATGTCCTCATGCACGATCAGCTCTTGAACTTCATCAATACGAAGCTCAGCCTACCGGCCAAGTACCTCACATACAACGATGGAGGGTCCGGATCTTTCAGACTGAAGCGAGCCATATCCCACTTTCTCAATCGACATCTGCATCCAGCGATTCCCCTGGATCCTAGCCACCTTATCGTGTCGAACGGCGTCTCTTCTGCAATTGAGCATGTCTCGTGGGCATTTGCAGATCCCGGCGAAGGGATCCTCCTAGGGAAGCCGTTTTACGGCACTTTCATACCAGATATGTCGTTGCGACCTCGCACCACTGTGGTTTCTGTCAACTTTGGAGACTGCGACCCGTTTAGCATCGAGGCCGTGGCCAAGTATGAGCAAGCTTTGCTGGACTTTCAGCAGACAAAAGGACGAAAAGTAAAAGCACTGATGCTTTGCCACCCTCACAACCCCCTTGGACGTTGCTACCCCAGAGATGTGATCATCAAACTGATGCATCTTTGTCAGAAGTACAAGCTGCACCTCATCAGTGATGAAATCTATGCACTTTCTGTTTGGGAAAATACCGTCGACCAGCATCCTCCCCCAGTCAAGTTTGAATCGGCTTTGTCAATTGATCTGGCGGGTATTATTGATTCCCGGCTTGTCCATGTACTCTGGGGCATGAGCAAGGATTTTGGCGCAAACGGGCTTCGACTTGGCGTTATCATCTCGCAAGCTAATGACGACCTTCATCAAGCATTGAAAGGAATCTCACTATATTCCTACGCGTCTGGGGTTTCTGATCACTTAACGTCCCTTCTGCTGGAAGACTTTGAGTTTACCAATCAATATATCCGGCAAAATCGGAAGAAGCTGTCGGGGTCTCATGCATATGCTGTAAAGTACATCAGGAGTCACGACATTGAATATGCACAAGGCTGCAACGCTGCATTCTTCCTTTGGGTTAATCTCGGAAAGAAGTACCGCCAGCTCCATCCAGATGAAAACAATGATGAAGACGTTGGCGACAAAATCATGCAACTGTTGTTGCAAAAGAAAGTGTTCCTGGCTAGCGGCGCTCTGTTCGGGTCGGAGCGTGCTGGGTGGTTCAGAATTGTGTTTTCCCAACCTCGCGAGTATTTGATTGAGGCTCTACGAAGGATGACAGATGCACTTGCACTTGAGGATTAGACCTTATTGTTTGTTGATATACGTAGTAAGATTATCTTACACTGTTGAATCCACGAAAATAAAGACCATGTGATTTGAGCAGAACATAATTAGAACGTGGAAGAGGATTCTGGTAGGTAATCGATTTGCATTTAATATACGTTGGGGAAAGTAGTAATAGAGAAAAAAAGGATGTTCGAAGTGTGGTTATCTAGAAACTTGGAATCAGCCCTTCGGCAGCTTGTGTCAGTCTCATAGCTGTAGTCTGCCATAAGAGAATTGTCCTTGACAGATGCAGAGTAGGTATTATGGCTCAAGCGATGCACCCGATAATATATATGACTATCCTTCATGCGCAGGAGGTAGAGCGTGATTTTGCGAGTAGCAGCCTGTCCGGTACCATTCTGTATGGCACCACTAGAGCAATGCCTAGTGACGGTCACTGCTCAGTACAGTAAGTAGAACGAAGAGGAACATTATGTTGCGAGCACGACGGTAGCGAGTGTTTAGGTGGTACAAGGAAAATAACAGAATATAATAAGTTTTATGCTATTCTTCTGTAACATACCATAAATGCATTGTCAAATATAGGGCTCTTCAGGGATAGTCGAATTATAAATCGATGTGCCTTTCCCATTAGGTTTACGCGTGGGTAGTTGGATTGGGTTATCAACAACGACTTTTTGGTAGGCCAAATGGAAGAGATGGTGTCCACCGCCATCAATTCGGCGATAAAACTCACCGCGCTCTGGGCGACATTTGGTATAACACTGTTCAAACAGATTCATTATGAAGGTAGATCTGATGTCTGTAGCAATACCACCAAGAGCTGTCCGGCTGTGGGACCTCTTGAGTTTTCTGCTGCATCCTAAACTGAACTTAGTTCAACCAGTCAGCGAACTACAATACCACTTGCGAGGATATCACCTCACGAAAATTCGTCGTAAATGATGACGGAGATATTTTTACCAGGTCTGGTTTCAGATGGCGCTTGCTAGACCCCAATCGGGCTTCAACTGTGTTCTCTCAGCAGCAGAGCATGGTTGATCGGATGAACTCAGGTTACTACGTCTCAGAAAGCAATGACGCCTCAAAAAGCAACGGTCGTCGTTATGACCGAAGTAGTAGACGTTGATCTGCGGGAGATTGGCTGCAAATATAATTCGTAGTTACTGACGGGGAATTACTAAACAGGTTGCGACCGCTCACATATCAACAAAGAGCAGATCAAGATTTCTGGATTGCATGCTTGCATTCTAAAGTAGAGTAGATTCAAGTGACTTGTAATCCCCGACTGAAGTGATGACTTTGACTACGCAAAGAACAGAGTCTACCGTATCACGATGTTTTATTGAGGCAACGAATGGTATTTTGAGCGGTACCTCATCAAAGGCTTCTTCTACACCTGGTAGGTCTCATCTTGAGCGTATGTATTTGTTGTAGTTCAGAGGACTTGTCTTGATTGTACTTTCTTCAGAGGGAGCCAGGGCTATATATACAACACGGGGCCAAGTTGATTTCCAATCAACTTGGTTGTCCGTATAGACGCCTTGGAGGTAATTCCGATGGTGTGGCTTGGTTCGGGATCTGCACCGCTTCATATCACAACAGTATTGCCTGATCATAGTTGAACCAATGGAGGGCAATCTGGTGTTTGCGTTCCGCCGCGCTACGACCGTGAGATGTTTACCAAAACACAGATCAACGATCATCAACAGACACATCAACACTCACATCAACACTCACATCAACACTCACATCAACACTCACATCAACACTCACATCAACACTCACATCAACACTCACATCAACACTCACATCAACACTCACATCAACACTCACATCAACACTCACATCAACACTCACATCAACACTCACATCAACACTCACATCAACACTCACATCAACACTCACATCAACACTCACATCAACACTCACATCAACACTCACATCAACACTCACATCAACACTCACATCAACACTCACATCAACACTCACATCAACACTCACATCAACACTCACATCAACACTCACATCAACACTCACATCAACACTCACATCAACACTCACATCAACACTCACATCAACACTC
This sequence comes from Penicillium frequentans, assembly GCA_028828275.1. NCBI lineage: Eukaryota > Fungi > Ascomycota > Eurotiomycetes > Eurotiales > Aspergillaceae > Penicillium > Penicillium frequentans. Next base: position 728,913 of record JAQIZY010000003.1, on the reverse strand, counting down.
ACATCAACACTCACATCAACACTCACATCAACACTCACATCAACACTCACATCAACACTCACATCAACACTCACGGCTCAGCACATTACACATCCTACCAAAACAAAAACCCCAGTACAACAATCACATCTCCGCTTGCTCTACGCCTGAATGAAGATGCCAATTTCCATTACGGCGAATGAATTATCTGACCACAAACTATCAAGGCAGAAGAATTGGGAATTCATCTTTTGATAACGAAGACACTTCAATTTATATTTTATAATTTTGGCCATTAAATTTGCGAAGATCTATCTAGGGCTCATTCTATGTATCCAATGATGATCCTCCGGGACAAGAAACAGATGATGAACATGTTGCGCAGGTCTTTGCTTCTTCGAATACTGTTGGAATACTTGAATACTGGTCCCTAACACCACGAAGAGGTGTCTGCACGTCACTAGAGGCCATGTTAACGCAGCAACCCCTTGCGAAGCACACTTGGTAACGCAGAGCTCGTCATGCGAGGAATTATGTTATCGCAGATCCCGTCCTGCGAAACACATTTTTACAACACAGGGCTCATTGGCTGTGAGGGAGCACAAGTCTTAAATCGCTGGGCTCAGAGCAGCGACAGCCGTGGGCAGGGAATCTTTCAAGTCCACAGACAAGAGAGGGATACTACAATGCATCAGAGTGTGAGGATCGGAGTCCTGAATTTGTTTTGGGCTGGGAATTCGGCTCCTTTTATGTCTATTCAGCTACGTTTTTTAAAGGAACCAGTTGTGCAGACGCTAGCGAGAATCATGTCTCGTTGATAGGCGTTGAAGTGCTTGAACGAACGTTGAAATGGTGTTTTGGAGACTTTGTGGCCGACAGAGTCAAGCCTCAAGTGAACTCGCGGAATCATTCCTGTCGAACTCCTGCGATAAGTGGTAAAACACTTTCATGAATTGTTGAGAAGAGAGTAATACGGCAAAGATATGATTCCTACATATCATCGAATTTGCAATTAAATCGCTCAACACGCTTGCACTCTACATCAGCCCATTTTAGCCACGGTCACCGTCTCGCTAATGAGGGTCGAAGTGCTTCAACAGACGCCGAAAGAATGTTTTGGAGACTTTCTGGCCGACAGACACGCTCAATTGCTCCAGCGGTTGGCCAGGTGTGCCAAGTACTACCCCTTGGTGTTGCGAGAATCAATCCTGTCCATCCCCTAGCCCGCGCTGCTCGAATGGTACTTCTTTCCTGTGTTTACTCGCAGCCAAATAATGTTGGCTTCACTCGAATCTCTGTTACCTGGCGGCACAGACACTATGAACATACTGCCAAACCCAGGATGATGATTGTCTTTCTTTGGCGGGGAATAAATCAAAAGTCTAGACCCTGTTCGAAAGCCTACAATAGGAAACTGAGTCTAGTTTCCAGGACAAACATGTGAACCGTTGCGGCTACCAAGGCTCATGATCTGGTTCCTCGTCGATCGCCACCCACCTCGCGAGATTGCAACGCTACTATCACACTCTGATGTCACCCTAGACACAAGAAGCACCAGTCGAATCAATCAAATAACGCGCATGAATGGGGACGGACGCTGGTACGGTTGTGCGATGACCCATGAGACAGTAGATCAAGGAGGATCTATTTGTGGCCTGGAGAAGAAATTGAATGGATTTGCAAAGGCCCAGGCACGGTCCACAAGCCCAAATCTGATGGCCGTCAGTGTTCGATGGAACGGGTCTTTGTTGCTTAGGAGGTACGGTTGACGTACGGTCGAGGCAGGTGAGGTATTTGGAATATCACGCGGATTTTGGTAACAAAATGGTAGGCTAAAACCCGATCCGTTGTTGTGTTCTCCTAGTTGCTCTCACAAGAGAGTATGTTCTCCTGTCAAATGGCAAGCTGCTCTTTGTCTATCTGGTGTGTATAAAGTTCTAGAAGCTATGTCTTCTGTCCTGCATGAACCTCCCCCGTAGAGAGTATACTCTTTTTGAGCCCGACGCATCCTCTCCATCTGCCCAATTCGATCGCCAGTCTGATATCTCTAGCAGACAGCTTCGCGTACTTAAGCCATCTTCACAACAACTTGATATTTCAAATGCAGTTATTTTCAGGAACCTTCTTTCAATAGATAGAACTTACCACTGTTGCAAGCTCAACTGTCATTGAAAAACAACTCTTGTCGAACTCGAACACTCTCAGAAGCGTGTTCAGTCAAAATTCCTCACTCCAGCAATCTCCACGCCGATGAAATTATATAGTTGCACGTCTTTTAGTGCGTTCTTTGCTCTATTACCTTTCTAATTTCTTTCCCTTTCGGCTCAACTTATAACTCAAATGATGCCTTCTCGCTCAGAGCATACCCCGACCCTTCAGGAATGTAATTTTGGGCTCCATTAAGCTGTTACATGGGGTTATAATAGGATACTGACATATTAAGCGGTTATTTGACTAGCAAGATCTTGTGTAATAAGGCGGTATGGGGCAGGGGTTGGATAGTCACTGTAACTGCAGACTTCCTACCCGCCCTCGCTTCGCCTTCCAGTTAGTCGCGGTGATTTGCTCTCCTCCAGAACTCTCTCTCTTTTCATGTTACGCTATGCTATGGCACCTTCTCATGACCCTGAGTTCCATGACGATTTTAACCTGGGGTCCTTCAGTCGTCCCGTCGCCACAAAACACAAACCTAGCGCTGCTTCGATGGCGGCCTGGCATGGTGCTTACGGCTCCAACCACACGGAAGCCACGAATCTGTTTAGATTTTGCCATTTCCTACGATCCCAACTGCGATATCGCCTACTGGGAGTTGCCTCTGCCTGGTTGTCGAATACTCTTGCTTCTGTCAGGGTACTACTGCTAACGACGCGAAAACATTTTGTAAGTGAGGATTTTGATGACTGCTGCTGAAATTGTCACATGAAAAAGGAATATGTATTCAAAAATTACATATGTTAAAGAAAAGGTTCCATTATTCTGCTTCAAGCTCAGTTGAACCGCACAAAGTGTTTATTGTAAGCACGTAGTCAGTAGCACTAACTTATTATGTTGAAATTACACGATGAATGACGCTACGGAAGCATGTATGTCAAGGCCAACGAGGTGGTTTATGTCTGATCTCTCTCTCATGAGAGAGAGATCCTATTTAATGAGAGCATTTCTCCTGAACTATCCTCTATATAGTAGGTTCAATGCTGATCACGAGATTCATGCTTGGTGAAGCAGGCATTTCATGCCTGGAGACCCATGAAATCTCAACAGTGATTGAATATATATCTCCGGTCCGTTCATCACCGGAAGCCACTAATATGAGGCACATTCACCAACCATCAACACCACGAGACTGATCACCAGCACCATCATTAAACGGACTGCTAACAGAGTGCTGAGATTGAAATGCTGACTACGCTGATTGACTTTCATGGTGAAAATGAGACTGAGTACCTAGCGGCCGATGTCTTCTAGTCTATAAAAGCATCCAAGAATTAGTGGACATGCCAATAGCCCAGATACTTGACTTTCCCCTGCAATCAAGATGGATGCCCCTAACAGCACGCCAGTCCAGGAAAAAGAAGGAGAACAACAGCCCAGTGCATTGCCAATAGTTTCTGAAAAAGAGAATTCGCAGGAGGCTTCTGATCATGTCCCTCCACTGGTAAGTAAAGCGGCCCAGCTTCCAATGCTCTTGCTGACCGTCGCAGCTCTCTCCCTCGCAACAGGAAGCAGAAACAAGACATACCTTGGTGATTGAAACCTTTCAACCTATTTTAAGGTGCTAGCAGACCTCGAACGCGACGATCCCAAGTTCGCCTTTCCCGCTGCTCGACTTGTCGGACTCTATCGACGCCTATGGGAGTCATGCGTGTCCAAGCATATCGATGGCCAGAAGCTAGAGCAGAGCAATCAGATATTGAAAGAGGCTAGCACACACCTGACTCAAGAGAGGGACGGACTTCAGCTGCGCCACGACAAGCAGCTGTCTCGGCTGCGCTTCTTTGAGCAGGCACTGGAATCATCTCGGGGTCAATTGACTAGGATCCTCGATGACTGGGATCACCCTTGCAGACTCAACCTGGCAGGGCTGCCAGGCATGGCAAGAGATTATTGAAGGATTGTATATTCTTGATTGTCCTATATATTTTACAATGTGGAAAGTACAGTATCCAACGATGTCGCAACGAAGAGTTACCGCAGGGAAAGAAGCTAATATCTTTTCGAGAACTCACATTACAGCTTTTGTGGAATGTGTCTGCGAATAATCCCGCATGTTCTAGTGTCGTACCCCAATATATTGTGTACAAAAAGTACTGATCCAGTGACAATGTGGGCAGTGTAGCTAGCGGAGAAAGTGTCGATTAACTCGGCCGTCCCGCATTGCATCACGACAGCTACCCGAAGTAGATGTCGCCAGCTCTTACAGACCACCAAACCTTCTCCTTGGAGACCGCTTCAACAATGTTTGAGGAGTGTTGTCGTCTTTTATTCTGCTTCGAATGGCCCTCTGGATGCAATCGTTTCTTGCTAGATCCAGCCATCTCTTCAAACTGAAGTATTTCAGTCTGGGATTGACCACAAGTGCATCAACAATCGAGGAATGCCCACCCTTGACCGCCAACATCAATGGATCCTCAGACCATCGATTTCTGAGGTTCACATCAATTCGATCATGGCGTAGTAGTGCCTGGACCATCTCCAAGTCACCAACACCGGCGGCAATGCAGAGAGCAGTGTCGTGAGTTGCGATCGTGCTTTCATTGATGTTCAGACGTGCGCCTTGCTGCACTAAGAGTCTTACCACATCGAGATGGCCATGTGCAACGGCTCGACAAATGGGCGGATCTATTACATCCCTTCCATTGATCTCCACGCTCTCCATACTTAACAGACAAGCAACTGTGCTCATGCGTCCGTGATATACGGCAACGGAAATTGGAGAGTGGCCTCCAACACAGAGATTCAGACTGATCCCTGGCACCGCAAGCAGCCGTCGTAGGAGCACGGTATCCAACCTGGCCGCGGCGTGGTGGAGAGATGTAGACAGCGTCTCGAATCTCCCGCGGCCTCCAACAAAATTGACGTTGATGTCTTTCTCGGCCAACAGCCTTTCGGTTATCTCGTCGCATGACGAGTAAGTAGACAGCCAAAGTGGCGTATTGCCATCTTTGTCTTTGCAGTTCACGTTGGCACGGGGGTGACTTAGGAGCAAATTGGCCATTTCCAAGCGTTTGTTTTGAACGGCGAGATGGAGCGCCGTAGAGCCTTTTCGGTTCTGGATGTCCAAATCCAGATTTTTTTGCCTGAGAAGTCTTTTGACAGCCTCTACTGACCCATAGGCCACTGCTTGGTGAAGAGGTAGCTCAGCCTCTTGTGATGATTTGGTACCAAGAAACACCTTGGCCATCGGATCGTTTGAAAAAATCATTTCCATCACGGGTCTATTGAAGCGACATGCCCAGTCCCATGGCGAGTGGCCCGAATCGTCCTGTAGATCAGGGTCGCTGCCACTAGAAAGTAGCAGATGCACGAACCCTATTCTGCCTGCGAAGACTGCTAGGTGGAGCGCCGTTCGGCCGTGTTTGTGCTTGACGTCCACCTGGACGTTGGGTTGATTTAAGACGCTCTTGACGGCGGAAAGGTTTCCGTAGCGGACGGCATACCACAGGGCGCTCTCCCGCGCTTGATTTTGAATGTTGATGTCTAGGTCTCCACGACTGAGCAAGAGGTCCCGCACAGCAACGGAAGAGTATTTGAGCGCCCTCATTAAAGGAGTTTTGCCTCGGTAAAATGCATTGATGTTGGCGTTGTGCTGGAGCAAAGCCTCCGCAAGACCAACGTTGTCGTATTTGACGACCAAGTGCAACAGATTGCTGTTCTGAAATTTGATGTTGTATTTCCAGATGCTGGGCTGCAGTTTAAAATCAAAGTCTTTGCATGATTTTGCGAGGGCAAATAATGCACTACCGTCCAAATACGACACAATCCACAGCAAAAGCTCGTTGGGCAGGTCTCTGATGTTTGGCTGTAATGTATTAGCTCATCGGTAAAATCAGCAAGAAATTGAAACAGACCATGATTGGACAGGATTGGAGCTAGGAAGCAAATGAAATCTAAATGAGGGTGAGGTCTGAAAGTTGGACGCCTTATATATCTCGCCTCAGCTAAATTCTGTGGTCAGCTAGAAGTGTAGCCCGTCACTCCGCTGAGGCGTGTAGCAATCACACGGCAGCATCAAAGCCTTGACAAGAATGTTTGGGCGGCGTTGAAGAATCTCTGGAGTCTAGCTCCCGGGAACGCCAAATCAGTTCCTGGTTATGTCGATAGCCTGGAAACCGAATCTATCTTGGTACCCACATTCATCTAGCGCCATAAGAGTAGATCATAACCTATCACGCACTTCCGAATTCCATACGCAACCCAGAATTTCACCCAGCATATGTCGACTTTGCTGCTCACCGCAGTAGCCAGTCTGTTCGCCACTCCCTGGTCACCGCGATGGACAGTCACAAGTGCAGCTGATTGCAGCAGTGGTCTGGAATGATATGCCTTCACGCAGGCCACTGATCGGCCGTATACGGCGCATACTGCGTGTGAATGCATTCTTCGACGTACCGACTGTTTCAAGGAAGGCATTGCATGCCAGCAGCCACGCAGCCATGCAGGGAAAGAGCATACGGAGATGGCATATAAAGCTGACGAGGGGACGCTGCAGTGATTGCCCAACACCACCACAATCCGAAGCATTTTCTGCCTTTGAAGACCACCTCAATGACTACCATGCTGCCTTGGAATCCGTTTCTGGTTTGTGAGATTGAAGTCAGCCCCAATGGCGGTCCTGGCTCCTGTTGCGGGATGACGAAAAAAGGCGAGCCATGCAAGAACTCGATCAAAGTTGAAGATACCAAGATCGGCCATCAAAAGTTGACCAGTCTCGCCAGAGAGCCGTTTGACTTGTCAACGTTGCAGTCCAAGCTCTGTGATGTCGCCAGAGTCTTCCTCTGCGCGAGATGGCACCGGCAACGGCAGGCCGACCAAGTTGGCCAGCAGTGGTATGAAGCCGCCGTCCGCAACCAGGCGCGAGTACCATATGGCTCCAGAATGGCTTCTCCGTCAGTCATTGTACATCGGGGCCAGCGTCAGACATCGTCAGCGTCCAGGCGACGCCCTGCATCAGACAACACCCGGTCATCACCACCACCGGTGCCCCTGTCAACCAACCCCGAGCCAGTGCAGCCATTCAATCCATTTGTGACTTCTGCAATGCTGCGGACGAACAGTGTTCCATGGCGCGTTTCGCCGACCCGACCAGCCATCCTCTCATCGGCAACTAATATCTGGGCGGGTGTCCAAGACTTGACGGTGCAGAGTCTCAGGCCGAGCCAAGCGGTCGACAGCATCCGCGTCGACAGCATCTACTGTGTATTCTGCCAGACCGAGGATGAAAACCATGCGGACGAGAGCGTGATCTTGCACTGCGGTCAGTGCACATCGCTCTGTCATCTGTCGTGCGCGGAAGAATGGTTGGAAAAGCGAGATACAGGGTTTGGCACGTCATGCTGTGTGTGGTAAGTGTGGATGACCTTATTTCTGAGACGACCAAGACACTGATGACCGCAGCCGAAACGAAGGAGCCCTAGACGCCATCCTTCGCCCCTCACGAGTCCCCTCGTCGGATGCCGAGACACATTCCGTCCACACGGCAAGCGATCCATCTCCCGATGGTGGGCCCCGTCGCTCAGTCAGACTAGCAGGAACTCATCTACTGCGACAACCTTCCACCGCTGCACCGCTTCGCCGATCGGCACGACTCAATTCCACTCAGCGTGGGTGATCACAGATTCCCGGCGAGTTAAGATGGAAAATAGGAAAAGCGACCGCCAATCACACGCAGTACGCGTGACCAGACACTCGGCACCGTGATCAGCAACCGTGGCCATAGCGTCGATATAGATTTTTTGGAGCAAGCTTAGCAAGAAATGAGATCCTGATTGTAAAACTCCAGAGTACAAGGCGACCGTTCATCTTTGCAAGTGGTGGGCACCACTAGACCTTAGCCAAAAGATACTGGCTGCTTCATTTGATTTGACAATGAAATAGCGCTAAATGTGCTGGTAGATCCAGTTTCTTCTTTCATCATACCTAACGGCGTGACCAGGGACACACCTGTTCATCTTAGTGGAGCCGTGTCACAAAAGGCGGAGATTGTTGGCAGAAAAACGCAACTAGCGGGCTTGCGAGAGACTGACAAACTCTTGTGCTTGTTAACTTGACTATGGGAATCAATATGTTGACCCTGGGAACCTCAACTGCATTTCTAGGAACCTTTTATCCCCTAGGAAATGCTCTTTAGCTCCTGGGGCTATTCTAAGTTCCAGGAAAACGAGATCTACCCCTGGGATCTTCACTTTACATTCCTGACTAGACTTCCGCAGAGCCCATAAATGGGCCTAACCTTCGGGCCCAAGGCCCAACCAGCAGTGGGCTTTGGGCCTAATTTCCAGGGCCCAACCAAGCCCACGGCCCATCAGTGGGGGCCCATAAGGCCCCCAAGAAAGCCCATTTCTATGCATAACTATAGTCTTGGCGCTCATAAACCTGATGATTAATGCCTGTTTTATACGCATGTTCCAGTCTGTAAGCCCATACCTCGGGCCGACGTTTTACCAGGCCTAATCCGGGGGTTCAACTCCTAATCCGGGGGTTCAATTCCACCAAGAATCAAGATATCAAGATTCAACAGCGATGACCCGGTAATCAAGATTATGGATAAAACCAGCTACACTAGGCACTGCAATTTACAAGATTATGCAAAAAAGTTCCATTTCGCCAAGATTTCGTAGTATTCTGGCACTTGGAGAATTACCAAGTGTCAGCATGCAGAGATATATATCTCATGTGCACAGTAGTAGGTGCATCTTTCTGTTGCAGTATGACATTTTTGATAGTCAACTTCATGATTTATAGGATTACAGCATTCAACTTTATATCGAAAGTTAAGTAACCTCTTACGCTCGACGCCTGTCTTTACGGAAACGTGGTATTTCAGCTATTGTAGAGGTGAGAGATATTCAAAGATATCTCATGAGCCATGGGTGAAATTTTTGAGCGAACAAATTGTAAAATGGGCGGGGAGATGGGTCATCCAGGGGCTTTCTTGGGCTTTGGATGGGCCGAGTCCACTGGATATGCATGATCTAGCCAATGAGATGCTAGGATTAAGATCCTCCGTTTCAATGTCGACTGACTACTGTGGTCTCTGTTTACATCCACTGTTTACAGCCACTGTTTGCTACCGTCCACGTCGGTAGTTCTCTCGTTGAGAAGGTAAGTCATGTCGAATTTCTCCTCCCTCACCCTGATACGCCTGAAGCTTTTACCCGAAGCCCTCCATCCAATCTGAAGCTATTGACCCATCATGTCGCAAAGCCAGCAAACCGAGTGTGGATCTCAGTTGAGTTTCTGCGACATTGAGCCCGACGACCTATCGTTGATTACCCATTCCAATTACCCAGCTACGCCGTCTACCTCTCGGCAGGTTGATAGCTTCTCGTTCGTTCAGCCGTTTGTTCCTTCGTCTATCGCTCCGGATCCTCTCGAGCGCTTCCAACGTGTCGGACCTGGCAGGAGAGGCCAATTCTTTCTTTACAACGTGATGAACCACACTGATTGGGTCGACTGGTGGTTGGAGACTGACTATGGATCCAACAATAGCAAGATCGCTTGGGAATCACAACATGGATCGGCTTCAGAGACCTGGAAACAGTTTGAGCAAGTGGCTCATACGGGTAATGGAAGCCCAAAGGTTATGTGTAAGCGTTGCGATACAATCCTTGAGCACCCTTACGCTACTAAGAAGGATGCCAATGGCAAGATTGGTCGTCATGGCACGACGACAATCACCCGTCATCTTCAGACATTAGCCTGCCAAAAGGCTACAGGAGTACGGCAACAGAGGGGGGATTGAGAGGGTTTCTTCGATCGGTATGTAAAGGCCTATTATTCTTTGAAATTGCCACTAATCAGTTATTTCTGTCGAAGCAGGGTCATCCGTTTACACAAGAGGCCTGGGAGGACAAACTCTTACAGTTTATCACCATCAACCGGCTTCCGTTCAATCTCGTTGAACATCCAACCTTCCGTGACTTAGTCTCGCTCTCACAGTCCGCTCCAAACCTTCCAATCATGCAATCGGCTGATACAATTCGACGTCGGCTATCTGTTCGTGTCAAAGAAAGACAACAGGATACACTCGGCTTACTACCAAAGCATGCGAAGATCTCGGTTGCGCTGGACTGTTGGACATCTCCGTTTGGGCAGGCATTTACGGCTATCACTGGCTACTTTATTGACGTTGACTGGGTCTACCGTGAGGTGCTACTCGGCTTTAAACCCCTTTACGGCACGCATTCGGGTGCGAATCTGAGTGCTGTTCTTCTAGAGACGCTCACTCAGCATAAAATTAAGGACCGAGTCTTTGGGTTGACCACTGATAACGCGTCAAATAATAAGACTCTGGTTGATACCCTTCAGCAGTCGTTATCTGGCGATGTTCATGTCATCCGAATCCCCTGCCTTGCTCATGTCATCCAATTAAGTTTGAACCAACTGCTCGATCGTTTAAAAGCGGTCCCACTGAATGATGCCGCTGAGACCACATGGACAGACCGCCAAGACACCCTCGCAAGGGCGAACGCAAATGTACAATGCAGGGAGATATCGCATACCTTGAATAAGGTGCGGTATCTTGCTATTTATATCCGCGGTAGTCCTCAGCGTCGGGACTCATTCGCTGCTGTCCAATCTAGGGCCCCAGGGCAGGCGCTCATGCCGATTCAGGATGTCAGAACTCGATGGAATTCAACGTTTTTAATGCTACGCCGAGCAAAGAGACTCCGCGTGTTTATCACGAAGTACTGTGATCAGTTTAACTGTAAAGACTTCGTACTTGATGACGATCAATGGCGCCAGATCGACTACCTTCTTTGTCTCACAAAGCCATTCTTTGATTATACCCTTGCCCTTTCAAAGACTCGAGACGTAACATCGCATCTTGTCTTCCAGATCTATAACTTACTCTTTGAGCACATTGAAAGATCAAAGATACAGTTACAACGGAAGCGTGTCGTCTGGAAGAAACAGATGCTTATCTCTCTCGAAGCTAGCCATGCAAAATTACGTGACTACTACAAAGAGACAGACTACATGCAAGGGCACATCTATGCGGTCTGTACGATGCTATCGCCAGATAATAGGTTCCAGTTCTTTCTTTCTGATGACTGGGCGGATGCTAAAGAGCTGCGTGATCAGTATCGAGTGGCTTTCCGGGATGCCCTCACTCCTATCCAGGAACGTCTTACCAGTGCTAGTGCCCAAGGCCCGCAAGGGCCTTCCCCTGGATCGACAACAAGATCATTCCTTCATAACCTTGTTCGAACCCAGAAGGCTTACTCCAAAGTGACGCCAGGCCCAGTTATGGATGAGCTGACGCAGTATCTCGACGGTAGTAAGTTTATCTCTATGTTCATCTCCATGTTCATAATACTAATCTTATACAGATGTGACTGATTCGGAGCCGTTATCTTTTTGGAGAGAGAATCAATTCCGTTTCCCGGCTATTGCCGCACTTGCAAGAGATGTCCTTGCAATCCCGGCGACGGGCGCTGGGGTAGAACGCCTGTTCAACACTGCACGCGATATCTGCCACTATCGCCGCGGTCGTATGAAGTCTAAGACCATTGAAGAGCTGATGCTATTCCTCTGCACATCGAGGTTTGACCTTGATGTGCAGGAAGCCAAGGAGATAGCACAAGATCTCCCATCTGATGAGATTGACGCAATGAGGGAACAAACTGATGAGATGCCAGATGATGTCGACGTTGAAGAGATCAGTGATACTGAAGAGCAGGGTGATAGACCTGAATCTGTATCTGAGGATCTGATAGATGTTGACGATGAGGTTGAAGATAACGATGCTACTATCAGATTCACTACTGCACCGTCTCAGGTGCGGACATCGGGGAGAAAAAGGAAGCATGTTGATGATGAACTGTATGAACATTATTAGATTGGCATGTAGATAGTTTAATCTCATTTGATATCTAATCAATTGATCTCATCGATCTCATTAAACAGTGACTTTATCAATTCTTATGGGAATCAGCCAATTAGGGGCCTTAGACGGTAATTTGAATACTCAAAAATACTCGGAAATTCTACATTACTTATGCAAATGGCAAGAATTGGCATGTTTGCGCTGTTTGGGGCCCATTGGGCCCCCATGAAAGCCCAGTGGGCTTCTACCTTAGGCCCATGGCCCATCGGCGGGCTCGAGGGCTAGGCCCAAAACCCAACCCATTTAAGGGTTGGGCCCAGGTTGGGCTTTGGGCTTTTGGGCCGGTGCGGAAGTCTAACGATAAGCCTGAAACTCGCTTGCACTGGCGACATTCTACGTCCAGCCGGGACAGACTTTACACACCTTGCCAATCGACAGGACTTGAACCTCCGCGCATTTGTAGTTATCTGTGAAGCCAAACACTTGCGTCTACATATTGCCGCACGACAGTTTGAGGGTCAAGAGCTTGGTGAACTGGACAGCTTTTGCAGTCTTCTGCCAAAGCTTGGGCAAAAGGTCTTCAAGAACCATCACATGGTCAATGGAGACTTGGATGTGTTTCGCAATGTGTGCAACATTACCAATTCTCCACCCCCGGATTATGCGACGTCCATCTTCAAGCAGACGGAGCATGTCGATCTGCCCCCATATCCCCAAAGTGAGGTGCATGTGTCCGACCAGGGTGGCAAAAGGCGCAGAGGTATCTTAGTCCTTCGTGTATATGCCCTATAGTGACAACATGTTGAGATTTTCCAGGCTCATCCTCTTCTATCGATGGAACTCGAAAAAGACCGTTCCGCCCACCGGAGTCTCCTGATCTTCAGTCAGGCTCTCTCACCGAAGTATATATCGAAAGGAATACACAGAGTACCCTTTCACCGTCACTTGCGTCAATTCGCCCAACTGACTTTGAGCGTACCTCCCCTGGCTGCTGCCAAGATGGCAAGCTTGCGCATCTCATAGAGGCACTTCGTGATGCCACTGACGAGACGATTATCAAAGCACTCGAACAAACGAATCACAGTGACCTGCTAGCTTCACGACGAGATATTTGATCGGTTGCGCAACGCGATACCCGAGTACTTAGGAGACTCAAATGCCGAAGAAGTCATCCGGAATCAAATCTCTGACGAATTCGAATCCATGAAACCCGAATTTCTTGCACAGATCGATGGAATGATCGAGGATGGTAGAATCGAGCTTCAAGATGTCGTCAATGATTCTTGGAAGGCAATTGAGGATGATGCGCTGCAACTCAAGGCTGAGATCAAGGCTGAGATCAAGGCTGAGATCAAGGCTAAGATCAAGGCTAAGATCAAGGCTGAGATCGAGGCTGAGGTTAGGACTGAAATTATTGAGCGTCAGGAAGACGCCGCTAGGTTCAAGCGCCTGTTGGATGATACCAAGTCAAGGTCCTGCAGCCATGCCAGATATCTCTCTATCTAGGTCCTCAGCCAGGTCTATAAAGCATCGGGATTATCAATATATATCTATATTGCCTCTTAATTATTTTGGGAACGGTAACCGTACTTGCGGCGTAGTGAGATCACTATACATAGGGCCCATCTTAGTCTTGTCTAACTTGATAGGGAGAATGTCACGCCACGAATTTTCTAGATCTGGGACACTCATCTACCTGGCACTTTGACAATTCTCCAACATCCAAAATCCGCATGATAACTCATCCACCACAACATAGGGGATCGTTTTCATAGCATCTGGAAGCCTATATCTAGAAAATTGAAAACATATTCTCATACCTATACGTGCTCCCGCCGCCCGCGGTGCGTCGACGAGCGTCGCCCATCCCATCGAAAATCAGCCGTTCTTTCCCCTGGCAGCGACCCTAATATTATAGATCGGAAACCTAGGCGTGATATCTGTACGACTCTACGACGCTAGCTTTATCTTCTCAAGGCAAGACATGGCTTGGTCCCAATCGCTCAGAACGAAGGGTGGATATGATGGGAATCTGTGGTTCGAGGTCACGATCAACGTTCCCGTCGCGTTGATGCCAGCAGACTAGCTGAATCGCCCGACACCAACATTAACACCGACTATGGCCAGCCCGCCTCGGTGTTGTCATCGCTCAGTGGGCGTTGTGCCTGGCTTCCCAAAACGTCGAATTACAGGGACGCGTCCGCGGGGTGGCGATGACCTCCCGCGCCTAACCATTGGCAAAAAGTGGTCGAATACCAATATTAGCGAGAGGAATGATCTACACGGAGCCCCGCGTAAACTCCTCTCGCACGGCAGGCCCCACCGGTGGGCCTACTCGCGACCGGAGGGATGCTTCCGGTGAACCGGCCGCAGATCTACACCATAGTCTACTTCCGCACTTGCGAGTTTAGACCCCGATATGCGCCCGGAAACCTTTTGAGAAGTGGATCCACAGTGCAAGCCGATCCAGTATGGCGCTCAGAGATTCCCGGTGGATCACATCACATTACGGGCTGCGGATGTTTCTCGGGCGCGCTTGTAAAGCCGCCACCATCATGTTACCCTCACTCTCACTTTCCGCTATGTTGACTACTGCCTCACTTTCCCAACCCCCAGCTTCCACATGCTAGTGATTGGAGCATGACCGACTTGAGTATCCGTGTTCTAGATCTTCCATTCGAGACTCTTGTTCAAGTTTTTGATTGGCTCGATGATATTGACGACGTCTTGCATTTTGCACGCTGCTGCAAACTCGTGAACTTCGTCCTTGGTGTAGGAATGGTAGGAACTAGGTTTGGAAGCAATCGATATTGTACGAACATTATATTAGAAATGCGACGAGGAAGGAAAGTGAGGATCTACGAACATGAGGCCTAAGTATGTGATGGAGGGCATGGGTCCCACATAGGACGTTAATAAAAAGCACTATCTGGCAGGGAAGTCTTGATTGTTAACGATTTTGGTGCTTAAAAACGAGCCTTATTCAGCCTACCCGTACTAGATAGACTTTATTCTAACATATATCCTGGCCTACCATTAGTTGATCAATAAAAGCCCTGGGAAACTATGTTAGGATAATATCATCCGGACTAAATCAAATCAAAATAAGTAAAATTGAAATATCTAGAAACCATACCGAAGCTTATCATATGCCAAACAAAACAATTTGGAGTATCTTCACAAATCATATCATGGCTAGCCACCCAACACCAAAAACCTTCAGTTTGGTTACCTGGGAGGCGAACCCGCTGACGATATCTAAATCGAAATCCGCGACGCAATCTTGAATGAATAGGCTAGTCATTAACATCAAACCATATCGGCCTTCCTGACCAGTATTCGTATTTCCGAGTCAATCCCTCTAAGCAAAGCACTCTTGGTGCGCGTACCAGTTCCTCCGACCGATTGTATGCCGTCTCTAGAGTTGCACAGAGTCGATTCCAACAGGCAATTGGTACCTAAGAGGCTCCCCATTTCTGCTTTGAAACTATGAATAAGTCCTTCAAAATGAGACAGTCATAACTTGATTCAGGTTGTAATACTGACCACGCTTTGAGCTTTAGATAAAAAGAAGCGGCGTCAGTTCTGGCGCTCTTTCTCCCCCGCTGCAGGAGCGTAGATTGGACCTATTTCACGGCTTTCAATACCTGGGGACACTTTAATGGAGACTATTATATTTAGGATGAGATTTTTCAGTATGGTGATAAAAAAGTGGATCGGAGTCTCTTCCCATAATCATTACAATTTTATTACTGTAGCGTCAATACAAAGCTGATGTTTGACTACTTTTCCAACGCCATTTTTTCGATGATGAAACAAAAATTGATATTATCTCGAGCACTAGAAAGGGTGGTTACAGGCGTTAATTATCGATTTTTTTTTTTTTTGAAGACGCCGCGTGGTCGTGCTGTAACGACATTCATGTGTAGCAGTGAGAGTCTGCCCGCTCGATATACCTCCTGTTCTGGCCTTTTGCATACAGGGATAGCGTATATGAAAAAAGCAAGAAACGGAACAGAAGAGAGTGGTTAAAGTCCGGTGTTGCTGTGTGCACACACTGAAAACACAAATCCGCTGCTAAGCTTCAGTGTTGTCCTGGATCTCTGTCCCTTTTATATATATAACAATAACAGCTCGCTTTAGGAATCCGACTTGTACGTGTTGTGCGGGCCGCTGGCACGGCGGCTTGGTTGTTTTTACCACATTCAATCTCCCCATGGCCTGCCAAATGGCCAATGCCGCATCTTCAAAGCCCTTCGAACCCTCATCCAAAGCCTTGGCTGCGCAGCATTATCTAGAAAATAGTGTGAAGAGGCTCATGTGATGGCTGATTATGTAGAAGCCTCGGAACGTGACATGAAAATAGGCATAAATTGCCCGCTTAGCATAGACAGTTTTCCAGGATCTAGTAAATGCGCTACAGATCCGACGTGGGGTACTATGAACATATTCCTAGTCGCTCAAACGCTTACCTCCATGCTAAGTTCAGCCCAATGATGTCACAAAATAGATAACGCGCAAAGCGGGCCTTCGGGATGATGATGGTCAAATCCACTACAATTATTATCACGTAGCAGTTCCCTTGGTTATAGTATAATGACTTCTTGTATAGCATTGTAGCTTCCTCGAAGGGGGATATCTGATGAGTGGAGATAAAATTATCGTAGCCCATATACGAGCAATTTACTGTTGACCGTGAAAGCAGAGCCCAAACATAGATATCCATGTCCAAAAAATAACGGGGAGAAGAAATTGGGTTTCGAAGTATGTCAAATGCTCCAAGAGGATCTCGTTCTCGTCCTAAGCACCATCAAAAATCAAAAGGCTTTGAAGGTGCACTCCACCAAAGCCATATCAACGCAACAGCTCTCGAGCACAATGAACTGGGAACTCGGCTACGACCATGATGCTGATATTCTCACGACGGACACGGGCTTTCTCTAATAGCTGCAGTACCGCACACATTGTCTTCCCCGTGGCAAATACATCGTCCACTACCACCACCGGCGCGTCTGGAGAGATCAAATGTTGATCCATTTCAATTTTGCTCTCATTTGAAGGACCAACAGTCGATGAGGAGATATGCGATGTAGACTTCGAAACAGAAAAGGTTGGTGGAGGAAGCTTGCCAGCCTGGCGAATCAATGCCAACGGTATGTTGAACTACACGGCTAAAGCCGGTGCAGAAACGAAGCCGCTGGCCTCGCAACACACGATTGCACCGACGCCAGTCCAATTATCTTTGAAGTGAGATTGCAGTAAAGATGTGCACAGTGCTAGCCCACCTGGCGGCTGAGGGATGTTTAACACGTGGCGAGGAATTGGGGTGAGCACTGGCACCAATCAACAATAGATAGACCTAGCTAGATTTCCATTTTCTCCTTGTGCTGTCAGAATTCCGTAAAGCTGCAAGAAATCGCGCAGAACAGACAGGGTCTCTGCTACAAATTTATCACCATAAGTTTGCGATATAACTCTAACGTATGTCATATTGTGCACCGCATTAAACAACTGTGACAATTGATTCAGCCTGAGACTATCCTCACTGTCTTGACAGTCAATATTGTCCTAACAGGTTGTCTCTTGTTGGAACACCATTTCAAATGAAATCGGCCAGTGTCATGGATATCATCGATGAAGGCAGTGAGACACCTTATTACTATTTGCAGTTTGAGCCCAGTCTACTGCGAAAAAAAAAGAGGAAGATGCAGCTTTGACACTGTAAACTCTGCTGGGCTAGACTAGTAGTTTCGAATGTAACGACCCCGACGCACTGAACAAGACTAACACCCCTGAAAAGGTAAGGAGATTGGTTTCGTTGAGTTTCCTTAGAATGACGATGAAGTCCGTGGGGATCGGGATTGAGTGGAGACACGGGAGAATCACCTGGGACTCTCTTCGATACAAACAATCTCGGAAGCGCGCAGAGAGTCTCGCGCAGATGCTCCATACCTATAAAGCACCTGGTCCGCGACAAAAGACCTGATGCCGAGGTTCCCATATTACCAGAGTTCGAGTATCCACATTTATGGACAGCACATGGATTTCCAGCAAATGGGATATTTCCAATACCAGTTCATTTGACAACGTTTCGCATAGAGGGATTACCCCCCCGAGATGATGCAAGCCCGAGTTGACATTAGCAACTTCTGTCCAACGGGATGAGCTAAAAATCGTGAACTGATTATACAATCTGTACAATCTTTAGACTGGCCTTCACTTTTTAATTTTAGAATAAGCGAGAGTGAACGTACTGCCAGCCTTCTGTCAGAACTTCAGTTTTGCTATCAGTGTGCTGTTCATTGCTAGGTGGCTAGATTTGGCGTGCCAGATGGGTGGAGACTCCTTCAAGACAAGCTCTCGAAAAAAAAGTCCAAACAAGGTTATCAGTCTTTCACTGTGCGAATGCTGAGTTGTCGATATAATGTCGTGTTTCCGACAAAGTCCCGCGGGAAAAGGAGGCGACCATTGATAATCTGACCCATGTGTGTCCTCCCGATCTCCTGACAATCTTTTCGGATTTGTGACATCAGGATTCTAAAGTATTTCAGCGGACTACGACGAAAATTGCTTTTAGTTCCCGAACTGCTTTGCTTGATGAAACCATCTGCGCCGACAATCATTCCGTGTGAGGTTTTGATCGAATGCAACCCCTAGAAAGCCACAAACTTTCTGATACTCCGAGTACGAATCAAAGTATAGCTGCCCCGAGAAGAGATTGAGCTGGATCCGAAGTTCGTCCGGCACCATGATTATCCCAGAGACTTCCGGAACGTTATACAACGGGAATTTGTCCAGTGGCAGGAAGCTTTGATTTTGGCGCGGTGCATATAGATGCAGCGTGACAGATGTTGAGTTCCGTATATGAGACATGAAGTAATTCGCCTCATAGGGGCTGATGATCACCATGTGCATTCCCTCTCCTCTGCCTCGACGTTTAGGATTTGCACTGGTCAAAATCCACCTAACATTTCTTTGAAAGGTGTCAGGCATGAAAGAGGAATTGGACGTTTCTACGGTTGTAGAAAAGTCTCTGGTCGCTAAAAGTCCCATGGGCAAGTCATCAAAGTCTAGATAAGCTGCCGCAGAGGTATTCCGCAGCGAATGAAACGCCGGTTCGTACCCCTCCGAAGGGCTCTGCAAGTTGCCTGTGGTGATGAAAGAGTAGACATGTGGGTGAATGCGATGCGCTTTTGGCATGGCGGGCGAGGGTCTCTGCACCTGTCTCTCGCTTTCGATCTCTGGCGCAAGTTCGCGCTCTTGCTCCTCTTGTAGAGTGGAGGAAACATGGTCGAGCTCTTCAAATTCTCCACATCGGTCTCGAATCAAGCTCAAGTGACCTGTATTTTTGGATTCTGAGGCGAATGCTTTCTGGCAGCCTGGTCTGTACCTCTCTTCAAGAGTCTGAGATTCAATTTCTAAGAACCCTTCTGCTTGAGTTGATGACATGTCAGCGTCCTCGCCCTGGTCGCGGATTGACCAAATCTCCATTTGACTATTGTAACGCCGGCCCTGAACTGCCCAAAGGGGAATAGAACGTCGAATATCATGCCAAGTCTCGGAAATGGCCCACCGAAGGACGTCTGAGACACCAATGTCGGACAGGGTGCTTTTTGGGCGTAAAGCGAGAATGCGAAGTAATGCGAAGTTTGATCTCAGTCGGAACACAAAAGACGACTGACTGTCCACTACCTAGCTTTCTCATCCTCATACATGCTTCATCCTGTTTTCAGCACACTTCGGCGGTCACTGTGGAATCGCTGTCACGTACCTTGTACCAATTTATCCTTCCTAATACCCGGGCCCAAGGTGACTGCCGCGCGATACTTGGTCGGAAGTGCCAAGTCAATTCCTCTAGTATGAGCTTCATCAAGAAAAACGAAGCATGCTTCCATCCGCCTGATGAACGGGGAGATCTGTAGAGGTTCCACACGGCCGCTTTGATCGAGAACGCAGATGTCGTCGTCATCATTGACAAACACGACCGCTTGAATGGGGCCTTCGATCGGTTGCTTACTCAACCAGTACTCTGCGACACCGCGATTATCGAGCTCCACAATCTGTGCGCCTACATCCAGGATCACCTGAGCTGGTGGATCTAAAGTGGATACCAAATCCAAAAGGGCGTGAGCATTGGATTGGACTGATGCGTTCGGTAGCGGAATATACGTCACGGAATTTTCGTCTCGTAGCAAATATTCAAGAACCAAAGCGTTTGTATGGTTTTGTTGCGGTAAGTCGAGTTGATGAACAGTCAAAGGCAGGGTTTTACGAGAATCGTTTGTCCCACTGAATCCCACCGTAGGATTTGTTTTGATCTCTCCAATGTCCCAGCCCGAGGCGGACAGCTTGTGAGGAAATTCTCTCATTTCCTTAGGGAAAACAACATGCGACAGGAAGTAATCAATTGCAGCTTTTGAGAATTGAAGCGCAGGAAATACTTGACTGACACAGTGTGGCCGATCGTCCAGATTGACCCCCACTAGCTGATGGTAAGCTGGCTGGAGCTTGGGCGCACCATTAACCCAAGCTTGATACTCCGCATCAGCTTGGTCAGATTTGGCAAGGTGATCGAAAGAGAGAAACAGGTCATCGTTCGTGAGACCAGAATAGTAGTAGTTCAGACATGTCAACAAAATCACAACGTCCGGGTGACTAAACTCTGAACGGAGGGAAGGACTGTCCTTGGCTCGGTATGGCACACAAAGCCTTGTCGGTGGATCTCGATTCACATGCGGGCCGTAGTTTACTCGCCACCGTTTGCGTCCTAGGCAGAACGCCAGAACGCCTCCAGCAAGTAAGCCTCGCAGCAAGAGGAGGGAGCTGCTAGTGCTATCCCCCCCAGAAACCTCCTGCGTCATCACGTTCCACGGCATGGGCTTCATCAGCTGTGACTTCTGCTGTCGCGATGTATCTTGAGATGGCATCCCTTATAGACTGGGTCTGTCTAGATATGGCTAGGGAGTAGATACTGTTTTCACATATATGTCGTACAATGTGCTCCAGCAGAGCCCGCTCGGCATCATCGTCGAGCAAACGAATACGAGGGAATCCACCGTTTTGGTTTTCGTTTACCTCGATCGAGTGAGGATGTTCAACCTGCACAAGACGAGCATACCTTTGCGCAAGATCCAATAACTCCTGTATGATCATCCACCGATGGGGGCTATGCTCGATGGGCCGTTGATCTCCCATGGTATAGATGAGTTCGAACTTGACATTGAAGTTCTCATCGCTCTCGTCTACAATGTCACGAGAGAACTTCCGAAAGAGATCTAAGACGCGGAGCAGGGAGCGACCAACTGTCTCTTTGCCAGCAATGAAGCACTCGAGGCACATTAGCTTCAGAGAGAGTATATGCTCCGGCTGAACCAGTAAAACTCCTCCATGAGACATACATTCATTGCACATGCGTTCAATCTCCTCCGCCTCGTTCTCGCCCAGCTTTAAAGAGCGTGAGATGGGCATATGGTAAACCCGCCTATCCAGGAGACCACCGAGCTTCGCGACCAGCATTGGAGCATTTGCCGTGATTGTGGCTTGGCAGCAAGGACACGAGCAAGATATGATCCGTTCGCAACATCCGCAGCCACAATCGGAATGACGACCGATGACTTGCCTTCTCCCATATTCAGCTGCATGACGGCATTCCGCCCCAAGACAGGGTTCCTCATGATCTGTGCGATACTCTCTTGCACATCTCGAATCAGAATCCCATTTTCAATCTCCAGCAGCAGGGTGTCGGGGAATTGAAGGGGATCCCAATTTGTATGACCGGGATTTCCAAGCTCCTTGACTAATCCAGTGGGGTTGTAGAGCAGATTAGCCAGTCGCTTCGCACGCTGCAATGCCGTGATCGATCGTCCGTGAATAATGAAAGCTCTCTTCCAGTCCATGTCTAAGCATGACCAGCGCTTTTGGGACAGTTGCTCCAGTAAGACCGTTGGCGAAAGTCTCGGAAATTGCCGACCTGCGGAAGCTATGGTGATCACCTGTCCCCTGAAAGTGTCGTTCCGCGTTGGGGAATCCGTGTTTCCTCGAGAAGAGCAAAGTTGAGCAATGAGTGAAGAATATATCTCTCGGGAATATTCTTGACATGCACAAAGGTATTTCTCGACCACTTTCTGTAATTCCGTAGCCACCAAGTCCACGTGCCCGACTTTTTTCACCTGTTGTAATGCTCCAACGCTGCTCCTCAGCTGGCTCACATACCATTTTTCATACGTGGACTTGGCTTCCACGTCCAGTGAATCGACTAAATCCACTAGAGCAGAACTCGGTTCTGTCGACTCTGATGATATGGAAAGAGATTCGTTCAACTGGGGCTCTTCACTGCCAAAGGATGGCGGGCGATTGAGGCAGTCGTCAAGGCAGATAAATCCACGATTAGATGTGAAAGACTGACTCGGTTTGGGTAAAGGATACGGGGGCATTTCGACATGCTGAATTTGCTGATCACAAAGCGAGTTTGTGAGGTCAGTGAGGTACTGTCTCAACTCTTGATTGTCTCTCCATATATTAAATATCTCGAAAATTCCAGCTGTGGCCTGATGCAAATTGTAATAGTCATCTAGCCTCGGTGTTACTGTTGAGGTTGGATGCGATGGCGCTCTTGTAGGCCATTCGCATAGGAAGTGAGATAATATTCTTTCCCGGACCGACGTCCGATTTTTCTTCAAAAGCTTTTTCCGGCGTGATGTGAAGGCTTGATGGGTCTCACTTCTCTCGGGGAGAATTCCCAACTCTGGAGGGTGTTCACGCTGGGCGCTTTGAATCCTGGCGAGAATAACTTGGCGATCCAGTGTATACCCTTCCGTGGGCCGAAAGACGACTTGGGTCGGTAGGGAAAGTGAATACAAATCCGCGTTGACAAGAATGGATGCAATAGTTTCGAGCACAATGATTTCGAGTTTCCCTGAGAAAGCGATGATTGAGAGCCACATCATGAGCTGAAATTTATTATACATGTCGCCTCGGGAGGATGAAAGCTTATGCAAGGCACACCACTTGTCGAGAAAGTCCTCTGCGTCCTGGAGCCACTTGGAGTCATACCGGAGCTGTGCTATATCAATATCGGCACCAGGGCCTTGTATGCCATGAGGTAGAGAGAGGAATTTCCAGAGACGCGAGACGCGCTCATCTGCTCCTAAGTCTGAGATATGAGCACTGTCGTCGCAGAGCATCTTGGAAATCGAAAAGCTCCGAGACGACGCGGTCGATCTTCGGTCGGCGTCGAGACTCAGGTAGGCACAATCGTACTTTGGCGAGTGATCCTCCGCACCGAACCCCGACACCCGGAAGGATGCCGTGCGAATTCGATCACGCAACGACAAAGTTGGCTCTACGTGCGGGATTGCGCAGTTGGTGGGCTCTGCGCTGGGAAACAAAAACCTCGTGCGGCGTTCTTGCTCCAATATCGCTGCCACCTCTTCACGAAAGCCATGATGGTGAGATAAACAACCGAGGTCGCTTTGCCAACGAACGCTTTGCATCATCCGTTCATTCGCAGGGTAAAATCTTCTTCCCGGCGTCAGAGATGCAATGCATTTCAATAGCGCACTTTCACCTGATCGAAGTTGGTTGAAGGATCGGACGGACGCGGAGCGAAGCATCACCAGGGCTTGCTCCGTGCCTGTCCTTCCCGTGAGGGGATCAGGCAAAAAGGAGGATGTGAGGGCATGTAAGTAGGCCAGATATAGCTTGCTTTGAAGACTCCCGTTGTCCATGAATCGACCAAGCTGGGTATCTATTGGGTATGCGTGAAGCTTGGCCTCGGGTTGCGAACTGATTGCAACTCGAAGATGGCCGTCTTCTTTCGACCATGACACCCCACCCTCAGGGACCAGTAACACCCGATCTTTGGATTGAGGTTCAATCAAAAGAAGTTTGTTTTGGAGGCCAAACAACGAATCCAGTGACTGGTCGTTGTCGATCAACATGCCGGGATGTTGCCTGGATTGTAGATCAGAAGATTCAGGCGAGAGAGTGAATTCTAACTGAAAGCGCAGCAAAGCGACGGATAAGCTTTTTGACGCATTGTGTAGAATGCAATGCAGTTTTGACGCTTGTTCCACCGGCTGGAATATACGGGATATGACCTTTGCGGTCCGACTTCGGTTGCTGACTAGGAGAGTTCTGTGTCTCGCCAATTGCCAGGTAGTTGCTGGATGGCTTTTGTGCAGGCGCCAGTTCTGGTCGGATGAGAGCCAGGGGTTTTTGATGGGTCTAAATTCCACATAGCCATCCTCGACCGCGTACCAATGTGCGTAGTCCTCGACGAAGGAGTCCCGGAACAGACCATCCAAGAGTCTGGGCGGGACAAATTCCCAAACACGACTGTCTCTCACCGCCTTCACCACCAACTCGCAGTTGCTGGACCCTGGGACCGGTTCTTTTCCCAGGTGCACGGTATGATTCAGATATTGCCGTTGGCAAGAAAATTGCATTCCTGGTAAATGACTGGGCATTACCTCCAGCTGAGACTTCCCGAATAGGGTGTGATATATCTCGTTGGACTCATAATCTGAAGGCAGACGAGCGAGTGGAAGACCGTCCACAAGAAGTTCTCCATTCAACAGATTATAGTGCACCAACACCTCCGTGTCCGGGGTAGACTGAGCTGCAAATTTGCGGAAGAGCCAATAGTCTGCTTCGTCAGACACTTTTGACCAGTGTGCGCCCGGGTGGTATGCTGCCCAAGCCTTCTGCATCGCCCAGTCCATTCCGGGATTCTGTCCCTGCACAATGCAGTCGGCTAGGATAGCGTAACTCCGATAGCTCAGAACCTCCCAGCGATGCAGAAGCATATGGGCGACTGATCCTGGCTTGGTGAGCAGAGAGCCTCGGCCGTTGCAGACGATCGTGCTGCACTGCAAAAAAATTGCAATGTCCATCGAAGAGGCGAATACCTGAGGAAGACTCTCTATGTTGAATGTTTCTGCACACACTAACGCAATATGTACTGACTTTCCAATCAGATGCGATTTGTGGTGGACATCAACTGCCTCACTTGCTTTTGTTTTGACGATCTCCACCCAGTGAAACAGCGTTGAAACAGCGTCTTGCGAAGGACTTTCAAACAGCCAAGGGACATTGCTTGAATCTCCTCGGACGGAGAGAGTGCAAAGCCTCTCAAGACAAGATGAACCAGAACGTTCATCCCATGAATCATTTCCCAATTTTCTTTGATTCTCTCGTACATGTCGTTGATTCGGGAGAGTAATGCAGTTGTGAAGAGATCATCGCTCATGATAGAGTGCCCTCGTCTCAAATGCGTGCCCAATCTCGGTGGACCAGCCTGGTTGATAATTTGAAGCACGAAGAATGCGGTCTCGGCCTTTTTCATGTCCACCGATGGTGCACACAATTCCACGAGAATATTTTGCCACTGAATTTCCACGCCAAGCGGCATCGTTGCCAAGGCCTTATACTCTTCTAGGGACATCTCCAATGGAGCTGATGACTGTGTCGCAATGACAGTATTGGGCGATGGACCATCTGGCTCTTCAGACGGACGAAAAAGGAATTGCTGCAATGCCGCGCTGGGTTGCGGAAGCTGATAAGTGCATGCGATTGCAGCTCGAAGCGTTGGTTTGAACGTGCTCACGAAGCATCCCGCGGTATCATCAAAGTACTGGAAATGCAGACCATTATTCAGACATATATCACTCTCCGTCACGCCGACAATATGCCGAGAGTGACGGTGAGTTCTCTGATGCGGCTTAATTTGCGAAAGAAGGCCGATTCGAGCGCAGGGGCCTGGGTTTTCGAAGAATGAAGAGAGACCGGAATAACTGTTCAAGCGATGCTCTGCCCTGGGCTTATCGTTTACCACATAATCCACACCCAAACAGTCACGAAGGAAGAAGAGTGTGGTCTCTCGCCAGCTTCGAAACGGCTGGGGCACGCGCAGCTCGAACACCGTCGACTTGGCTTGCAAGGGGTCGATCGGCAGTGGCCATTCATGGATGCTAATGGTAATAGACTCAGCCTGCTTCTTGCACGCGTGTCGGGAGCAAGTGTGGCTATGACGAGACTCCTTGAAACCAAAGTGCCTGTCAAGGATGACATCAACATACTGGCATTCCTTCTCGTCGAACAATTGCATTAATCGTCTATACTGCTGTTGCTTGTCGTGGAGCTCGGTCTTTTTTGCTCCCTCGCGTGGTTTGCACTTTCTTCGATAGTTGCCAGGAGTTGCTGGTGATCGTAGGATTCGTTGAAGTACCGAACCGAGAAGCATGAAGAGGTGCCGAAATCACGAAAAATACCCGCGCCACGAATTCGAACTTTTTCTTCACGGCGACGCAAATACCCTTCCGCAAGGCCGAGTCTCTCCATTTGAGATTGAAATGGTAACAAGAGTGATTGAAAACAGCCGATGGGTATGTGGGCTTCATACTCATCGAGGAAACTGTGGAAGTGACAGGCAGATTTGTCACAGGCAATCCACAACTCCAACAGAGTAAGAAGCATGATTGAGATAGCTTCGGGGTTGTTTGCATACAAGGATGAGGCCACCTGGTAATATTGGGTCATCAGTTCTCCTAGTTCACGGCAGGTTGCTTCCTCCTCTAGATGAAGCTCCGTCCAATCATTGAGATATAAAGTGACCCACTCCTCCAAAGCGGCAAGGTTGTGTACTTGATACTTCGTGCTGGAGGAGTCCAGACAAACAGGCAGCTCATCTGGCAAGTACCTATGGAGCTTGGAAGCTGGTTGGAACCCCTTTCCCCTCGGACAGTTGTCAATTCGTCGATTGATTTGATCCAGATATCGATCCAGATCCGGGAGTGCACACTGACTATCTTGTTCAAAGTTCAATTTGGACAAAAGGGGCAAGTCAAGTTCATGGCGGCGTTCTCTCATAACTTGCTTCCACCAGTTCTGCGTTGTTTCACTCGTCCGTTCCAGTATGCTTTGAACTGGCGCAAACCAAATGGGTTCGTCGGGCAGCTCAAGCTTCAGCAAACGACGAGTGACTTTTGCGCTCATCAGGAACAGCATTTCGCTGGATGCCTTGTTGGAAGATCTATCAATAATAGAACTCATGAAAAAAACCATAAATTGCTTGTACAGGTCCTCCAGTCGAACCCCGTCGGACAATCTCCGAAAGACCAACTGGAGGCTCACACGCACTAAAAGCCATAACGCGGATCGCCTCCATGGCGAAAAGCTGTCACACCACATTACTTCTTCGCGGGTGTTCTTTTGAATTTGCGCAGCGCTAATATCGGTGGACACGGGACGAAGGGTCGCCATCAGAAATTCAGTCACCATTTTGGGATGTGTGGTATCTCTATCCTCGTCGTGCTTTTGTTTGGCTTTTTTTATCTTTGGTTTTAGGCCTGGAACATGTTGATGGCTCATCCGCGTGATTGTGTGAACGATTGCCTCTCGAAAGTCCGGTCTATTGAATTTTCCCGGGTCCACAACAAGTCCAGGGCCCGGAAACGTACGTATAAGACGGCCAACGGTACTCATGACAGGCTGGTTTCGTGGTGACAATTCGAAACACTCTAACTGGACTCCATTTTCTCCCCGACTCAAGAGAATCCCGGCGTTCTGCCGCTTAACATGAATAGGAAGGAAGCCGCCTTAGTGATGTCAGAATATATCGCACAGTCTGCTCTCCTGAAACTCACCATTCTTGTCCAGATCGTCTACCGCTTGGCCAAGCTGGGCTTCATCTATACTGCCATTTGATTCAATAATGATCTTCAGGCGGGTAATCATGGTGATCAAAGGATGTAGAGCAGTGGAGGTTACTGCGCTGTAGCGACTACTGAAATCTTCCAACGCGTGAATGACTTCGTCCAGAAGCAATATCTCGTTCTCGGAGTCATAATCATCTCCTTGCGGGATTCGTGGAGGCAGAAAAACATGGTGGAAGAAATAGGAAACAGCGTCCGGAGACACCTTGTTGGGATAAGACAGTTTCGTCATACTGATTTGGTACAGGCAGAGTTTATAGAAGAACGTGTTTGCGTCTCACTGTCGTTTGATACTCATAGAGTACAAGAGATAATGGCACTCTTTAATCCTATGTTTTACTCTTATACAAGGGGACTTTGTATTTTCTTGTCAGGAAGTCCTATCCTCATGACATTCCCCTTGCATCAGTATTATTGTACATGACGCAGTCCACTCAGTGCCTTGTGAGGTCCTGCGCGCTGCTCAGATAATAAAGGCCTTCATCTCATTCACCGTTTGTTTCAAATAAGCTCAAGGAAACTCCCTTTGCTCATACCTGACGGCGAGGTAGTAGACTAACGTGATAGACTTTCACCTACATGAAATAATGGCAACTTGAGATGGAAAGCAGTCTAATGTTTGATATCAGAGTCCCGGTCGTACTTTGCAGGTAAGAGATACCAGATTAGGGTTTCATTGATGGATGCCTATCAACGAACCTTCAAATCTCGCATTCTAGAGCAGCTGGCAGGTAATCTTTCATATAGACGGCCTCCCGCATGGACGGCCTCCCGCATGGACGGCCTCCTGCATAGATGGCCTCTTGCATGGAAAATCTCCCGACATCCTGTTTGGAGCATTCCTCCCAATAGTGCGTAAATTTAGGTGAAGGTTAACTGACCTTTCCTCAAGCTTGTCATGAAATTGATCCTTTGACCTTTCTTGGTTCGTCCTAATTAGATTTCAGTCTTTCCCATCAGCTTCGTATTATCAGTCAACTTCTTTCTAATCAATGACTCTCAAAAAATTAAGCTATGCTTGGAGCTCGAGGATTTTAAAAGGGGTTTGCAGGCTGGTGGACACGCACCACGAGTGACCGGTACACGCAAAACGAACCAATCAGGATACAGAGAAAAGCATTGGAGTCGAGTGCATCCACCACTACAGCTCTCGAATTGTTTTCTTCTTTTTCTACTACTATATTTAAAGATATTGGAAATTATAGGAACTGGATGACATTGACCAAAAGCTGCCCGATCGATTCGTGTGACAATGTTTCTATAATATTGTTATAGTTCGAGAATCTCAAGGTCATAACTTCCTTTATAGAGTGCGAAAGGGCTTCTCGGTAAGGTCATCAAGTAGGAACAGTAAGATGTTCCGTCCAACGCACAATCTCCACAAGATGTTTGCAATGCTTTGCTGGTGAAATCATGAGCCATGGATATGGTGTCGGAATATAGCTTGGTGCAAGGGGTTCCGATTTGGAAGTTTGTTTCTTCACAACGCTTGAGAGCAAAGAACTATTTAAGGATCCGTTCTCAAATCCACGAGAATATTGACAGACACCATCAATCCAGCCAATATAAATACGTTAAACCCATCTATTATGAGTTAATTATGGACTTTGGTAGTGTTTGAAAGATGCAATTGAATAGTCCGAGCAATATCACGAATATACTGAATTTCATCTCGAAGTGCATTCTTCGTTTTGTCCTAAAGCTGCAGAGGCATACCCTTTGCGATGGCCATAGCTCACTGCATTATCGGCACCGCCAAAGTGAGCAAAAGACTGTTGAGATGTAAGAATACGTCCCACAGACTTTAGGATACCACTAGATGCCCGTGTGGAGGCAGTGTTCCATCCGGGTTTTCACGGTAAAAAAGCGTCTCTTGGGATACAATTTACATTCATAACAGTCGTCGTGCTCGTCGGAAAAGGCCTACATAATCGCCATTTGCACCCTGGGACTGGGCTGCATAGTGTTTCTTTGTAGCTTTACCAAGCACTGACTTGGAATGATGGCCTTTTTGAAGAACGTCTTTTCACAATGTAAAGCTCTTTATTTGAAAACAGGAATTTCCTTCAGCTCAAACAAAGAAAGCCCTGTCACATGTATGGCACAAACTAAGAAATCGGAGTCAAATTTCACCAACCGGATCACATCATCAAATCTCGGTAGCGCCTTGAGGACCTGAAAGATAAACCACGTCTCATATGACCAAGCACACACCTGACCGAGGAAATTGCACAAGGGTAATACTGCGCACGTCTGGGGTCGCTGTTTATAATTTGTTGCTCGCTGTAGGTTGTTGCCTCCCAAACCTTCAGTCCAGTGGTTGCCTCAAATGTTCCGGGAACTCATTCAGAGAACATCCTCGAATTTAATACTTTGGAATATCTGCTTCGAGTTTGATTCAAGACGGCCTGCCTCGCACCCATTCTGAGGGGCTGAATGACGCAGGCGGAGGTGTACCACAGCAGGAATTGTAGTCTTCCTCGTCAATAATTTCTTCACAGAGAATGGTCGCTTGGCGGAACGCACTGTACGAATATTTTAAAGGGCCGCTGAATAACTTCTTTAATGGGAAGCGTTCATCCTCCTCGGCGGAAGCGGAAGAAACTTGTTCCCAAAACATTTCCCCGCTATCCTGTGGAGCTAATGTTTTATCGGCATCAAAAACCAGCACGGTCTCAGGCGTCTCGGTGCCGCCACTCATGATCTTGTCCATCTGTTGCTCAGCTAGCGTCGTGTTGAGGTCTTCCGTGTGACGTCGAAAATCATGAATGAGTGGAATGAGTTTGCTCGTCGATGCATGGTGTGGAGTAATGACCATAAAGATAATGTCATAGGACCTGCAGACATCACGGAGATGATCCTTCTCGGCTCTTTGCCATCTCGTCAGATGCGCGACCGATACAGCCGGACGGCAGCGACCCAGATCGTTTGCCCGGTATTTGGCAATTTTCTCGGCCGGAACATCCAGATATAAAATATGAGTGTAGGTTTTAAGATCAGCTTGCGTGCAGATGAAGTCACCAGTCTCCTTTTCCTCATCCCAGAACAGAGCATGTCCCGCAACTATGGCGCTTTTTCCACTGTTATAGCAGTCTTGCTTGATCTTGGCGATGGCACGCTCGCGGTATTCGTTCTTTTCTTCGGCTTTTAAACTCTGGAATCTTTCAAGCCCCCCATCTGTCACGGCAGCAATTGCATCACTTCCATCATAGAATATGAAGTCGTCATTGTCAAGGCCTTGCTTCAATATAGCACACAAGAACGACTTGCCAGAACCAGGGAGGCCATAAAGTCCTATTACGACTGGCTTTGGATTTTCCAAAGACACGAGGCTGGTTTGCGTATAATCGCCAACGCTGTCACAGCAAGGTTGATTAGATTTCATATCTGCGACGATGAGCCCCGTGGGCAATGATCCAAGGAATAACGATATCTCGTGGTATTTTTTTTCAATAGAAAAATGTATTCTTTGGCACAAAGCAGGAAGAATGGTAAAAATCAACGAAAGGACGATTGCACGGAGGAATAAATAGATAGTCGGCTGGTGGAGCAAGTGGATAAAACAAATGAAAAGCAAATTTGCCTCATGGGCACAGAGAAGGCAATGGAAACCATACCACGCCACATCGTTGTCCGTACATGCAAGAGTCGACCTGTAGACCGATTGTCAAGGAAGGAGGGGCCACCCTTTCCTGAGCCGACTGCCGACTCGCTGAAATCTTTTGTGATCGATTGAATGGCGACGAGCCACGTCAGCCAACTTCTCATCCTTGCTCGGATTTACCACCTCACATACAGTCTTCCAATGGGGCGCATTCGACAGAAGAGCAGTAGTCTTGAAAAAGCACCATCGCGAGGTGTATTTCGCCAGCATGTATCCCCAAACTAGTGAACATCGGAACCGGAAAAGAGAAGAAAATCGATGAGAGACAAATCCATCATGTTCAGCCCGGATGACGGAGAACAAAACATCGGATGTTTCACTTAGTTTAGACCAACTAGAATCTGCGTACCGACGTTCTTGAAGCTCTTCGCGCAATCGGTCGGAATGCCATGATGATTGTGTTTGCTGGGGAAGATTCAATATTTTCAGCCACAGGCGTAGCTTTCGTTGGACTACCAAGCGCATTCTAGCTCTAGCGGTGTTGTATCGGTTGTTAGTGGACTGGTTGATTAGACCGGTGCAATTAGAAAGGTGTATCTAACGTGCTAAGCGAGGCGCCGTTCAATGTCGAGGCTGGCGTTCCGGACATGGAATATCATTGCTCCGAATTGTCAGCCTCCCGCATGAGCCTCCCCGTCATAATCCCGTGTTGTTAGCTTAATTTGGCCTGGCACGGTTAAAGCGGCTGTTTTTATTGTTTCCATTGGTCTAAATCATGCAGCAGCTGCATCTGAGTGGGTGTGGAGAAATGATTCCCGCATGGATGGCCTCCCACATGAACGGCCTCCTGCCTTTCTTCTAATCCATTAAACGGGTATATAAATATTCAAAATGCGAATGATGTATACATGACGTGTTCGCTATACCTTGCAAAACATCGCGCCTAGTATTTTTGCTCCTTCTGCTTTCAATATATATATCTGGTATTTCACTACTTACCATCAATCTTCCCAAGCATGTAAATAACTTAGAAACGTTGAAGAAAGACCTCGACTCTAAGAATATAATAAAATAGAGCGTTGTTAAGAGATGATGTTGTAATATATCGCTTGTACTATGTGTATGCGGGTGGCTCACTGACTTACATGGCCCGCTCGCTTTCCGGTTTTGTTGATATGTTTCCCTTAGTCATCCTTGCAAATTTGATAAAACTTACAGCAGCCTGACCTGCAGAGGAAATATAAGATCCCTAGGATGTGCTTGCCAGAGCCTGCCATCTGTGTTCTGCTAAAAGCTCCATAGTGACAGAGTGGATGGGACCATAAACAGCGGTGTCAGGGTATTGGTAGTCAGTTTTGACGGCAGAGCTTTGGGGAAACGATAGAAAACCATGGTCCACATCACCCAATGCCGATGAAGCATTTGAACCTATGACTGAGACATATCCTTTCCGCCTTGCGACCTGAGAGAAGGAATATACATATATACAGATATTATATACAGATCCTCAATGGACGTGCTTGAGATAGCGAGATATTGACACGCGAGACATAAGGGTAGGCCAGATATTTCCATTTACCTCTTGATTGCCAGACAGCAAGTACTTTATGATGTAATTTGAGGTTTTTTAATTGATCTTATTCAGGTGAAACACGAGACTACTGTACATATAAGAAAACTAGGAAACTAAGTTGATTCATACTAAGCTTGCTCCCTCGTATCCAAAATTCAGGTTCAAGTCCGTTGTTGCAGCCTCGTACCCAATCTGCATAAGCCTCAATCCATAACGCTCCAGGTTCGCTTAAGATTTGTGTCCCGCCTGAAGAGGTAAGCAGTGTATCTCCTGCTCCCTTATACTGAATCCCTTAGCTATCTGGTTCAGTATTCGGAGTGAGAAGTAGCAGCAGCTACTAAAAGGCAGTACTAGAGCCATAGGGCTTGAGCAGGAGTAAGAGGAAGTCTTGGTGCTCGTCCTCTCATGGCCAAAGGCGGGCCAGATCAAACTTGATTACTCGTTCTCTTCTCATGACTGGCACTAAAATATTAGGTCCGTAGCAAAGGAGGTTATATATGAAGGCAAGTCGTCAATACTTTTCTTCAAGTCTCGTTTTACTACTGACGGATGGATATGCTTGGATTTTCAACACATATTTAAAAATAGCGCAGCCTCTGGCACGCATGCCAAGTCTCAGAAGCTCACGGAGAAATGCCACGCGAAAAGAAGAGAGATATTCCCAAATTCAAACGTAACGAACATCAAAAACTCTGCTTAGAATGCATCACGGCAGTAGAAGTCATACTAGAACCATCTTTTAATGTAAGGTTCTTTTGTAAAGATTTCCTAAGAATTGATCGAAACACCACCATCGTCAATATCAGAATCATCCTCAGAATCTCTCGCTTTTTCTAGATCCACTGACAATTCACTATCGCCAACGCGTGAAGCCAAAACTTTATCCGGAATGAAGTTGTTAAAGTTATTCAGTTGATCGTAGTGATAAATTTCCGTGATTCCGGTCATCGAGTCAGGATGCCAGTTTCCGGCTCGAGATTGCCCAAGCGCTTCTCTAATGATCATTTCGCGGAGCTCTTGAATCATACTGTTCAAAATGTCCAGCTGTCGTCTGCCTGCAGGAGTCCACTTCGAATAGTTCTCAACAATAGGTGGCCCCCAATTCGCCCAAATATTTCGATGCGATTCAGGAACAATCATGCGAGCCGGATGGTATTTGAAGTACATTTCGCAACATAGACAAGCTGGTTTACTGCAGGCAATGTAAGGGTCGTTCTCGGCAAATACCATCTTGTTGATGTAGAAGTGTTCTAGTACTTGCACCTCAGCATGAATGCGCGGCTTTGTTCGTCGATATTCAGCCACGAAATCTTCGAAAACGCTTTTGATAGCGTTGATTTTCCAGAGGCCATTTTCAATCTCAAGCTTCTCGTTGCAATCTTTCCCCAGCATTCGGTTGAGGCAGCCATTGAGATGTGTGTGATTGTCATATGCTGGTGGAGACACACATGACATTGGGCGAATGGCGCGCACCTTAAAAGACTGAAGTATGAAGTTTAAAACTTTTGCATCATCCAAAAGCTCCCTCGAGGCTCGGATATGATGAGCGAGCCGCCCGAAAAGGTGTCTTGTAGATCCGAAGCATTCAATACCTTTTGCGGGCCCCGACATCCTCTCTTGTTCTGCAGCCCTGATTCGCAATTGCGAAAGAAATTCTGACTGCCGCGTATCGTAGGCGAACATGCAAAGCTGGTAGTTATCATCGTAGCCCAAAAGCGAGTCAAGCCACTCGCTCAGCCTTTTCCCTGCTTAAGTCTTAGCTAGTATCGATTTGACAATTATACAGGAGGATAATACCTCTGTTTCCCCTCTCACAAGAGAGAGCTTGGCAACAATCACGGATGGCAGCAAACAAGCACTTCTTCTCTTTTTCGATACGCTTGTTTGCAAAATCAACGCAGTGTTCTGAGAAGTCCGCAGCATTCTGTTGAGACTTTCTTTCGGGGCTAAAGTTGATACATTTCAGAAAGTCAAGGACGAATTCCAGAAAGAGAGTGATCTTCTCCTGTCCTTCGTTTGATGCTACCCAAAAGGTGTAACATGTGCTGGAATCCTCAAGTCCAATCGCCGTGCAAGTATTTCCACCTCTCTCATAATCACAAATGAAAGAGAGATTTCGCAAAAACTTTCGACGAGTTGCTTCGGCCGCATTTAGATCACTAGGCCTCGGCGTGGGTTCGCGGCCACTTTTTTCAAGGACTCGCAGAAATATTAAAGGTTCGTAGAACCTACTTAGAAGCCTGTGATAAGCGTCGAGTCTTGGCCGGCCGACTGATTGAGGCTTCGCATCAAAACTAGGTGGCATTGGGCTATATTTAGGCGGTCCAATGTTACGACGCATCATTTCAGCAGGTGTAGCTATTTGCTGCTGTCATAAAAGGGAAGGAGAAAAGATTGCAAGTCCTATAAAATAACGTAGCGAGAGGTGGAACGGAGCACCCTTTTATTACTGCCGATCGATTCTGATCAGGTCGAAAAAAATTTGCAATCCGGCATAGAAGACATCAGTTAAAAGTCAGCCCTTCTGTCGAAGGCCGTCAATTAGCTATCAAGAAAGGTTTGCTCTTTACTGCCACCTAGCATCGAGAGGTCCGTGCGCAAGGCCACGTGTGATACATGCGGGAGGACCAATGTGGCCATGCGGGAGGCCACCATACAAGACTCTTAATGACCTTGATGGAAATTACGTTAATATTGCGAACGGTGGAAAATGCCAAATCATTTCATTTGAAGGGTAAACATTGTCATATATAATGGTTAAGGCTATTTTTGGAGTAAATCTTCGTCATGGCTAACAGGAAATCTGGACTCTTCATTCATTATTCTCAGATCGTTTTCCTTGACCATATATTAGCAGCTGGGCTACCCTATTCAAGAGTGTTTGTGCTTCTCACCGAAATACTCATAAGGTGGCAATAAATTCCAGTGGGAAACATTAATTTTTGAAAATATAGAGCTTTTGACTCCTAACTTCCTAAGAAACGACATACCTTCAGGGCAAGGTGACTCGACTTTGAGAAGAGGCTGATATTAGTACGCGTTGTCTGGCAAGGCATTTATGTCAGATACAGACACACGTCTAATATAAATACTAGGGAAGGCTGATCGGCAAACAAGGAAGACTTCGGAGAGCGAATCTGTATCTTCATCTTCCGCAATCCACTAACTCGTGAGCTTTGTATGCAAGGGGTAGATGGTATACAGCTAAGACTGGATAGTTGCTGGATTCATTCTTGGGTGCAGCGTCATCCATGGTATTCCCCCGCCCCTCCCCCCCGGGAGTTAGATCAGTCGTGTGCCATCCACGAAAAAGAGAGCTACTGAGAATTATAGAGTGGAATGATTGACATTGAATGCGGTGAAATCAAAATCTGGCATGTGGCATAGTTATTGAGGATCTGTGAACCGATTGGGGGAGGGTCAATAGAGCAATGAGGTTTTAAGGTGTTCCATGTTCCACTGTGTTGCACAGCGCACTTTGATCGAGATTATAGTCCTTCTGGTTGATTGGCTTCATGCCTTAATGTTTAGAAGTGCATGGAGTGGTGCAAGTGATGAAATGTGACGAGAGATGGTCCCCCTCCTTAGCCACGTCATATCATATGAGGGCAACAAGGGTTCTATCCAATAGGTTATCTTGGCATGGCGTTGGGCCGCAATGAATGCCCGTGCGCAACAAGACTTTCGAAGCAGAGCATGATGCCGAATCATTTAGCACTTCAATATGATGCATTCGATGCATAGCATTTACGAGTCATGCCGAGCGTAGACTGCGCCCCAAATCATTCCAGCCCCAAGAGAACTTCCAGTCAGAAGACCTTCCATACAAGATGCTTCAACTAAGAGATCAATGACAGCCAGGTTGACTATTCGGTGCGTAATAATGCCTTCTATATTACTTCAGGAAACGTCTCTCAGCCTCCGTGTAATAGCGGGCCTAATAGACGACGACATTGGCAACTGCAAAAAGCTGGTTTTATCCTGACTTCAAAGGCGCATTCATACCTCATCGCCCTGTCTAAGTTCCATAGGAGGAGGCAGCGTAGGTGTTGCCTTGTCCCAGCTACCTTCCAAATCGAAGATATCACCAAAACGCGGAAAGGCACCATTGCTCATTCAGATATTGAGAGGGGCACATTGATACCCCCTCTTTTAATCTTCCACGACAAATGAAACGATCAACTACAGTCCAGTAATTATTGTGAAATAGCTACATACTCCAACCAAAGAGCAACAGCATGCATTTTCTCCTTCCAAAACAGCTACCCTAATCTAATATTCTGGGCCAGAGAAGGTTGAGTCAGCTTGTTGCTGAGTCAACCACAAAAACTATGACATAGTGACATTCCTTTGCCGACACGTCTCAACCTGACCAAAATGTACTTTACCAGCTGTATAAACTTTGTAGATCTATGGAATGGTGTTGCTTTTGGCCTGGTAGACTCAGTACACTTGCTCAGCGGCCACCCTACTATTGCTACACTTGTCCAAAGTCATAACAATCACTGATATTGGGCTGGTCCTCAATATGGTCCCATTGCTGCACGCAATTCGCGATATACCGCGCTACTGTCTGGGATACCCGGTGGTTGGTGCTGGCTAAATGGGTGAAAATATTGCCTTTTCGTACCCCACGCTCACACTGCCGGCAAATCGCCACATTGAGCTCGGTGTTGATGGAAAAAAACGCGCTGGCGTTGGGACTGTTGGGGGTGGTGTTTGACATGCTGAAATTGGAAATATATATCTTTGTATACTGACAATTGGAATACTGGATCGCTGGAACTTGGTTAATGGACCCTGAAAAAAAACTAGAATACGAATGGAATGAAACAAATCAACCCCTGAATTTCCAGCTGGAATAATCCATGTGATTGCCTATACCCTATTGGGTCTGTGGTGGTGGTTGTTATACTTTGTGATGCACCACGGGCGGGTGGCGTTGGCACCCCATCAAAAAAATTCACCAACTTTGAACCCCTGGAACCACCATTTCTGGTGCTGGGAATGCCTTGTGATTCATTTTGAGCATGAAACGGAGGGTATTGCAAATCATATAAAAATCTGGGCTTCCCCCGAGTCCGGAATATAACGGTATGGGCATCTAGACGATGTAACGGTATTGGTATCTGGCCTGCTTTTTCTGCCCATACTAAGAAACGCACCCTAACGGTATGGGTGACCAATGGAGTTACCCCTATGGGTTAGGCCCTGTCCGACACCTTCTTCCCACCCCCACCGGCAGCGGACCTCTCGGATATCGATAACTTCGTCTATCCCTCACCAGTCGACACACCAACTATCACCACCCACGAGGTCCGGAAGGCAATACACCATCCAAGCCCGCATAAAGCCCCTGGACCCGACGGCATCATCAACGCAGCACTTCAAGCGATATCAGACCTGATAGCACCAATTCTGGCAGATATATATAATCAATGCCTTCACATCGGCTACTGCCCAACTGCCTTCCGCGAAGCACGTACGATTGCTCTCCGAAAGCCAGGGAAAGACGACTACTCAAAACCAAAGTCATATCGCCCGATTGCCTTATTAAACACCCTAGGAAAGGTTATGGAAGGCGTCATTGCCCTCCGACTCTCATACCTCGTGGAGACCTATTCAATGCTTCCGAGCCACCACTATGGAGGACGAAAGGGCCAGGGATGCGACACGGCCCTCCACGCGGTCACGGAAGCAATTCGCAGCGCATGGAAATGCAAGAAAATCGCATCACTTCTCCTACTAGATATCTCTGGAGCCTTTGACAACGTTTCACACATCCGCCTACTCCATAACCTACACAGACGCAGAGTGCCAACATATATTGTCAACTGGATCAAATCCTTCCTCTCAGACCGTTACACAACGCTGGAACTACCAGAATATTCACACCCACGGGAGGCAGTTCATACCGGAATCCCCCAAGGATCACCATTATCTCCAATTTTATACCTTTTCTACAACGCAGACCTTATGGGGAGAAAACAATACACGACGAACTTCGGATACATCGACGACACGTCCATACTAGCAACGAGCAATTCAACCCGCCAGAACTGCCAACTCCTCGCCAAAGCATTTGAACACTGCGATAACTGGGCAGCAAAGCATGCCTCAGTCTTCG
Organism: Penicillium frequentans; assembly: GCA_028828275.1. Taxonomy (NCBI): domain Eukaryota; kingdom Fungi; phylum Ascomycota; class Eurotiomycetes; order Eurotiales; family Aspergillaceae; genus Penicillium; species Penicillium frequentans. Next base: position 689,868 of record JAQIZY010000003.1, on the reverse strand, counting down.
CCCCCGAGAAATTCGCCTTAGTGCACTTCCCCCTCCTAAGGCAGACCGAAACGACGATCGAGACGACCAAGCAGAGGCCTATATAGGCCACGTCGACCTCGGAAACGGAAGAACTATTAGACCAAGCCTATCCGCGAAACTACTGGGCGTGGTGATCGATGGAAAACTCACATTCGAAGACCATATTAAGGAAGTCGACAAAAAATGCACAAAGTCTCTTCAGGCAATCTCCGCACTTGGACGCTCAAAATGGGGCCTCAAAACAGACCAAAAGCGGCTGATTTACAACGCGTGTATTGCACCCAAAGCTCTATACGCAGCGTCAGTGTGGATGCAACCCCATGAAGGCAAGAAAGCGACATATAAGGCACAACTACGCAGACTCACAGCAATACAACGAAGAGCGGCACATAGCATATCCGGTGCATTCCGAACAGTCTCCGCAGACGCCCTCAACGCCCAGCTCTACCTTCAGCCTATGGAACGACTGCCTTTATTGCGCACGCGTGTGTATTACTCTACTAACGGGCGGAATAGGACTAGCTCTACACTTTTTACGCGGGAGAGTCGCCGCTGGTTGGCTACGGAGATCCCGATTACCATATCTGGCTTAGTTCCGCGATATGACCCTAACCCCTAATTCATTCGCGTACTCAAAACATTACACGCAGTTCTGACATTTCTTGACGCACTGGTCTGTCGCTAATCTCTTTCTACCCCAGTTAAGCTTGGATAAAATTCAAGCTTATCATCCCTTACCGCAGATTTTACATATGTCACCACGTGGGAGTGGGGGAGTCCCTTCTGGACGGAGCTCGGCATCCGTTAGCCTGCCTCCAAACAAACCGATACGCCAGATACAGAAACGTCGCGGACCGAACACAACATCTATGCGACGAGCTCGACTGCTACAGGAGGAGCTTCAGGGTAAGTACACTTTCGGGCGGCGAATAGGGAAAGTACTGATAGGAATCAATATGGGTAGCAATCGCCAATTCCCATAGTTCGGTCGGATCCCAGTCCAGTCAGCACACCCAGTCGCCTTGGGATAACTTTTCGAGACCGGAACCCCCATCTCGTAACCAAACCGATTTTTCCAGGGTAAGCGAGGTGCCTGATTCAGAAGGGGAGGAGACCAATCCGCCAGAAATACCACAGCAGAGACAACGGGCGCGATGGCAAGAACAGTCGACAGAGCATGGATCATCGGCCCCCTCATAGACAAGTAGAGGGATAAGCTCGGGTTTGCTTAGTAGGCCAGGAGCATACCAAACACAATTATGCTGGGTGGCAGATGAAGTGTCGGGCCAGCAAAAGCCAACACGACTTCGGTGGCGGGAAGAGGATAGTCCCTCGCCAGAGCAGTCGCCGTCGCGTATCAGTCTGGTAGAGTCCCGCATAAGCATAATGTCTCCGCCAGCGCATATGCCCAACAGCCAACATATGTCCTCGGGCCTCCAGTCTCCCACTCTAGCACCGCAGCCAAGTGTGATGATGGTAACTGAAAGCAATCGACCCCAGGCTATAGCGACAGTGGGTTGGGAAAGCACCATTAGTGCGCATACAACCCGGCTATATAGCCAGACGGGGAATCATCACGACACGAGACCATCCCGCGTTGGCAGTGTACTACAGGCAGATTCTGTGATGAGTGAAGTAGATAGGCCAGTTGATGATGGTCAAACGCTACTGGCAGAATGGGACCGACGCGGCCGCTTATCTACAAGACTGCCTGGTACACAAGGAGCAAGAGACTCGAGCTTAAGCGGCGTGCGGATGAACTCCACGATCGTTGGCTCTAGTCCACCGCCAGCTAGAGAGCACAGTGAGCCTAGTAGTGAGCAAATCCCGACTGCCCTAACCGAGCGACAGCGGGTCGACGAGGCGAGGCGTGCGCATCGGGCGCGGATGGCAGATAACACGGTGCCGTCACATAACCAGCCCCGATCGACCACTGAAATCCTGGGTATGGATGTGAACATGATACCAAGCCTCTCACGGCCCCGCGGGGGCGGCCATCGAAGCAAGAACTTGCGTATCGAGAGCTCTTTCAACAAGGCCTTTCGAAAGAGCGTATAGCGGATGAGCTCCGTAAGCGGCAGGCCGAAGAGAGAGAACGGCAACGTAGTACGAAGACTCGGGTACGACACCGGCCGAAAGCCGAGCGCCGCGTTCCAATCCCATGGACCTTACCGGAAATACTACGACTAGTCCCGCTATGGTATAAGTGGGGGAATAGATGGGCGAAGATCAAGGAGCTCGACCTCGACCCCCTGGAATTCTCGGAACCCCAGCTAGAGCAGCGGACCCAAGTGGACCTGAAGGATAAGATGCGCCAGTTGACGGACTGGATGAAAAAGTAAGTAAAAGACGACATCGGAAGAGATCATATACTAACTAGCCTACTAGGCTGAATATTGCGGTGCCAGTGGTATTTGGGCAGATGGTGATTGAAGATGAGGATTTAGAGCGGTTAGCAGCCCGACTGGTTTAAGCTTAGCAATATATATATATTTCCTCTAGTAAGTACTCACCACCCTACTATAATTTTTCAGTTTAGCTGCGTAAATAGCATAAATATGAAAAATAAAACAAAATAAGAAGGGGCATTAAAGTCTATAAGATCACAATCTTTAATTAAATAAAGTAGTGGCTCAGCGACATAGGCGCTCTAACCAGCTAGTTCGGAAAGTGAGAGAACCGTGAGTGAGAAGCGGGAGTGAGAACCGCAAGTGAGAAGCGGGAGTCAGAACCGCAAGTGAGAAGCGGGAGTGAGAACCGTAAGTGAGAAGCGGGAGTGAGAACCGCAAGTAAGAACCGCAACAAGAACGTGCTTCTACTTTAGCGGCGACCTACAGCCACAAATAAAGTCTGGTTAAATTCATCTTTCATAGGATGATTGTGACACCATTTCTTAATGCGCATGTATGTTTTGATAATATTTTCTCCAAAGATGGTTGAGTATTTTGAGAAACAGAGGGTGAGAATTTTTGGCCGAATCGGGTTAGCGCTTCTTTTGCCCGCATCCATGGCGGACCTGACCAAGTTTCAACTTTCACAGTTAGCTATAGGTGTTATATAGCTTGAATGAAGCCGAATCTTGAAAACACTCTACTAGCATGTCTATTAAAGGTATAAGCATAGTTTCAGGAAGCTTGGTTTAGTAATAATAGAGAGTGGTGGAAACAGAGTGGTCAGATGGGGTTCTTCCAAGACCTAAGTTTGGTGGCCACTCGCACCCCCAGTAATGGGCCTTTTTCGCGCGGATTTGAATGTGATATTTGGACACCATTCAAAATTAGTTATATTCAGTTTCAGGATAGTATCTTATAAATTGGTGCTGTGGGATCAGGAAAGAAGGGTGAGAATCTTTGGCCATATCGGGTTAGCGCCATATTGGCTACCTTCCGCAAGTCCCACCAAACCACCAAAAAAGAAGTAACTTTGAACTTCAACAGCAAGTGCTATAGACGGCCAATGGAAAATATAAAAGATGTTTTGGAGTCTATAGATACAGAACTTTCTATTGGCTTTAGATTAATTTTAGGTTGAACTCGTGGTTGTTGCGAATTCGTCCTCATAAATGCCCTTATAGACGGCTTGGTTCCTGATCTGCACCAGCCTCATATCACAACATTCTGCACAGCAACGTCAACTTAGAGCCTACTGAATGCAATGACTTATAAGCTTTTGATTATCATCTCTAGGTATTGATGATTCAAGGTAGAGCAGAGACATAAGAAGAAGAGGTAGTAAGAGCATGGTTCTTAACGCACTATCATTAAGGTCGCGCAGCTCGCCGCTATGTCAATGGCCGGACTGTTTTCTGCCGCAGACTTTAGCGTCAGATTTGGCGGTGTCTCCTGCGGTCTTAAGACGGCCGTCCTAGCTCAACCGTTGTGTCACTCACTAAATGGTCGTGACCAGAATATTTTCCAACCATCACCTTTGAGCCCTGATATCCAAATGCATCATCTCCAAAGTCTATCGTAAGGTTCCTTAGGGGACCCCCAGGCCTCAATAAACAGAAAAAATGACTAGCAAGATTCACCTACCCCGTGACTTATGGCTCCTTGTTGTTGAGATCTTGCCTTTGGATACTATTTCTGGCCTGGCACTATCTCAGGCCAGTTTCGATCTCCTGTATCATTGCGCTTGGGATGTCTGTTTGCGACGACTTAATTTTGCCGAATTGAATAAAGAGCAACAACTGAACTTGCTAAGAATACTATCTAAACAACTCCTCGATACACATTTGGATACGCTGAAATCTCTCCTCCGGTCGATGAGATACCCCCTAGGGGAGAAATTACCGAGGCTCTCGTTGGAAGCAAATGTCGACGACCATATAAGAAAACCCGACTTCGACTTGCCGCACTAACACATCGCACAACCATAAAAGTTGAGAGAATGGTAGAATAAGCACTTTGAATTCGACATAAAGTTTCAGAATTCTCATAACTTGTCTGATTCGATAACTTGTCTGATTCGTGAGTTGTAGGAGATATAAGTTAGGCATTTTTGGGTGATTTTCGGGAAAGGGATTACTTAATCACGGCTCTTGAATTTCGTCCTCAAAACTAAACCATTTCCGGAATTTCGACCTCAAAAGTTACCCTTTGGGATTTAAAATATATCAATGAAGCTTAATTTAGGTGAATTCCGTCCTAAGCCCTGAGGCATCAACTTAATGCAATCCCACTTAGCCCATATAGGTATAGATTCCCCCGATGTGATTGATCTGAACAGTGAATATCCATCAGATAGGATTTCGCGTAGCCCCTTTTCCTTGGACACCCTGTACAATACCTCCTGTGCTATCAACCAAACAAATTTTGATTAAGCTCGTAGTCATTCATTCAATGGAACCGCCATCTCATCCTACTAAAAGAAAGAGAGGTCGGCCTGCCAAGTACGCATCTGCGGAGGAAAGAAAAGCGTCAAGAATAGCTCAACAGCGAGACCAGCGTCAGTCCACTCGCGCTATAGACCGCGTCCAGCATTTCGATGAATACTATTCCATACCACACAGTCGGGCTGCCAACACCCTTGAGCCTCCCTTAACCTACTTTCCTCCAGGTGAACTCTCTATCGCCACCGAGGTTGAGCAACTTTTTCCACCCCTCAGCCCCGAGTTGGACCCATGGGAAATGTCTGTACTAGACCCCGCGCTTTTAGAAGTGGGACTGTTAGGAGATATTGATGCCAGATCAAAGCAATGAGACCATCACGCACTCGCCAGAACGTACACAAAGTGCAAGTACCCGAACGAGCCCTATCCTAGCGACCAACAACAGCCCCATCATGGAGACTAATGATTCCACCCTGGAGACTAACGAAAGCCCAACCCAAGCGACCGCAGTATCTGTGGAATCAGCACCTACTCAACGAGAGGTCGTTATCGCCAACTGCACCGACCAGATTAACGAACTCGCTCGGGTGCTCACGGATCAGCTTCAGCAACACCATGGCTGCTGCCGCCAATGCCATGAGCAACGCGCGCGGGAACATGACGCAGAGCATTCGGAGCACCATGGCTTAGGAGAATACATGGACCGCGTTCAGGCCGAGGGCGGCTTTCCCGATGTTCTGTGACGAACAGCAAAGCCCAATCAGGTGCAAGCGGGTATATCGCCTGATCGTCCATCTAAATCTCTCAAGCCCTACTGTCTTTTCGAGGGGCCCTCAGAACCCTTTTGGAGCGGCCGTGGCGAGGTCGCACTGTTTTTATGGGAGGTGGGAGTGGAACGATGTCTTCTGAGATACTTTTAGCGTTACCGGCTGTTATTAAACTGAACGTCGCATGCTTATTGGCGGAGAAAGCAAAGGATGGTAATATCGGTAGGTCATGGGTTGGGACCTGGGAGGTATGATCTGGAGCGGTTGGGGCATTTCCATCAGTTTCTATTTCCCCAGGATTTTTGCTGGGTGAAGCTCTTTTTCTCGTCCGCTTTCTCGATGGGATGATCCGGCTCAGAGGAAAGGGGATCAGATGTGATTGCTGATGTTGGTCATCTAAATCCAGTTCTGATTGGCTTATCGAGCAGGCAGCTGGAATAAATGTCTCCAGAAGATGAAGCAGGGTATTATCAAGCCTTTTAAATGATACTTGGGCTACCAAGAGTTGTTCTTGAACTTTCATCGAGAAGACGAAGTAGGCGCCGGCCCAATCGTGAGAAGACCCTGGTGGAAAGATCTCCGCATGGGGAATGGGCGCCTCAACAGTGCCAAGCCATCGTAAGGCAGAGCGAAGTCCATCAATGGGGTAGGTGATTCGACAGTCGAACTCCAAGTCATCGTCTTCGTTTTCCCTGATTTTGCTGGAATCAAAATCAGGGGTGGTCCTGTAAACTTCGGATGAGATGATGGTATTGGGAGGGTCGGATCGGTCTCGATGGACGAATTGGAAGAGCTCCACGTGGCGCGAGAAGCCAGCGGGCTGACCCTGCTGATTATGAGCATCGTCTCCCTTGCGTTTGGTGGGCTCATCGCTCACCTTCTCGATCTGCCACGCAATGCCAGCTTTCTCTCTGCCAACGGCACACGTATTTCCAGATGGAGAGACAGTGTCTAAGTATTGAAAACCAATATTCTCTTTCGCGACACTGTCTTCTTCGATAGGATTTTCGGCAAATGACAATGCCCCCAGGCAACAGTTCCAACTCTAAATAGTTGTGTGGTCAGCGACTGAACAATTATAATGAAGATCAGTCACATACTTGGTCTCCGCAACACATATGAGTTGCGGCTCTAATTCGCGAGCCACGGCAAAAATGATAGCACGAAGCCAGGCATTACGGGCCGGGCCACCGCAAAGCACGAAATGACCCGGCCGGGACCCCCGTTCCTTTGCGAGGCGTAGCTGCGATTCGATCAGTCGCCGAACAACGTCGATCAATTCCTTGAAGAATTGTTCCATGATGTGACTATCATTGAAGTCAGTCCACTACCGCTCGCTTTTTCAGAGAGACTTCAAGAGCGCGTACGGTTCAATGGTGAAATTTTGGTCTAGAACGTCGAAGACGACTGGCGTGACACCGTCAAATGCGGTCTTGCATTCACTGAATCTGGCGGAGATCTTGGCCCATCGATCGTCATTAGCGGTTGCCAAGAGGGCCCACTGAGGATTGTCCTTGAAAGTTTGATCCCTCGCGTACTCCCTTTTGAACCAAGATCGAGCACTTCTATTGACGCTATCGCCACCCAGACTCACGCCTGCTTTGCATTAGCTCATACTTTGCTGATTAGTCTAGCTACATACCATCCGTTGGACAAACTAATTCCACACCCCCGGCATCATTCACGCGAACTAGAGCTGCATCCTGGAGTTGACATTGGGTCATCAGTGGCTGAGCAAAATTGCACCCGGAAGAATAGTTACCGTGCTGCCTCCTCCCATATCAACAATCAACATAGTCCGTTTGGCGTCCTGTGGCTCAGGCTTCCATGACAAGTCGTGCTCCCAAGCGAAATCATATTTGGCATGATAGATCATGAAGTATGCGGCAGCTAATGGTTCCGAGACCCCACCGACTCGGCTGCAACCTGCTTTTTGCGCCGCGTCGACAAGCACCAGTCTCAATGCGTCATTATCGCGAACTGGATATGTCACGTAACAGTGTAAATCAACGTCATCGTGGCCCCAAATCCGTTGATCTTGCCAGGATCTTGAATCTGCAATGAGTTGAGCTCGAATGGTTTGAAAAACATATTCAAAAATTCGTTGGAAAAGAGTCACAGATTCTCCTTTCACTTTGAATTTCTTGCGAGCTTTTTCAAATGCCCGAGCGAGTAAACCACGGTAGGGCTCTTCTCCGATGATGGCAAGCTTGATGTTCTCGAAGTGGACGGAATCTGCATAATTCCGACCGTCGTGTCCAAAAAACCATTGAAGCCGATCGCCCACATGGTTAACGGCTACTTCAGCGGGAAGCTCCTCGTTGGTCTTCTGTGTTTTCGACGAGTCGAATTTAACCAGCCATCGCTGCTTGGTGCCTACCACTGTGAACGCGGCAGTGATTGTAGAGGTCCCAAAATCAAGACCCACACGGCATATGCGGCGCGCTGGAGCCATGGCAGTCTCACTCAGCAAGCTTCAGTCCAGAGCTCGGCGGCCTCGAAGCTGGATCTCATTCCCCTTTCACGTGATGGGCGAAGCCTATCGGACCGTGAACTGGACCGTAATCTAAGCAACCAATAGGAGAATCTCGCAGGCGTAACAGTCTGGTATTTTTCTCTCTACGCTACGGCAGGCTAAATACGTGGGATGACTAATACAGGCTGTCTCGGGGCGGATTTACTGGTACCCGACGTATTCAGTGTCCGACAGATCGAGCCATTGGTCGTTATGAGTCATTTGGTCACGTGCATTAGAAAGCCCGTGTCCCCCCCACATCCCCAGTCAGTCACACGAATGACAACTATGGCTACTCGCCGTCATCGATCTTCCTTGGAGGGGGTTTTGGACTTCTCAGTACCTTTAACACTAGCGTCTCAGCAGCATGAGTTGGCAATAGACCTTTTGACCCGGCTTGTACTGAATTATGGGCCCGAGCAGACCGCGGAAGGGCTACAAGCCTGCGGCACTTATCCAGGCTATGCTCGAATACGTCACGTCTCCCGATACTTTGATGACTTTCTTCTTCTCATATATCTACGATTTACTGTGTTCCAAGGAAGAACATGAGGTTGAATTCGATATGGCGCACGCCCTGTCGTATTTGGATGGATTGGCTACCTGTGATTCTGAAGACAAAGACAAACTCAACGAAGCTCTAGAGAAATTTGCGGAGTATATTGTCGAAAATTTTCTACTTCCCCGTACGTTGCTTGTCGCTTTCGTTGAATTAAATAAGCATATATTAATTCATTATCCAGTCAGAGCCTCGTCCGTCAAGACACCGCAACCGACCCCCACATCATTATCATCCTTGCAGAGCTCTACTCCAATCGGAACAAGGCAGCGTGTATCCGTCCTACGGAAGAGCTGCCTTGTGCGTGACCGTCACCGATGTGTAGTTACCCGGAAGTTTGACAGAGCCGATGCCAGAAAACGGTTCGCATAAAATGGAGAGCATTGTGTAGACGATGATGGGACGCTGCTGAAGACTGAGTCTAATGACCAATTTCAGTACTTGGAGGTTGCCCATATCCTTCCTCATTGTTTAACAACGGTAGCGGCTGGTGACCTGGATTTGGTACGTCTGACAGGGAAGGTTCCAATTTCTCTGACTAATATCGTGATAGAGCGAGTCAAAGAAAAATGTTCTGCGTATCTTAGACATGTTCGACCCCGGCATAGGCCATCTCGTTGATGGCCCGAAGATCGATAGCCCCTCAAATGCCCTCACCTTAACGCTAGACTTTCACCGGCTATTTGGTGAATTCCAGATATATACCGAACGCACCGGCATGCCCTATCAATATAGGATCGACTCGACGGAGCAGAGCCCTTTCCTGCGCGATCCTATATTTCCTGTCTCTCGTACCCTCAGCCTGAGTCCCAACCGTACGATAGATCCTCCCTCCTCACGACTCATCGATGTTCACCGCGCTGTTGCGCTTATTATGAAACTGAGTGGTGCGGGTGAATATATTGAGAGGATTCTCCGGGATATGGAGGCATTAGATGTCAAAGAAGACGGGTCAACACAATTGGGACATCTTGCGGGTCTACGACTCGGCGGATGGCTGAATATCATGTCTGTGCACTAATATACGTACCTCGGTATTTGACGTGTATCTTTTTTTTTTCTGACGTTTTGACGAAATCATTCTCATTTTTTGGGAGTGATCTGTCCTAATATGAATTGCTGCAGCGTATTAGCCTGTCTATGGTAAACTTACCCTGGCTATAAAAGATTGAGAGATATCTGTATCAGCATTTCTCATGACTGAGTAAATATGAATGAATCTCACGTTCCAGGATGTGCGTCTTCATTACCACCACTAGCCATACCCCTTAAAGGTCGTACAGTACTTCCAGGCATTTTTGTCGCTGCCGACCTTGGTGCCTGAATACAGTATTCTAAATTATGATACTTGCCGGAATATCAATAATACCACATATTAACCGGCCCCACGTAAATTTTTGAAAAAATTTACGTGGGGCCGGTTACCCGTGCAAGGTGTTTCTGGAATAAATTACAGACCTGTGGCCCATAGGTGTTAGGCGTATCCGGTAATAAACTAGAATCTTCCATGCATACAGTGGAAGTCCCCACAATGGCGCAAAATGACCTAGGGCCTGTACCGTATGCTAATCTAGATGTGTACATAGCGCGTGGCCCGCACAAAATACATCTTGTTCCTCGCCTTATACTTCTTTTACCTCGTCCTCCTTGCAGCCACTGAAAGACTTGGACATGCATCATGAACGTAAGCAAGATTGTAGCCATCTGAACCAAGTCTTTATTGATGAATCAATGCAGGTTACCCTTTCTTTCGACTTAGCAAGCATACGGGCCACTCGCCTTGCATCCCCTCCAAATTCACCGCCGACGTGTAATAGATGCGATCGTCTGAGCAGCCGATTAACCACACGCACCACAAACCGCAAAGGAAATGCAGGCCGACCCTACTATAAATGCCTTCCTTGCAATAAGTTTCTTTGCTTTATTGATGATCGGGGCAATGATCCAAACAATCCACCCTGTTATTGCGAAGAATCCAGCAAAACATATATGGCAGGCTCTGAAAAACGCGTTCCACGAGGCCTCTTTTTTAGCTGCAGACAGGGAGCGTGCGATTTCCACAAGCCTTTGAGAAATGATCGAGGGCAGCATATTGCTGTCTCTTCCTATGATTTAGCCGACCATTTGATCAATCTCCGCCTTATCTAGTGGTTGCCTACAGAAAAGGTGGGAATCTCTACTCTCTCTTCCAAGTCAAAGCTTGCAGGCTATGAGTGCTAAGACTATTCTCGTGGAGCATTAGAAAAACTACAGCTGGGTCCAAGAGCAAATCCGGCTTTATTATCTGGTCCTGTCTTGAACGAAAATAGTCGGCATTGATCTTTCAAAGTGACATAGTGAATCATGATAGAATTGGATACAAATGGGGTTTAAAGATGAGCAAATACGCTAGATCAATTATCATTGTCAACTCAGAGACAAAGCTTTCACCAGAAGATTGCTTGTCAGGATAATCCTTCGGACTAGAATGGCCTGAACACTATTAATCTTCTCCATTTATATCCTAATGTCACTCTTGAAACTACAGTATCAAGCTGGAAGTTGATGATGATGATGATGATGAATTCATTTGCCGGATGTAGCTCGCCCTATATAAATGCTGCTATGCGGGAGTGCTGTCGGGCCTGCCGACAGCTTAAAAGTGGTGACCAGCCCATTAGTGACCTTACGAAGCTCGTAGTCCGAGCCTCTCGCTGGTCCCATCGAATGTATTAATAAAACAACAAAACAACAAAGGAGAGCAGATGTGTCAGTGTTTAATCACTTGCACCGCATTAAAATGAACGTTCCTGGCCCTCACCGCCTTCACTGGGACCCCAAACTCACCCCTCCACAACCCTTCTCAATTGTCGGCAGCCGCTTGCGCGCTTGTTTAAATCAAGGGAGTACAGTGGACCTGGCACTGCACACCTAGCGGGCACCGTTTTTCTCCTTCGTCACACTGTTCTCAGGGTCATTCTTTCTCAACCTCTTCCGCACCAAGAGTGATTGGATCCACCGCGTGGAATTGGCCCAAAAGACCGGTTCTGACCATGAACTCGGCCACAGTCGTGCGCCCTTCCAGTCGCGTCAAGAGTTCGTCTTGGCGGAAAGCTATGCCCTGCTCTGACAAGGCGCTCCGTATCCAGTCCCGCTCTTCTTGGTGGAGCGGGCACTCCAACAGAACATGAGCCACCGTCTGGTTGCCCAGCTCGCAGTCACATCGTGCCGAAGCTCGTCGATTGATGCGAGCGAGATAGGCGCTCAGTCCGATCCGTTCCGTGCGCACTTTTGTCCGAGTTTCTATTGGTCAGTATGGTTTCTGTCCTCACCCTCCCAGACTTGAAGATAATCTAGATATTAGATAAGATTTCAAATATGCTGGATGTAGGCTTTCAGAGAATATAAAAATAGTCTTTCTAAGCTGGTTGTGGTGGATGACTTGTCCCGCAGAATTATTCGTTGGAATGTGATTAACCACACCGACTTTGCTCCTTTCCGGTGAGGGCTTGTCTTAGCCAACTGTTTAGTTGCTTTATTCAAATTGCAAAGTCACGGACGCTGATTTTGCTACATACTATTTGAATAGATATAGAATACAAGGTATGGAGCCAGGTGACTAGCATAGCACAGCCAGACTGAATGTTGGCAGCCCCTTTCTCCCTAAATCATTCGTCAGGGCAAAATTAACCACTATTCTCCTCCTTCTTCTTTTCATTTTTCATACAGTCATCTCATAGGACAGATTGGGCAATGCGTTTTAAGATCATGTCTTTTTTTCCAGAATCCAACTTGCCATTCGCTCTGTTCATGATCAAACCCGCGATTTCCAAGGTACTAGATTTCCGAGGAAAGCTTCCCTATCCTTCAATGATGATTGCTTGACCTTTTTTAGCTCACGCATTGCCATTCGGTCTCTATGAATTCCATCATTGCGTCAGTTGCAGCACTCATCCCGTGTTCGTAGGGACGATATATGGCATTGTTAAGGCTCCTACTAACGGTGGAAGTGTTGATAATATCGTGTGTTCCAACCCGATTACTTGATTGTGCGTCAATAAGTGGGCTGGAAGTGATGATGGGCTCTCTGATAGCCGTATGAGGTCTTCTTCTGACTGGTCTCTAGCAAATTGACGGACAGGTTCCGATGAAGCCTCTTGATTGTTCAGATTGTTGTCGAAGTCTGGCGAAGGCAGTATTGATTGTTCCTTGTCAGATACACCGGCTTGCTCCGCATTGGATAGCTGATGGCAAATTGGGAATGTAGCATTAGGAGCGGGAGACAATATTTGACACCCGAGTCGTCTCGTTTTAGCACTAGTGGGATTCTTGGTTGTGTTATGTCCACAAAATGGTCGCTTTATTCCGTTTCTATATGGCTCCAGTGTCTGTGCCTCTGGTTCTGAAGCTTGGAGTTAGATGAGGCCGCACACTTTGGTGTATCACCTACCGGACACCACATCTCTTGTCCTGTCCACTGTATCACCCGGTGAATCGCTATGGCCTGGCTTGTGTAGTTCGATTTGGTTGACTGCACCATGTTAGAGGCTTTGGAGATACCAGGGAGAAGGACTTGGTACCAATTTTCAGTAATTGAGATAAAGGATCTTTGATACCAGATGCTTTCTGGAGCCGTGCGTTGTGCTCGTCTCGCGCGTCGCTTTTAAGGTTCTGGAGCGCTCGTACCGGCGAAGCACTACCGAACAATGGAGCAGATGAAAGCACGTTACTACTTCGTCGCAGCCACAACCCTCGCAATCGAACACCCACAATCCGAGATGTCCGAAGCCGAGTTTGAGCTGCACGAGAGAATGCTTAAATTCGACCCAGCCCGCGAACGAGGCCGCAAGGAACTCGCCGCCCTACAAATAAACCGCACGGCCGATGAAGTCCGCGAGGAAGCAATGCTCCTGGAAGAACTCAAGCGTATCACCACAAACGAGCAAAATTTCATCACCGAACGCCGCGAGCTCTACTCCCGCCTTGAAGTACCCATCAGCGTCGGCAACACCACAGCCTACCAATCAAGCCAAGGCTTCTCTCAACTCTTACAGACCCTCCTCCAGGCAGACAAAAGCAAGAAACGCCGCTCGATCATCGGGCCCGAAAGCGGTGCCGCCGCCAGTCCTGCAGGCCAAACACCTACACAAGCCAACAACGGCATCAGCCGCGGCGAAACACCCACCACAGGGGCCGCAGCAGCAAACAAAAAGGGTGCCATTCCACCCCGCGAAACCCAGCCCATCCGAACCCTCACACCAGCCGAAGAATCCCGCTACGGTGTCCACCACCACGAACGCGTCTCAGCAGGCGTGCAATTCCGCAGCGACCGCGCCCAAAAGCTCACACAGGCAAAGTCCAATGTGCAAACACTCAAATTGGCCGGTGCGCTTGCAGAACTTGAGATCCCAGTCCGCCTGTTCATGCCAACAGAGCGCGTCTGCAAGGAATTCGAGCGCCTCATCCAATCCGTTAACCTACTCCTGGATGCGCGCAAAGTTGCCGAGAAAGTCGACAGTGAGATCCGTGTTCTGGAGGCTGCCAAGGCGGAGCGGGAGAAGAAGTCTGGGCCTGAAAATGGTCATCCGGAGGTGAAGACTGAGGCGGAGGATGGGAACGGGATGCTAGATTCGACTGCTGCTGATGCGGGGGCCGTTGACGATGAGAAGGGGGAGAATGATGAGGATGGCGCTGATGAAACTCCCACCAAGCGGGATGGGAATCATAAGCGATCTGCGAGCGTGCTAAGTGGTGCCAGTGATAAGAGCTCGAAGCGACAGCGGCGGTAGATTTTTCATGCTACTAAGCTTTGATCGTCTTTTGATTTGATTTTTCTAGCGTGGGAATCTACTTGCTACTATTACTTTACTGTATAATAGAGCTGGCGCAGGGTCTGATACCTCTTGTACGATTAATGACATTTCTCCAGCTGGAAGACATTCCAGGTCATCTCCCGGTCGGGACCTTGGACAACTTCGAACGTTTTGCGATGGTTCGGACTCGCCACTGACCACATGTTCTCAAGCATGCTGGAGGTCGAGCCATCCTACCAGCTACCTAACAAGAGGCAGGTTTTGCTATAATTGGTATTTGTAAAGCGGCACTATTAGCGGGAGTGGATCCTCCCAGACGCTATAGGGCGAAAAGCTGATCGGTCTCGGTGCCTTGTCAGTGAGTGCTCAGCCCCTGAGTAGAACCTAACTGGGTTCAGTCCACTAAACAATCTAGGGAGCCTTGCAGTATCGCTCCAATCAGAGATTCCGCGTTAGTGCTCCCAGGTCGCAATCGCCTCAAGTGTAGCGTCAATGTATGATCCAGATGGGTGATCGAATCCAAAAGTAATATGAGTCACGGCGGGATACTACGAATTCCCACTATATTACGACGCAGGCTAAATTCAGAAATGAAGGGACTTGCCCTATAAAAGAGGCCATGCCATCCATAGAACACAATATTCAGCCAGGTCTTGTTATTTCCTTCCTTCTAACAAAGAACTCCCATTCACCATGGTCGCTGTCGATTAGACTTCCGCACCGGCCCAAAAGCCCAAAGCCCAACCTGGGCCCAACCCTTAAATGGGTTGGGTTTTGGGCCTAGCCCTCGAGCCCGCCGATGGGCCATGGGCCTAAGGTAGAAGCCCACTGGGCTTTCATGGGGGCCCAATGGGCCCCAAACAGCGCAAACATGCCAATTCTTGCCATTTGCATAAGTAATGTAGAATTTCCGAGTATTTTTGAGTATTCAAATTACCGTCTAAGGCCCCTAATTGGCTGATTCCCATAAGAATTGATAAAGTCACTGTTTAATGAGATCGATGAGATCAATTGATTAGATATCAAATGAGATTAAACTATCTACATGCCAATCTAATAATGTTCATACAGTTCATCATCAACATGCTTCCTTTTTCTCCCCGATGTCCGCACCTGAGACGGTGCAGTAGTGAATCTGATAGTAGCATCGTTATCTTCAACCTCATCGTCAACATCTATCAGATCCTCAGATACAGATTCAGGTCTATCACCCTGCTCTTCAGTATCACTGATCTCTTCAACGTCGACATCATCTGGCATCTCATCAGTTTGTTCCCTCATTGCGTCAATCTCATCAGATGGGAGATCTTGTGCTATCTCCTTGGCTTCCTGCACATCAAGGTCAAACCTCGATGTGCAGAGGAATAGCATCAGCTCTTCAATGGTCTTAGACTTCATACGACCGCGGCGATAGTGGCAGATATCGCGTGCAGTGTTGAACAGGCGTTCTACCCCAGCGCCCGTCGCCGGGATTGCAAGGACATCTCTTGCAAGTGCGGCAATAGCCGGGAAACGGAATTGATTCTCTCTCCAAAAAGATAACGGCTCCGAATCAGTCACATCTGTATAAGATTAGTATTATGAACATGGAGATGAACATAGAGATAAACTTACTACCGTCGAGATACTGCGTCAGCTCATCCATAACTGGGCCTGGCGTCACTTTGGAGTAAGCCTTCTGGGTTCGAACAAGGTTATGAAGGAATGATCTTGTTGTCGATCCAGGGGAAGGCCCTTGCGGGCCTTGGGCACTAGCACTGGTAAGACGTTCCTGGATAGGAGTGAGGGCATCCCGGAAAGCCACTCGATACTGATCACGCAGCTCTTTAGCATCCGCCCAGTCATCAGAAAGAAAGAACTGGAACCTATTATCTGGCGATAGCATCGTACAGACCGCATAGATGTGCCCTTGCATGTAGTCTGTCTCTTTGTAGTAGTCACGTAATTTTGCATGGCTAGCTTCGAGAGAGATAAGCATCTGTTTCTTCCAGACGACACGCTTCCGTTGTAACTGTATCTTTGATCTTTCAATGTGCTCAAAGAGTAAGTTATAGATCTGGAAGACAAGATGCGATGTTACGTCTCGAGTCTTTGAAAGGGCAAGGGTATAATCAAAGAATGGCTTTGTGAGACAAAGAAGGTAGTCGATCTGGCGCCATTGATCGTCATCAAGTACGAAGTCTTTACAGTTAAACTGATCACAGTACTTCGTGATAAACACGCGGAGTCTCTTTGCTCGGCGTAGCATTAAAAACGTTGAATTCCATCGAGTTCTGACATCCTGAATCGGCATGAGCGCCTGCCCTGGGGCCCTAGATTGGACAGCAGCGAATGAGTCCCGACGCTGAGGACTACCGCGGATATAAATAGCAAGATACCGCACCTTATTCAAGGTATGCGATATCTCCCTGCATTGTACATTTGCGTTCGCCCTTGCGAGGGTGTCTTGGCGGTCTGTCCATGTGGTCTCAGCGGCATCATTCAGTGGGACCGCTTTTAAACGATCGAGCAGTTGGTTCAAACTTAATTGGATGACATGAGCAAGGCAGGGGATTCGGATGACATGAACATCGCCAGATAACGACTGCTGAAGGGTATCAACCAGAGTCTTATTATTTGACGCGTTATCAGTGGTCAACCCAAAGACTCGGTCCTTAATTTTATGCTGAGTGAGCGTCTCTAGAAGAACAGCACTCAGATTCGCACCCGAATGCGTGCCGTAAAGGGGTTTAAAGCCGAGTAGCACCTCACGGTAGACCCAGTCAACGTCAATAAAGTAGCCAGTGATAGCCGTAAATGCCTGCCCAAACGGAGATGTCCAACAGTCCAGCGCAACCGAGATCTTCGCATGCTTTGGTAGTAAGCCGAGTGTATCCTGTTGTCTTTCTTTGACACGAACAGATAGCCGACGTCGAATTGTATCAGCCGATTGCATGATTGGAAGGTTTGGAGCGGACTGTGAGAGCGAGACTAAGTCACGGAAGGTTGGATGTTCAACGAGATTGAACGGAAGCCGGTTGATGGTGATAAACTGTAAGAGTTTGTCCTCCCAGGCCTCTTGTGTAAACGGATGACCCTGCTTCGACAGAAATAACTGATTAGTGGCAATTTCAAAGAATAATAGGCCTTTACATACCGATCGAAGAAACCCTCTCAATCCCCCCTCTGTTGCCGTACTCCTGTAGCCTTTTGGCAGGCTAATGTCTGAAGATGACGGGTGATTGTCGTCGTGCCATGACGACCAATCTTGCCATTGGCATCCTTCTTAGTAGCGTAAGGGTGCTCAAGGATTGTATCGCAACGCTTACACATAACCTTTGGGCTTCCATTACCCGTATGAGCCACTTGCTCAAACTGTTTCCAGGTCTCTGAAGCCGATCCATGTTGTGATTCCCAAGCGATCTTGCTATTGTTGGATCCATAGTCAGTCTCCAACCACCAGTCGACCCAATCAGTGTGGTTCATCACGTTGTAAAGAAAGAATTGGCCTCTCCTGCCAGGTCCGACACGTTGGAAGCGCTCGAGAGGATCCGGAGCGATAGACGAAGGAACAAACGGCTGAACGAACGAGAAGCTATCAACCTGCCGAGAGGTAGACGGCGTAGCTGGGTAATTGGAATGGGTAATCAACGATAGGTCGTCGGGCTCAATGTCGCAGAAACTCAACTGAGATCCACACTCGGTTTGCTGGCTTTGCGACATGATGGGTCAATAGCTTCAGATTGGATGGAGGGCTTCGGGTAAAAGCTTCAGGCGTATCAGGGTGAGGGAGGAGAAATTCGACATGACTTACCTTCTCAACGAGAGAACTACCGACGTGGACGGTAGCAAACAGTGGCTGTAAACAGTGGATGTAAACAGAGACCACAGTAGTCAGTCGACATTGAAACGGAGGATCTTAATCCTAGCATCTCATTGGCTAGATCATGCATATCCAGTGGACTCGGCCCATCCAAAGCCCAAGAAAGCCCCTGGATGACCCATCTCCCCGCCCATTTTACAATTTGTTCGCTCAAAAATTTCACCCATGGCTCATGAGATATCTTTGAATATCTCTCACCTCTACAATAGCTGAAATACCACGTTTCCGTAAAGACAGGCGTCGAGCGTAAGAGGTTACTTAACTTTCGATATAAAGTTGAATGCTGTAATCCTATAAATCATGAAGTTGACTATCAAAAATGTCATACTGCAACAGAAAGATGCACCTACTACTGTGCACATGAGATATATATCTCTGCATGCTGACACTTGGTAATTCTCCAAGTGCCAGAATACTACGAAATCTTGGCGAAATGGAACTTTTTTGCATAATCTTGTAAATTGCAGTGCCTAGTGTAGCTGGTTTTATCCATAATCTTGATTACCGGGTCATCGCTGTTGAATCTTGATATCTTGATTCTTGGTGGAATTGAACCCCCGGATTAGGAGTTGAACCCCCGGATTAGGCCTGGTAAAACGTCGGCCCGAGGTATGGGCTTACAGACTGGAACATGCGTATAAAACAGGCATTAATCATCAGGTTTATGAGCGCCAAGACTATAGTTATGCATAGAAATGGGCTTTCTTGGGGGCCTTATGGGCCCCCACTGATGGGCCGTGGGCTTGGTTGGGCCCTGGAAATTAGGCCCAAAGCCCACTGCTGGTTGGGCCTTGGGCCCGAAGGTTAGGCCCATTTATGGGCTCTGCGGAAGTCTACTGTCGATATACCGGTCCTCCATGCTCACTCTCTCGCTTCAGCCGGAGAAGTCGAGCTCATCACACAAAAACTTGCGGCACGCGCAGGCATTGTCCTCTGTTCTAGACGTGTGCTCTCGAAATCGAACAAAGACAACCCGAACATCATCAAAGTTGTTTATATTGTCGGCACTGGGACCGTCCCAAAAGTCGAGAATATGGATAATGATATGAGACGAAAACTCGCCGCAATCCAAGTCACAATGTCACACATTGAAATTGTATTTCTGGGTACTTATGGCTTGCCAGTTCCCTCTGGAGAACCAGAACAGTCGTCCGGCTTCAAACAAGGTCTAAAC
The DNA here is from genome assembly GCA_028828275.1 of Penicillium frequentans. Taxonomy (NCBI): domain Eukaryota; kingdom Fungi; phylum Ascomycota; class Eurotiomycetes; order Eurotiales; family Aspergillaceae; genus Penicillium; species Penicillium frequentans. Next base: position 670,347 of record JAQIZY010000003.1, on the reverse strand, counting down.
GGCGCTGCTGGTTGGGTTCGTCGCTGATCCGCGGGGGTAAGACCTCGAAGTAGCAACTGTGGGCCCCGGCGATGAAGAGCCGCTGGCATTTCACGGGCTGAAACGTCGCCTTGTCCGGGTCTTGCTCGCTGGGCCGTCCAGGTCGCTGGCCAAGGGAGTCATGGGTGTCGCCGCGGTGGGCGCGCATTGTCCTCGTCGAGCAGGCGATGTAGGCACAGCCCTTCCCGAGGCATCGCTACCCCTGATGGACCGGGAGCCCGGGGATGGGCGGCGCGTCCCGCGGCGGGATCTCGAAGGGTTCCTCGTCCGGGCTCCATGGGCGGACCTTCATGAATTCGTCGTAGATCGCGGCCCGCTGCGCGCCCGTCCTCGCCGAGGGATGAAAGGCATGTCGCTTCGGAACGTGATAAACGATCCACCGGGGAGTCACTACCCACTGGCAGGTGGGTGGAGTTGTAGTGAAAGGGTTCCAAAGTAGCATCCATGGCGAATGGAGAGAGAGATAACGATGATTTCCTCAGGAAGGCGTAGGCTTAGGGCAATATGAAGGGACGAAGCTCTCTCCACGAGGACCTGTTAAAATGGGAGATTGGTCGGGCAAAGCCCATGAGTCTCAGCAAGCCGGTCGACTGCCTCATCACGCCGACACGGGAGGGGTATCTCATAGTGATTTGTCACTTTCATCCTGGAGGAAACATGGTGGGACATCTTTGGGTGAAGAGAGAGACCCAGATGTCCGACTCGGCTTCACAGCCCGACAAGGAGGCCATCAGGTAGGAGGGTTCCTCGATCGTTGGTAAAAGAGGAGTTCATCATGAGGAGGCTGCGGTTGTATCACTCTATACAAGGACCCTTCGTCGAATCCCTTCCCTCCCTTTCCTTTGGGAGATAGATGCCCAGATGCCCACCTCGAGAAACTGTGACGGTTTAGAAGAGACTAGAATCTTTGAAGCTCGGTAATGTTCAAAGATTCATGAATCAATCCGATCCTTCTCCTCTCCTCCATGCCGTCCGTCGCCTTTGTTATTCTTTCGAATTCCGAGGTTTTGATGGGGTGCGGACCTTGACACTGCCACGGCGGCACAGGAGCGGGGGCACGCACGCACGGCCAATCAGGGGCCGAAGAACGACAGTGTGGTGTAGTGTGTCATTAGCAATAGAGTATAAAGGCATAAATCAGAAACCAGTGACAGTTTCAGGTTCTATATAGGCTTATTATCAAAATAAGGTCTCACCTTTCGCTTTCGCTTTATGTGATGAATTAGACCTCGGTAGGACCCATCGCTACCCATTACTCTTTCTTAGCGGGTAATGGGTACGTATTGGGTAACCAGCGGGTTTTGCCAAGGCCTAGTTGAGCTACATAAGTTGGTTCGATCCAATGGTGTCTATCTATCCTATCACGTGACAAATCATCGAAACCCGCCAAGCCCCAGCCTCCCCTTTTCCTATCTCTTTACCCACTTCCTCTTCACCGTCTCCCTCTACCATCATCATCTTGTGAAGGACGTATTCGCTCCCTGTTATCCCCGCTGCTAGTCCTGCTACTCCTATGGCTCATATGTGTGGGCTTATAGGACTCTCTGATTTCACTTGTGAATTTCAGATTGCGCATGCACCCGTATCTAGGTCGCAGGAGCTTTTACCACTTTACTCTCATCTTACTATCATCGTTTAATCGACATGCTACGCGAGTCAGGGCTACTCAACTCTGGTCCAAAGCCACGGCGGAAGGGATACTCGATTCATCAGACGTTCTCGTTTTCAATCCAGCGAATATTGCAACAGCGCAATGACAACCACATCGCCAAACCCGGCATGCGTATTATGGAGGAAGCCGAAGAAGGCTTTACTTTATACCCCAAAGTTCGAGGCCTATTGTCATATTGAACTTCAAATTGCCCATGATACAACTACCAATGAAGGATCCATCTTTTTTCGGTTTTCGGCATTGCTTGCTAATCTAGGCGGCAGATCAGAGACGCTAACGTTGCATGTCTCTCCAGAAATAGTCGAGAAATGTACATTAGTCCGGAAGAGCACGATGGCCGACTTTCCATTATGTGACTTTTCTTTGGTCTCGGGGGCCCCCACCAGCGTCTCTCAAATTTCAACACTGAGTCTAAGCCTGCATCCGCCCGGCACTTTACTTTGTCCACTTGAGTTAGAGTCGGAGGCTCTAAGTCCAGCCAATCCGAACGACCCCGAGTTCGCTGGTTTTTCGAAGATCTGCGCAGCCACAGATCTGCGTGTATACCTTTCCAAACGGCAATTTGCGAACGACGACTTTGATCGATTCCAAAATTTCTTCAATGCCCTACAAAGAAAAGGTCTCAAAGCGAAAATTTATAACCACAATCGTAAAAACGTGGTCAAGAGGAATTGGCATGCCTTTGCTCAGTCGCTCGATCCACCCCCATATGATCCACCCCCGTATACTCTACCGCCCTATTGTGAGCTGCCCGTGTTCAAGCAAGCGGACCAGAAGGCTGGAAAACGGCACAGAGGTATTTCGCCATCTTTCTCGTCTTTTGCACTTGCCATTCAATGACTCATTGATAGGATATAGATCCCTTGTCAGAGCCGCCTGACAGTGAAAGAGAAAAACGGAAGAGAGTGCACTCTCCATCCGTTCAAGCATCATACTATACTACCGAAGACGACTCCCAGAGGACTGTCTCCACTTCACCATCACCCTCAATCCAACCAACTGATTTCACGCGCGCTCCCTCTTCTGGCGGCAAAGGGCGTGAACCCGAGCGTCTTGAAAATGGGCTCCGTGATCTTTCTGGTGAACAGACCCATAAATCATTAATTCAATCCGAACACCGCCGTCTACCGGCCACACTAGACGATGCAGCAAGTGACCTTCCATACGAAACCGGCAAAGTTGAGGTGCAGGTGCAAGTCGAAGACATTGAGCGCCGCCTCCAAGACTATATTGAGCAGGCGGTCGGGGATGCCGTGATCGACTGCTGTGATCAGATCTTCCACCATAACGAAATTGAATTCGGTGATCGGTCCGAAAAGTGGGAGTTGGATTTAGGCATAGTGGCCGATGACCTTGATGACCTTAAGAAGGAAATGGAAGAGCACCGAGATGAATCAAAAGATCAAGCGCAACAGGACCAGGATGAATTGCAAGCGCAACGGCACCAATTTGAATTGCAAGCGCAACGGCACCAGCATGAATTGCAAGCGCAAGCGCAACGGCACCAGCATGAATCGCAAGCGCAAGCGCAACGGCACCAGCATGAATTGCAAGCGCAAGCGCAACGGCACCAGCATGAATTGCAAGCGCAAGCGCAACGGCACCAGTATGAATTGCAAGCGCAAGCGCAGCAGTTGGCGGATGTATTTAAAGAACATGCGCACCAATACAGGGAGGATAACAAGAAGCTCATGCACACCGTCCAGCTCTTACTTGATAGGAATTCAAGCCTTAGCCATCAGTCAGGTATAAATGCTAGACGCAGTTCCATTTAGATTTGCTAAATCGACCCGTGTATTTTCGAGTGTGCTACCAAAGGGCATTCGCTCTTCACTAAGTTTAGAATTACATAAGAAGTAGTAGTTGATTGATTGATTGATTGATTGATTATTCATTCACGGATCTGTCAGCCGCAAGGCCGATTTGCCGGCAGACCTCTATAGGGCAGTCGGGACAGCTATGGCATAAAAGTGTGCCGTTTTTACGAACGGTCAGAAAACGACTCAAGTCAGTGATAGGCAGTCTTGTTGGCCACACACACGAGCAACTTCAATTCTTCGTCGCCGTGGTTGCCCCCCAAAGATGTTGCTCTGTTTGATCAGTTGTGAACACCAGACTTAGAAAGGCAAGACTGACCTGCGGGAGTTCCTCTATAGACTTGCTCTTCAATCGATCCGGCAGACTCGCGATCTCGGCGCTCCACTGATGGGGCGGTAGATTTTTCTTCATTAGCTTGGTTACAACCTCCGCCAGGGCGAACAGCTCGGACATGGCGGCGTACATCTCCGCAAGGCTGACCTTGCAACTGTGCTCGACCCCCGCTGCAAAAGAGGCTAAAATCAGAAGTATCGTCTACGCCTTCGTCTCCGAGGGTCTTACCGATCCGCACCCCTCCAGATTCCGTGAACAAGATGGTATCGGCGCTCAGGACGGCGAGCACTCTCCTCCGGTCACGCAGAAACCTGATTCCCTCGAGGACCTGCCACATGTCAGCTTGTATGATCTAGATAGGGTCATCGACGAGACTAAGACTGCATACTGGTTGGACGATGGCTGCGATTTCAGTCTCCGTGACGAGGCACTTGGACGCTAGGATCTAGCTCACGGACAGTGCCACCGGTTCCCATACCAGAGAGGTATCGTTTGCGTGATAATAAGTCCCGAGGAGAGTACGGAAGCTCGGATGCGATAGTTGGCTTATGTTCTCACGCCAGGCGGCCACCAAAGGGGACTGCTCCAGGCGTTGAACGTGAACGAGCTCCGCTTTGTTCCTTCGATGGCGGGCAAGAAAACATCGGTCTGATCCAGTACGTCTCGTTGCCAGCGGCCGGGCTCAAAACCAGGCGTTCGTGAGTCTGGCAATGAGTCCATACTACGTTCCATAAATGGTTCTTTGTGAAGAAGCTAGAACTCGACGGCATGCATTTTAAATAGCCACGTCTGATTTTTTGGGTAGAGCCGAGAGTTCAAAAGACAGCGGTTGGCTTACCGTGTGGTATGGGGAGACTCAATCCTCATCTGCGGGGATGTATTGACCCCCAACTCTGCCCAACCCCACCTTGCTATAATATCTCGCAAACATAACTCGAATATTTCATTCTTGAAAGAATACGGCACTCAACATCAAGCCTGGTTATAAACAGAAGCGTATACGCGGCACAAAAGGCAATATGTACGAGTTGAAAGATGTTTCAGGGAAGGGAAAGGGTCTCCTGGGAGACAACTCTTTCTTGGCAAAAACATGTTCCTGGAATGACTAGCCAGCCAGAGGTCGCAGGGCCTCGAGAAGTAGTTCACCGTAGTCGTAACTTCAGACGCTATCGCCTGATACCCGTCTCAAGGGAGAGATAGCCGTGGAGATTGCGACTGGTGCGAATGCACAGAATTTGCACCCTATCAGGAGAGGAACACCAAAAACTCGGCCCTCGCGGACCCGCCCCGATCCATGGACGACATCGCGGAAGGGGCCCGCAAGGTGCTTAGCCACATCGAAAACAATGGCACGGAAGACCGATATGTTACTGGGTATATCCGCGCCGTCCGCCAGTACGCACTGAACGCCCAACGGGGCGACGGCCAGGGAATGGCCGAGGTGCTCGACGCGCTGACCAAGATCAACCGCGACACCGAATGCTTTGGACCAGCGAATCGACACCATTGAAAAGCCAACGAGCACTTCTCGACGACTTTGTCCACTTGCGCGGTGATTTCTGCGGGGACGTGGTCCAACTTCCGAGCCAGAGACTGGCAGCGCGACTTGGTCACGACTGTGGCACCCAACACCCGCAGCAACGGCACGTCGTCTCCTGGGGTGCCAGAAATCGAACTTCGTGAGGACCGTGAGACCATCGTTAAAGTCGGACCAAATCGGGAAGCGATTCGTGGCCTGAGGCCGAAAGATCTGGTGGAGCTAGCAGAACGACAAAGGGCAAAAAATGCCCAGCAGAAGAATTTAGGGGGTGTTGGCCATACAGGCGTCCTTTGTCGCGGGAGTCGCGGCCCGAAGATTGCCGTCCGGCGACGTGGCGATAATCGCCAACAGCGCTGCAGGTGCAGAGGTCCTTCGCAGTCACCCCGCGTGGCTGCGAGCTTTTGGACCTGGATCGGTGATTCAGGAACCGTCGTGGGGAGCCGTGGCGTATCATATTCCCGTAAAGTCGATGAAACTTGCCCCGGAGACGATGAGCTACGCTGCGGCTGAACTGCTCAGGCAGAATATCTGGGGCGAAGACTCCAAGATCCAGTATTGTAATAACGACACCAAGTTTGTTGTGGTAAAACAGCTACCGTGCGGACCTAAGTTGTTGGACTGACAGTTGCTTGGTGCTTGCCTGATGGTGACCCTACCTACGTACGTCAACTCCCTACTCCGCTTGGAATCTAGCGATTGTGATACGCTCCTCCGTGAACGGGTCTTTGAAAGTTAACTGGCTCCTTGCGAAGCTCATACCTGCCAATGTCTCTCCCACCACTTGCAGCAGGTCCGCTCCAAACCGCGGCTGCTCGCGCACTTCACCCGCGAACTGGGAACCGACGTGGGGAGTGGTGGCATACCATGTTCCCGTGAAGTCGATGAAGCTGACTCCGAAGACGTTGACTGACGCTACAGCGGAACTGCTAAGGCAGAATAGCTGGGGCGAGGATCCCAAGGTCCGCTACCTGGGATGGCTGGTGCGTCCGGGTGAAAGGGCGGAGGGCTCGATTTTGTTCGAGTTCACCAGCCCTGTCGTGGCGAATCGCGCGATCATGACTGGCGTCGTGTGGGGAAAGCAAATCCACAATACCTCACGATTCTGCCGCGAGGGGCGGATGAATCTATGCAGAAAATGCCAAAAGCCAGGGCATATCCAGTCACACTGTTCCAACGCTTTCAAATGCGGCCACTGTGCCGGCGGCCACCCGACCAAGGAGTGTCCGTCAACGAAGGAGCAAGTGATACCGGTGAAGTGCGCCAATTGCGGCGAGGGATATCGTCCGATGAGTCGAGAGTGTCCGGTGAAGATGGCGGCGATGAATGAAGCGAAACAGGCGCCTGCCGATTGTCCGGTGTACCACCGTGTCCCACTGCATTTTCGGGTCACACCAGGTGTCACTTTGGCGGCAACCCCTTCTAATATAAATCCTACCTTAGCGAATGGAATGGAAGCATCCATACATGCTCCAGAAAGACATCAAGAGGAGGAGCCCTCACCGGACAACTAATAGACCGTGATCGACCTGGAGACAAGAACAGTGGAGGCAGAGAACACTAGATGATATTGCTGAACCAGCCCAAACCAAGAAAGGTCAGGGTCGTCCAAAGGGCTCAAGAGCAAGATTGAAGGATCCCAAGCCGCCAGTGATTCCACTAGCTTGTCAACGAGCAACCAGGCTCTAGGTGGCCTCCCAGAAAGCGATTCAAGACCAAACCAAGTCTCCAAGGACGACTCCCGGACGCAATTAAGGGCGAGATCCAAAAGAATCCCAAAGAAGGAACTGTATCTATATGCCAGACTCACCACCCCAGAGACCTCGGCCCTCACGTAGGCCAGGGTAGACCATCACGGTCTGAAGCATGCCTCGCCAGATGGAACAAAGTAGGATGCCCTCTCTTCCCGCCTGCGCCATGGTGGATGTCGAGATACCCTTCCATATTATCTGCATATACCCAGCACATACCCCTCTCCGGTGCAGCATCCGGGGAGGAGCCCACCTCGCTCCCACATCCTTAGAACAAGCTTTGGACATTGAGGAGCATATCCAGAAATCATGCCAGCTAATACTGCAGTCAAGCCGATTTACCTAGCCCAAAGGCACCCACATACCAATATATAGAAGCTTCATAGCCACAAGAACAAGGCCAACCCCTATCATCTCGCTCAAATTTTTCAGGACCTCGCATCATCCACGGTCATCTATCAGCATATATTATAGGTTTAAGTCAGACTCTCACGGTAAAGTGTGACGGGTGAAACAGACGGACGTCAGGCTCCAGACCGAGCTGACCATTTATGCATCCCCCATTTCAATCCCATCCCCCAATATCATTCTGTCTCCTGTCATCTCCCCTAGCACCCACCAGGTGCCACGGAGGCAACCCGGAGCGATGTTCTACCTAGGTGCCAGCCATCGGTCCGAGATTGCGACGGGCACCGCGCGAACTCGGCGGAGGCGATCCCAATCCCATGTACACTACTTATAATGGATGGCTCTGATTTGGATAGACATGCCGAGCGGAGAGCGACGAGGGAAGAAACGAGGGCAAAAGGAGGGCGTGGAAAAGGAAAGTGCTACAGTGCACACAGACGACCATCTAAACTAAGGCAATATGTACCGCAACTGGTCAATGACTCCAAAGAACTCAGCCTAAGTAGGACGGACCGGACGGCGACGGTACAGGGCTTGAGTTATGTGTCGACACGCGACCTGTGTATGCTCACGTTGCTGAGTAGCTAGTTCGCAACGGAAAGTTCATGTTGTGGATGTAGAGTGAGTCCCCACCTGTCAGTAGTAGACCCTGAAATTTCTAGTGGGTCGCGATGCTAGAACCACGACCTCCTATACGTTAAAACGGACGAGCTATTATAGGGACTTTAGAGATCAGAGGTAACATTCGTGGACAACTAATTCATTGCAGAAAGCTATATGTGATCTTCTGGGGCATTGGTGACTTGCTTCACATATCTTTGACAAAAAGGCGTACCCCAATTCATATCAAAATGTAGTAGTGGGAATTGTGGTACGGGATTTCGAAAAAGTGATCAACAGGGTGTTGTAGAAATAGCTCACCCCGGTCAAGGGCTTTCCTGAACGGGTTCGAAACAAGCGACTTTGCAAACTCCCCGACTTCAGGTTCACGATACACCCTGGGTTTTACAGAGGAGGGCGAGCTAGGTTAGAAAGGGGTTTATTTGTCTGGAAGCAGTCTTACAATGTACTTTAATTTCTATGGTGCTATATCCTTTCACATTCTCGTGGCTATTGCTACGGTTATTGTAGCCGAATAACCCCTTCCTATCGTAGTGTAATGACGTGCATTCCTCCGCACTTTTTGGAAATTCTACCACAGTCACGGTCGATAAGCACTTGGCCCCGGGGGGTGGAAGTGCAAACATTTGTCAGGTCACTGTGGACTCTCTTCGTATCTCTCGTACTATTGTAATCCAAAATGTGACAGAACATCTTCACTGGATCTTATTTTCAAAGCAACCTATTTCGCGAACATAGAAAGAAATACCACGGATCAAAATCTAATGACCGAACAGTACTCTCTAAGCCCCCAATTTTGTATGTCATCTTCAACGTTTCGTATATTATCAGTAACTTACAAGAACGTTTCCCACGGCGTCCACTTGTGGAAGGATTGATACGCTTTCGTGCCTGAGCAGTCTTTTTCATGTCTCGTCTATGCGGAGCCTCGATTATATTCTCGTAGCTCATGACCTTTGCATTGCCTACTTTCCTTGCTGGTCGCGATGTTCGACTTCGTTTTTCATTGTTTTGTATTAATAGCCGCCCGTTCTCGGTATGTAGGAGCACACGGTCCGCAAATGCCTTTTCTGCTGCATGGGCGAGACGCTTGACGAGACTCTTGGAACCATCATCCCATCTACGAGCCTCTTTGTCCATCTGACGACATGAAAGCTTAAGGCCTTCAGCCGTGTTAGCAGTTTGTGGCTGCTCTACTTCCACGGAATGGTTGACCGGCTGAAGAGTGTTTACCCGAGGGCGGCATTCACCTCCTGGGGGTGGTTGGATATTTCTAAGCACCCGGTCTGCGTTCCACGGACACATCTTATGTTGATCCGATTCGACTTATAGCTCGGTCATACAATACGGCAGGTCAGCAGTTGCCATCAAGAACGGTTTAATTAGATAGCGGTGTTGATAGCCAATGCAAAAGTAAATTCCGCCACGAACGAACTGATTCGCCGACTGTCGAATGCAGCCAATATAATTTCGGGATCTCCACGTACTTTCTCCGTGGGCGGCGAGTCAAGGTTCAGGTAACGTATGTTCACGTCGCGAACCATGGTTCCCCACGTAGGTAGTAAAGCTTCGCCTTGCTTGACTCAGTGTCGATGCATGTGAAGAAGTTTCCCTTCCTTGGCTGAGCAACTGTGACAACGGAGATGACTAGACCACAACTGGTGAGATGCCACAATCCTGACGCACACAAGATGGGCAGACCGTGTGGATTGCGCCGTGTGGCTTCCTAGTCGACGTGGCTCGTCGACACTGGCTTACTGCTGCTGAGCCATTGAGTCTAAATATCATCTCGCTGTCCTGGATGACCTCGGAGGTGGGGACGGCGGAAGAGGAGCTCCCAAGAGACGATCATGGCTAAGCAGATGGTGGCAAAATTGGAAGGGCCTACTCGGCTTCATACCTCCCTGTCAGCGGCATTGCATTCCGCATTGAAGCCCTTGCGCATCTCTTGAGTGCTGCGGCGCAGTAGAGTGAACTATTCACGCCAGTTCGTCCCCAGGGGTCTTCGAGAGGCCAGCGGCAAGCTCCTTGATATCTTACTAGTAGGCTATCAGGTGGTGGGGACTTGATAGCCAAGCTGACTACTTATGTACTAAGAGCTTCGGCACGTCTGGATGAGCGCTGATGACTCTGACGGTGGTGTCTATAGAAGCTGTCCGACCATCCCTTGGAAGAGGGTCAGGCGTTGCCTGAAGCCATTAAAGCAATACACGCTTGGGAATGATATCGGACTAGATATAAGAAGCCTCTGGTTTACAGAAAGTTGTTACTAATCAGCGTGATTATGGGCTTTTTGGGCATTCACTAGAAGATTAGATTCCTTGTAACAATTCAAGCGCAAGAAGAGCGACGCACTTTCTATATAGATATTGCCTTATGGGGGCAATCGTGGGTAGATCGCCCAAGCTGCTTATTCAGCCGATGATACAGGTGATAATCTATCTACTTCGGTGCTTTTGGCTGAGCTTCTGGTGGCGGCACTAGAAGTATGTGCATGAAAGCCCAGCCAACAAAGTCACCACAATGGTCATTTGTTCACCATATGCGTGAAAAGATAGAAAAGGGGAAGTGCGCCCCTTAAATCAGAGTATATTCTCCACGATAAGGCAGTCTGTCTCTTGGGTGATCGTACAATCACTTTGTATCGCAAAGTAATAAACGCTCGTACCTCCACGTCCTAGATTGAGAAGCTCGGTGTGGTAAGCGATACGCCCTCAATTTCTCCAGACGATTAGTCATGACTAGTGGGGCGGTCACTTTCGTGGGACTTACACACAGGCACTAAAAATCCGTTCGACAAGAGTGAAGTTCATCAGTAACAAGCATTAAAATAGCGCATCTACGTGTCAAGTTAATGGATGATAATGGCTCCAAAAGACGTATGAGTCATGGCCTAGGTCCAGAGTGAAATGATGAACATTTGCTTTTTCACTCGCAAATGCCTATGAGAGACGTGAAGTGGCGCTGAATATTGCGATAGGTCATAATGGGGCGAGAAGTCGAAGTGCGCGATTCAACAGTACTAGGCCTAATTGGGTATTTAAAGGAGCGGGATAATTTCGTCCTAGCCATGTGATTTAGCAGCGTTATGACCCATAGATGTGAGTGCCCCACTAGGCAGTGCGTTGACCAGTGGGGCTATCAAGCCACATCGAGGCACGGGCGGGTGTAGATGACCGCTCAGCAAGGCCGGATGACGCGCCTGCAAATTCGCGCCCCGTTGCTCCACAATGTTAGATGGCAAAGAATAAGCAGTACATGATCGAGAAGTCATGAATTATTACGAGAATCAAGGATCAGGACACGGCGTTCGTGACATTCTGTCGCAGTGGCATTCCGTAATGTATGGTGGGACGAATCATTCCCCTTGGCCCCTTGCCTGCAACTTAAGACGTAGGTACGGAGCTGATGTCCAATGGGATCCTTTTTGGGTGGGGGGGGCGGGGGGTTTCAATCCAGACGCGAGTAGGAGTACAAGGTCGTAACTGTCCAATCAAATATGAAGATCCGTCACAATGCTCGGTCGTAGTGTCTGCAGGAGTAAGCCCTACTGGTAATACTACGGTAACCACTCGAGCCCATGGCCTGGACACTAGCATCATCGTCGTCCATCCCGAACTGGACGCCTCGCACGAAATTCCAGGATTCTCTCGACTCAAATGAACATCATGAAGACTTTCAGTTCCCAAGCTACCACCACTTTATTAAGGTCTGCTACTCTTCATTTGATAGAACAGATTGACATTAGCGACCCGATTCAATGGCTTCTGAATGTCTCTAGCATTGCTTTCACATAGCTTCATCCTTCTTGATTGTACTTAGAGTAGGTCTTCGCATGGGAGTAATATTCCAGGTTCTATCTCACTGGATGGCCATAAGGGAAGTCTACAAACCCAAGTATAGAGATACTTTCCCAGTTCCCTCTGAGAGAAATAGATTTAGTTAGCCACTCTAACGAATAGAAAACAAAGCCCCAAGGGGAGAAGAAATCGAAATATCAACGTCCAGCTAAGGCGACATTTGGGGAAAATAGCAATCACACTGTCAAAAGAGGCTGTTAAGGAGAGGCGGCCTCGGAATCATACCGCGTGAAGGTCATAATGGGACCCGCATCACGCTAAGCCTAGAGAGTACAAGACTCCGTTGGGGTTAAGACACGCGCAAAAAATACAGGTAAATTTCACGAGAAATGATACATGATGGCAGTGGTGGCTCTAACCGCTCAGGACCGTTGCCTCGCTTACAGTACTGCCACTGAATATTCACCTCATGAGTCTTAGGTATTTAATTCTTCTAGCGGGTATTTCTGAAGCAGAAGAGCTCTCTCTCAATTGGTCTCTGGCACATACGTAGGATGAGTGATTCATACACAAATATGGACGTCCATAGCTATGCAGTTGTATAGCCACACAAGGCAATATTAGACCAGAAAATACTACAAAACAGACATTGAATTCAAAAGATTGATTGCAGTCAGAAGCCTCACATCGCCTGCTTTAAAGAGATCTCATCCTTACCACCCAAAGTGGGGTTTGGAAAATCCGGTCGTTCGCCAGTCAGACTCTCTTGATACTCAGACTCCTGGAAGACAGCGATGAAATATAGAAGAACATCCACTTCAAAGGGACTCAGGTCTTCCATCAAAGAATTGAATATCTCACGAGACTCCCATGTCCACATATTGTCACCCCAGTAGATTGCAACGAACGTACTTGGATATATAGAATTGAGCGTGGGGTAGAGAGCCTTGACCGGCTCGAAAATGAACGTTTCATCCACCGCCCAAGCTATTAACCCTAAACCCTGGATGTCTACTGATGAGCGCTTTTTTCTCCCAATGGTAGGTTCCTTCTCGCCCATGTGGTCATTTCGCAGACACTTCACGCGAGCGGTTCTTTTACCTTGACACTCGTAGCCCATGATAGCTACCGTCCGCGAGACTTCGGTATCCCGCCATCCTAAAATAGACCCTGAGCTTAAAAGAATGCCAAACTGAGCTTGTGCTCGGCCCCTCAGAAGGCTGACATCGACACAATCCAATCCGCGTGCCGTGTCGTAGGTTAATTCAGGCTCCTCATCGCGACTATCCACAGACTCAGATCCGCTATAGATGAATCGTCTTCGACGAAGCCATCGTTTGCTTGATCTACCTCATCATAGTATTCATCCTCTGGTTCTTCCTCGTCACTATAATACTCTTCATTTATTGAAACGTCTTGCTCTCCATGAAGTTACTCACTCTCAATAGCGTTCATTTCCTCACCATTGGTGTTCAATACTTCTGAAGATGTCCCCTCATGATAGACTACTTAAGACGACCATGGCTAGATAGGGGGATCGTCATCTTCCATATCGAAATCCTGGTAGGCATCACCACGGGCTCGGGCAGGAGGTTTGACCGACCTAAAGAAGAATTAGCAATGATCGTATCATAGAGTTAGGCTAGCACTCCTTACCCAACCGGTCGCGATGAAAGTACATAAAATCCTCCCATTCAATATTCCAAGATCTAGGCAGATCTCCCAGCTTGATACATCTTTGCAGCTTTTTTTTCGCTTCTTTAAACAGCGTAGTGTCATTTCCAGACTCAAAGGCTGTCGAAGCTTGCCTTAGTCCCTCGGCTACTACCTTAAAGGCAAGAATATCGATGCAGCCAGTGGCTTTGTGAACCTTGGACTTAATATTCTTAGCCCGTATCTAGTCATTAATAGAGGCGAGCTGGTGCGCAGCCCGTTTCTGTTCGCCCGAATGACCCCAAAGTATAGACGCGATAAGTGGAGCTACGATGTCATGCTCCTCTTCATATCGCTACAGCTTTTGATCAGATCGCGAGTGTGGAGATATGACTAACATGTCGTCTTTCAGCACTACAAAAATTGTATTGAATAGCTACTTTTAGTAGGTGACAGCTATTCTATTTATATGGAAGAGGTATCGGTCCATTTGGCGCTTCGTGGCAATTGTCACTTGGCGCTTTTTGAACAAAAGAAGGATTTGCCGATGGAAGCATAGCAACACTTGATTGGTTCTTGGAAGATTCCGCGTCATCACGAGACACAAAAGGACAGCATCAGTTATAAATAGGTGAATTTTTCAGTCAACCAAAATCTACCGTCTAAGCTATAACCTAAAGAGCTATCGATGTGTTATGTGGGAAGGGCGGTGGGGACACTCGGCCGACTGAATCTTCGGGTGAACTTCAATCTTTGCTGCCTTAAGTCACGATACTAGGTACCGCCAACACGTATATTTCTTCTTTGTAGTTACTATTACGGGAACTGTTTACGATTTGATTGTACAAGGTTAAACCTATAGAGTGACATCTAGGTGTGCCATGATCACTCAGGACTCTTTACACCCGATTATAGTGGGGCAAACCGGTGCAGACTTACGGTGTATATATAAGCGCATACGTTCAGGGAAAGTTTCAAATATTTGGACTCGGAATATTGCTAAGGCATTGATGCTCATGCTTAGTGTCTCTATTAATTTGTCTTCATAACCTCTTGAAGTCCTTGAAATCTTTCAGTAGTCGGAATAAAGCAAGCCTTTACTCCGTAGCATTGAAATTGTAGACCAGGCTCGATCGATCCTTAATGTATCCTAACTGACTTATTTATTCTTACTAGACAACAAAGAGTTATAGCTATTGATCTTTGTTACATGACATGACGACGAGGGGCATATCGAGTACTACGCCGAACTGGTACATCGCTTGCGCCATTCTGTTGAACTGGCGAATTGCTTGCACCGTTGCTTTGTCCCTGTCCTCCTCCCTGGCGTCGACCTCGACGTGATGGCTGCGTATTATTTCGTGGAGTTGGAGTGTCTTGCTCTTGACCCTGGTAATTTTGTGCTTGGCCGCCGCTCTGTCCTCGTCCTCCTCCCTGGCCTCGCCGTCTGCGTGGTCGTTGCGTATTGTTTTGTGGCGTTGGAGTGTCTTGCTCTTGGCCCAGATAATCTTGTGCTGGGCCTCCGCTTCCCCGTCCTCCTCTCTGTTCCCGGCCTCTTCGCTGCGCTTGTCCCTGGCTGTCTTGAGGGAGTGGAGTTTCTAGTTGCGGTTGTTGGCCGCCTTGTGCTGGCGAAGTGCGCTGTGTTTGTTCCTGGCTTCTTTGGGAAACTGGAGTGCGTTGCGGCTGTTGATTGCCTTGTGCTGGCGAAACGCGCTGCGATGCTTGTCCTTGGCCAACGTGTCCTGGCGAAGTGCGCTGTGCTTGTCCCTGGCTTCCTTGAGGAAATGGAGTGCGTTGCGGCTGTTGATTGCCTTGTGCTGGCGAAGCGCGCTGCGATGCTTGCCCTTGGCTGCCTTGTGCTGGCGAAGTGCGCTGTGCTTGTCCCTGGCTTTCTTGAGGAAATGGAGTGCGTTGCGGCTGTTGATTGCCTTGTGCTAGCGAAGCGCGCTGCGATGCTTGCCCCAGGGTACCTTGTGCTAGCGAAGTCTGATTCGATACTTGGCTTTGGCCATGATGTGCTGGCGAGGCGCGCTGTGATGCTTGCCCCAAGCTACCTTGTGCTAGCGAATTTTAATTTGATGCTTGTCTTTGGCTATGCTGTGCTGGCGACGCGCGCTGCGAAGCTCGTCCCTGGCCTCCTTGTGAAGGCGAAGTGCGCTGTGTTTGACCCTGGCTTCCTGGAGGAAGTGAAGCGCGTTGCGGCTGTTGATTGCCTTGTCCTGGTGAAGCGCGATTCAATGATTGTCCCAAAGAAGCAGGCGGCTGCGAGGGTTGCTGGTTAGGGGCTGTATACGGAGAATTACCCTGTCGACGTGCCGGCCTATTATGTTGGCCTGATGTCGCATATTGATGATTACCCATCGCCCGGCGCGAATTGGAAGGTGTACTCGACTCTGGGGTCAGCATCCTATGTCGCCTTCTATGAGACCGAGATTGAAATTGATTTGGTGTGACCCAAAGATCAGATGAATCCGTATATACACCACCAGGAGTCACGAAATTCTCTTCTAAGATTGGACTTAGATTACCGGCTGGGGAAACGTGCTGATGTCCATCTCTCCCGCTATCCTCCCGATTGCCTTCGCTATAATATCCGTCATCAACCTCCTCCATAATGTCCGAATATAAGCTATGACCATCATTAAGCTAATCATCGCGTGAAATTGCTTCATTCGTCCCAATGCCGCTATCGTGTTCGGGAGAGGCGTGATCCTACATAACTGGTTTAGCCACAATGTTTGTGATTTGTCTTGTCCTTTCCGCACGTTTTTGCAGCCAATGCGCACCACCGTATGCGTTCGTGTTTCTCTAGTGTAAATTCTGTATTGGCTTATCCTAAGAGGGATACACCGGCATCCGCCCCGTTAGTGCTTCCTGGTAATGCCCTTCCTGACTCATTACCATATTGTATATAAGCATATCTGTTTTTAGATGGTTGTCCGCATGGATATATCGTAGGGTATGGCGTGACTCGAAAGTGATCTCTCCAGTATCCCACATGATACGGGCGTAGGTCTCTGAATACCAAGCACCTTTCATTGGCCGCAGGATAGATGTCGGGTCGTCCTAATATTCGGGTTCCACTCACCAAGCGATGAGTCCCTAAGCGGAGATATTGGCTTTAGTAAGATGACGGATATAACCAATGCTGTTTGCCCGTATGTTCGGGGCGTCGGGGGGAATAGCACGTCGCGCTACTGCTTCCACTCGCGCAGTCTTTTTGCCATTCCAATCGTATCCAACGATCACCGATTTGCCCGTGTTATTTCCACGATAAGCTAGGATAACACCCTAAAGAGGCCTACCCGATCTCTGTTAACTATATGTATATAGGTCCGTTGCCGAAGTAAAAGTCTCGAAGAAACCCTCCATAGTAGTCTATTCCTGGTCATCCCATACGTTTCCGAGATCCGGATTCATCTCCATGAACTAGTCATCCATGTCTACGTGACCATCATCATACCCGCCTTAGTTGTCCAAATTAAAAAGCTCATCCACTTATTCTAATCCAGGGGGGAGCATCATCGTAACCGCCTTGATCGTCCAAATTGAAAGAGTCCCCCGCCTGATTTAGTTTAGTGGGAGAGCCCTCACCAAATCCGCCTTAATCGCTTGAATTAGGAGCCACGGGCTCAAGGTTCCCCATCTGTTCAGGCGGAAGGCTGCCATCAACTCTGTCTTGATCGCTTGAATTGGGAGCCACGAGCTCAGGGTCTACTGCCTGTTGCAATGCAGGCGGAGCGCCATAACCAGGTTCCTGAAGATGAGACATTACTTGAGCCCGATGAATTCGCAGGCTCAATGTCGCATCTCGTGGGTGATCAATCTTTATAGATCATTAACATACACAAAATTTGGAATAGGAAGGGGTAATGTTTAATTTGTAGCTTTTCCCGATGTGGAATATGTGTAGTAGTCAAAAAGCGACAAGTAGCATTTTTATAAAGCTCCAGACTAGTACTTAAGGGTACTGGCTAGCCCGAAGTACTTACAGAGCAAAATCATACGATGGACTTAGCGCCTGCTTACCTAGCTCCACCAATTGGGATTCGCCACAAAGTCAGAAATGGGGACGACTTTTCCAGGCGTGATGCGCAAGATGGCCCCTATGGTATTTTTATATCTTACGTCAACGAGAATGTATACCGAAGTACCGACATGATGCCCTATCAACGTTTATGGGGGCAAGCATCACCATTTGTCAACATGCTCATCTGGGGGTCTAGTGATTAGCGACGACGGGCAAAATCCGAAATAATTCTCATCAATAACGAAATCAATGCGCATAATAGAGATCTCTATCGTCGCATTAGAATAGGGTGTATTGAAGTCCAAAATATGTATAACGCTGGTGCCTAGTTAATGCTAGCCGTAAGAGACGTGATGTACTATCGCCTAACCGCCCGCTATGAAGACGTCCGTGACTTCATCTAGGAACGAATTCAAAACAGAAATTACCCTAAAGCCTGGGCTGTGACTAGGGCTCGATTTAAAACCTACTTTACCAAATTCAAGAACACGTTGCGGGGGTCTACATCTTTGGACATTGAAGACGGTGCATATCATGAATAGCAGCTCAATGTTCAATCCGATTTGAGGGCGAAGCTTAATGCATCACCAAGCCGACCTAAACCAACTAATAGAGTCACTCGTTCATCTGCAAAACAATCTCGTGAAAATCCTAGTGCAAGTCAACCACAGCCTCACCTGACTCGTACATCCCCAGCAAGGAAAGCCGAGAGGCAGCGGGTTCCAGCCACTCTGGGTGAAAAACACAGAGTCACTAAAATGGGATATCAAGAATCAGCCAGTATGCGGGGGAGAGATATAATTAGGTAATATTGCAGATAAAAACAAATAGAAGATTTCAAACAGAAATAATCATAGTCAAACGGGCGTTGTAGAGCAGGTGCCAGCTATAAAAGAAAGCCAATAAAAAAGACTTCAAATGCATACAGAGCAATAGAAGGAGCCAGATTGATCCTAAGCTTTATTGATGGCATTTTGTTCCTCCCTGGAAACATCTTCTAACTTCATGTGATCTCTAGAAGTCATATTTGAAATCCCTAGTCCTTCTGGAAACGTGATTCCTTCGGAGTTGTTATTGATGCGAGTCTCCAAATACTCGTAGGCTTCAAAGAGTTTTAGATAATCCCTGTGCAGCTGTTGATAATTTGCCGATAAGGTATTTTTCTTAATTATTGCACACTGAGCTTTGCAGCCTGCTGAGTGTAACGAGCCTTCTAGGGCCGATATGTGATTTTTGAGGCCGATGATAGAATGGGCATCTTCCTGTTCACGCTTGAAGAACCACCGAACCACGTTCCATGGAATAGAGATATTTTCAGAATCGACCTTAGGTGGGGTTATTAAACGGTTTTTGATTGTGAAAATGGAGTTGAGCAAGCATACTGGTTGGTTTTGCATGATTTTGCAATTGAATGATCTTTTTAGTCTTTAGGATATTGGTCAGGGTTGAAAGATCAGGAGGTCTATCCTTGGTTTAAATATTACTAGATAACCTAGAGGGGAGCACTATACGTATTAAACGCTGACTGATGCTAAGTATACCGCCCCATTAATATTGCAAAATAACATATAAGTCGCTCGGTCTTCTCTTCAATTCCCCCTTCTAGTCCACTCATATGCTGAAGCGCCCACGTCTCCACAGCCCCCTGTCCACTAAGAAATGGAGCATTAATCACACCGAAGTTAAATTTCCATTTAGAAGAAATGGCGCATTAATCACACCAAATTTAGACTTCCACTTGGAATAGGGCTGGGCTAGGGGTTCATCAGGGGAATGTCTTACTAATGTCTTTTGTATCTGTCGCCATTTATTTTCCAACGTAGATGCGGTTCTGTGCCTCTCGGTCGTAACACACTAGTTATATCTATAGGTAATTTCTGCCCATGAAAACCCCAGTTGCTTTAAGGAGACTATAAGATCTTCTTCTTCCTGATAATATGGTTTATTATGACCAGGCGCAGTCGAATCGGTAGCCATGGTGGTGACTTTGAAGGATAAACGTTTTGCACTTAGCGATAATGGACAATCGGGGGAGGCAGCATACCGCCGGCGAGAGCTCCTTTTTAAGAAAAAAAAATCTAAATTTATACAATTAATCGTGGGCGCAGCGCCCGGAGAGGATCGCCAATTATATTGCTCGGGTCAGACAAACCCTGCCATCAGACACATCGAATAAATTGAGCCAACTGCGCTGTTCTGTGTCTGACACAAAGATCACCATGGAAGCAACAAACCTCGATTCATTCCTCACCTAGAGCGAAGAGGCAGAGGGGAACTTTCCTGACTTCCAGTTGTCTTTTGAAAACGATGACACATTCCAATGGGATCAAATTGTGGATGAATACCTGGATCCATTTCCACTTAATGCATTTGCCCCAATCAAGGAAGAAGCGGACGCCATAGAATCTCTCCCTAATCTTACTCCCAGCTCCTTTGTCGAAAGCAGCGAAGTTCAGGTTTTGACTAAATCGGTTACCGAATTGAAAGACCGCGTCAATTGCCTAGAAGATAGGTATGTGTATTGTCATATCAATTTGGTACTCTAAGGCTGACTAGGCGTAGAATCACCGAAAGCCAAAGGTCAGGCGCTAGTGCCCTATTTCCGAGCCGAAAACTTACAATGAGCAGAAAGATACGTCTCTAGATATTACCATTATCCATCTACCCTACACATCGGGCCGACAGTATATGCCAATTCAGCCTGCCTTGAACACTGCTTGCAGAACATTATTCCAGCGACATGAATGCGTGTTTCATCTTGCAGGAATATATCTTGTTTTGTGGGCGAGTACCGGCTTCCAGGGGCTCCGTCAAAATATTGCACCGTTCTTATTACGCCAGCTGCATCACCAATGTACCACCGGATTCTCGTCGATGGAAGAACAAGATACTACCCAAATAGCACTAAGTTTGAACCGCAAAATTCAAATTAAAAGGCATGGAGAACGGATTGGTCATAGTGGTGATAACGGTGGCGTTCTTACGGAGGCACTGGTTGAAAGCATCGTGCCTCATCCCGAATACTTGACTTATTGGATCTTGAGACTCTCTATTCCACACTTAGGGTATGCGATTCTAGAACAAACTGAGCGACTGGAACGGATCCTGGAATTAATTGCAAATCATTATTGAACTCTCTACATCCTATATTGTCTCCTTTCCTTTCTTTTTCTTTTGTGTCACTTTACGAACGAAGCTCTACTTTATTATCAGGCTCAGTAAGTCAGTTTTTAAGTTGCATTGTCACCTATGAAAACTATCACCAAGCTCAGGACAATTCACCATTCCTTGCCCTCCCCGTATTCCTTCTGCATCTATCGACCTTGAACTTGTGGCATACAGGCTTTTCATAGAAAAGGCTGCTATCCCCATCGATATCCATGGCAACATTTTGATTCACCATAGGATATGATGTTCACTTGCATACGCCTTCATGACCTATTGTCGTGCTGGAGAAATTGTTTCTCTTTGAAGATCTGCTTTCATTTGTCAGGGGGGCCTTGTTCCTCTCACTCTGTCCCACTCTCCGACTTGGATTCTAATAAAAGCCTTCATCCCACATTGATGGTGCCACCTCCTTCAGATACGCTCATCGAGAAGAAGTCCCGGTGCAATGACCTGGTAAGTTCGATCGAATTTTTGATATTCTAGATACTAAGTTTGATATAGAGCTGTTCTTTGATACTCACTAAAGGAATTCTGCGTGATATTTCGACTTTTGACCACTATCTTGGATTTAATTGGTCCATGAGGCCTTGGTCACGAGGAAGTGAGCTTTGTCTATTGTTTTCAGCCAAGTTATATGACGGTACGCCTATCAGAATTAGGTATTCACATTCAATCCATAGAGAGCCTTTATCCCAGGAAGATCAGTGGAAGCTTCTTAGCTGCCAGGTTCTGTTAAACAAAGAAGATTGGCTGAGTTGCACAGGTGAAGGATTCATTTTCCCGTTTGCGTCCACCTGAACAGAAGACGAGTACGCAGTTATTCTATAAATATATGTATCAAACTAGCTAAGCTGGGATGGATCCAGATCGAGGTCTTTTTAAAGGATATAATCTTCGAATCAATCATTTTTACTTCGTCAATAACGGTGGATAGGTGCCCTGAGTAGTTCCTAGGATCTTCCTCTAGGGGGCCCTGCAAATAGCAATCCTTTTTCCATGTAAATTTGCGCTCGCCGTTTCAAGTTTTATGCCCTACTTGATTCGTGAAATGCTACTTCTTGAATTCATCAACAAGTATAAATACCCACGTCTTCCCTCGTCTACCTTACTTCAGCTCCGTAAAAACACTGGAAAGCACACCACTTCAATCATCAAATTCAAACGAGATGGACATAAATAGCATGCTACGAGACCAGCCTCATTTTTCTTACGGTGAGACACTTCCGCAAGAAAGCATTGCTGTGAATATACTAAGTACTATGAAGTGATCATACCAGGCGAGAACGATTCCATTGGAATTACCTCACAATATCTACTTTTTCGATGCCAACAGAAATTCTCCACACAAAGATCCTTTTTCACTCCAGCTGAAGTCTATGTTACGATGATGGATGTTTCGTCAGTGTGCACCTTTCAACCTGCAGGGCCTGGTGTTTTTCTATGGTCCTCCATGGTTAATTTCCTCAATCATGCCTCATTCGCAAACTCGGACGCAGGTGCATTTACCAAAATAGCAGTCTTTCTCCAAAGGCCTGTTCTTGTCCGCCCTGATTTGGCCAAGATTGGTGATGCAAAAGAGGCAACTACAGTGTGCATTCTAGAGCGCATTTTGGCCTGGTATAATTCGAGTGATAGGGAAATTGTGGAATGGGAGATTGAATTCTGCTTCCCCGGGTTTCATCTTAATTCTAAGAGAGGGAAGATAGCCGAGCTTTCAAATTTATTTATCAAAGTAGGGGGCTAATGATTTCATGTTGCCCAAGGGAAACTCATCGAAGCTTGAGCTACATGACCGTTTCTAGATAGACTTTGGACTGTTCAACAAAATTCGAACTCATGGCCTTTTGATGTATGAGAACTATATGGATAGATCATCTGACTCAGGGCGGTGCTGTTCATATTTTAATAATCCACTTTCTCATGATTTCTATGGTTGAATGTTATACCTTACTTTTGACTTCATATCTAGCGTTTTGATGCGAGCTCCTTAGTCTTCAAAATGTGCAGGCGCTAATTCCTGTGGGTAACTATTGTGATAAAGTAGATGTCCGAGTATGAATTTTCTTATGTCATCATACGATTTCTCAATTCTTCCAACCCTTCGGCTAATACCTCTGGTGACGGGCGGTAGCGAAGGGTTTACGCTTGGGGTACTTTAAAGCTCTGACCAGTTGGAATGATGTGGAAAGTTGGGCTGTCTCAAATTCAATAATTGAGCACCAAACGTTCAAGTTGGACAATACGCTACTGATAAAATGCAATTACCCCTTGCTAATGCGTTCTAAATCGTACCGTGGCCATGCACTCTTTACTTAAATCAGACACATTCCTGTATCCCAAGTCACTGTTCATTTATTTTATTCCATTTCCACTTCAGATTAGAGCATCCCAGCAAACTATGGATTTTATCTCTGGACGTCTTACCTTGCACAACTTCTTCTTGTGCTTACATACACTTGTCTTCGGACTTCTCTCTCGTTCAGGATCGGCGATCATCGACAGATACAAGACATTCTCTATCGGGAGGAAAAGGACTGGGAGCCACGCATTGGTTCCAACTCATCGGGGTAGGAAATACCACCAGAACTAGATACCGACAGAGAATGGGAGGAAATTCGCGAATTCTTGATCCAAGATCTTTGTCTCTATCCATTGTTTACATCAGACATACGAGACCATTTTCGATATATATTCAACAGTATCAAACAAATTTCAGCAGAAGGTCTAGATGTGATCCGCCTAGAACCACGAGTTCTCAACCCATCACACGTACCTTTAGGAACCAATGGAACTATGGCACCCGTCTGCGTCAGTCTTGCTGTGGCTAGGAGCAGCTACGTGGAGCCAGTCATGTGGTATTCCAACGATGACACAATCGGTGAAATGGCTGAGGAATTGACAGAGTCTCCACTGTTTCCTGACGGGATATCTTGTCATGAATTGGGCACCGCTTTGTCTTCACTTGAGATGCTGTTTTCGCGTGAGCATGACCGAGTTGCTGCCTTCTGGCAAGGCGCCCCGACTATTCTTACAGTCCAACTCAGAGAATCCTGGAAGCCTTCTGCTTCTAGAAGTGGAGAAATAGGAAGAGAAATGCAAGATGTTGTAAGAGGTAGCGGGAAAGGGAGTTATATAGAAACCGATGTCACGATTCATTTCAGTAGCGGAGGAGTTACTTCTAGGAAGCGCCGCAGAACTATATAGCAATAAAGAAAGTGGTAGCTAAATCTATGGCCCAGTTTTGTTCTAGCTAGTCTCCTTGCCAAATTTCCTGAAGCCCATCGAATATTCTGAAACTATGAAAAGATTTAATTTTAATATGTTTTTACTGGTGACTGGATATACAATGCAAATCTACCTTCAACATCCAGCTTCATTCGGGCTCAAATACTCACAATTTGCACTATTCACGCAGTAGTCAGTGCCATTCCTGGAAACTCTAAGTCTGCTTCTTCAGACTGCTGACTATATATCAGATTATTCGGGAGTATTAATACTTATGTCTCCCTCATCCTCTCATCATTTTGGATCCCGCACATTGATTCTCCTCAGTATGAACTGCGATCAAACTCTGCTGTTGCGCGGCCAGTCGCAGTTTTGTCACAGTGAGATATTTCCCTGTTTTGGATAAATGATTACTAATGATGAAGTTTTTGTACCCATTGATTACTGCTCCATTCAGGTGACCTCGCCTGGTCTTTTATCTCT
Source organism: Penicillium frequentans (assembly GCA_028828275.1). Lineage (NCBI taxonomy): Eukaryota > Fungi > Ascomycota > Eurotiomycetes > Eurotiales > Aspergillaceae > Penicillium > Penicillium frequentans. The sequence goes on along the minus strand of JAQIZY010000003.1, from coordinate 645,809 downwards.
TTGCCAAAAGAAGTTTGTCACGCAGGAGATATCGTTTACCCCGGCTCAGGTCTATATTGTGATGATGGAGATTTCGCCAACCTATACGATCGCTGAACGAGGGCCTGGTCGTTTGATTTGGCAATCAATAAACCAATCTCTCACATATGAGTCATTCAAAAGCTCGGATGCAGGACTTTTTGCTAAAATTGCAATAATGCTTAAAAGGGCAGTCATGGTCCGGCCCAGTTTGAGCACAATCTATGACGCGACCACGAAAGAGGGAACCCAGATATGTATTCTAGAACGCCTAATGGCTTGCTGTGGGTATGATGGAGCACCATCGGAGTGGCAGATTGACTTTTGCTTTCCTAATTTTGAAGTCCGATCTAAACGGGGGACGCTTTCCGAGATTTGCACTATTTTCAAATCTCGTAATTGATGGCAAGACTTTGTATAGAAAGATTTGACTTCTGTTTTTCCCTTCCATTTCGTGCGTGATTGTATGCGAATCCACATGGTATTCAAATAGCACTGCTCTCGTGACTTGATTAGCTCTAGCTTTTGCGCCTGTTGGGTGTTTCACTTTTGCGGTAAGCAACTTTTGCGTGGATGAGCGGCTATGTAATAGCGACAAGGAGGCTGTATCTGCCGGTTTCAAACCAGATTGAACCTTACTTTGACAGAGTGTCGTAGGCATTCTTTAGATTTTGAGCTGCCCTAGAATATTAGGTCATTGCGCTTGTGACCTATCGCTGTTGATCCTATAGAGATCGCCCCATATATGAGGTCTAAAAACATGCTTCCATGGCCTTTGAATGGACTCTAGTTTATGACTCTGGGGCAGGACCAACGTTCATCCAATTACATGTGGATAACGATTGTTGCCGCAAACGATTAGCAAATGAAAAATTGGTCCAGAGCTCTTTTTTCTCCTCCAGCATAGTATCGACGGCGGTCCCAGTGGGACAACCCTCTTGATGGAAAAACTCGGACAGGATGATAGAGAAATTATCTCAAAGAACCTCCATTGCAATTGACCTGAGCCTCTTCAGCCTTGAAGAGACACTATCAAACTCTATCGCTTTAGATATGGGACTTTTTGATTGCCAAGGGTGACGCCCGTAGCCCAGTACCGAAATCAAGATACAATGTTTCTAATTTCTTCAGCTAAAACGGCTGCTCCCACATTCATCCTGTTCACCTTTTCACATTTCAGGACTAAGCTTTCCATTATAAATAACTTTCCATTATAAATTGGATGCTACCATTAAGCTGCTGTTTAGCCGTCGTAATAGCGCGGATCTTGGTATACAGTCGCTGATTCTAATATTCGCCAATAAGCGCCCTTTTTCGTATAGCATCAGGGCAAGTTTGGATGGTAGCACTCGGTAAGCTGAATGTTGAGATACACTAGTAGATAACTATTGTTTCGGTTTGCGTTGACGTCGAAATTTTAAGACGAGCACCCACTTTCAATTCACAATTAATTTATCTTAGCTGCTGTTTGCGAAACTTTGCGCCCTGTACTGCCGTTTCTGGCTCTACTTCCTGCTTCATTCGTGGACTACTATAAGGTGAATTTACTCAGAAGTATTAATATTCACACCCTCCCTTGTCTTTCTACCTTTCAATAAACATTCCCAAAGGAAATTTCAATCTACAAGATACTATGAGGTCTTCACCGCAAGGCCACATCCAGCCGGGTCAGGTGCCAAATGCCCAGCGAGATAATGACAATCAGTTCCCAGTTTTGCTGGAAAGTGTTTATACTGCAGTAGAGGACTGGTCAACATTTGGGAATACTCAGGCGCCACCAACCCATCTTGCCGAATATCCATGGGGAATTGTTACATTAGATGGAGCCACTTACCTATCTCATCTGCCCTTACAATTTCATTCTGGAAACTCAACATTCTATCTGCCGTCTCTCGGCCTCCCATTGTTGACCAACACGTCGTCTAGCCTCGAACATGCTAATATCCAGGATCCGATTTTCAGATCAGATGACTCTCCTACCTTTCCAAGTGAAGAGCACTATTCTTTCAAGGAGCCTACCACATCAGCAGAACCCATCGCTATACCACAAGATGTCAGGTATTTGATGCCTGCTGATTCAAATACAGCGGGTGGTGGCTGCTTTGAGGGAATAATGTGTAAGCCAACTAAGGATAATGACTCTCCCAATCTCCCTTACAACCAGCTAGTTTACCGGGCTCTCAGGAGTACCGGGAGCTATAGGTTGCCTATTCAAGGGATCTATGAGTGGTTCGAGAAAAATACGACAAAGAACAAGAATATTCATTGGAAACTGAGAGTTCGGAATGCTCTTAGAGACTTTTTGGTATGTCATCGTCCCCATTTATCATCTTTCGATTTTCATGACCGTCAAACTGACCAACCCCGATAAAAGTCATTTGAATGTATAGAAGACCAAGATATCAGATATTGGCAGCTGGTCGAGGATGGTATTGAATATAAAAGTGGCCGGGTTGTGTTCAAACCACGCAACAAGCCTAAGAGATATACACCGGGATCTCCTACGTGTAGGGAGGTATGAGCAATTCCTTCCTCCAAAGACTAAAGCCGCCCTAACGAGTTTGCAGCTCGTCTTCCAAGCATTTTTGGACACCGGAGGTAACACACTGAGTCTCCAGGAAATCAGAGGCTGGCTAGAGGAAAGTGCGAAGGCAATTTCCGACGCCAGTATTCGAACCACTCTCTCGAGTAATTCTGTATGTACTAGATGTGCTTTCTAAAGCCTTGCTCAATTAATGATGAAACAGGAATTTGAAAACATCCGAAAGGGTTACTGGAAGCTAAATACCTAGAGGAAGGTTACCACAGGGGAAACATTGCCACAGGGGAAAGATCAACCAGGTGAAAGATTACCATAGGGAAGAGGTTGCCATAGGGAAAGATTACATAGGGAAAAGATGCCATAGGGACCTTTCAATTTTCCCTGGAGATTTCAATTTCATCTATGTGATTTAAGAACTTGTCTCCTCGTGCCATAATCCGAGTTGTTGAAGCCGACTTTCTAGCCACAAATACTAGGCTACTTTCCTGTACCGCAGACCATATCATTATGTGTTATAACCCGTAAGCTTAGCGCATGAGGAAATACTAGAACTCGAGTTAGATATCACGCTTTAGTATTAACCCTAGAAGAGAAAACTGCGTTATGTGATCGCTAGATATAGTCAGGTCCTCACAGAGAGCGCACACGTTTAACATTTCTCCCTGATTCCAAATAGCACTTTCTCTTCGCTGTTCTTGGCGGATGCGCTGGTTTCAATGCTGACCGGTGAAAGTCAATGATCAAAGCCCTCCCTAGTTCCTCACTCCAAAGAATATTGTCGCGCCGAAGGTCTTTATGAATGATTCCCGCGGCTTTGATTTCTTTATATGACCGTTTGATCTCTTGGAAAAGCCACGGCGTTAGCTCCATCGCCGCTGTACTCCTACCTGCCCAGGCCATGACAAGCATATGGCAGATGGGTCCAGCCCCATGAAGAAAATAAGTTTTTGCCAAATCGATCGGACTCAGAAACACAGGAACAGCAGATCCCTGGACAGCTCGCAGGATCTGGTAAACGTGCACTTCGCGAGAAACCTCTTCCCATAATCGTGATGTGGTCCCTTTACCTACGACAGTATAGCCATATTTCATGCAGATGAGTTTAAAAGGCGTTCCATACGAGCCACAGCTGCCGATAGGGGTACATCGATCAATGTTCTCGTCAAGCTGTTTTTTCAATAAGAATAAAAGGTCCTCCGCAGTGATATGATGTTTTTTTGAATCATCTTGGCCCTGGCGGTGGCACTTGATATTTGGACATGACTCATCTAAGTCTTGGGAAGTTCGGAGGCCAAGTAAACATCGCTGTGTACAGAAGGCCCGGTTTCTAGGTCGATTATCTTGGTTACTACTAGCCGCATCTTGACGGGCTGCTTGTTGAGTAATTGGGGAAGATATGACTTGGCTGAAACCACGCTTGCGGCCTGTGACTTGGTTTGAATCAGAGCCAGATGAATTCGGTGACGGTGTGCGCTGTCGAACATCGAGAAGAGCACAATTCGCTTGGTTTCTTGTGGATACTCGGCGACCTCTAACTGTTGGCGAATCTGGAGATGACGATGGTTGGTAGTCTGAGGAATCCGGCCCGCCACTTGAAGGCGGAGGAGGAGTGAGTATAAGTTCCTGTCCAGGGATTGAAGAACGAGTATAGTCGAAACTGGTTTCCCAAACATGAACTTTCGACCGCGCAATATTCCGCCACTCTTGGTCACGGGTGGGAGAACGAAAACTTCGCAGGCAAAGACATAAAACCCTAGCGATAGAAGTATTCGGTTCCTGCACATTCTGAAGTTCTTCGTCGACTTCTTTATTAGGCTCACAGAGGTGATACAATAATGTAGCTGGATCGTCGTATGGCACGTGCAATAAAACTCGAGCAAGGCCATTGGTTAGAATAGCATCTGCACGACCCTCCTCAATCATCACATCATATGCTTGAACTATCGCGGAGGTGGTAAGTCGCTCAGCATTGTACTGAAGCTTCTCTATACGGCTCATGGGAACTATGTTGCAGTGGACCATTTCTTCCCATAATTCCATCGGTCGTAACCCTGCCCGGAGATTTTCCACAGAAAGCTTATGGGGAGGTTTGTATTCGACAGTAAGGAGGAGAGAGTTAGAGTTTCCATCAACTCGGTGGATGCAGAATTGATCAGGTTTGGGGCGGCGAGAGGGTAGATAATCTGCCCCTGGCTCGACTTCTGTTAAGGCGTTGGTATGATTATCGAACCAGATACCATCACCAAGCATAAATTCATATCTCTAGCGGCTGGGATCTTGCATAACTCTGAAATGACATCGCGGACATGATCCTCTACTGCAATCCGTTCGTATGTTTCAAGACCTTGTTCACTGCTGATGGGCCGAAGAGCGAATCGCCTCGCAAATTCTTCCAGTGCAATCAACGAGGGAAAGAGACGGACTGATTCATGTCCAGTAGGTTGTAGATATTTGCAAACACGATCATAAATAAATTGCTGTTGAGAGTTGCAATCTGTCCAAGGGCGTAGTTTTGTCGGGCAATGTTTTCCTTTGGGAAGAGGTATTGACCCTGTGGTCGATTTTGATGGTATTGCGACTCTTATTTGTTTGGAAAGTAGTTTGTGGCTGTGGTGGATTAATTCAGCAAAAGTGGTCGGTCGGCTGCGCTCTTCTTCTTGCTCCCGTCGCTCCTCTGCCAGCCTCTGTCGCTCCTCTGCCTGCCTTTGTCGCTCTCCCGCCTGTTTCTCTCGTTCCTCTGCTTGCTTAATTTTCTCCTCTGCCTGCTTAAGTTTTTCCTCTGCCTGCAAGAGGAGACTTTTATAATCGTGGGGGCTATTGCCAGCCATGGTGATAGGGCAAGTTGGAGCGATATGGTCAAGTTTGATAGGCGCTCTAAAAAGGACGTCAGTAAAACTCAACTCGGTAGGTAGGGTGGGGTTGTACCATTTTTGACTGCTAGAGGTATCTTTCATCTGATACGAATGTTTGTTGAATTCAGCGATTGATGATAGAGAGAGAATGGTAGGGTTGAAAGTGAGTAAAGAAAGGGCTCCTATCCCACACCGTCTACCGCTCACCGCTCACCGCCCTATAACCTAACCCTTTTCGGACATCACTAAACCCACTTCCTCTTTCACGTTTCCTTTGGACTCCTATTACTGTATACAAACCCTGCATTGATGCCTTCTCTTTATTCATAGTTTTCTTAACTCATTCTTTAATTATGTGGTATTTCTAGACGTACGCGTTCGCGCAAAAAATGAAATTGAAGATGAACCAAAGATGTTTCGCTCCGCAATCACCAAAAAGAGTGTGCCAAAAGACGATCGCATGGTTCTCCTGAAGATCCCGAGTCCGAAAATAGGAAAACCTGATCGGCGTTCTGGAACGGGGCCGTCGTCAGGGCCCGTGCACGATTTCCACATGCAAGATCAGGAATTGGGTGTTAGCCCTAGATCCATCTCAACCTAGTGGAAGCGAGACTATACTGCTCCGTGCCGCCGTTTGAGCGGAAGCAGCAACGAAAGGTTCACTGCTCGTATCTCATTCCCAAATTCGCTGTCACGTTAGCACAGCTATACGGAAACCACTCACACGGTTCTTTGGGTGTGACATAATAAGCTGTCTTCTGGCGAACAATGTCAATCGAATGAGGATAACGTTATAGAGTTTTCGAGGGGCAGATGAGTCCTTTATGGTACTCCCTTTATTAGTCTACTAATCCTCCTACTGTCCTCACGGTGGCTAATAGCTCGTAATTCGCATCAATAGTATCTATAGATGAAGCTAAAATGAAGCTTGACAGGTACATAGACGTAGTTAAACTGTAAAAATAAGTCGATGAACAAGGGAATTGGGTAAAGAATTGTTTCAGAATTGGAAGATTGATGTGGAGCTCTGGGGCTGTGTGGTCCCAACGCGGCTTAACCCCCGACAAGTGGAGCCTTGATGCTTACTTGAGAAGTTATGTAGCGTGCCATCAAACAGGCCCTTTGCGGCATTCTGATTGTTATTTAAGCAGTCCTCGAAATATACAACGGTGGTACTAACCTGCACTGGATTGCTGACAGGTTGGTACTGATAAAGGATACGTCTGAAATAATTAGATGATCTAGTTGATTCGTGACCTTTGATGTGCAGCTCGCTTCCGCCGGATAATCGCAAGTTGGAAAAACTCCCCTTTTTGATTGATAGGGCAGAAAGTATATGTCACATGACTTGACCACTAGGTGGTATGCTGACCAAAAGGGGGGCACCCTTTTGGTCAGCCACACCGATCTTCAAATCCACACCGTAATTCAATTATTTACACTTTTTTGCCAATTCCCCTTTCATCCCTTCTGTATCAATTATATAAGGTATATTTTCCGACTCTCCTGATACGAAAGCCTCGAAATCTCCAATTTCGAGGTTTTCGTCTGATCTTTCCGGAATTGAGACCGATTGTTGTGCCGAGACCCAGAGAATCCGGGCCCATTCCCTTCTTTTCTCCTCCTCATCACGCCTCCAAATTCGCCGGTTGGCATCTTTTTGGTGTTAAAGCAGTCTTACTAGATAGCTGCTTTTTGCTCCTTTTGCCTTTTTTGGTCGTTGACGAGCTTGAATTGATACAAATTTGCCCTGAAGCTCTTCTGTGTACTCGGCGTTGGCTAGAGCTCCTTCCTGGAAGAGTTTGAAGTCACGTTTTAGTGATTCAAGCTCTTTGGTCTCATCTTTGTTTTGGTCTGATAATTTCTGAATACGTTTCTCGAGTTTATATGCCCCTCGAGTGAGCTTTTCAACTAATTGAGGTGGCGAATTGATGGTAGAAGAGCATGGTTCTGGGGTATGACCATATATCTCGAGAATTGGGTCATTTTGATGCCTTTCATCCCATCTTTTTTGTATTAGTCTGATAATAATATCAGGGTTAAAAGGGCAAAGCCCTGTCTCTTGAAAAGCGCTTCGGATTATACGTTGTTTAAACGCTTTTTCTCGAATTTGGGTAATATCTTCGAGGAATTACCGCTTTGCCGAATCCGGGCGGAACCATGCGCTAGATAGGGTATTTTCCTTCCGGAATTCTTGCTTTAACCTTAAAAAAGGCTTTTGATCTAAAGGTTGAGCAAAATGTGAAGTATGTGGGCGGAAGCTGATTGGAATAATCGAGTGTTTTTCGCAAAAATCGAGGAATTCGAAGGTTAGGTGGGATCCATGCCCGTCAAAGAAAAGCACCCGATTTCCATCAATTCCCACTCGATCTTTCGTATTCTCGTGAAATATATATAACCACTCAAGGGCAAGGAGATCAGACGTCCACCCAGTTGGAGAAACTTGGATATTATAGCGCTGATTAAGCGCTGGATTGTTCCGGAACCAGTCTTCCATATGCGTATGACCTTTGAAGATTAGATATGGGACCATAACCCAGCCGTCAGCAGCAATACACTCGATCGAAGTAACAATTTGACCTCGATCCTTCGCGGTATGCTTCTCCGAGCTATATCGGTATTGTGTAACGACCTTCTGGGCCCGACCTTGACCTAATTGGAACCCCGTTTCATCAAAATTATAGATATTCTTCGGACTAATACCCCTAATCCAGCCGCCCACATGCTCAAACCAGGTCGTAAGATACGAGATATCCTCCGATTCGAGTCTCTTCTTATCCATAGGCTTCTGTTTGATCCAAAAGAAGTCTTCCGGAAGACGTCGGACGAATCGACTAGCCCACATCTTGCTTACCGGGCCTTTCTTCGAGCGTGCTAATATTGAATTGGCACAACGTTCGATCTCTTGGAGCGTACAAGGTGCCCAGAGCTCGTCAAGCTGCTTAATATATCGGATCAAAGCAGCTTCTTGAACCGGATTTAGCGCTTTGTTGATCGGAATATTCGAAGTTCGAGGCTTGCGACCGTGGTAACGGCCTACAAGCGTGTCATAATTTAGATCAAAGGCACGAGCTACAGCACGTAAATTAGGGTTTTTCTGGTCAGATATAGAAGCTAGGGCCTTCATATATTGATCCTCGATATCAGATGGCATATTGAACGTATAATGTGGACTCGGTGGGTGAATTGGTCTGAAAAATTGAATTACGGTGTGGATTTGAAGATCGGTGTGGCTGACCAAAACGCTGGGCGCGTTTTGGTCAGCATACCACCTAGTGGTCAAGTCATGTGACATATAACTATGGCCGGCTTCCTAATTGGCTGTGGTCACGTGCCTGCATAGGCCCACTGGTAAGTTCACTGACCAGTGGGGCGGCCACTATGGAATTTGAATGCAGCTTCATCACGCCGCCAAGCATGAGGTCAAGAGGAATTAACTTTGACCTTGATCACTTATTGCGAAATATGAAGTGGCAGCGGTCGTTTTTGCGCCCTTCCCACTGTGCATGGAGGTGCATGGCCCGTAAACGTTACTCGTAAGCTGGTCTCTGCCAGCGTTGTGCCTTGACCAAGTCGACATAGCATTCGTGGGTCATCGCGCTATGCATTGCATGGCATTCCCTACTAGCGTTCTAGAATACGAGCAATCTGGTGACGGGGAGTAAGTGTTAAGTGTTCGAGTGACAGGACAATACCTTTAGTGTAGGGCGTCCAATATGGCCTGATTAAGGGGTCAAATACATGGGAATGACATTGCGCCCCACTAGTCAACGCAATGTCTAGTGGGGCGCGAGCTCTAGCCGATCAGGGAGCCGCCACGTCCTACCATCGCCTCACTGGTTGTCCAATAGAGCAATCACCTTCATGGAGCCTCGATGCAGCTATATCACACATGGCTCAGATCAAGATTTGGTTGCTACACCATAGGCTTCACAAATGTCAAAAGTGGCGCATGCGTGTCTCAGACTAAGGAACGCCCCTTACCACTCACAATCCAGATGTATCAAACCCCACTTATCCGTTAAATGACATGAGTCACGGAGGCAGTTGTATCTTCTTTGTTATTATATTATTGTAATAGCACGAACGTGCGCAGCACTTAGCTTTGTTAATAGCCCCACTTGATAATCCATTGACCAGTAAGGGGTCTACTCCAATAGCATCTCAATACAGGCGTATCACACATCGCTGACATTTAGCTACTTATGATAATAAGCCCCCTCCCCCATTATGGCCGCGCGTAGACCCGGGCAATAGTTTGGCCGGCAGCACAAATTCAGAGCCCATCATGGGGCCTCATCGTGCATGGACTGCCAATCCGGAGCTTCCAGCTCACGTCAGAGTCACGGGAGGGGCTGGTAAGTGAGAGTCAGCGGCAAAACGCGTTGAATTGGGGTGGCAAAGCGGAGATTGCCTACCTTGACTGACTTACCCGCCAACGCGAGGGCCAGCGCGAGGCTTCGGTGGTAATGGACTTCGATAGCCCGGTCGTGGCGAACCAAGCCACTGACCAGAGTCTATACTGGAACTCGGAGGTCCATTCTGTCGTCTTGTTCTATCGAGATGGCCGGGTGAAGCTGTGCCGCAAGTGCCAGAAACCAGGCATGTTCAATCACACTGCCCACACAAAAGTTTCATATGCGGTCACTGTGCAGACGAGCACCGGACCAGGGAGTGCCCGTCCTCGCGTGGCGGCATGATTTAGATCAAGTGCGCTAACTGCTCAGGCAATCACTGGCTCACAAGTTTGGATTGCCCGGTCAAGAGAGAAGCGAAGGCAAAAGATGAACAGATACGTGCGGAATGCCCGCCATATCACCGTGTGCCACTCCGTCTCTGCACACAGTGAGCTCCAGCCCCAGCCGCAGCACGAGCTCCAGCGCGTTCCCCAGAGTTCAGCTTCACGTCACAAGCCGGGCTCGAAAATTCAGTGCATGCTCCAGCGAACCGCTTTTACTTCCAGTTCAGCCAAACAGCCAACCAGTGTGAAATTCCATTCGCCAGCCAGCATACAGCTCCACTGGCCAGTCAAACACCAAGCCAGCCAGGGGGTTAGAAGGCCAGGGGTCGGCCCAAGGGCTTCAGGAATAAGTGAAAAGCCTCTACTTTCAGCGAAAGGAGCTTACCCACGCAACCATAGTTTCCGCAGAACACCCTAGCCATCAACAAGCGTACCAGGAACGGTCGTTCCCAGGCACTCGTACTTCAAGACCCTATATTGGACTTAGGCTTCTCCTACAGCACAAGAAACGTAGGTTTCAAGAGCCCCGGAACGTCATGGACGAAGACCAAGAGATACAGGTCAGGCTTCCATCTCCGGCCCAGGACGTAGCGCAACCACCACAACGACTACTCCAATAGGCTAAGGGCATGCTTGGTATTCAAGAACTGCCACCACGAGAGCAGCCCACATGCCTACAAATTCTTTCACCACTTCCACCAGCTCCCATGCCCACCATAGAGGCGCTTCCACCAAGCCACAGACTACAATTTAGCGACATCTTTGCTGGAGATATAATCCACGTCGGCAGCTCACCCCCAGCACCAAAGGATGAGTTCTTCCACGAGGCTTCAGGATATAGCGACAGCCACGACAAGCCCCTGTCATGTAATGCATAAGTTCGAGATTCCGCAATACAATGTGAACAAATATCAACTAGTCATGGCTTTGTTTCTAAGACATTAACAGGCGTGGGTAGCGAGTCTGATTGCAATACAAGAGCCGTGGAAGAACACCGTTTCTAACACGACCCATCAGCCTGTTTCCTCGCTCTTCCAGCTCGTCTATCCAAGCACATCTCCAGACGAACCCCCCAGCGGGTGCTTCTACGCATCCAAAAACCTCCAGCCTGGCGAGTGGTCTTGTACGCTCGTGGAGCGTGGCGGTACAGAAACGGTGATCGATTTGACGTGGATCAGCGAGGAGCTGGCTGGCCGACTGGTCAACCATGAGCGTGCAGACGACAGGATTCTCACGGAATTCATCAAAAAGCACTTCATGTCAAGAGACCTGACTTCCACTAGTAAAAGACGTATGGAGCTCAAGACCCGAACCACCCTATACGGACTATACATGCAGCAATTGACGCTTCCACACCATGGGCCAAGCCTTCCGTGGGGTCAAACTCCGACTTCACGCAGGAGTGTAGAAAAGCGGTCAAGACCGTACGCTACCTCCGCCGGCTACGGACTCACTCGCAGGATCTGCTCGATGAGCTCCGCTACAAGCAAACCCGGAACGACAAGAACCAGCCCATCAAGGGCACGCTCAGCAAGGCCCATCGCCAGCGTGTGCAGAAGGTGTTCGAAGAGGGCCCGCGGGGTATATGGAGATCGGTAAAGATGGCAAGGAACGGCAGCGGCGTGTACGAGCGTGGTCTTACGCCTACGCTTCGAACCTGTGGCGAAGCAGCGGAGACCGTAACTACCAGGAAGCTATGTCATATCGACCAGCTGCTCTTGTCAACATGGTTGTCAAATTTCTCGACTCTATCATCGCAAGACGCATCTCTTATGCCGTGGAAGAGCACGGATTGCTGCTAAAAGGTCATCTTGAAGGCTGACGGGGCGTATCCACGGAGCACGCTATACAGATCATGATAGATCGGATACGCAGCGCGTGGGGAAGGGGCTCCATTGTCTCGCTTCTTATGCTAGACGTATCGGGAGCTTACGACAACGTCTCACATGCACGTCTGATCCACAATGTCAAAAAGCGTCGTCTAGGGCAGCTTGCTCCATGGATCGAAGCGTTCTTAACGGGTAGAACCGCGCGCATTCTACTAACGCCAGAGGGCATATCAGACCTGAGATATGTTGCTGATCTAAACATCGCGTGGTGCTAGTCCGGTCGGTCGGTGACGTTTTTGATTAGGTCTAGAATGCCCACTTCTTTGGCCGCACCAAGGGTGGAGCGCATTTAACCACTACAATATAAATCTGGTGGATCAGATTTGACCGAATCAACAATCTCGTGCGGGGTAAGAACAAAAATACCTTATATTCTGCGACCAGTGTAGATCATTGGACAGTAGACAGCAACCTAGCGATGTGGTGACTGATGCATGAGCTGAGTTTTCTTTTTCAAACGTAGCCTTTAAGCCTTGGCGTTTACCCCAGGCGTAGCGTAAACGCCAAGACCTTTGGGTTCGAGCATCCTTTATGAACAAGCATGGTACCCACCAATCCACTGTACAAACAAAATGTACCCCATTGAAGAAGTCATTCGTGCAGCTACATTTATGTCATCCTCAATACCCGATTATCTGAAGTCTACCTCCAGACCATCGTCAAAAGTTATACAATGCACTTTGAAGTTTAGAGCATATCCTTCGGCCCCGAATTGAGGCCAATAATTCTATATAGCAGCAGAATAGCCTTGAATGCCTAGACAGTTCACGATAAGTATCAGCCCAGAATTGTTTGAATTCATCTCAAAGTAAAGTTTCCCAACACTGAAAATAAGAACTGGACCTTTCGATCCGTATTCTCAGCTGCAAGTTACGAAGTGACAGAAGTAATCCTTGCGAGCGCAATGCTACCTCAAATACCTGTACGAGTTCGCATGTTCAATACCAAGGCAAGGGCGAGGTCTTTGACTTTGTTCCCAGTCAGCAAGAGAGGCAAATTTGTCAGTCAACAAGAGCGCCGCTGAACGACTCCCGGATTCCCGCTTCCGCCATTTGCAAATATTATCTCGTAAATGCTCCCCAGTCAACCTTTGAATTTCCACTGTTTTTATCTCTTATGCAGTTGCTTAAGCAAAACGGTCAAATAGAGGCACGACGAAGCCCACTACGCTTATATAAACATAAATTTCGTTTATGTAAAGACAAGCATGATATTGGTGTGAAAAGCTACAAGACGAAATGTTTGGTGAATCAGAGGGAATGCTTCGGCAAGCTTTAACAGGGAAAGAGCTTAAAGACCGGGGTGCATGATCCTGATACGCTTTCCACTATGAAGTAGCTAAGACTAGTATGCTGGGCTCTAGAGTGGACGGATGAAACTAGGCTCCGATCTGAAAGATCAAGGGATGACTTCTAAACTAGTCATCATAAAGATAGTTTTCTAGCACACGCCGGTCGAGGATTGAGAAGGAGAATAGAAGAAGCACAAGCTATTACAGCTTGCTACTGAAGGAAAAAACGAACAGACAGAACAATATGTGTAGGGTGATTGTATGGAGGAGAGAAGAAGGAGAAGAGGAAAGCGCCATTTATCTACAGAGGCTTAGGTTACCTGACTCACCTGACTGCAGGCAGGCTATGGCCAAACTTCTTGGTGGCAGGCATCTCGTGCTGACATGTAGTCAATGGAGCTAAAGATATAGTAAGCAATGACCGCGCGACGATAATCAATTCAATGCAAGTAGGTGTAGCGCGTGTCCTTAATATGACCTACTTCGTTCTGATCACTTAAACCTGGCTACATTAGATAATGACTTGCTAAACTTAGTTCTCAATTTTGTCGATGCGTTCATCAGACTTATCGAACTTCATTATCATCAAATTGATACAATACACCATAGTATAGCCATGCTTAAAGCCATGCTTAAAGCCACAACCCTCCCTTGCATTAATAGCGCCACGGGACGTGACGAGGATAAAACCGCGCCAACAGTGACCTCTCGAGACTAGTAAGGAAAGTGCATATCCTCTTCATCATCGGTAATCACAATTGGGTTAGCGCTCTCGCCCTCTACAACGGCCGCATATACGCCGGTATGCACTGGTTCAACTCCGTCGGTTTGTAGAATATCAAGAGCCCATTGTGGTGCACCCTGTTCTATGGCACACTGTAATGGAGTTTCCCCATCGTTATTCAAAGCCGACTGATCGTAATTCTCGGCTATGAGCCACTTGACAAGATCCTTATAGGCTTCCTCACGCTGAGCTGTTTGCATGTCACGCGTAACGGCGATATGCAATAGGTTATAGCCATCCATATCTCGGATGTCATTAGGACAACCGAGGGATGCTAGCAGTTGCACCATCTGAACATCAGCCTGATAAACAGCATAATGTATAGGCAACGATCCGGATTTGTCTCTCGCTTCCTGCAATCTTGCAATCTCCTGACTGGTTTGCAGGCTCTCAACAATATGATAACTTCCGAAGCGGGCTGCTACATGCAATATTGTTCTTCGCCAGGGATCGTATTTGAGAAGCAGGTCGATAAGTGGAATGTCTCCGTTATCACATGCGATTTGTAGGCTGGAGCGTGGCTCCCCCGGACCCAGTCTAAATTCACTTCTGCTTCCTTCGCAAGGAAGTACTCAATCATTTTGGATTTTCCTTGCTTGACGGCAAAGATCAGACCAGCGGCAAAATCATGCTGACTGTCGCAATCCAATAGACAGAGATGACTTAATTCTTCATCGTTCTGGCGAATAGCTTCTAACAGCAACAACCACTTGACGCTCCCCTCCAGAGGCTGTTTCCTTATCCGAAGGAGCGATTTCAACGTCTGCGAAGAGTCGTCATGCAGCTTATGTAGATAGTATAGCGTTGAGAGCAGAAATAATTGCTGCTGATTGCTGAATTTGACGAAATTCAGTTTTTGCAAACAGAAATCCCAGGCAAGAATGCATAACACATGCGAATCAATCCCCGCCATCGCCAGATTGAAATAGTTGTCTGAAGGTAAATACTCAAAAATATACAGCCATAGCTCAGGGGGTAGATAGCTCAAAGTATTGTTGGTCAATTCCTCGCCTGTTCGGATATTCTTCGAACAGACTTTGGATCCACTTGTGAGACGCTGCATCTGTAAAGCAAAGGCGGAAAAGTGATAGTTGAGGAAGACCCTGGCTACCTAGTGGCTATTTATATCCACGTGTTACATAGGTGTCAGCCAAGTCTGATTAATGCGTGTCCGTACCACAAAGAGACACCATGCCGCGCCGCCAAATTCCATGGCAAAAACGGGTCCGGGCGCCTACAGCAACCGGCTACCTACGGCAACCGGCTACCGACACAAAGCTCAAGTGGCTTTTTGACGTATTGGGCCTGTTTTTTTAGATCGGCAGAAAGGTTGAATTACTAGTATTTCCATTACAGAGAAAAATCAGTCAAAATCACGAAGTCCAACGCTTATATAAGCAAGAAACCCCCATCCTGACTGCCATGGTAAGATTGCAGGTTAAATTGACGATTTTGAAGGCTCGAATCATGCAATATTACCTGCATTTTACCTACAGTTGTACAGTTGGCATCATAGCTTGACGCAGCACACACATGTAATTCAAACTATCAAAATTGAAGCTATTCACACCCATATAAAACGTGTAATCTCGAGTCAACCAGGAGGTTAGGCCTCGCTTGACTGCAGCTGATCCACAACCCGTCTCCGACTGCGGCGAGGTGGTGGTGCTGGCTCAGCACGTACTCGCTTCCGAGACCTCGCTGCTGTCGCTCCACGGCCCCGGACCTGACCCTGACCTCGGCCCCTGGCTGTCGCTGTCGCTATAGCGCCATGCCCCGTCGCTGTGATTGTCGCCGTCGCCACTGGCGAGGGGGTTCGATTGGATACGTCATCTCTCGCTGCCATCAGCGAGGACGGAGCTGCGGCCTGTACGGACGGCGACCTAACAGCTGGGCCCTTTTCCCCGCCTTCTACCATAGTTCTTGTTCTCCTGGTATCCTTGCGTCGCTTCGCGCTGTCCTCGGGCTCGATCCAACCGAATTCGCGGTCTAACTCGGCCTGCGCGCTCGGGCTCAAGGGAGTAAGGGACTCGCGGTGGTAGTCGCCAGTATCGAGGTCATGACCGAAGTTAGGTGGAAGTGGGGTCATCTCATGACGTATAAAGATGATACAGAATTTGTTCTGCTCGATCAGCTTTAGCATATGACTAATCGTGTATGACGAGCCTGTATGAAGCTTTCCTCCTACCCATATAAGCTTCCTGCCAATAAGCTTAGCTAAGCTAATGGTATCGGTGCTTAATGGGAAGAAGTCGATATTTGGTGGCTTGCCAGGTAGAATCTGCGCTCGTCACAACCCTAGAGTTCTGGAGGATAAGCGAGTAATCAGCTATTTAAAAGATACATCGATTAGTATGCGTTTTCCTGATATTTCAGTGTACTCTCTTAACACACATACATCCTTCAATCGCTCGAGGCGGCCTTGGCTTCTCTTGCACGTAAAGGGATACCGTTACTGTTGTTGTCTCTGGCTGCTGCTGCTGCTGCTGCTGCTGCTCGCGTATGGTGCTTGTGCTTATATTAGCGAACCCTGCCCTGGAAGTCATACCAGTACGGGCTCGATGGGCATCATCTTCAAGTGTGGCGAAGCGACGGTCAGAGGCAGCATGAGGGAGTAGCGCTAGAGCTCTAGTTGAAGGTGTAGATATAGGTGTAGAAGATGGGGTAGAAGGCACAAGAACCCGGCCACTTCTTGCGGCCCAGTCCTGGCAGAGAGACTCGAGCTGCTCTTCTGTAAGGCCACCTAGAGACATTCTGTGGAGATTGTAAGGTTGAGAAATTTTTGGGGATTAGAAGATAATTCTCTACTTTCCCATACTAAACTAGATCTATCAATTTGCCCGAAAAACTCTATAGTGGTGATATGATCTATCATATATGCATCTATACCTCTGGCGACCAATCAGCTGCCCCATGCGGCTTACAGCACACCCCTAGAATAGGCACCATACTCGAGCTCCAGTGATACTCGGTACGTCTCCGCAAGTGCTCATATACTACCCGGAAAGGCTCTTTGGGGTCACCGAGGAGGTCTATAGGGGGATCCATACTGAAACTGCGTTTAAAGAGAGATTGTGGTGATACGCAGGATCAAAGTGATCTAGAATTTGAAGGGCTGGTTCATGCAGCCGCATAACACGCCGATCTCGTACTCCTGGGAGCGTCACCCCTAGACTGGTCGTCTCCGCATTTCATCTGCAGGCTTGTGCGTAGCGTACTTTTGATTCAGTCGGTGGCGCTCGGCCGATGAGCCAATGGAACAGAGGATTACCTCCCCGGGCTCTTTAAAGACCGTGGCCTAGAATATTCGTATATCTTACCTTCAAACCCATGAAGCCGAATCCTCAGTTTGACTCGGTAAAGAGAACCTGTCTGCCTTAGGGAGGGGGGCGGCATGGTTGGCGTGTACTTCTAGTTGGTATACAGCTTCATAGCGATCGTTCGGGATATTAAGGCAAGTGATTTGTAGCAAGTACTGTTAGAGGTATCGGCAAAATCCAGAACGCACTTCCTCCACCGTGCACTGAGTAAAGTTACCCTAGGTAGTTTTAGTCACGAAGATGCATGCACTTATATCGTGGAGAAAACTTAAGACTGTTTTTTTCGTTGATCCTGTACTTGCTTGGTCTCTGGCGGTGGACCAAAGTTGTATTGCCTGTATACTTGCAACGCAATTCATTTCACCATGTGTTTTCTTTTTCCTATTTAAAGTCTTTAAAAGGGAAACATATGAGATCCCTTCCACTTTTGTAGGACTGTTTTGACTAGAAGTCGTAATAAGATATCCATTGACCTTGTACCACTGCAGAAGAGATATTTCATGGAACAGCCATTACTGGTTGTAAAACGAAAAGGAGCAAGGCAAAATAAGGCATTCCAAGCGGCCCAATCGATTAATGACTGCCTTTGTGGCACCGATTGATTCCAGGAGCACAGCCTGTGCATGCAGCCATTACAAATTCTCACTCTGTCGCTCTTCTCCCAATGGTATTAAGCGGGACAATACCTAGGTCGCTCCACTATACCCTTCCACACTGGCCTACCGCTCAAATATGGAAACTGACAATCCCCAACAATTTTCGCCATACCAACGCCTCATTCTCTTGACTGGATCACTTTGAAAGGGTACTCAGTAGGCTCTCAATCTATATCTAATACGCATTGTCAGACCTCTGATACAGTCGCTACCGTTTGTCAAATTCATCGAGTCGCCTCTAAGGGCCCCAGTTCAGTGAGCCCCTTGGCTGGCTAGGGACGATTATCCCTCCCACCGCGTCACAGACCAAATGCTGATACCTGACGAATCACCTAGAGAATTGAGAAGTTCCCACCTTTCTCGACCCGAAGCCCTCAGCATATCCATACTTGAACCAGTGCGACTTCGATGACCACAGAATTACCAACGCTTCCTCTCCCATCAGTCTTCATCGCCAAAACGCCGATTACAAAAGACAGGTTTCATCTCCTACCACAGAATACAATTGGGATATGATCAAAATCGTGCCGTCTCTCCTTGGTGGCAAGGTGAAGCTTCGAGACATACATGTTTCGGATAAGAAAGCGAGAAAATTCGATCCAAAAACTCTAAGCAAGTTGCTCTATGGCCATGCTGGGTAAGCCAGAAAACAATGTGAGGGTGTGATCTCTACGTTACCCAATAGCCGTTGTGAATGGTGTTGGTAAAGGCAAGGAACACTCTATCGGGTAGACACATCAACAGACAACTCGCATTCCAGTCCTAGCAGAACTCTCTTAAGTCGCGGCCTCAGTCGTACCTATCATGGGGGACATGGTGACAGCAATACCATTGCAGCGAGCTGGTTAGGCCTCAACCGAGCCGCTCGAATCCCAGTGGGAGACATTACCGTGGAGACTAGCAGACATACAGTGAGCGCTCACAGGTCATGTACACAAGGCACAGGCAAGTTTAGATCAAAATACAGAGTGAAATGTCGCCCACTACGGCCCTCTGTAGTAGCACGCTAACAATCTCATGTTTGTACGCCTCATAATAGATATCCCATCCCTCCAACTGTTCTTGTTACCTCGACCCTGGAATACCGGTTCAGCCTCACCCTAAGTCTCTGATAATGAACGACACATGTTCCAAACCATTGGTCCCGCAAGCCGGCAAAGTCGCAAGCTCCCAAAACCATCGACGCAATTGCGCGCACGCCCGGACAACCCCTTTAGCCTCCCAATATGATGAACGAGAGGAAATACTATCTGTGGACTAGCCTATTTGGAATGATGTGTGCTACTGGATGATTGATGCAGACCAGGCACACTTTGGGCTTCATCTGTGCGCTCCATATCGAGTTGTCCTCAGCTGGCTGATTGACGGCGCAAATACAGAGTAAGGAGAACGGAGTACCAGATATACTCTGATCACGAGGCATTGCGTACCTCATCTGCTCCTCTGGCCGTAAGAGCAGATTCTGCTGGCGAGAAGACGATTGCAATGGCACTGAGATGAATAAAATGTTTGTGATGCGTGAAAAATAGATTAAGTACAACGAAACTTGCTAATCGTGCGAGAATACCCTCAGAATACCACCTCGCCACAACCTTCAAGGACAATTGGCTTTCTCCGCCTTCCCTCATATCTCGCCTCAGCTCATTCAGATAAGAGAGACATCCGCATGACCCTTTGTATATACCATAATAACGGTGAAAGTCACTCGAAGGTCCTCCAGGATTGTGGGCTGAATCTGGTCCATGCAGAGGGCAGACATGTTATGGCACAGATGAACCGATAAGGTCATAACCGAAAGAGGCGCTTTCACCAAGCACCCCAAAATTCGCTGTCGGCGTAAAATGAATCGGCATTTTGAATAAGGTTGCTTGAGGATCGTACCGCGACGGAGAGCTGGTTGAACAGGAAACGTCATCTAGAGTATACCACTGGTTTGGATTGCATTGGCTCGTGGTGCCTGGGAAGGGGGTTCGTTGTTTGAGGATTCCATAGGTCGGAGGCCCACCAAGGAAAGGCAGCTCCAGGCGTCCATGGCCTACTCCAATCAAGCTGCGGAACACGTATCATGCATGGTGGAGGCGCCATTGGCACAAAGAGGTGGCAAATCTTTTCTTTCACATCCGCGCTACTGCCGCATGATAACTCTCCAGAACCACCTTTTTCCAGCCCCTCCAAGGCTTCGATATCAGTCCGGTACACGAAGATGTTGATGGCTTGGACAAAATTGCTTCGTAATGACTTCAGATAAGCATTTTTCCCCACCCATTCCCATGTGATAGCTGCCTCGACGCATAGGAACGTTATGTGGAGGCTCTCCAGTGCCTTTATCGTCTCTTCAGTTAGCTTGAAAGTTACCTCCTGCCGTAAGACCATGTCAACATGCACGACATATGCCTCAATGTGAATCATCCCAAATGGACCTCCTAGCATTATCGAGCACAATAACCAGGTTGCGCTCCCTGGTGATAGTATCTCAACCAGATATTTGACTTTTTTTTGAGGTTTTCCAGAGATCGCTTGGCCGGCTTCACTCGCTTAAGTGTCGCTTCCAACCCGGGAGGAACAGTGTCATTCACCACCACTATAGGAGACCCTCGTGGAGCAAAAGCAGCGGCGGAGGAAGGTAGTATGGGTGGTGGCATTGTTCATTTGCACCAAATGCATACCTCGGCGTTTAATGAATGCTACGCATTAAAAAGAATGTCAACGAAAAGGAATTTCTAGGGGGCCACTTTCCCCGTCAGGCTACCCGTAAAGTGCCAGGAATATCGCGCTATCATTCAAAATTACGGGGGTTTTTCGAAAAACCTTGTATTAACGCTATGTGGGACTGTATTCAACCCCTAATAGGCTGTACAGAGGTGTCCCAGTAGCATTCAGCCTTGGGTCATGGCGCGTCCAGGACCACAAGAAGCAATTGGAAAGCAGGAGTAGCGCACGGTAGGCAGTCTACCCCTCACTCAATCATTTGCAAAGAGGAGCAGTGTTTGGTCCCGTAAGGTCCAGCTTCTCTGACCTCCACAGTATCAATCCTAAAATAAAACATAGTGTCTTAAGCTTGAATCAGAAATCATTACATCCGTTTCATTCTGTGCTAGAATGATGGGTCTCCACATCTGAACAAATCGCATTGCCATTTTTACGTACACGTCGATCCTGATCGGCTAAACAAGTTGGATTGTCACTACCAAACTTGAACAGCACATCTGGACTGCATTCTATTCCTTAACATTCAATGATGAACCTGAATAGCTTACGAGAATCCTTATCAAGCAGAAAGAGCCAGCAGGGAAGGAATTTTCCCAGCAAACACATCTATAGAGGATGGCCATGCCAAGAATTGTGTGGTGGGAACACAAGCCCGCTAGAGTATTCCCGGTGATGGAGGTGCCTCCTTTGGTAGTATCCGGCTAGCATTCTGCAGCCTCCCAGTATCCGACTTCCTCAATGGCAGTCTTTCCGATTGTTGCGCTCTCTCCAAAAAGACACAATAGCGACCGCCATCAGCTGATCAATGGAACACAGCGATTCGCCCTACTCGGGACCTCAGGCCATCTGGTCTTGCCAGTGGGCCTTTTGGTCGTGAAGGCTGCCGGAATCACAGCGGAGGGTTATGCGGAGAATCGCAGCTTCTCGGAGTTATCGTGACGGGACCTGTTCGACTGGGGGAAAGTCTCTCATGGGGCTAGAGTCTGTAGGCTTAGAAGAAGTAGATGTTGGTTAGCAGGTACTATGGGGTGACTTTTGCTTTAGGATAGAAAGTACTTCTGTGACACTCGAACTTGTTTCATGCAATCTTTCTTGAGTTGGTTTGATCCCCTATCGACCGTTTCATCAATGCTTGAAGCCCAGATGTCAAGCCTAGAAAAAAAGCTTTCTAGAAAAGCTTTGTAACGAAGATAAGCTCCAAGAGAACTGCGTTGTATCCCATTGGCGAAGCTGACACGGTCAAAATTCTTATTTTTGCCATAAACCTGCTCCCGGTATTGATTGCTCGCGTCTTCTCGCATTCTGAGAATTGGTTCCTGTGCACATGGCCTGCAATGAACGACCTGAATAAAGGATAAAGGAACGCCGTCAAGGAAATAGGTATTTCACCCCTGCGATCAATGGATTGATATGGTCAAGGTTTGGATCGGGGCGGACAAGGGAGTTTCGGCTAAGTCGGGCTTTTCCCTCCAGAGCCCGTTCTCAGATTACTCAACCCATCCTGCTTGCACAAGCCATGCTGAGTCTTCAGCCATTGAGTAAGGTACGCAAGGGAAGGCATTCCAGGAAAACAGCCTTTTCCACCTTCTTGCATTCAGATAAGTCTCAAGTCTCTATTTTTCGTCATGTCAATTAAAGGAACAGTCACTCCGTCTTTCCATTGGCTCCTTTTTGCCCTACAGAACCTTCAACTGACAGAATTCCGCCCATGCACAGCACGCACCATGCATAACGCCCCTCGTCAAGCCTCGACTACTTCTTGTGGGATATTCGGTATAAATATACAGCGGAATGTCATGTCATACCTTGAGCTTCAGCGCATACACGCTTCCAGTGTATCCTTGGAAAATGGAACCATCTCATAGCAAAGGAGGACGCGTTCAGAGTTCTCAACGAAGGTGACACGGCGTGGACCGAGAAGAGGAAAAAGCCATTTTCAGGATGACCGTCGCTCAGATGTGGGGTTCTCGAGTTTCTGCGTCCATTTGCCTTCCCATTTTCTCCTCGTGAGTGAAATGGAGCGGAGTCAAGACGGATTCTGACCCTGTTTGGAACAGACGGATGATGACGACGAGAGCACCTCATCGCGGTTGACTCGAAGGATGCCAGACACTGCCTTCCATATGCGACAAACGCCGTTGATAGGTAAGCTCAAAGCGTGGGGGAGAGAAAAAGGGGTCACCTCAGCCTCAGCACATATTAAGGTCCATTAAGTATGCTCCTTTTACTTTCATTCATTGTCTAATGCTTCTGTGATCCCTACAGGTGCCACCAGTTCAACAAACGAAGCGAACCGTAAAATGCCACTGTAATTCCAATACCGAATGAAATGGCTTCTCTCACAGCGAATGTACGACTCATCTATAAACAGGGGTAAAGGAGGGCACGAAAATCTCGGATGATGGACTAGTTCTCACAAACCCCGACACTTTTGCTCCTGGGGCCGTCCATATATTGCGCCAAATATGGAATGATCTGGGAAGCAAAATTGTTTTGCAGGCCTCCTGTATGAGCATCGATGGGTTTGCTCTCTAGTGTGAGACTACCGCACACAACAGTCTTCAGTAATTATGGAGCTTTCATACCAACCCCACCAGAGCTTTTGAGCAGCTCCGCCAGTACTCTGCCTAACGTGTTAGCCCGCCCGCCATAACCCCAACTTATCGTCGCCTAAGTCTTGCGTTTTGGATTGGAACAGTGCCTAGAAATGATTTTGCTGGCCCTTTTATCTTGTTATTTTCTTCTGTTGCCTAAGACATGAAATGTGGCGGACACTCATTGGTTTTTTTATAGAGCACATATGTCTTACACATCATGCCATATGAGTCTGTTGTGATTGGACGATGCATGTTCATGCGAAAGATGTCTGCCTCGGGCAGACATCATGCAATCTGGCAATTCTACCTACCTCCTCTTATCACTGCTTTGCTATCACTCCTTCAGCCGAAGAGTGGTTCTATCCCCTCACTCTACCGTGGTTCGAGTACGCTTGGCAGTCTTTGACTTGCCCAATAAGGAGACCAGACCTCGGTGCGTGGATGGTGAGGATAAGATATATTGCTCCGGAATCCCCTTTAGAATAAAAGTAGACTTGAACAGTTGAATAAAAGTAGACTGCCTTTTCAAGTAACTCCGTCATCCATTTTCATCATAGGTACCTTCAGCCTGTAATTCAACAGAGTCACTATCTAGAACCTGGCCTCATCTAAAATATTAGCCTATTATATCCAATAGGCATTTTTTGTTCGATAGGTAGACGAGCCCATTAGGCGTGCAGTCAGAATTGGTTCTAGGAGAATTGGATAAAAGGCCCGAATTAATTCGAGACATGTGTATGAATGTAACTAGAGAGTAGAGCCATATCGTGTATATTTGCAATTAGAATGTCGAAGCCCTGAATTTGTCCTGTAAACCATTCGAGATACCGCTCATTTTGGTGTTGTGACCGAGAAGGATCGTGCATTGCTTGGATATATCGATCTTTCATGTCCTCCAAGGCATCCAGTTTTATTTCCGGGGAAGTTTTTCCGAGCCGGGGATGGAAAAGAGGGTCTATTTCGTTCAAGCGATAACAGGTGTCGTCTCCAAATATGTTTTTAACTTGACCGACAGCTTGTTGCTCCACAGCCAGATCGAATTCGTTGTTGCCGAGGTAAATGACCAAGACTGAATTTTGAAGGCCGGCTTTTTGGAGTTCCCATCTCCAAATATGCTCCACTGGAAAGCAAATGAAGAAACTTTCCTCACAGTCAATGCAAACAGAGTCCCAGTTGATACGCATGGTCTACATCCTAGATGTCAGTCGATTGAGCTAAGCAATATTCCAATGACAGCGAGTTACACTGACTCTGATAGGCATTATCTGAGATCGAAGTGTCAGGTTGAATTTGGAATAATTTGGTGTTTGATCTGATCTCCAATATGGAGAGGGGGAGGAACAGCGGCTCCCGTACGAGAATACTGTATGATAGCCTGGATCGGGAAAAAGCCTCGATGCTCGCTCAACTCCGCACGGGACATGCCCGACTCAATGGATATCTCCACCGGGTCGGCAAGGCCGGCAGTGATATGTGCGAGTGTGGCGTCGAGCGCGAAACAGTCCAACATTTCCTCCTCCGCTGTACACGGTGGAATGAACAACGTCGCGTAGTAATTAAGGCCGCGGGTTCGAGCTTCGGTAGTCTTGTCACATATGCTAGGAGGTAAACCTGAGATGGCATTAGATATGAGCGAACTTAATGGCAGAGCATGGAAACCCGACGTCAAGATTGTCAGAGCCGTCATCACATTCGCAATGAAGACGGGCCGGCTGGCCCCAGAAGGATGAAAGGAAGAAAGGAGGAATCGACTTTCAAGCAGTGTTTATACTATCATACTCCAACAGGCAAATTCTGCATGGTAGCTGGACTATTACAACGCGCTCAGAGTGATTATTTCGCTATAGCCAGAAAGCCTACAAAGCACACATCTCAAAATATGACCAACATTTGAATTGACTTGACAACTGAGAGCGTGAGGACAAAAAGACTGTTCGACCAATAGAAACTCGGACGAAAACCCAGCTATGCTCATGTACCAACTCTGCCTTGTAAGACAAACAGCAGCCTGAGTGACTCGGGCACGATTGACTGAATGCCCCGCCCACTTCACTCTGGGCTACATTCCTGCCACCTTTCAAGTCACGCGCTAAGGTGGTATCCGTGCATAGCCTTATAGCCTTCGCTATGTGCAAGTAGTGCAGTGTATCCCTCGTACTAACCTCATGCGGACTTTTCTGCCTCGTGAGTCGTCATGCCCCAAATACATGGTTCCAAGCTTTTGTACTCCACTAAACAACCCCGACTACGAGGTGGGATGTATGTCATATCCCACCAGTCAAACTTTGTTCAACTCAAGGCTTCATTTCATCCGCGACTCAGCCACCTCAAGGCGTTTAGGAGAGGCGCCAAAGACACAGCCTTGTTTGACTTCGCCTTGATCCTAGTTGGTCTCCCAAACAGAAGACATCCCTCTATTTAAATAAACTACTTCCCCTCCTCTCTAGTCCTCTTTTCCGTCCAGCAACAGAGTCAGAGAATAAGGGCAAGCTACCAGAGACCAGGTACAAACAGCCACTAAACCACCCAAGTCTGCAAACAACACCACGCCAAAAAAAAATGCGCCGCTTCATAAAAAACCTGAGATACTCCTCCAAAGAGTCCACCGCCAATATCGCCAGTCGACAACAAATTCTCCTTCCTGGGGGTTCGAGCTCAAAACCCAGTAGCAGCAAAGCACCAGCATGCGATAATCCCCCACCCTACGAGGAACACCAAACAATTCCCCAAATCTCGACCCTAGACTCAGCCTTTGACGACCTCAAGAATTACGACACCATTTTACTAGTTGACGATAGTAGCAGCATGGACGGACCCCGCTGGCGGGAAGCCGAAGCCGCGATAGCGGCCATAGCAGGAATCTGCACCAAACACGACACGGACGGAATCGACCTCTACTTCCTAAACCACCGAAAGGAACGAAATGCCCCAAACGGCGCCTACACAAACATCAAAATAGAAGAGCAAGTTCGGAATATCTTCGCCAGCGTTGCTCCGCGTGGTGCCACGCCTGTGGGGAGACGGTTACGGGATATTCTCCAGCCGTACATGTACCGTGTCAAGTGGATGCAGCAGGCACCGCGGGATATGTACGGGGAGTTGAGAGATCCGGCGCTATTTGTGAGGCCTATTAACATCATTACGATTACCGATGGCGAGTTTACCGATGATGCGGAGAGTATTATTGGGCAGTTTGTGGAGATATTAGATATGTGTGTGGCGCCACCAGAGCAGGTTGGGATTCAGTTTTCCCAGATTGGGGAAGATGAGGATGCTAGGGCGTATTTGGAAGAGTTGGATAATAATCTTGGGCAGAACTCTCAAAGGAAGCATGTGAGGGATATTGTGGATACGGTTCCTTGGAGAGGGTCTAACGGGTCGACATTGGACGGGGAGGGAGTTTTGAAGTGTGTTTTGGGGGCTGTGAATAAGAGGTTGGATCGGAAGAAGGTGTGAATTTTAGGCTGGTGTTTGATTTTTATTTCTATATTTCGTTTCGGAATTTTTTGATCTTTTGATTCTTCGTTTTCTGTGCGATAATTGTCTTGCAGACATGTGGAATTCTCCAGTCAATACGATCCATAAATCTGTGAGACTAGGCGTCCATTGTGTTAATTCAGATTCGTGATCAAAAGCAATTCCGATGGCAAAATGAGACCTGTCATCTACACGTGCCGCACAACCTCAGGAACCGCTAAAGTGGATCCTACAGGGTCGAAGTCCTCTATAATATTAGAAGTCCACCAGCAGCTCCTGGAGGTGATCTCTGAGCTCTGAAAGCTTCGTTACGAAATAGTTGGGGTCCTCCCGCAAGGCCCAGATGTGATCTTTGGCTGTACAGGCCCTTGCGGCAAGCAGGGACTCGATATGAGCCAGATCCAATTGGACCGGAACGCGATATGGCGCTTCTGTGGCCATTACTCCTTGATTGATTGATTGATTATTCATTCACGGATCCGTCAGCCGCAAGGCCGACTTCCCGGCAGATCTAGACCTGGCTAGGAACCGCGGGTGAACCTGAGGTTCAACAAACATGACAAACAGGTAAAAAAAAGTGGCTTGGGGTCAATTGCATAAAATATGTAAAACAAGCTGTATTTTCTCGTAATTATAGGAAAATATTCATTACTGTATGGCATTACAGGAGGATTCGTGCATATCATGGATTCAGCTTCGAATTAGGGTTTCTGTCAAACTTAGGAAGCGGTCAATTACCGCTATGACCGTTTGGGATAGGCTTGTTCATCGTTCGCCCAATTTCCCCAGGTATTGGTATGGTATTAGGATTAAATACGGGTACGGTGTCGTAACACACCAGAGCACGGACAATAGGTCACAGAGATCGCTCAACCGATCTAGGGACCTTCAATCAATCATCTGATTCTATTGGATATGTTCAGTACTAGCCAGTACATTAATTCCTCATCCTGACAGTTTCAACTTCCAATTATCAATGATTTACAATATATCTAGAGTACAGTGTCTGGCTATGGTTCCGAAGAGTCAAGAGTCAAGCCATCAAGCTATATACCCATCCAGTAATCTCGACTTCTTCCGTATCCTACCTGATACACGATGCTGCGTATCAGGGAAATCTGGTAAGGGTGATGCACTATTCTCCTCTGGACCCCCAAATTCATCGGCACCAGAGGCTTCCTCATCGTCAGAAGCAACCGCAGGCCGCTTTCCAGCGGCGACTATTGAGAGTGGCGGTGCGTCCGACGTTGCCTCCGTAACTGATGTACCAGCCGGTGTATGAAGAGGCATCTCGACGTCCTCCTCATCATCACTGATAGCCCCGAAAGCAGGTGTCTGGACGTCAAGTGCTTCGGCCGAAGCGCCAATCTCATAGTCTAAAAGATACTCTTGGAGAATCAGCCGCTGCTCCTCCTTGATATCGAACCTTGTTGTACACATACTGACGAATCCTCGGGGGCATTTGAAGTAGCAAGACGCTCTTGGATAGGAAGAAGTGCATCCTGAAATACCTCTCGATACTGATCTCGTTCTTTGGCGTCGGACCAACCATCAGAAAGACAGAACTGGAATCTACTATCCGGCGATAGCATTGTACATATTGGATCTACTGTGCATCTTCAGTAGTAATTGTCACACTCTCAAGTACTCAATTGGCTATGCCCGTACTAGTCCGTACTGTAACGACCACGTTCCGACAGTCCTTTCAATGTACTTGATGCTGGTGTGCCAGAGTTGACATTGACAAGCGCTCATAGCCCGTGCCATGACTTGGTTCTGCGGCCCTGGGGAGTTGTCAATTATCTGCCCTCTGCATTTTGTGACAAAAATCAAGACATCAAATATCTAACATCAAGCTGCCTGTTATCGTCTGTCTGGCGGTAATCATGGCAATGCTGGCGCTCACCGCCGCAACACCTTCGGCAAAGACGACGCTGTCTACGCAGCGGCCGCCCACGGACTGGCATGGCAAGACTGAATAGATACCTTTTTCAAATCAACACCGCAAAGACAGATCAGTGTGCATGTGGACAAGCGAAAGAGACTGTGGGGCACTTGCTGTTTCGATGTCAAAAGTGGATGGCGCACCGGGCGAAAATGCTACGACGTACCAACGCCCACCTCGGCAACATCTTCTTTTTTGGAGAGAAGTCGGCGTCTGACGATCAAAAGTTAACGCCGGATTCACAGGCAGTACGGGCCTCAATACGGTTCGCCATCGCGACGGGTTGGATCGAGGCCACTTAACACATCAGCGAACATAGACCACCTGTTTTCCAATCTAACCCACCAACCATCTTGAGCTACAGGTGGTCAACGCGCTTCAACTGCCGAAGATAGGATGTTGAACACTTGTAGAGCCCCTTTCAAGCCAGTCTACTACCCACATTACCAACCCACGAGTAGACCTCGCCAAGCGTGGGTTTGGGTTGGGTTTTCAATTTTTTACCCGCCAATGAACTCGGCAACAATAGTGCGCGCTTCGGGGCGCGTCAGGAGATCGTCTCGACGTACGAAGACCCCTTTTCCCGACAGGGCGCGCCGCATGCGGTCCCGCTCCTCCTGATGAAGCGGGCACTCCAGCAGGACATGAGCTACCGTCTGCTTGCCCAGTCCGCAGTCACACCGTGCCGAATCTCGTCGGTTGATGCGAGCGATTGTGCCAATCAAATTCGTGCGGTTGGTCAAATACCCTTTGCGGGCCAGCATTCAGCGAGAACGCACTAGCAGTTCGTAGACTAGTCATATGAAGCGCAGGATTTCTTGTTGCCCTTCAAAGGAAGATCCTTCTTCTTTGTTGAGGCAGATTTATGAATCGAATTTGGCCGCGTATGTACTCCGATGCGCAGTTGACCATTCCCGAGATCAGTACCAGGACCTCATGCCGTCTTGACATTGAGCTTATCGTAGCAACTCCCTACAGAAACCGGTTTATGAGGTATAAGGAACTTGGTATATATAATTCAGATGGCATCTCGCTTCGGGCGAGATGCCATCTATCCACATTGCGCGGCGGTATCATCGTACGTGTACCCATCTTGACCGACCCCTCGCATCGGAATCACAATTTCCGACTGAGCACAGTGACTGATGACTTGGGTTCGACTGGGAAGCGGGCTGGGGGGAGGAGGACGCACTGGAATGACCCAGAAAACTGCTCGGGAATGGGTTACCGGTATTGCTGAAGCGCGAGGAATGTTCAGAGTTGCTGAAGCAAATCCAGACGCCCCCAGTCGCGCGCGTTGTGATCACGCTCTTCCCACGGAATGGATGGAACGCCTAAATGATACATCGGATTGACAGTCAAAACTCTCACCCTCGGGTCATTCATAAACAAATCCTTGCTACCTCTTCAAGTTTACAACCGAGCTAATTGGCTGGAGAATGACTGGTAGGTCGTCCAAGTTGGCGCCAGGCCGCGGCAAACTTAGCTATCACCGTGCCATCATTGCGTGTAGTGAGCATGTCTTTTGACGGAGATTCAACAACCGTTACCATTTACCAAATCTCATGCAATGCCCATGCTGATCAAAAGTCTCAGCGCAGTGCCGGAGCCAAAAAAAACGATGTCGAGTAGATCAACCTGATAATCCAACATATTGCCAAGCTTGTGTCTTGCAAGGCAAGACTTGTGTCTTTTACCGCAAGCCTCAGCAACGGCCCAAGTCTAGACAGGCATGCAGCGAGCCTCTATCCCTGGCAAAGACGACTACCAATGCACAGATAACTCGTTTGAATGCCGAAACACCCGCATTGGAAGTTCCCGTACAAGAGGTTGAGCTATCTGGAATCTTTGGGGGCAACGGATGGTGGACCGATTTTACGTCCAGTAAGCATTCGTGGTTTCACACACGTTTCATCTTAGAATCTCATATTCATCAGGTGTAGATCGTGGCATGCAGCCTCTCTGTTGGACTCCCTCCACAGCAGTCGGCCAGCCGTGTCAGTGTCCTTGGACGGCCGAGGGCATCAAGTTGGAGAACGATGAACAAATTAAGCGAGCCGGTGGAACAACACAATGCAAGCCACCGGCTTGGTCTGATGATATTGGTCGGGAGATTTCACGTTTTCAGGCTTTCACGTACGCGTGGTGGGATACCAAGCCCTTCGTTGGGACTTGATCCCGCCCTGAACTGATCATCTTGGCTCCTACATGTGGATCTGATGCGAAACGAGCTCAGACGCTATTCATTTGGCAGCAAACGACTGGGGTAGATAGCGGTCAACGAAATATGCACGTGGCAACTGAAATGACAAGCTGACGGTTCTCAATGCACATAGATACAAGCATGCGCCCCATAAAGTACCAGGTCATGTGACCACCAGCCAGTGTCGCTTTCCGTAGTACAGGATCAGGTCCGAATCGAATCAACCAATGAAGGCCTTTCCATTGTGAAGCAGTCTGTTTTCCTATCTCGGTCTTCGCACGCACTTGCGGTGTATGCTGACTAAGTATCACTGACCAAGCTCGCTTGCATATGTGCGACAGCCAGCTCCAACTGCCCACGATTATCAGTTGGACGCCGTGTATTTGTGATACAGAGCGATGCCTGGAACCAGCATCGCCGCCCGGCCGCGATGTCACACACAGCATGGTCCCTCATCGCCCGTGGTACCTGCAATCCCAGTATGCTCACTTGCCAGAAGAAGAGTCTTATCAGGACGTGTCCTCCCAAGTCCCCGTCCTCGCCTTCGTCGCGCTCGGGGTCGGATTCACACCGCCGTGGCAGCGATCCTTTCGCACCATCATCGATTCTCACACTGGAAGCGCCGCGCCTGACTCTTAGCATGAATGGCCGTTCACGATCCATACGGCAAGATTTCCGCACCTGTGCAGACATCGTGTGCACCTTGCAAGACGACGATGTGGACCTCTGGATCCAGGACGAGGAGGTATGGCCCAAATGGTATCGGACCCTTCGCAAGCTGGGAAATTAACGGAATGCGTGATGTACAGCTCGCCAATACGCTATAGGGCCTTTTCCACGATGTGCCAGACAGCTAGCGACGGCACCTAGGGCTCCGTGACCTACCCCCGCAGGGTAAACGTCTTGCACGTTCGACTGGGAAGGGGACCAAAAATCGTGCCATATTCAACCTGCGGAGAAATCTGCCGACCAAAAAGCTCGATGTGGAGACCATCGAAGCCATCTGGAAATGGGCAGACGATCCGGCGTGCTTCCTCGCAGAAACCAATCACAACGCGAATGCGCACGGGGTCGATGCTCCCACGAAGCCTCTCGACTCGATATGCATCCTCTTGTCTTATCTGGAGACGCAGGTTCAAATCGACCGGGTGCGTCGAAGGCTGCTTCTCTGCTTCCTGGCGTGGATCGTCGATGAGAAGATCCACGCGGTCGGAACACAGGATGACGTGGCCATGCTGCTGGTCCAAGCGCAATTGATATCCGAGGTGTCGCAGGAGTGCGTAGTGAAATATCTTGAAGAGTGGCTGAGAAGGGGTCGGCAGTATCTCCGTCTAGCCCAGAAGCTGGATGGAGCAGGTGCCTTGATCTTCCTGCCACTCTGGGGGGGAATCCACATGGTACCACGACTGCCATGCCGGCGGCAGCGATGGACATGAGCTCGTCACACTTCTCGAGGCTCGCGGGGTGATGCAAGACGCCAGCGAGCAACGACACAATGGGCGCAACGCCTACGGTGTGGTAGACCAGCTTTTTCAGGGCCTGCTGAACCGGGGGGCGCCTCTTTCATTCCTGACAGGCCGATTGCGTCGTCGCGGGGCCAAGGGCCACTGGGGAAACGGGTTCGCGGCTCGCGCATGTCGTCGAGACGTGAGCCATTCTCCCTGCTACCGTCTTCACCACCAACGATCGAGCAGCAGGCAGTCGAAGATTGGCCACCACAGCGTCCGATAGATCCTAGCTTGGCATGGTGCAGCGATGCCACCAGTGGCTGCAGTGCCGGGGACAATTCACCCTTGACCGTGTCCTCCCAGGATGACAATTGTCACATCTGGCATGTCCCTTCGCAGCCCAGAGTGTGATCAGGGCACGCCCTCCCGCCGGGTCGTCGCAAGGCTCTCGTTTTGAGGAGATCGCGCGTCGGGGCCGACAATTTGCTGCGCTCCATCTTGCTGGGACATGTATGTCTTCAGCCGAAAGAGTACTTGACAAACGATTATATAGCAGAATTATCAATCATGACCCATTTTAGTCACAAATGTAGACATGTAGATATCACAGGAATATTTTACTAGCGCGATGTGTTTATCCAACACCACTTATAAGATCTTCATAATTAAATATTATAAATCTGTATTTGTCTCGTTAAATGAAATTGAATCATGAGAACTCTTGGAGGAATGGGTTTATACTCTGTGTGACGGTTGTTACCCACAAAGTGCTCCGGTTTGGTGGCCCTCAGATTTCGACTACGACAAAATCGACGACTAGGAGCGCAAAGGTATGTTTACGAAGTGAGTTCTGGGTATATCTGACTGAAACTTTCCAGGATAAGACGGGGATTCTGCAATATATAGCACGCGGTGACCATGGTATATATCAGAAAAATTTTGAGACGACTTCGACGTTGCCTTGGCGAAAAATGGCGCTTAGGTCACAGCATTCTATATCTACGATTGGTTGATTGGTTCAACTATCTATCATTTCACCTTCAGAATTCAATTCCCAGCGAGTTGATTCAGTTATCGAATGCCTATGATTCTTACAGAAGCATTAGCCGTTGTGTCAAGACCGTACAGCCCGATCACGTTGGGAACTTTCTGATGTATCAAATATGGGAAGAATATATTTCAGCATTTGACATGTGATAGACAAAGCCTAAATATAATACAGGCGCTGAAAACATATGGAGCTAGCGTTCATAGAGACAGATATGATACAAATTGAACGCATTCTGTAGTTGAAATATCAAGGCTGTATATGCTTGAAAGCTCTGTTACGACTACTTAAGACCTTCTTAGAAGAAGACAATCACACACCTGTTAGAACTTTGCTACTGATGGAAAATTGAACGAAGTAGATGTATTCAAACCTTGAAAGAGCTGATGAACACGTGAACAAAATAAACTATTCCATCCACATCAAGTCAAGATCTCGACTAGGGGCTGTGAAGGTAAAGAACATAAGGATGTATAATTCGGCAACCATCCACAAAAACAAGCCCATAGTCCTGGAGGCTTGAGGTGATTGAAATTCCCGTCCAGAGAATTACCGCCATCCAAAGGAGCTACTGAGCTCCAAATATTAGACCAATATTCGATGCCATGAAGATGGTCATGAGATAGTCCCATAAAAAAGGGATGTTGTGCATACATACCTTTAGTTCCCCAATTGATGTCACCTTGTTATACTAGAGAGATAGGCAACGCCCTAGCCTCCAAAATACCGTAAATTAGAACCATCACCAGAACCGGGAGAGGGAACATTCAGACTTTCGGCAATGACAGATGGGTATGGCAGAGCTTGGTAGGAGCCATAAACACGGTGTGCGACTTGCATAGAGATACCCCTTTGGGCAGCGTCTTGAGAATATGAGCAAGCCCTGTATTCACAATAACTGACAGTGGTAGCAGCAGGTTCTGATGAAGCAATTGGCCCGCAATTCTCCACTATATGATAGTTCGTTGAAACCACACCGGGATCAATGCCCCAACCGGAATATGGCTGAACAACCCGATTATCTCCTTCTCAACCTTTTTGGCCACTTCGGCTGAAAAGGTGCCGCCCCCTTCGAGATTCAATTCTTTCAGCACTTTCACGTTTGCGAAACAAACAAATCTATCTGCAACTTGTGTGAAATTGTTATGCAAATTTCGAGCACTGGGTCCCATGTTGACGGAAAAATAATCTCGATGGAAATCAATTAATGATTTGATGGTATCGTAGGTCAATTTGAATATAACCCCGCTCTCTGTTTCTGTGTCGACGCTCACAATAAACGCTTCAATATCTATTGATTTTGGAGCTTTCATCGACAAGTGATACTTTTCGATAAACACTGATGCGGGAGAAAACGAGCACAGAGCCCAAATTGCCGTTTTTGAAGAAAGAAGTTTCGTGAGGCGAGTGAAAGTCTTCGTCGGTCCAACGAGAGCCTTTGCCAGTGCCTTGCCTAGGATACAGGTTCCTCACAGTCACCCTGAGCCAATTTCCAACTTTTCTATTCACATTCAAAAGGGGTGATGATCGTCTGTCGTGGACCTCGGAGGGAGCGGCAGTGCGTGGAAGAAGGAGCTGCGGCATTGCCGTAAAGGCCTCCACGTAATCGATCTTCGGTAGCTGATTTTCAATCGACGTGAAATCAAAAATGCAAGGCCAGTCACTGACTATATCTCAAAATCAAAGTTTTGAACAATTTGCCACTAGGCTTGACGTGATTTGTGAGATCTTGGCCAAACATGTGGTCCACAAGATGGCCCCCACAAGAATCATTGCTCATACAGTACCGGAATGAGACTGGAGCATTGAGGTGGAGACTTGATTGCTTGATGGCTGAACTTAATAGCTCGGCGGGGGTAATAACGCTCCTGGGAAGGAATTTTCGGTCTTTGTTATCCGAATGCAAAAGGGATCGGGCCAACACTACCCGAGTATCTTCATTTAGCGTTCAACCAAGTTTGGTTAACCTTCATTTGCGATAAAGCCTGTGTTTACACACCTGCGGGTTGCTGGGACAAACTGGTAGCACAATGACAGTTGTCATATTGGCTAGACAGATGTAGGGGATGACAGATACCCCTGTCTCCACGCGACCCTCTATCTTATGCTTGGACCATCCACGGAGATACTCGGTGTCTGGCATCCAATTTTAAGACTAGCCTGACCGACTGATACACCGCCTTGGTCTTTTCATTGGAGAACCATAGAATGCATTCATTTGTCTGTAATTTACCTACGATGGCTGGGCAGTTGCGTTACTAGTCAGTTCCAAGTCCACGCTGACTTACGCAATTGATTGATTTCCAGTGCATTGAATTTGTGCCCTCTACGTGTCCTGATGCAGATTGCCTTTAGGCCATTCTTGAAAGTCTGTTGGATGCAGACCGCGAACTGATGTCTAATCACAATAAGTCGGAACTTGCTATCGAGAACTTTTTGTCTATGGTTCAAAGACTGGGCTACTCTGATCTACGACGATATGAAAGTGAATACCACCCGGACAAGTATAATGCACATAACTTGGCTGATTTCCATATCACAAGTTGCTTCATATGGAACATAGTAACCTGGAGCGATGGCGAGTGATGACCGATGATTTTTTGTTGTCATGGCTTACCCTGACTTTGTATCCTCCTGAATAAAGAGCTGCTGACTATTCCAGCTCAATAATATGAGTGCATTGAACCCCTGGAATAATTCGAAGCGGCAGGCTCTAGTACATAATAGTACTAGGCCACGGAGAGAGTAATCCTAGCTAAGGGTGTTTTTCCTTTCATTTTTGCTGAATGTTCTGTGCTATCATGTCCATCTGCCACAAAGATCTGGTTAACATCACTCATGATGTAAAGAGCTTTGTTTATTTCTTACTTTACTTTCATCCGAGGGAGTCACAGTAAAGCGTCCAGAGCCGTATGTGATCTGGACGAGCAGTCGTATTTGAACGATATGCGGCGAGAATGACATGAATCAGATATCACTAGAGCATCAACTTAAAAAAACGACCCACACAACCAGAGAACTGGTAGTCCAATGCCGATAGCTCTATTATCTTCGTGATGAGTGGCTCCGGGCTTGCAGAAAGCGAGCATCGTGGTCGGGACTCGGTAAAGGCTTGTTTACAGGGGACGCGGTGTGGGGAGCTGAGAATGGTTGCCTGAGTTAGCAGTAATCAGGGTAGAAGATTATTGATTATGCATCAAAGCGTGAAGAGTTTCGAAAATGAAAGACCTCAGATACTATACGTGGCAAAAGTATGATAGGAAACGGGGAGAGGAATTTCCTCATCAAAAACCTTTTCAAAGAAGGGTAAGGCCAGCCTAAATGTCACGAGAGATCCTGATTGAAACGAATCTTCTAGCCACACATTTGATGAGCTTGAAGGATGAATAATGGCCAATTTAGAAAAATTGGATAAATAATTTGCACAGAGAGAGAGAGAGGGAGAGAGAGAGAGAGAGAGAGAGAGAGTGTGTGTGTGTGTACGTGTCACTCGGATGTTCTGGGCACAACGACCCTTTCTCCACGATGCGGGTTGTGGGACCTACTCCCGCTTTTCATCTCAAACAAGCCTGGCATCAGGCTCTTTCTGTTACTAACCTTTCTTTCCGCTTGTCCCCGTCGATCAAGTTTGTCCTGTCGACATCGAAGCTGCGGTCACACCCCTGTCAGTCATTCTCCTGTATCGTGAGTACCTTCTCCACGCCTGGATCTGGTCACCAATTGCTTCAGAAGAAACCTTCCGTCAATTGAATCCCGTGATATATGGTGCCCCATCTCTGCACGCTTACTTCATTGGCCTTGTTTTCGATTTGGATGCCTGCCTCAGGTATGCAGATATAGTCGCGGTGAATCTTCTGAAGCCTCACCAGCGACCATGAACCATTTCACCAGAACACGGTGATTTTCAGGCCCGATCCATCTTCAAGCATCATTTGCTAATATGATATGTCACGTAGCGTCGCCAAAGTCAGACCCGAACTGGCTTGTCAATCCAACCCCTCGCTGCGATCATGGGCCTTCACGAGATAACGCCAACCCGCCATCTCCTGACAGCATCCACACCCGCCAAATAACTACCACTTACCGAACTCACGGGTGAAAGCGAAGGATTCTGAACGAGTTATGGATTAGTCACCTGTGACCAGTCTCAACCTCGTACAAAGCAATGCTGGCTGATGCACACATGGCAAGAATGTTGGCGTGTTCTGTGAGTGCTAGACCCTTTCTCGTTTTTCATTTCAATCCATGGCCAGCTCATTCTCAACCATTGAATTTTTCTATCGAGAGTAATCAATTACTAGCTGACCTTCCATAGCGAGTGCTTTGTCGCTGTCACTAGTGACCGGAGGCTTTTGTAGTGCCATCGAAAGTTTGAAAGTGACTGGAACCAGCAACAGCTTCAGCGCACACTCATATGGTTCAAAGCAGGATCTTCGTTTTCATTCCGGCCGCACCAAATCCGAGACCTTCATTTATTCCATCGGAACAATTGAAAGAATGTGCGACATAAAAATCTACCGGATATAAGCATCGATCAGGGAGGATGGGGGGCGGCGGCGGCGACCTTTAATGCCGCCTTATTGGGAGCCACGAAGCATCACCTTACCAGATTTTCTCTAGAAAAGCTCTTGGTATGGAACTCATCATAAAAGAGAGCAAAAGCTCACGAACATGGCATTTATGCTATGCGAGTCTTGACTCGGTGAGAAGAGCTTATTGACCGATATCTTTTGCCTCAGAGTTACTACATGGCCAAACAAGTTCTGGCATTAGAACCTTTGGCCCGATACTAATCGAACGCCACCATGAGATATCAATCACCCACTAACGCTATACCTGAAGGCAGTATACCCTTCACGACCTGACACGATCGCCATTGCAAGCGAGGAATGGTGAGCTGGGGAAAGTCTCGTCATCATGACCGCGCGAACCAAAGAAACGATGGCCATTGATCATGTAAAGAACAGTTGTGATTGCTTAGGTAGTGCCACAAAAAGGTAGTGCCACACAAAAACTTTTCTCTCGAATTATTCATATACGAGATGACATCATACAAGCTGGATCCTATCTTGAAGTGGAAGTGCTGAATCCAATAGGAGGTGTTTCAGAAGAGGCTGTGGAAAAATTAGAGAGAGAGCCATTTCGGAGCTCAAAGATTTTCCGTATCAAAATGTAGCTCGCATATAGAATGTCTTCAAAATACCTTGGTCGGTCGCGGATTGAGTTGGAAAACACCGCCAGCAATTCAATTATCGCTGGAACGACGTTGAAGAAACGCGCCAAGAGCTTCTACAGTCACATCTCCGTCTAACAGAATGCTTCCATTTGTGATCTCCGTATCTGACATCAATTTAAATCTGTTTGAGGAACTCTTTCAATCGATAAACCCACCTCGCAGCTACTGCCAATCGGCGGCTGCGCCGAGAGGCGAAAATCGAGTGGGAGAGGGCATGGGCGCTAGGAATAATCAGCCATCAGACCAGGCGACTGGTCGGAGTAACAACTAAGAAGACACTTGAATATCGGTTGTTGTTTCGAAAACCAACTACCTCAACCCTGATGCAGCTGCGCACAGGACGAATGGGACTGGGCGCCTATCTTGCTCGCATCAACCGACGAGATTCGGCACGGTGTGACTGCGATCTGGGCAACCAGACGATAGCTCATGCCCTGCTGAAGTGCCCGTTGAGTGTGTAGTGCCAGGTTCACTGTACTCCCTTGAGTTAAATGAACGCGCTAGTGGCTACTGATAGTTAAGAGGAGTGGTGAAGAATCTAGAGTTTACAAGGGTAAGCTTAGGGACGTGGGAATTCCGCTATCTCCGTTATATTTAATACCACCATATATTTATCTATTTGTAATCTATCTATTTACCATGCTTATTGGGCACTGATAGGGACAATTATTCCCTGTTCAGGAGTAAGTGGTTCCAGGATCACTCCCGGACTTTAATGAGTGCCCCCACAACGCGCACGAACCTACTCAGGCAAAGGTAATGTGCTCTAGGGATACTATCAGCCATGCATAAGACTATTGTAGTAAGTGGATCTGCTGATTCTTCCGTATTTATTGGGTATTCAATTACCAAGGAACCGAGTAGATTCTTGTCCCGTTTACAGACTCCGTTATTTGTAACAATGAAACTAGCTGACGAGCAGGTCCGATGAGTCTGAATAAAAGTGTTCTTGGGGCATTCAAAATTTAACTGGACAGCAAAAGTGGGCGGCAATCCGTTGAGACACGACCATTGGCATATGCCACCCTGGGAAGAAGCGGGGAATGCAATCTCGCGTCTGAAAACCAGGTGGCTCAATTTGGGTAATTTGAGTGGTCATTAACCCCATCGGGCCCAAGAGAGAGCACTGTGGGTCTACTCGTCTTATAGTGCATTCCATTGGGCATGGTAAGTTCATCAACGATGCGGCCTAGGCCTCTGTATTCACGCCTAGGGTTTCCCTTCCCTCTTGAAAAACCCCTAAGTATCCAAATACTTGCAACCCCAGGTGATACAATAATAATCACCAACACGGGCCTTTCAAATTTTACAGCTCAGCCATGATCAAGCACATCAAAGGGAAAGGTAGCCACAGAGTAACATTAAAGATGAATGGAGCCTCGACCCACTTGGATGAGAAACACTACTGCAAGAGCCGCACCTCTTTTCCACCCGTGCGCTGACGTAGGCGTTTGCTGGCTCATAATCCGGTCGTCCCCTTTTTTGATTTATCTTCTCTCCTTTTACCCTCCTTTCATGACCTTGTCTGATGGAGCTACGGCGTTCAGTCTCTTCCGATACGTTCAAGGTTCTATTTTGGTTATTTCTTCGCTTTTTCAGGCTCATTCTCTCCAAACTTTGTACTCTCTTCCACTCTTTCTCGGTCTTTTGAGCCTGCCCTTTTTGTTCACCGCGTGTATGATCTTGGTATTATTACCAATATCATTTTGACCAACTTCCAAAAATGTGTTTATCGTGTTGAGAATCTTCTCTCCTTTGATTGAGGTACGTGGAAATTAAACGCCCTCTTTGACGACTATGCGGTTCAGCGCTGTGATCGCATTTCTGCTAGGCGCTGAGCACACGTTTTTCGCATCATTCTATGTCTCAGACTCGACTCTATCCTCTCCAAAACTCTGATCTAGCATACATTGTGAGGGTTATATCTTTCAAAAGCTAACGTTGCCTCCCTTAGATCAATACTCCGGATGGATTTAGTCGCTTCCTAACATTTACACATCACGTCACCTTATATATCCATCAACCCCCGCGTTTATGGCGTGCGAAATATACGTCTCAGAAGAGGCGAACAACCGCTCCCCACAATTGGTCCCCCAAAAGATCAATTATGCGGTGGAGGACGAGCTGCCGCCCTTCGCATCCGACAACAAGTGCGACAAGGAATGCATGACCGTTCCCGTAAGCCGCACCAGACGGATTCCCAGCTAGAAAGATGTTGTGGTGATGGTGCGCTAACGAGGATCATGGGACTAGACAATCTGGAAGTTGCGACTCGTGCTGAGCAGCATCCGTTGGACTGGTCCCCTAAACAGAACAAGACCCAAGATTTGGATCGGATCCCCAAGGACCTGCGGTCTCCGGTGTTCAAGTTCAAGTCAATGCCTGCCACTTGTCCGCGAATAGTGACACCGATTCTGAAGAAAGAATACAAGGAGGGATCTCTTCGACCGCTTTGGCGTACCCTCCCCCCCGCTCGTCCCCTCCCAAGATCCCAAATCAAACTTTTCCCCGCGGCGTCCTCGTCTCCTTCCCTCGCCGCTATATCGACAGATCCGCCAACAAATTTAGTGCCGCACGGCATAATCTCAACCGCAGAAAGACTCTCCTCCGATTCCAAGCGGCCAGACCTGAAAACCTGCATCTCTCTTCTATCGCTTCAATCGCTGGCTCCCCTCGACACGGGGAGCAACACGAAGAGCTTACCCTCCATCCATTCCGCCCTAGGATTGTCACCACCCGAGTTCTCCTCAGCTCAAATCAGCGGCCTTCCTTCCCCCCTCGTTACTCCCACCAACAGTTTGCTACGTCACGTAGCAAAAATCCCCATGAGCGTCAATTACCCAGTCTTTTACCGCAGGCCCCTCCCAGTCTTCCCTCTTATCGCTCCCCTATCAGCATCAAAGTTAAATCTACCAATGCCTCTCCGGTCTCACAGCCATCTTTCTGGCGCACCCCAACCTCAGCCGTGTCAATCGAGCTGCAACGTCCTCTACCACCTCCATCGGATCCCAATCATCATGCCTCCTCGACGACTGCGAAAACCCCGGCCACAAGCTATCCCACCTCAACGGAACCAGTAGCCCCCGCTGCCAGACAGTGGACGCCATTCAGCTTGCATCCCTCGCCGCAAGATGGATCGGCAATCTCGAATATAGGCAGC
This sequence comes from Penicillium frequentans, assembly GCA_028828275.1. NCBI lineage: Eukaryota > Fungi > Ascomycota > Eurotiomycetes > Eurotiales > Aspergillaceae > Penicillium > Penicillium frequentans. The sequence goes on along the minus strand of JAQIZY010000003.1, from coordinate 603,893 downwards.
TACAAATGCACATATCCTGGGTGTGCCGCGGCACCATTTCAAACACAATATTTGCTCAAGTAAGTCTGCCTGCCATTCCAACAGACCAGTCCCTAATCCAGGAATAGTTCCCATGCGAATGTGCACTCTTCAAATCGACCATATTTCTGTCCGGTAGAAGGCTGCCCTCGTAGTGTAGGTGGGAACGGCTTTAAGCGTAGAAATGAGATGATGCGGCATGACCTGGTGCATAACTCACCTGGCTACGTCTGTCCGTTCTGCCCAGATCAACATAAATACCCCAGACCAGACAATCTTCAACGGTATGTTAGAGGTTCTTAGGCTTTTATAAGGCCGCGTGGCTAATTTAAAACGCTTCTTTACAGACATGTCCGAGTCCATCATGTTGATAAAAGCAAAGATGACCCAATACTCCGCCAAGTTCTCGCACAGAAACCTACCGGCCGTAAACAGGGTCGTCGGAAACGGCCAAATGGATGACTTCCTTTGTGATTTGCGGTCCTGTGACTCTTAGCGTTGCGACCCACCGAGGGATAGGAGACCACCACACGACTGCCAACCTCGGCACAATTGCGAAACCGACCTCTTTACGAATTAATGACTTTCTCATCTGTGATACTTATTTTTTCTTATTCGTTCGATTCGTTCTGGGTAGATTCTGCTATCTTTATCCATTATTTGATTCGATGATACAAGGGATATTGGTTATGCGTTGATTGTTGTGGGTGAATGTCACTGCTATTGTGACACGATCCACTCGTTATTCCTCTATCTTCTATATACCTCTTTCCTAATTTGTTGAGATTTAATTTATCTCTATCTCTCTTCCTAACATGACATTGAAGTGGGTCCATGATGGGATCGTGACGGGAAGTTGGTCAATTTTAGCTTCGTAAGCATTGGCTAACATCATAGCTTCTTCAGGCGATTTCGAGCAGGCTTCTCACCACAAGAAGGTTTTCTGATCTTCAAGACTTTGAGCTAGGCAATGGAAGGAGAGCTTCCAGAGAGTTGAGCAACGACGCTACAAAATCCAAAGCTTTCGTGATGAGAGCCACTTTGCTCTGAGGTTTACAATGAGGATCAAGTCTTCATGCTGACTGGGGAAATCAAGATGAAATCTGCTTACCTCACTTCAACGCCCAGTCATCTAAGTGGAGAATAACGGTTCGTCTCGCGGGTGAATCTGGAGTCAATCACTCAGCGGGTAATGCTTATGGCTAATCTCATGACACGCTAAGATGGAGCTCAAGTCAAGGAACTATGGATTCATCGTAGCTAGCGAGTCACGTACGATAAGTATGTCTTCATGACTTATGGACTAGATACAAGGAAGATTTCAAAGCCTAAAGCATGAGATTCCGCATTTCCATTATCAGCTGTCATGAAGCAATATGCAATGCCTGCGGTGGTGTGCGTGAGTTTGCATACTTAAACATATCAAGAGATCAGTGCCGCCTCGATCAGCATCAGGGCAAACATTGGAATCGCACGTTAAAAACCAGAACACAGGGTGCAAGGTAAGAACTTAAATAGGAAATACGATCAGCAGCATGGCAACACAGAAAGTAACGGGGTTCGATCCGTCTTATTTGCCCTTCCTTCCAGATACCAATCTGTCCAGGGATTGGCCACAGCGCTGATTCCACGTTGAGTCTAATTTTCTTTGTCCACATTGAAGTCTGTTGTTGAACCGTCGACACGAAAGCTTCAGTCCGCAATTCCTGGAAACTTCCGGCGCCTTGGGACTATATGCAAGGTTTTTGTATAAGAGTCGAGATAATTGCGTTCTCATTGTGTCGCTTCGGAAGTTTCGTGGTCAACCCGCGTATCCCTATCTAAAACTTCTCCGAGTAAGGCCGCCTCGTAGAGGATCTGCGAAAGAAGCCGAATCAACATTCGCTCAAGGCGAAAAAGCCAAGTAAGAACATCAGAGGTGAGAGGTCATGTATTGTGTCCTCCTGCACAAGCCGCCTTCCACGAACTGACTGCCAGTTGGGAGTGTCTAAACCTTGTCGTCTTCCATGAAGCCTGGGAGCAACTATACTTGCCATATCGGTAAATCCAAGCATTCGCTAGTCATAGGACTATGGAGATAGACTTTTTAGCAAGGCATATTTCAATGCAGCTAAGCTGTCGCGCCGCTTTTGAAAGGGGGAGAGACTTCACTCAAGGGCCTTGGAGTATGTTTGGGCCATTGAACACGGCGCCACAATATCGACTTCTTCCTGCACACAAGTTCCAATCATATGGCTTGAAACTTCATGTATATCTGGTGATATGATGAGTTCTTGCCTTGGCCCGAAGCTTTCAAAGGGGTGCAGAGCAAGAGTTGGATGTCTGTGTTCGTGTCTCCGGGGGGGCGGCGCTCGGGTTCGCTCGACTCGAAGGATAGGGAGAAGGGCTAGATTAAATAGAAAATCACATTTTCAGCTCATTTCCTGAAAAAAGACATCAGTAGGGGAGTCATTGCCCTGGCGCAGGGCCTGAAGTAATGAGGCGCAATCGAGAGTCGTCCCACACAACAGAAAGTTCGCCCTTTGCGAGTAGGTGGAGGCACCTTCGTATTGCGTAGGAATCGTGAAAGTGAGTGTGAAGAAGGAAAGAGGTTATATGTTTGAAGAACCTCTCTTTTCTTTATGGTGGGGTAGTGCATATAATGGTTCAGGGATGGAATAGAGGTGGGAGAGGAGCATTGTCAGGTCGTCAGGAAAGGAAGGGAATACAGAAAGCGCCTAGGAGCCCAGAAAAATCTCCCTATCACCCGTATGTTCCGCGCCCCCTCCCTCTCCGCATCCCAGGACTACTATCACTATGCGGTCTTTTTGAATTCCAACACCATTGGTTTCTTTTCTCAAGAAGGATTTTGAGTCGTGTTCCTCCTTCCCTTTCTCTGTTGCCTCGAAAGCACGGATGAAAAGTGACCCTGGGTCCCGCCGCCGGCCCTCCGTGTGCTTCCAATCTCCCATTTCGCTACTTGGCGTTTTGATCAACATCACGGTGTCTTGCTTGAGTCCGTACCAGTATGCAAGCCCGAGTTTGATGGGATTCATGGGAAAGGCGCCGTTCGGTAGCTGGAGGCCGTGGTATGATTGTTCAAATATGAGGGCGTCAAATACAGAATACTGCTGACGATATGCTGCCTGCGTCCTTCTAAAGAGATCGTTCTCTTTCTACTAGCGGAGATGTAAGGTGTGGTTACCTAGCGTTTCCGGTACATACAGGCTCAGATTGCTCTGTTCTGAACCTCGTCAACAACCTCCGATATCCTACAACGAAGTCTCAACCAAGAAAAGCGTCATGCATACGACAAGAGTTTCAAATCATTTCCTTCTCGCTATACAATCAATATCGAGTCACTTTGACTGGCATTGAGCTGTTTAAGCAGGTATGGGGCAGCAGATGGATCTGGATCGCGTGCCAGATGCATCGACTCCCTGGCCATCTGCACTTACTATTGCATCACTAGGCTAGATCCTAATTTGAACTCTCCTCAGTTCCATCATAATCCGCCGATATACACCCTGCGTACCGAACCGGCCTCGCACCACACCTAGCACCCATCAATCTTCATTCGTGACAGTGACAAGTCCACATGTAATACCGCCATGGGTATACAAAGATCTACTGGTGTCTATAAAGAGGGGTAAATAGTCGCTCATGGAGGTGATTGAAGAGAGTTGCTTCAAAAGCGAGCCAAACGTACCAAAGAGCGTCGGACACGGCCGAGCCGGGGGTTTGGCACTGTTCAGGCACGCCTGGCCATCACCTGAAATAATGCCTCGCTTGCCGTGACGGAGCTACCCTTCACAGATTCTGGAAAGGAAACAGGCAATATGGAGCGTTCCTACCACACCAGGGAAAGACTGCATTCGCAACACGACAATACAAGGTATATGTAACGATTCTATCTACAATTGATTGGTGGCTTTAGGCCTCTTCCTCCACCAGCCAAGACTCGGTATTGAGATTAAGGTCATTTGATGATTATTACGAATTCATTTGCCTGATGTAGCTCGCTCTATATCATGCTGCCATGCGGAAGTGTTGTGATATGAGGCTGACGCAGATCAGGAATCAAGCCGAACCATCAAGACATGTTCCGAAGTATTTATACGGAGATTACAATTGATTGGAAATTAACTTGATCTTCTCGTTGTATATAACCTCATGTTTCCCTCTGGGAAAACAAGACAATTCATACCCTTTAGCTACAACAGTGTCCCTTATTCCCATTGATAAAGACCTACCGCAGGTAATTGCTATGCTTTTTAAATGGCATGACAGCGCAAGAGAATCAACAACTCTCCTGACCTGTGACCCAGCCTATGCAAATCTTTGCTGCAAGTATCCAGGCCGAGGGCGAACTACGATATTCTCTCTACTGGTTGCTTCTTTTCTTGTCAGGGGTTTCAACAAAGTTCATTCATAGACGACCGGGGCGGTTGTCAATCAGAAGAAGGGTATCTCTTTCCGTGATTCACCCATCAGGTTGTCTTTTTCAGTGGCGCCTATGCCTCTTCCAGCTTATCAGGCGCGCTAACCAGGCGCTAATTAAACTGTCAAGTCACCCGGGTGAGACGCCTACTTCACCCTGCCTTTAGAATCCCATCCTACCATTGAAGCCTTTGTCAATATGAAGTTTCGGAACGGTCCCCACGATATCCTCTATTCTGGATTGGAGATGTACTCTATCTCGGCTTGAACGGCCAGTGATGACTCAGCCTCACACTAAACGGGGATATTGTTATCCAGCAGACAAGGAAGCATTTGCTGTATAATCAACCATGAGATAGGTACAATTGGACGAGGTCCCGGGGCGCTACCCAGTGGAGTTGGTTCAGCTCTCGACATGTGGATGGACCAGTATGAGGCCCAAAGATACGTGGGTACGGTGGAGTATTCCGCGAGAACACAATAAAAAGACCTACTAGGGGCTAAGCATAAGTAGTGCAAGTAAACGGGTACCAGAAGGTACGAATGAGGACATTGAAATTGCATTATCGCCTCCTGGCTAAGAGCGGATATGAAACCATAGGAAAGACCGAAACAAAAGTAACAGCTAGCTTTGATTGGCCTTTTGGATCCAAGGACGACGACCTTTTGGCCTGGTCACGTAACTTAGAGTTTGTCGTCAACGCCTAGAAGTAGTGCAGCTAGTTACATCTCGAGTTGACCAGTACCCAAGAATCCCACAAAAGAAAGCCACATAATGTTCCATGAGGCCGTCTGATTGATCGCTCACTTTTTCCGACGGACCTTTCATGTGCTGGGAAAATATATTACTTGTTTTCGGGTACGTTAGCGACTTTTAAGGCATTCGCCCTTCCTCAACTATTCGTTGCTAACAGCGGGCAGGATACCCAAAACTGTACAGACATACATGGGCGATCAAACATACCGGAGAAACCACTTCTCACCGCTATTTACGCATAAAGAGGTGACAAGGGTGCAAGCTTTGACGCCCGTGTCTTGCAAGGAAGACACTCGCTTAGTGCGAACCCTTCATTCCTGTCCTTTCCTCTAATCTTGTCTTCCACATCGTCTACTAACAGCCTAGTCTAGGCAACAACCATCGACCAGCCTAGACAATTCTTGTTGCCTTGCACCAAAACCATTAAAGCATCCAATACGAGGCTCTCCAAAAACACCGTTATCTACGTCCGTAATTTACACGCTTTACCTGCACGTCGCATCTCGATTCTGGCGAAAAATCCTCCCTTCGGAGCCCAATACCGCAAACCCACTTTCCAGCTCCCTGCGAGACGTATCGTGCAGCGCTCGGTGGATTTCATGCCTTTCCTGTCAACAACATCAAGTGGCCTGTCAAATTTATCATGGCCAAAAGAAATCCCATGTTAAGGCAGCTGGAAACCAATCCCGTCACTGAAGATCAATTGATCAGTGAAGTACGACAGACCTATCCCGGCCTAGCGATGATGGAAAAAAAGTGTATTGATATCGATAAACAACAATCGGAGTCGAAAGCAGATTTATCGCAATCACAGTGGCAAGCGTTGACGAGCATGCATCGAACCTTGCTATATCAGTATCACGACTTTTTCCTTGCTTCACATCATCCAACGGCTAGTCCGGTGTTAAGGCAACTTGCTGAAAAATATGCTATGCCGACACGAATGTGGCGTTTTGGAATTTACTCATTCCTCGAGGTCTTGCGACAGACGCTCGATAATCCATTGGATTACATGTTAGACTTCATCAACCTCGCCTATTCAATGCTCACGCTGCTATTGGAGAACGTTCCGGCTTTCAGGGAAAGATGGCTTTGGTGTCTGGGCGACCTAGCACGTTATCGCATGGGCATCGAAGAATCTGATAATAGAGACCGTGAAGTTTGGGCAGGGATATCTCGTTACTGGTACAATCTATATGCAGACAAATGCCCCGACGTGGGCCAGATCCAGCATCATCTTGGGATTTTAGCCAAGCCCGACAATCTTCAACAACTCTTCTACTACACCAAAGCTCTAATTTCCGTGCAACCCTTCCAACACGCCCGAGATGACATCGCACGTCTCTTCAATCCTTGCAGCGATAAACCAATAACGCAGCACCCAATTATCACGGCTTTCATCGCAACACATGGGGCTTTATTTTCTCAAGACTCAGCCGAGCAATTTGTTGTTTTGGCTAATAATTTCTTATCACTTCTTCGAAGGGACGTTGGTCAGCTAGATCGAACAGGCCAACAAGAGGTCTTTATGATGTCTTCTAACTTTGCCTCGGTTCTGCAATATGGCGAAGCTAACGGAATAATGGCACTGGAATTCGCAGCAAAGCAAGGCGAGACAACAGCCGAGGCGCATAAGTTCGCGCTAAAGTGGACTTCTAGTTCTGGATCATTGCCAAGGTCAGAATCAGATATCCACTCTAAGAGTACAATCTCGAGCACCAGTCCGATCTCGCGTCCAATGTCCTCGATTATCTCTCAAGGAAGCTATCTTTCCTTCCACACTCTTAGCGTCTTTCTTGACCAAAAAGGCGACGAAATATATCCCAGTGTCCATACTTCCTTAGCGTTTCTATGGTGTTTATGCCTTCGTCCTACTGCCATGCAGCAACTCGAAACAATAATTCCATGGCTACCGATCATCGAATTCCTCAATACACTATGTCAGCTTGAGACAGACTTCTCCAAGATCGAAGACGAAGCATTTCCTTACTTTGAAGACGGGACAATACAGCAACTCTCAGAGGACTTCCTCATCCGAGGGCAGCTCTGGAGTCAATTATACTATCCAGAAAACTTCTTCGAAGATGCTCCCTCAGAAGACAACAGACCAGTTACTGAAGAACCAACAACGATCATATCAAGGCGACACAGGTGCCTCTGGCTAGGTGTGCGAATAGCAACGGTTTGTACTCGTTTAAACAGTCTATTGTACCATGACGGACATGCAACTGACGAGATTCTAATACAAACAGTTCAATCGATGGATTACATACGACATAGATCACAAATTTATACCAACGCAGCTCGCGCATAAGTACGCGCCTATTGTGGAAACTTGCGGTCATTTCAACAACAGAGCAGTTCCAGCCGACCAAACCATAAGAGCTTGACTGGTAGACCGAACGCCAGCTCCTGGGTATTTGACACAGACACGGAGGCAGAAAACTGGGTCAAAAAGCCTCTAAATAGTTTGTACTTTGTTAGCACCAACGCATCAATATAGACTTGAATTGAAAAGCAGATCTTAAGGTCCAAAACAGCCATAATCGTAAAAGACCGGAGATTCTAGAATTGAGCCCACTAAAGTGCAACTCCGTGGACTCTCAGATGCCGGTCTCAGATGCCGGGTACAGTCTGATGATGATGGTTGCTACCCAGTAAAGAGAGGAACGCTCGTTGGCAAGAACACTTCGCCAAGAACGAGGTGCTACGATCCAAGCTCGCCTTATAAGGGCACTTAGAGACGGAAAAAGAGCTCTAATTATGGCTTGAAGAAGTAGAGTTGTCTAGGATTGCTACTGTATCTCTGCATGAAGGCGCCTCTTTCGATAAAGCAAAGGTGTGCCCGTAGGCCCGCCAATTTACCCAGTCAACAATGACACGAAATGAAAGGAAAGAACACGCTGCCTGTGGAGGCAATTGCTCATGCGCAGAAATACCTCGAAATCATACAAATCCAACGAATTGCAATCGAATCTCACAGTGATATGAATTGAGCCCATAACCGGGTTTGCACTCCTGTCCATACCACTCACTCCTAAAGGGTTTTATTGTCAGCTTATTGCGCTTATTGCTCCTTTTCGTGGAGACGGACTGCCTAGGAGACCTATTTGAAGCCTGCATCAGCGACATGACGAGCTCCAGCGGTAGAGACAAAGCAGCTTCGTAGATTATTAGCGCGTGGTAATGGTGATCAGGATCCGTCCATGCCCGGATGTTGTCCATCGTGCTCTATCTCTCGTCCACGAGGAGCGGACATTGCAGCAGCACAAGCTGCGGAATCTATAATTCCTCGAGACGATGAATTCGTCTGAACCGGCCTCGCGAATCTGAAACAGGGTGGCTTTGGAAATCGCGTCCCGGGGACCTTCTTAGTGGACACAGTGCTAACTCATGACTCTGTAAATTTCGAGGGTTGCTATTCCGTGTGATGTAATGATTGGTTGGACGGTGATGTCAGTTAGAGCAGAGTCGATTGTTAGTGAACTGATCTACCGTTCCTGGCTCCTCAGGCTCTTGCTCGACAACAAAATCCCTGGAAACATTGAACTCGTATTGATCGAGTCGGTCACTTGAACCAATTGCGAATAGCTTCTGTGACAAAGCGGTGCGGCCCCAGTGTGTCCTCGAAGCGTCTACACATGGAATAACGGGGCAAACGCAGATCCAAGCTCACATCCGGTGAGGCACGGACGACTCCGACGAGTGGGATTATCTCGCTGTGGAAGAGCGGTCACGGACGCGTCCGTGTAAGGTGATGTTTCGAGAAGCCGACCTGGAAGGCTAACGACGCTGCGGGGTGAGTTCTAAAAAAGTCGAAATGAGAATATAGTTCAGCGTCGATTGTGACATTAAATAGTCTTATCTGCTGGCGGGGCTAACTTTTGCAGTATAAGCAGCTCAACGATTCTCCGCTTGATTACTTTCCCCTTCTGGCCTCCGATCCTACCCAGCGTGAGCGCTAAAGCTTAATACCTGTCAATCCGCTGGCGTATTTTGTATAGCATTCGATGTTGATTGTCTGAACTCTAGCGTTCATTTCTAGTCTCCGATTAGGGGAGCATCATAATCTGTCACGCATGTAATCAAGAGCTTCATTCACTCAACAAGATGTCATTTTGGCAGTGTTGGGCATGGCCCCAATATGCAAATTTCCCGTTTCGGCCTGTAGACTGCTCAGGAGAGCAATATTTCAGGACTTGAATCCTTGAGCTCTAATCGGGTAAGGCGGACTCCTGACCTTTTTTCATTTCGACTCATCCTTCGAGAGCCAACTCGTCCACATGTCAAGCCAAAACATCTCTTATATAAAGCCAGAGCATAGGAAAGACAGCCTGTTGCTGAGGCGTTGGAGCTGGAAGATGTTATTTATTTGGAGTTGATCTGGTTTTGCATCGAACGAAATGTCGGACATGTCGTTTGGATCGGTTCGAGTAGGGGACGCGTTTGGTTCGGTTCGAAGGACAGGGACAGAGTACGAGATGATGGTCTCATTGTCAGCTGAAATATCCATGAAGCCTCGCGTGAAGAGAGATAGAGAATAGTCCGATAGTCAGTATCGCGCATGGCCGGGAGGTTGCAACTACAGTCAAGAGTTCGACTGAAACGACGAAGTTGTGGAGTGACTTTGAATGAGTAGCGCGTGTTCATGGACCAGGAAAATCAATTTCATAATGCAAAAATCATATATTGACTGGTACTGGTCAAATAAGACATATTTGGGAAGGGTGATGTTGGTCTGGAAGAAAAGAATGTGTAGGAAGTAGCGCCTGTGAGCCCGGACACATTCCTAACTCGCATTTCTTCCCTGTGTCCCCCTCAGTCTTTTACTATCCCATGAACCTTTTGGCAAACAACCCTCTCTGCACGGATTCTCTGTACGTATTCTATCAGGTAAGTCACGTTGCATTGAAAGTCCAGATTGACGGTCCGCAAAAAGGTCTGATCGTGGGATGTTGAGTTCGGTCGTCTACTTCCAAATCAATTCAACTGACTTGCCCAGGAGCAGTGAGCATCTTCTATTGGAATATATGGTTTTCTCTTTGTGCTCACCTACTTGGAAGTGAATGTACTTATGAATGTGAGCCTGGCTTTCATTGCTTAGTGGCAAGATTCTGCCTCGCCCAGTCTATCGCCACGGTTTTTCTCTTCCTTTCCAGCGCGTCCCGTCCAACTTTGTCGAATACAGTATGTGTCTTGTTCTACCAAGACCAGAGCTTCTCTTCCGATTGCATAGCTCATTGCTTGATCTTGATTTGCATGCTTTTATGTTCCACATTGCCTTTTTCAAAGCCTGCTTTCGATGACCAGTGAGCTCGCACTTCGAGAAAGCCGAGGTTGCCAAATGAGCGCAATTTGATCAAAAATGGAGGTTTTCACTAGAAAGAATTAGCCACGTGTCTTTGAACACACTCTTAAATTGGACGCACCAGCAACAATGGCCTGGCCACTGCGCTGGTCTGCCTTACGAGAAACATGGGAAAACACCGGTGACTCTGCGTTTGGCTTTTTCATCATTTCGCTAATGCTCTCATCGTTAGAGTCGCTAATGGCTTCCTTGCACACTGCACAAGTGGCACGTCACACTCTTTCCAAACCTATCATCCCAGCACCTCACAAACTAGCCTCTGCTTGGTAGCAAAGAGTTACGGCCCGAAACCGGCGATCCTAATCAATACTGCCTCGAACGCAGATGATGGAAACCACCAGGCCGCTTCGAAGTGGGCATGCGGCCCCTGGGTCTCTATGGCCAGGAGAATGGACAACGCTAGTGGTCACATAGGAGCCATGTGGCTAGAAGGATCGATAAAGACCCGGTGTGACCATCGAGAGGTATTGAGGCATTCTACCTTGGAATTTGGGCCACGTGTCTACGAATGACAACAAGGAAAGGATATTATGAATTGATATACGGAACAAGGAGAAAGTACTTTGGAACAAGACGTTCTTCAAAGCGGACTATTCTTCTCACAATATGATTGATCATGAAACCGATATGGCATTCTTGTAGATGCTGGCGATGTGCGGGGAAATGTGGCGGCATATGGCGCATTATGGTCCAGGAATTGTGGACAGGGTATCAAAGATATCTTTGGTTCAAAGGTTTGCCTGAGAACAACTAGTCTTCATGTCCAGCGACGACAACAGAGTAGTCTTGTGTCTAAGAGATCTCCGCACCAATCCAAGGCATGCAAGTAGAAACATCGCATTGTGCGTCTGGTGAAGATTCTGCTAGTGTAATCACGGCTGGGGAAAACGGTGATGTCTCTTGAACAATAACAACAAAGATGGCTAGAATATACCCCTTCCCAAAACTCCGAGTAGATTGGACACACAACGTTATGACTGGTCGTCAAGTCACACCAGAGTGGGCCTAGGGTTATTGCGCGTGACTAATAAATCAAAGCGTCTCAAATAGATTTAATTCTCATCCCTGCTGCTGACTTCTTCACGCTTTTAGACACTATCCCGCGATTCAGAAATTTTGTAGCCTGGACTTTCCGGGTTAAAAAAAAGGAAAGAAATGGATATATTCTGTACTTGCTACCATGACCATACCCATCATCTGGGCAGAAATCCGGACGCTATATTCTTGTCTGGCCCTGTGTTCCAGAAACTTGACTCCGTGCATCTCGCACAGCGAGAGGGAGGACTTTTACCGGGGTTCATGAGTTCAAGTGATGCAGTGCCGGGTTCCCCAATGATTTGGGACATTGATGACGATCCCCATCAATCACAAGAGGAGCTTACTACTTCCAAGGTTGTGGTTCCTAAGTGTACCAAACAGAACTGCCGGTATGTTCGATGTTGAATCACTATAATCCAAAGGAAACGAAATGGCTAAATGAATGAATTCGAAACTTAAAGCCGGCAGTTCACGTGCGACGTGAAAGATTGCTGTAGATCTTTCACGCGCCAGGAGCACCTCAAGCGCCATCTTCAATCCTTTCATTCGCCTAAAAAAGCCTTTACCTGCTGCGTACCTAAATGTGGACAAAGGATCACTCGTCAGGATAACCTCAGGGCTCACTATGCCAGAGTACACGGAAATAAGAACCGTGGCCACTATATTGCCACTATGGATCAGTCCAATGAGCATTACGATATGAATTTTCGTGGACCATGGGGATTGAATGGAGAGCCCAAGTACGATGCGAAGTCAGGGGAGCAATTGATATTGAAGAAACCTAGAAATAGAGGACAAAAGCAGAATACCTAGACAGTCAAAAAATTGATCTAGGATCACCAATCTGGACTTACCGAGTCTACTCGCTATCAAGGCTACAAAGTAAAATCAATATAACCGGGGCCCACAAATGAACACATACATCTATATCTGGCTTCCATGAGGCTATATTACGGAGCATTACCCCGAAGTCCAAATTATGATTACAGTACTCTCGCTTTGCATGACGATGCACTGGCGAAAGAGAGATAGGCAGTTATATGGGAATTTCTCTGGCGTCCAACTTCCGCCTGCCCTCAAGGAACGGCTGGAAGCTCTGGAGAAAAGAGCAGTACGCATGGACTCTAAGCTCCGTCCGGTGAAACTAATTGCCTTATTTGTGCCACTGTGAATCGTGCATCCATATATTTACTTGCATCTGAGACTAACTACCCTTATTACAGCATAGGCGATGTTTTCAAGACGTGGATGGCAGTGAGTTTATTCAAAGATTGCAATGTCCTTCTTCAAGACTGCAATCTGGCAGCGAGGAAAGCGTACGAGGAGCGGAATTTAAGCCCAGATAGGATTCCTTCAAGTAAGAAAGTAAAGATGATATGGAGAATCATCATCGGCTTTCTTATTTCTTTGTGTCCACTGGGCTATTTCTATTCACCAAACGTGAAAAGCGTGAGATTGGTCAACAATATCGTCAACGAACTTCAATCCATGGTTGTTAGTGTAGAGACCTCGGGGGGCGGTTTTGATGTTGAGTGAGCTCGGTGCCAAGTCAAGATGACTTTTAGGGTGAGAGAAAAGAGGCCTGGACAATGTAAGACTTTTAGATTTATGTCACCAAATACATCGAAAATATATACATATTCGCATGAGTTAAAAGATCTAGCTCCATCGCAGTAATTACCCTTATTGCCTGTTAGCTCTAGTATGTCTTTGTGAGCCCCTGGGATTTATACCGCGCTAACAATGTTGCTACTGCCAAGTTCTTGATCGACCTCTAGCTTGGTCTGTTTGTTGGATGGGAATATATGGTTTCGGCGGAATTGCCTGGTCACGGGCTTGATCGCGTATATTATGTATATATATATATATGTATATTGATTGGTGACCTCACGCAGTCAAGGGGAGTAAGAGGAGTTTAGTTTGGCCGCAACGGATCACCTGTCGCTGCGGACGTAGACCGTAGCGATAGATAGGCCAAAATGACCCGGGCCAAACTAGGATGCTGGAGGAGACGGTGGCTGAGCTTGTACAGAACTGACGCATTCGTCGTAAAATTGAACCTGAATGCCTCCGAGGTCTATCTCCTTAGCATCTGAATCTGGTCGTTGAGTATCCACTATCGTGCGTATGCTGAGCCGCACCCTTCCGAAAGCTGTGACCTGAAAAGCCGTGTGTCGGTATCCCAAGTGCTCTTAGCTTAGTGAATAAGGTCGAGAGGAAGTTGTTGCGGCTAAATGGTCTTCTGCCGAAGGAGAACAATGGGGCGTCGGGCCCTTTGGGGTCGAGAAGTAGCTGTTTCCGAAGGGCGTCAACTGGGCATGCGCCATCTCCCGTCTTTGCAAGGATGATTTGCACCCCTTCGTGACAGCGGTACGTTTTACTGCGCTTGAGTGTGAGTTGCGCGTGGTCTAACAAGGGCGAGAATCCGACGTCTGAGCGCGTTAACTTTGTGGCGAAAAAGATAGAACGTGTGCTGAGGTCTTCAGTCTTATAGGTGAGTTCGCCAAGCGGAGGAACCCAGAAAATGATACCCGACACGCGGTTGCGAAGTTCAGGTCGTCTAAGAGGTTCACATTCATCTCCGAGGGACGTAATGGGAGTGCGGCGAGGCTCGCGCGTAGTTTGGTAATAGTGTCACGCGAAATCGGTTTTCTTGGCCGTACTTTTGTCATGAGATTGAGTCTTCTCGCGCCGTCTATAAGACATCAGAAATGCTTATTATCAAAGAGTTTATCGTCAACGAAGTTGTCGATACGGTAGGCTCGGAGAGCGGCTAGGTCGTCGAGTGCGGTGTCACGCTTGACGGCCTTTTCGCTAGCGTTACCAAGAAGTCGTGCGCTTAGCCATAAGGTCAATGAATGTCTTGAAATTGGTCATGCGGATAAGCACTGTAGCGCGCAGTGTTTTTCGTAATTACGCGGAACGGAGAGGTTAACGGAACGTCTGTTAGCGCTGAGTCCGTTCCAGAGCTGTTTCAAGTGGCCTGCATTGAGCTGAGGAGCTCGCGAGGAGAACCACGCGGGCGGTTTAACACCGACAGGTCCTGCCAGTGGGGACAAATGTTAGCAACATCTTCAAAATTATTACGTGAGAGCGCGTCTGCTGATGAAGGGGAGCCAGCGTGGCACGATGTGGATGTCTCTCGCCGCCGCTAGGATAAGTAGGTTCTTCAGAGGTGCGTTAGGGGGACCTTAAAAGAAGCCTTTCTTGAGTCCCGAGTGCGCTTTGGAGCTATCCGTGTGAATAACGAGAGTATGATGGAGCCAATGGTGGCTGAAGAGTAGGAAGCCTTGGAAGATGGCGTCTAGTTCTTGAGTATTGATGTGCGCATGTGCGTTTTGAGCAAGGGCCAGTGTGGCAGCATTGCTTTGATGAAGCTGGTGACAATGGGCCACCCAGCAGTCTAATGTAGACTTGGATGAGAAGAAGAGCCCCTGGCCTATACTAGAAGCATCTGTGTAGAGATGCGTGATAGTGCGGCGGCAGAGGTCAATCAGGAGTACGCCGTTGAAGAGAGACAAGGAGTCCCTCCACCATTCCAAATTGTCACGTACCTCGTAGGGGATACGGCGGCGCGCGCTACTCCGATGTGGGAAAGCGGCTTAGAAGGAGTATAGAGACTGTAGCCTTGTTCTCCCTAGCCGGACAACTCTTGAACAGAAGGATAATAAGCCTGCGAAGCGCTCTGTTTGCTTGAGTGAGAGACTCCCTGCCGTCAGACAAGCTGCGGCGTCCAATGTGGCGCGGCACAACTTTTCTGGTGGCAGACGAGCTTCCATTGCAATAGAGTCGATCTGGATACCTAGGACTGTAACGCAGGTCCCTTGCTGGTCCTTTTTGGTATTGCGGGGGATACGTAGGTAGTCGGTGACCCTGTTGTAAACCTCGTCGAAGGGACCCGTAGGCTCGGACACCAAGGGGGACTGGGCAATGACGATGAAGTCGTCTAGGTAATGATTGATATGGAATGCAGGTAGGTGGCATTGGAGTATCCAATGGAATGCCTCGGCGATGAGATTGGTCAGGAATGGGGCCGTTACGAGGCCAAAGGGGAGACAGCATTCGACGTAAGTCGAGCCATTCCACTGAAAGGCAAAGAGATGCTGGTTATCTTCGGCAACGGGGACTATGCGGAAGGCGTCCTTGATATCCCTCTTGATGATTGTGCAACCTCGGCCAGCTTGTATGACCTGCTCGTAGATATGATCGATTGTCAGGTATTCGATCGCTGACCAGGAGTCCGGTATGCCCTGGTAACCTGGTTAAGGCCTTGTCCAGGCGGCCAAGATAGGTCATGGATGCGGCGCCATCCCCCATCGTGCTTGGGAACCAACCCAAGGGGTGAAACAAAGCAGGGCCTAGAGGCTAGTCTAACACGGCCGAGGCTGAGGTCTTCTGCTAGTTGGGCCGTGACTATGCCGGATTCGTGGATGTGATGGTTAGAGGAATAGCGAAACTACTTGCCCCTATGGCCAACCTGGGCACGTAGGTCAGAATACCAGCGATAGCCAACATCGCCTGGATAGTAGCGCAGAAGATTGCTCCAGCCTTTCGCATCGAGTGGTGACGGAGAGGATTGTAATCTTGGGAGCTCTGGGTTGAGTACGGGGTATTGAATAGCAGTGTTTGGTCTAGGTGGTTGCCCCTGCGGTGTGAGGCTTAGGGATAAGGGGTCAAGAACAACGTTGCCGGTGTCACTGGTGCAGTTCTCAAGGCTATCGCTTGCTACTTCTTCTTGCGGCAGGAGGAGGCACCATGCTCGCTTAGGCCGCATGCCATGCACTCATGACGTCTCTTGCAGCCTTCCCAGGAGCACCCTGTCGTATTGAACTTATCGCAAACCTCTGTCTCATTATTCAAAGATCTGGTATTCCTGGCTTGACGAGACCGGACTGGATGATTTGTTGGTGACTTCGCAGGTAGGGTGAGATTGTGGTGGAGGTATTTCTCGCGAAATGGGCCTGTGAGTAGGTAGTTGTCCATCGATAGCTCTCTTCATCTAGTATGTGTTGGTGGAAATTAAGGGCAAGTGGGAGAACTGCTTCCGACCACTGATAAGTCTGAGCGAAGTCCAGGATCTGCCTCATAAACATGAGGAGGCTGGGAACTGCCTGAGGATGTTTCTCGCCAAAGAGATATCCTACAACGGCCAGATAGGCAAGGAAACAAGTTGTCTATATCTGAGGATTAGGGCCCCAGTCCTTAAGCGACGCTGCTGCCTTCTTGAAGCCCACTGTACCTCCCGATTCGGTCATTTTGAAGACTCGATCCTCCTGATCTAGCTCGGTGACTGACTTCTCTTTGAAGCGTATAAGTTCAGTCGCCTTCAACTTCCTCTCAAAGACGCGAATAAGAAGGGCGGCGGAGACACCCGGAAATATATCGGTGAGTAATTTGACCTCAGGGTGAGGCTCACGGTTTGCCTCGAGATTATCGTCATCTTGCAGGTCCACATGAGGTCTTCTGCGGCGTAGATCGTTCTCTGCTACATCCAATTCAAGGCGTCTAGCCCTGTCTCTCTGTATCTGCCCTAACCAACTGGCACGATCTGCCGCATCCATGGATTCCCAAATGTGGGCCGGCGGCCAAGCGGAGTCGAGCGGGGCAGAAGTGACGCTGTTAGACCGGCTGTATGTCATGGTGGAGAGAGATATAGTGAAGCCTTATTGATGCTGTTACCGTTGTGTCTCTCGTATGACCTGTGGTGACTCGTGATCTTCTTTTGTGCTAGATTGACCTACACGTCCCTGGGCGTGCTGTCAACGAGTGTTCCACTCTTCGATATGTATCTAGTTACACTGCTCGTTTGTTGTGACCTAAAAGGGCTAATATTAGGTGGAGTAAAAGAAGCTTTATGATGATGAGTCTATCATCATTCTACTCACTGCAGGCTTGGAGTGGAATGTGCAAAACAACGCGAACAATGCGACTTATGTTGCTGAAAAGTGAAACTAAAAACTAAAGATTGACTAGAAAAATGACCACGGAAGCATATCAAGAGAGACTGTAAACGTATTAGGCCAAGCGCTCGCCTCTCATTGCGAGACAGGCTGAGCGCCAGGACTGAGTTTAAACCACTCTTCAGGCAATCGCATTTCCTGGTATCCCATATCAGAATAGTCGAAACGACCCATTCTGTCCCGACTAAGCACTCGATGCCAGTCTTTGGGGTCAGGTACAACTTTCGGGTCCCATTCATTAAGGACCTTGCCATGCGTCCAGTCTCGGGGTGCGGTAGTGTCTTGATTTCTCTTGAGGGCTTCATCAAAGGCCTCCACAACCAATTCGAGGCCTGGTGACTTTACCATACAATAACGCTCACTTTGCTTCACATTGCACTCTGTGGCCAAGTAGTAGGCAGCGTAGTTTGAATCATAGGGCCTCTCGGCATCCATGTCTGGTGATGCTTCCTGCCCCCCAAATATGTGCAGGTCCGCGTCGTTGATTGCCTGCTGGAGGCCCTGCGGAAATCCCACGTCTGAAATTTCCCCCAGTTGATATTTCTGAACAGCTGAGACGGAATTTCCAATGCGGCCGGTGTCTCCTGCAGCGCCGTTTAGACCTTGTTTGAAGCCAGACGGCTGTTCTGGTTCTCCAGAGGGAACTGACAAGCCATAAGTACCCAGAAACGCAATTTCAATGTGTGGCATTGTGACTTGGATTGCGGCGAGTTTTCGTCTCATATCATTATCCATGTTCTCGACTTTGGGGACGGTCCCAGTGCCGACAATATAAACAACTTTGATGATGTTCGGGTTGTCTTCGTTCGATTTCGAGAGTACACGTCTAGAACAGAGGACAATGCCTGCGCGTGCCGCAAATTGTTGTGTGATGAGCTCGACTTCTCCAGCTGAAGCGAGAGAGTGAGCATGGAGGACCGGTATATCGACAGCGACCATGGTAAATGGGAGTTCTTTGTTAGAAGGAAGGAAATAATAAGACCTGGCTGAATATTGCGTGCTATGGATGGCATGGCCTCTTTTATAGGGCAAGTCCCTGCATTTCTAAATTTAGCCTGCGTCGTAATATAGTGGGAATTCGTAGTATCCCGCCGTGACTCATTACTTTTGGATTCGATCACCCATCTGGGATCATACATTGACGCTACACTTGAGGCGATTGCGACCTGGGAGCACTAAAGCGGAACCTCTGATTGGAGCGATACTGCAGGGCTCCCTAGATTGTCTAGTGGACTTAACCTAGTTAGCTTCTACTCAGGGGCTGAGCACTCACTGAAAAGGCACCGAGACCGATCAGCTTTTCGCCCAATAGCGTCTGGGAGGATCCACTCCCGCTAATAGTGCCGCTTTAGAAATACCAATTATAGCAAAACCTGCCTCTTGTTAGGCTGGTTACAATACCTTTACGAGGCTATCTTAGAGAGCATAATTTAGCTCTCTCAGAAGATGGGAATAGAAGCAATATTCTTTCGGCAAGGATCAGCTCTCTAGAGACCTAGACTTCGCAAGGTCAATATCGTAAGGTTGACTAGGACCCTGTTTAGGGAAAGGGGGCGCAGAGGCGTATAACATAGTACATCCTTCTACATGCTGAGCCATTAAGTAATGTAATTTTATGCCCCACAAGAAAAGCCAATCCCAATATGGCCTACGTAGACAGCACTGAGTAGCCAATTGACATGACTCAAAATCATTCAAATTGATGTAGGCTGAATGCGGCACAGAATAAGTGACAAATTACAGGCGTCGGGCGAAAGACGGTGAACCGGCATGACCTAATCGGTAGGTGAGGTACATATCACGCTAGTCAAGCCACGTAGAATAACAGACAAGGCTGAACTTTGCATAGCCGCCCGGTATAGTAAAATTATTGGGTAGATTATATTACTGTCTCACATAGTGGTGATCAGCACTGCTTTTCATTGTCAAGCTTGAAGGATCCTAGACGTGATTTAATAATGGTGATTGGGCAAGGCGATTTTCAAAATGATGGTATCGGTGCTGGGCGTAGGAGTTAAATCGTTCTGGTAGACCGTAGAAGCTACAATGGTCACTGTATCAAAAAATAACAAGATGAAATATCTGAACCAGGTTTCTGACCGACTTGTCCTCGCATCGGTCTCAGGTAGTCACCGGTTTGCACGCATCATATCCGGGACCGCCAACGACGAGCGCACACCAGCACGATCAGACAGGCTTTTAGTGTACTTCTAGCCACGAGACGTGCACTCCGGTCAAGTGGTAAGCCAGGTGGGCATTATGGTACCATGGAAACGACAGAGGAAATTGATATATCCTTTATCAGTGGTCATGTATGCTGACATCCAGCCCACTTGTTTGGGGTCGAAGCTTTGTACCCACCCATTGATGCTTCGGTGGCCCTACTGGTTGATAGACCGTCCGATTCTAGCCGATAGGCCCGATAGGGCGAACCGTCGCATCTGGCCCAGAGGGGCCTTGTTTGATTCTTCTTGTACATGTACTGTCATTATCAAGCCGCGTAGGTGTATACAGAGTAGATTTGACATATAAAATGGGGCTCATAGGTGACTCGATTCAGTGAAATGTGCATCAATCAAGATCGCCATATGCTACATGGCTTGGCATTAACTTTGGGTGTTAGTTTCATACATCGGAGAGTGCTATTGGGTTCTTGCCTGAATTTAGTCACTCTAACAGCGACAAAAATCTAGTTGAATGAAGCTCGCCAGGATTTCACATTACTACAGTCTTGCAAGGCAAGACTCGTATAAACGTAGCATTGCAATCTTTGGATAGTGTTGGTATCACCAGCTAGGTACCGTGTACACAGTTA
The DNA here is from genome assembly GCA_028828275.1 of Penicillium frequentans. NCBI lineage: Eukaryota > Fungi > Ascomycota > Eurotiomycetes > Eurotiales > Aspergillaceae > Penicillium > Penicillium frequentans. Next base: position 583,518 of record JAQIZY010000003.1, on the reverse strand, counting down.
AGTGAACAGTGTTTATGCTCCTAAGCACAAGTTGAACGTTTTATGTATGATAGTTGTTTTTAAGTCGAGTTCAGAATACACCTGAGTCTCATACGCCGGAGCCGTGGCTTAGCGCATGGTTGCATACGCAGAAATGCGATCTATCAGATGCTAGCTCGTTCTGATAGAGGAATATGTCCCGACAGAATCAATTGTGAACACCGATTCACATATCAAGATAGAATTCATTAGAGAACACGCGTTCGCAAATTTGCGTAATTGGATGTCGACGGAATATATGATGAGGAGGGAGAGCAAGTCTCTATCCTATTTTGCTGTCCACCACTAGTCCAAGGCAATACCGTGAGCCTTATATATAATGCATGCTTAATAATAATGTTGGTACAATAGGTCTTAGGCTTGAAAATCTTCATGTTACTTATCAAGGGCTCTCTGACTTGGTCCAGTGTTTGGTTTGTGGCTGAGGTTTAAAAGTGTAATTGATGAATGGCAGGGTACTAGACCCTGGACTAATATGCTAAGAATGCCTGTTGTAATATAAGGCTGGTGTAGATCAGGAACTAAGCCAAACCATCGGAATTAGTTCCGAAGTATCTATGCGAAGAAACAAGTTGATTTCCAATCAACTTAATATTCTCGTTATATATATAAGCCTCAAAGTCCCCTCTGAAATAAAACAATCAATCTTCCTTTAAATTACAACAATGCCAACGAGATCCATGCTCTTTAAAGGACGGAAAGAGAAAGGGCAGGGACTCTGTTCGTCGACCTTTTGTTTCTGGCGCTTAACAAGATTTCTACAGACTAATCCTTGGGGCCCGGGGGTCCATTAGCACTCTTGCTGTACGGCCCACGCTCTTTTCCGACAAGCCCTTCATCCTCGATGAACTTCCTGGCCACTAGTGGGAGGCGCCGTATCAGTCTCTTGCACTGCGAGTCATTTTCCTCGGACAGGTTATACATATAGTCGCCTTTAGCCTTACATGTCTGGGCGAGAGCATAGGCTAGGCGCTTCTCTTCCGCCGGGAAGATGTCCATGGCGCTGCGCCAGATGCTCGCCGGGCGCGGCATGAGATAATCCAATGCATCCTTGAAGCTTCCATCACTGCTGTACGGCGGTTGATCGATGACTAGGGCGACGGTGGAACTGTCAAAACCCGGCTCTGGGAAGTGGAATCTTGCGACGGGCGCGTCGAAAATGCGCCGCTGCATGAAGTCACCGCCGTACACTACAGTGAGTTCGATTTTGTCCACCCCGTCTCTCGTGCAGAGCTGAACGCTGATCGAGGAGGGTAAGATGATGTCCGTTCGGCGAGTGGGTGTGAAGTCGAGCGTACAGTCTATCGAGCTAACGGAAGGCGTAGACCACTCAAGCAGCGCATCCCATGACCACCGCAGCAACGGGGCCTCGGCTCTGAGACTGATCTGCTTCTGGAAGATTTTTGTGAGCCGACAGGTGAAGCTGTCAGCGTATCTCAGACTCGGCAACTGGAGTAGCTTGCGGTTCGCGAAGAGTGCCTCCTTGCAGCCGGGTTGCTAGAGCTGGCTAGCCATCTTGAAGCCGAAGCGCCCAACGATCTGCGACACATCCTCGGCCGCCTTCTGCAGCTCGGCGAGCAGGACTTTGGGCTCTGGCGAGAGTGGCATTCCGACAGAATGGTGTTGAGTTATGTTGCTCGCCGCCCAGTCCGGGGGACCCGTGTTGGCGGCGTGCTCATCATCAAGCGGTAAAGTGTTCATGTCTGTTGTGGTGCTTGGAGTGAGAACACCGCTATTGGTGGTGCTAGGGGTGGCTAGATTCCCATAGCCGGCACTGCCTTCTGCATCGTACTCGTCGAGTGTGTTGTCCAAACGACCAGATAAATACCAGAAAGTAGAAATCGGTATCGAGAAAGGCTCAGTCTTAGCGGAGAAAGGTTCCAGGGCGCCAAAATTGAACCTATTGACAGCCTTAAGATCGAAACCTGGAATAGAATGGCTGTAAGGTAACCTTGCTGCCGCCGCTGATGCTGATCCTGAATCGGTTTCGCAGTATGGGTGGCGATAAGATGTCATATTCAGCATGTACAGCAAATGGTGAATGATTTAAAACAGGCTTCGTCACAAATGAGGGGGAGATAGACAGATGAGGGGACTAGACCAAAAAGCTGGGATAGCACTTTAATAGCGAGAGAGATAAAATGATACCTATGTAAAGTGTCTGTTCGTGTCTGTGAGTTCGAACTGATGTCCTGGTGAAGAGATAGCTTCAGGCTACGGAACGATCAAGCTGGCTCAACAAGAAATGTTGTGGTTGGATCTAGATCCATCAACCAGCCTATAAGTATTATTCGCCAGCAGCATCATATGGCTATGTAGGGACTGATGACTCAAAAGACGCGGGCTACTCACCACAAGGCGTTTTTTCCAGCATCAAGGCTGACTTGAAGAAATATTAAAGACGATCGCCCGATCACTTCCAAAGTCTTAGCCTCTCCGTGCAATCTCCCAAGTCGGGGAACATAATATCGTTCCGCCATACCGCCACTTGTCTGTCCAATAAACTTTGTAATCGTGAGAAAGAAAGACATATCGAGACTCGTCATCCAGCCCCATGCAGTGGGTTGATACCAGGTAATGACAAGGCGTCTTTGTGATGTCAGAATTCTTAAGCAATCAAATAGGAAGTCCGTTCCAAATTAGCAAGAGCTACAATCTCTAAAGAAGATATTTGTTTTGCTCTCGGTGATCAGCGCGATGGAAAGTCATCTTCATAGCCTGGCTGGCCTAGTGGATACAGTAGATCTTCGCGTTGGCCTTTTGGAGGCTAGCAGTGGCATTGGAACAGATGGACGGATATACTCGGAGAGTGACGAGCGTATTTGCTATTTCTGCCCAGTACGTTCTGCTCCGCCACTCGAGGCATAGAGCTTGCCAAATAAATCTTCCAGAGACGCTAATAGTAACAGTATCATCCTAGGAATTGACTTGGTTTTCTTTTCCGATCAGACAACCAGGGAGATTTCGATGAAACAAGAAGGCGCAGTGATTCTTTGACCCCCATGTAGCATGTGGCTTATATTCCCCATTCACAATCAGTCTAGGGCATAGCACTTTCTGATACCCGAGGGTAATTTAATTGGCCTTAGAAACGATAGAAAGTCAGCCACAGTGTCTTGACCTTGGCTAAGCCCCGTTGTACAGCCTTGTTTGAGCGCGCCTCTGTCTCACCTATATTCCGCTTTCGAAAATACAAATGCGCCTCGTATGAGATGTAATTATTCCTGTCTAGATCGAAATCTGTATAAATGGCTCTTCAAAGGTAATCTGCGTACTAACTTTCATATATTGAATTTTCTCACACCTTCATCGGAGATTCCCCACAAAAAGAATTCATATTAAAATGTCGCAAGTTGAGAACTTGAATGCCGAACGGGAAGCCACGAAGTTCACTTTCGCATCGCAATTGAGAGCCACCGTCCTCAACTCATGGTTGAATGTCCTCATGTTGGCAATTCCGGCTGGAATCGCGCTTCATCAAGTGAATGCAAATCCCATTGTTGTCTTTGTGGTGAACTTTATAGCTATCATCCCGCTGGCTGCTATGATTAGCCACGCAACTGAAGAGATTGCAATGCGGTGTGGCCAAAGCTTTAGTGCTCTTTTGAACGCGACCTTCGGTAACGCCGTGGAGCTGATCGTTGCTATTATTGCCCTGATTAAGGGAGAGATCCGAATCGTCCAAGCCTCCCTCATTGGCAGCATGTTATCTAATCTACTCCTTGTCCTGGGCATGTGTTTTATCTTTGGTGGTATAAATCGGCTTGAGCAAAGTTTCAATATTACTAATGCAAAGACCGATGCCGGTGTTTTGGCATTTCTGACTGCCAGTCTCACCATCCTTGCGGCCTTTGGGTCTCTCTCTAACGGTAAGCAGGGCCTCAGATACATGGCTTGGTTGGCAGCTGATATAAATGATTGCGATGGGAAGGAAGCGAAGTCGATATCTTAGCCTTTTCTCGGGGCACGAGCGTCCTTCTCCTCCTTATCTACGGTTGTCGCCTATTTTTTCAGCTGAAATCTCATGCCGAAATGTGCAATCGTCCTGGTGACAAGACCGGTGAAGGTGATACGCACTGTGGCATTCGTTCCACCAGCCTGTCTGCTACCACGACCAGTGGACACCATGCTCAGTTTCCACCGCAAGAACCAGATGATGGGCTGGAGCAGCCGCAGCTACTGCTTTGGGTCGCCGTACTTACCCTTATGATCTCAACCGCCCTTGTTGGCATATGCGCTGAGTTTATGGTGAGTCGAGCGCCCTCGGCCCTATGAGCCACATGTGTAATTCGATTGTCATTAACCCCTTGCGTTCATCATCATAGGTTGACTCGATCAATGCTTTGACCGCAACCGGAGCGATCAACAAAACATTTGTGGGTCTTATACTGCTCCCTGTTGTCGGCAATGCAGTAGAGCATGCTACTGCTGTCACGGCCGCATGGAAGGACAAGATGGATCTTGCAATCGGTGTCGCCATCGGGTCATGTACGCAGATCGCCTTGTTTGTGCTACCGCTGATTGTCATTCTTGGATGGGTATTATCTCGGGTACCCAGTTTAGAAATGCGTGTCCAAACCATGGTAATTTGCACCACATCTGCGAGGTTCGCGAAAAGAATGACCTACTAAACTGATTGTCAGTCTCTTGAAATAGATATGTTTCAGGCCTCTTGCCTATTCTTGTCCGTTCTTCTGGTATGTTTCCCCCTGCTTCGACCGCCACAATCATATGAGCTCAACTGTCTGTATAGGTCAACTATCTGATTTTGGACGGGAAGTCGAACTGGCTGGAAGGTGCCCTGCTTGTGGCATTATATTTAATCATTTCTCTTGGAGCTTGGTTTTGGCTTTGAAGATATTGAGGCTGTCAGGCTACAACCGCACAGAAATATGTTGAGTAGATGACTGCGCACAGCAGCTGGATTTGGTGAGCAGTCGATACGAGAATTTCTAGGAGCAGGGTGTCCCTCATGTTGACAGTAATTTATATTTGGTGGGATAGCTTGCCATGATCGGAATCGGAGCCAAGGTTTATAGATATGTTATTTCAGTTCTTCGATTCGATCAAGCAGCCACTACGTGCTTCCACTGTCATGAATGTGTCTGCAGACTGTTGCTCTTCGAGGTCACTAAGACACTTCTTGCTACTTCTGTATATACACCGCTACATAAATATATCTTTAGCGCGGTACTAGGAACATTTGCATATTTAAAGGCCATCGAGAACACGAATCTTCACGAGCCAGTGGCGTAAACATCTAAGACCTGGGCTGTTGCAATGGTAGACTTGGGCAGTATTGAAGTGAAAATGAGGCAATCAATGGACTTTGAAAGAGACTGCATATTTCTCGTGCAGATTCATATTTGACAATATGTAAATATTTATAAAATCCTGCACAGCTATGACGACAGAATATATATTTGGCTTCTACGAAAAGGTACACGAGCGACGCGCAGGAAGGCCACCTTTCGTACGGGAAAGCATTGAATACACAAAACATTAAGCCATCATGACGACCACGTGTATATTAAGACCTTCCTAATAGTTTTGGTTCATAGCCTTCAGGCAAGCTGGCGGTTTCGAGTGCAATAGGACCTCCTCTCCTAAGGAGTACAAGCCGCGCGGAATCTGGCACAACTTGCCCCGGTCGACAAATGAATACGTGCAGTATACGGTGAGACTCGCATGGCATATCCGAGGCGACTTGTACGGATTTCACTATAGACTCTCCATTAATTACACTCACACAAGTGGAAGGAAACTCGCAGGAAGCTTAGGGTCATTCAAGGGGATCATCTCAGCGTCGAATCTGACACGTGCAATCGCACCCATGAACACTCTTAGAAATATTCTCCAAGCAACTTTTGCCCTGCGCATATCTTGAGCGGTGGGTGAAAGAGCACGGAATAGTCCGAAAAATGCACTGGGGGGCCCAGGGAAGGCACAAGCGTCGACTGTGCCATCCCAGTCACCAACGATTCCTGTGCGTGGAGTTTTGGAAGGAAGGTAATCAATTTGATATTGTACGTCTCAGCTGCATACAACAATGTTGCACATGGATGGCTTCTTCAAAACATCAGGAAGCTTCAAATTGGTCATTTCGGACCATCGAGCCGTGAGTTCCTCCGAGGACGGGCAACAGGATCAAGCTTCCAAAGGATTTTCACCGATGCCTTTCCAACGCCTTTGCAAGCTCGTTGCCTGAAGCGCGTAAGTGTGCGGGGATCTCAAATTGACATCGAAGGCTCGTCTGGTGGAAGCTAGGGGAATTTGGGGGCTCGGGAAACTCAAAGCCCTCAGAGATGGGCGTAAATAGCACGGAGAATTTGTTGGCCGGAGAGACTCTTAGATTCTGCACGACCACAATGCCCACGTCGTCGGTCCACTCGTATCTTTGTGTGATAGCCCCGCGTTCTTGCAGGAGATGGCAGCCCCTTACCAATGATCTTTTGAAGAGTAAACGAGAAGGGGGAAGGTAGGTGAGCCTTGCAGGATCTGCGATTGGGCTTGTGAGGCGTATGCGACGGCAGCCGGCAGGAAATGATAGTGCTCTGACAGCAGAACTCCCAAATTATCGATTCATGGGTGCCATATCCGTCGCTTGTGAGGGGGCATCACTTCTTACCGGCATGAGCTCCAATGCGTGGGTTGAATGAAAATCTGATACAACGAAAGGTGACTGTGCTCTCAACTTAGCTACACCTTGACTAAGCAAATATCAGTGTGTTTTTAAATGACTATTCTATGAGTTATGATGAGTGACAGCACGTCAGATTATCGCAAGTTGAAGGGCTTGGCCATCGGTTGAGATACATTCAAAAGCAGCGGCTAACTTTTTAGCCTCGCTGCAGTGAGCCTTACCTGCATCATCGGACCCCAACATGATATTGTGAAGGATGTCAAGGAGCATGTCTGGCATCCCCCGCGGAAGGAAACAAGGACAATGCATGTTGATGAAGTTTCTTCAAATTTTGGGTCATTACTCAAATATTGAAATGTCAGAAAGGTTTCCAGCCCTCCGTAATACAAAGATCTTTAATACTTGATTTGTATTTATTAGATATCGAGAATGTAAAAGACGTGCAGCTCAGTGCATGATTTCAGAGAAATATATCGTGGCATGAGTGACTGAATTATCCGGCCCAAAGCACTATCGAGCTGGATTTGAATATATCAGTGTACTGTGTCTCTCGAATCCTCCAACTTATACAATTGATCATGGTTGTCGATTCGACAGATTCCGTGCAGGGTTGTTTGCTGTGGAAGGACAAAGTTGATCGTGGCAAACTCTTTACCAGCAATTTAGTTCCCCACCAGCAACATGGATGGCACACAATAGATATCAAGCTCTACAGGCCGCTTTTGTGTAATGAATATCGCATGTGGCAAATGCAAGAACGACCCACTGATCTTCATTATCAGCTACTCTAGTTGACAGTGCTATTAGAGATGCAAGGTAATGACATACACAACTCTTCGCGACACGACTGGTACAACATCGGTTCAATATCAGGTCACCATTCACTGCAGAGTATGAAGCGAAAAAGACCGTAAGAATCAAAATACAAGCCCGAAAGACCGTCACTACCGTATGTAGAGACTTATTCATCTTTAGGGTATGTTACTTTGCAGCTAATTCTTAATAGTTCTTGTAGGATTAATAAAAGGCTTGAGAAACACTCCGCGCACATCTGCGAGAGATTGTGCTTTCAAATAAAGTCGTCAGGTAGAACGGGAATGAATCTTCAATCTCGTTAACCCGCATCATTGTCGAGTCAGAAGCACGTTGATTGAGGGACGTATCTGGCACTGAGCTTGGCCAGACAATAGTAGCAGCACGGATGATTTCAGACACGACTGCACTTTTCGCATCTAGCCAACTAGCATGGCCGATGTCACGCTCTTTAAGGCGAAGTAAGCGATGGTTCAGGAACACCTTCCAATCGTCCACGGTAGTATCTGAAGAAGGCAACGGAAACATTGTGACTAGGTATGCTCTTCGCTGCGCGACGTATCTCTCGTACCGGCGTTCGGCTCTCTATTCGAACATCAGTGATTCAATGGTCCAAGTCCTACCAAAAAGAATTAGGAGAATCACCAAACTTACACCCCTGGAGCTTGATAGCCCATGGCTTGAGCGATGGAGTAAAAGAGAATCCTGGAAATCCTAGCAAAGCTTCAGTAACGCAGCGTTTACCAGTGTGTAAAAGTCAGCATTATTCCAGTCAACGTCATCTCCAACTGGTCGCTTCCAAAATCTCTTGGCCCAATTCATGATATCGCTCAGATCTCTCAAGTCACCAATCATGCCCTTATAGACTGGCCTGCATATTCTATTATTAGCCTCACATTGGTCACACTTCCTTGCCGCTCTACCGATCCGGATACAAGTGAATGACAAAGGTTCATCTGAGGCTAGCAAGCACGGCGCTGCATGCTCGTATTCCATCAATTGGGATTGGAAACATTCCATACACCACTGTCGGGCAGCGATACGATCACGGCATCGAATGATCATACTTCAGTATAGCAAATATGCGGTGAGTATCTAAGGTAGCATGGAAAATGGCTCTGTTTATACTAGGCAGTGAGCCCTTGAGTCTCATAGGGACACCGGGAGCGACCGATTGAAGCCTCTTTGCTTTTACCGTCGTTCCATTTGCGTCGATTCACTTAAGTAGTTCTACTTGGGTGGCCCTGCTTCTGGCCCCTTGGTGAACCATGTATGACTATATTCATGCTGTGCATCAGGAAGTTGACGAACAATTTTGTAAGTACCGATATTTGGTGGCGCGATAAAACCTGAAATATCCTCACAAGTGCTCGGAAGACATAAGTCAGGTCCTTTTGGTACCTACCGTGCATTGCTTCGCAAGCGCATACCGTTCTCGTCACCCGTAGTGAGGTTTATATATATATATAGCTCTCTCAATAGAAGACAGAAATATGACCAATACGTTGCATCGAATGATTCGACAGAAGATTCGAATTTTATGGCCTGTATACACACCCAATTTATCAACGTCTGGCGACCAAGCTGAAATAGCCACTGTCGCTGACCTCCTATACATCTCATAGTAAACAACTCTGTAAACCCCCCTCACGGCATACACAAGACCATGCCATGCGTGTGCTTTTTCAGTGCCCAGTGGCGCAGTTGATCCTCATTTTTTGCTGGTAGGCTGGCTGGGAGGCGCCTCTAAAGTATGCAAAATAATATTTTCGGCAGCTGAGGCGCGTCTAACAGATGTAGCACGAGGTTATTGATGGGTCAGAGCACGAATGGGGTTTATTTGTGTTCGTCCACAAGGATAAGTTACCTCTAGTCTGCCCGTCGCGATAGTGAACGATATCAAGGCCTGTACCGCTTCTAAGTTTACTGATTCGGGAACACAAAACGTTGTCAGACCTGTATGCTGCTGCTCCAGTGTTTCCACGGGTTTCTCTCCTTTTTGAATGGCCATTTCATGTATACTACAGCGTAATTGAATAAAGAAGCGTGACAAAACGGAGGACCCAGTCCGGAAACATGAAATCAGGCAGATCTCATAGGGGAGACAAAAGAATTAGATTATAGATAAGCAATAAAATAGCATGTTACACTTATTCAAGGCCAGCCATTGATCTGGTTTGCCACTTTTTGCCAGAACGCCATTTTAATTCATTGGCATTATAATAACCAACTGATAGGTTATTGCATGAATCTGCATGATACACCAGGAGTGTAAGAGACTTTATGTGCTCTCACCAACACAATCATATGCACATAGGCTTCATGTATAACTGGTACTTATAAGTAGTCTTGCCTTTTGAAATGATGTAACATAGCGATCGCTCTCTTCGCTATCCTCAAGGTCTGTACAGGTGATATTTTGGTATCGGCCGCTCAAGAGGGATTGTCGTCAAATGGAAAGAAGGTAGTGGCCTCCCTAAGCACAGTGCCCAAGGCTCGAGCTAGTGTGATTGGAATAAGACAGAAACACTCTAAGCATGGGAGATTAGCTGGAAGTTGTATAGGCACCAATGGATCTCTTGCCACTGGATTCAAGCCCTGGTCGTTATCTGCATGAGAATCGCTACAATGAGGAATCCAGCCATGGGTGTGAGTGCCAAACAAGGTCAACCGACAATTCTGACTGTGAGCAGCAAGCAGCAACTGAAAGAACATTTCTTTAGACGAATTCTACGGGCACTGTTGTCAGACCAGTTCCCAGTAGATCAAGGCTCCACTTGTCCCCCCGGGTGCCGCACGCTAAAGGTATAAAAGGTGGCCATGCGCGCCCCGCGGAGCTTTTTTTTTTTTCCTTTTTCCCAAGCCTCTGCTTTGTTCCCTCCTTTGAGAAAGAATACCTGCAGCCTCCAGTGTTCCTCCTCATGAGCGCGGCATAGTGAAGCCATTCGCAGTGTGGTCCCCGATCAGGTGGCCCGCCAGACGAAGCCTTCGCTATGCTGCCCTGCATGCGCGTGTGTACCTGTAGCCTCCAGTGTTCTTCTTCACAGACGTGGCGCAAGCAGAGGCTTCGCAATGGTTTTGTTCCCCCAGACGGACGACGATACCCGCAGTCTCCAGTGTTCCTCCTCATGAGCGCGGCATAGTGAAGCCATTCGCAGTGTGGTCCCCCACCGTGGTAGACCCCAGATGAAGCCTTCGCTTTGCTGCCCCGCATGCGCGTGCGGACCTGTAGCCTTCAGTGATCTTCTCCGCTGGTGTGGTTCTCACCAACCAAAGCTTCAGTGGTATTGACCCTCCAAGTGGATACGAACATCTGCAGCCTTCAGTGTGCCTCCGCATGAGCGCGGCATAGTGAAGCCATCCATAGTGTGATCTCCCAACGTGGTGGTCTCCAAATGAAGCCTTCGCTATGCTGCCCTGCTTGCGCGTGTTTACCTGTAGCCTCCAGTGTTCCTGTCCGCTGGTGTGGTTCTCTACAATCAGAAGCTTTCCGTGGTATTGACTCCATTCAGATCAATGCCATGACGATCAATGCAAGGCTTGCATGCGGCTTTGCGTTGTTCCACACAGTGTACATGGATACCTGCAGCCTTCAGTGTTTCTGTCCGCTGGTGTGGTTCTCACCAACCAAAGCTTCAGTGGTATTGACCCTCCAAATGAATACCAACATTTGCAGCCTTCAGGGTCCCTGCTCATGAGCGCGACATAGTGAAGCCACTCTCAGTGTGGCCCCCCAACGTGACCGACCCCAGATGACCTTCGCTATGCTGCCCTGCGTGCACGTGCGTACCTGTAGCCTCCAGTGTTCTTCTCTGTCGGTGAGGCTCTCACCAACCAGAAGCTTAAGTGGTTTGATCCCAATAGGATCAATGCTGCTGGTTGCCATGTGATCGTTTGTGCAACGTGAAAGATAGCACACTATTACCCCAGCGGGATTGATACCGGATGCTGTCCATCTTTCCGTGGCGTCAAACAGCCAGGAGAGGCTCCCTTGATGCTCCTGCATTAGCTCAGGAGCATGGACCTTATGGAAGGAGCAACTCTTCGTGTGTCCAACGTCAATCCCAGACGTCCACCACAGTCCCGAGATTGTGTGCGAGCACGGCAGCCATTCATAATTGCCAAACCTGGCAGCCTCAGCCTTCCTTCAGTTCCAAAATCGCCAGATGCCGCATTCCAGACATATTTGAACTATAGCGATCATCTTCAGGCCGATCTTAGTCAAGATGGGGATGGCCAACTGTTTCATTTTATCTACATTGCATCGCTGCATCCATACCACAGACAAACGCAGTCAGCAAAGACAAGTTTACTGTTCACCATGGACAGGTTACGAAAGACTCCACAGTCGCGTCAGGTCAGCCTTTCAAGCAAATGTGGCTACAGAACGGATACCAGAACTACAGCGCGTCTCGTGAACATAAACAACTGATCTATGAGGTCTATAAATGCTCATGCAACATCAACCGTCGGCGTGCATGAAAGCGCTCATTGGGTTAAAAATTCTACTAATGTGTTTTCTTCCCCCAGGCCTTGAGAATCTGCAGCGGTTTCAGACTGGCAGTATCATATGTTTATGGCGGCAACTATGCGAATCCCCAGTATATACAATCGAGAAAATGGAGCACCGATACAATCAGAATCCAGATATCATTCAATGAATACACATAGCCCATATAGAGCTCCGCATACGGGCGTGTCCAATATATGAAGTTCTCACTCTACAAGTAATATTTCAATTTGCCGAAGCGCATCAAAAGGGCCGTTCTAGGCAGAACCTGTCATCAACAATTTTGCGTTCTGAGAAACTTCCTGGGATGTTCCTCACTGCGTAGGGGACGGTAGAGATGCACGGTCGTTCCAGATCAAACGAAGAATTCAAAGTAGCATGCTGATATGGCGTCGCCTAGCAATCGCTTTTTCTTCGATGGGGATTAGAACAGCATAGTAATGGGTTTGACGTAGATGGGGAGTATGTGCGCACCCTATAATGCTGTGTCGTCGGGTTCAATGTTGATCTTCGTGAACACCAAACTTCAGAGCACTAGTGGACTCGCATTGAGAGCCCTTGAGCGATTGCAGATTTTCAAGACACTGTGCACTCAATGAATCGACTGGCAAGAATTGATGCAGGACTGTGAAGTGAAGTCTTGCCAGCTGAAGTCCAATGACGACGGCAAATAAAATGGCGGCAGAGAGAAAGCAAATAAAACTCTCGCTGCCCGTCTGCGCCTGTTGCCGCAGGAAATTTCGTGATGCGGTTGATTCGTTGTCACCGAATGACATTACCAGTGGTACTGCAGCATTTGTGCTGTATTAAACCGTGATAGTCCTCTGAGGGCGGTATGATATGGTGCTGGATATGGCCAACTCTAAATAGCTCATGAAAAAGGCTTGTGTCCAACCGAGAGCTTCGCTGTGGAAGGCCAACGACTCACTCATCCTGCTGTCCCCAAGTTTGATCTGGTACATGCGCTCAGACAAGATCTAGTCAGGATCTTGCACCACTGGAACACACATATTTCACACTGATAATCACGTTTTTTCGAGGGTCCAGTATTGTTCAGTCATATCGTCTCAAGATGATAGTTTCCAAGACTGACGTCAGCCCAAGTGGAAGTAGTTATCACCTCTCCGGGAGCAAGGTGGTTCCCTTGGAGAAACCGGGTGCAAGACTCTTCGGATGGACTCATTGATGATCCTCGTCCCTCGCATGCCTCCATAAGTCTTGATATTCTATCGTCTGCACCAAGCTCTAGCAGTTTGACTCGCGGACGCAAAGATGTGGACCGAAGGGCACGGCCATTGTTTCGCAGTACTCAGGGTTAGGGTGATAGAGGATTCGGAGACCAGTTGCTGTCACGGTGGTGGATTGGGAAGTCCGAAAATTTCAGGCCCAACGTTGGTGACACACGAAGAACATAGTTTGCTCCTTCTAAGGCAGCAGCGCGAAAGCTACCAGATGTCCAATCGCACAAAGAACCTTATGAGACTGCGCAATGTTGATCTGACAAGAACACCACCAAAGCTTCTAACTGTGCTACGACGATGGCGGTGACTGCCGAAATCTGACGGTACGCACACATATGCAGCGCAGCATAGGGAAGGATTCATCTGGGGCGCACCACATTGGTAGAGCACACTGTGAATGGCTTCAATATACCGCGCTCATGCGGAGGAATACCGGAGGCTGCAGGTAACCATGTACACAGGGAAAACAATGCAAAGACGCATTAAAGCCAGCTGCATTGACATAATGAAATCAATAACGCTGAAGCTCTGGTGGGTCAGAACCACTGAGGCTGCAGGTACACACGCACATGCAGGGCAGCATAACAAAGACTTCATCTGGCGGCCCGCCTGACTCGGGGACCGCACCTGTGAATGACTTCACTATGCCGCGCTCATGAGCAAGGACCCTGGAGGCTGCAGATGTTCGTATTCACTTGGAGGGTCAACACCACTGAAGCTTTGGTCAGAACCACTCCAGCGGACAGGAACACTGAGGCTGCAGGTGCGCGCGCGCATGCAGGGCAGCATAGCGAATGCTTCATCTGGGGTCCATTGGGGGACCACACTGTGAATGGCTTCGCTATGCCGCGCTCATGAGCGGGGACCCTGAAGGCTGCAGATGTTCGTATTCACTTGGAGGGTCAATACCACTGAAGCTTCTGGCTGCGGAGAACCACACCAGTGTAGAAGAATGCCGAAGGCTACAGGTCCGCAGACGCATGCAGGGCAGCAGAACGAAGGCTTCATCTGGGGTCCCCCGCATGGGGGGGCCACACTGTGAATGGCTTCGCTATGCCGCGCTCATGAGGAGGGACACTGCAGGCTGCAGATATTCTTGTTCACAGGAGGGAATAACGCAGAGACCTGAGTAGGAGGGAAAGAGAAAAAAGCTTTCCAGAATGCGCGTGGCTGCCTTTTATACCCTAGGGTGCGGGAACGGATCGCCAGGTGGGGCCCTGGTTGACTGGGATCTACTCTAACAACACCATTCATCAAATACATAAAATCACGAGTCGGCATTTAGCGGCAAAAGATCTTTCACTGCATATTCAATATAGGCTCTATTCCATACTCAGAGCGCTCCCCTCCTTCGCGAATGAGAGGAGTCGGAGCATTATAGATTGTCTTGATTGAGGTTTTACAGTAGACTAATAAAGTGAAGCCGAACAATTCAATCACTGATATTGGTATGTTTTCTTCTTACGATCAAAAAACAACTAGATGTACAGAGTGCACAATTACCACGATGAAGAGGCGTTAGAATACTTCTACATAAGTTGTTTCTGGCATAATTATACCATCAGAGCCCAGAGTAAAAAGCGGATACTACAAACACCGACTAATACATAGTCTGTGTAGCCGGTACCGAAAGCTTTGGAAGGAAAGAGAGAGAATACTGGCTCTGTAGCAGATTGGAAAGCCATTGGGCGACGTGGAAGAGTAAGGCACGCCGATTTCGACCCAGCGTTGACTTCCTCGGTCTCTCAATGAAGACATCCTCACATCCACGATATGCCAATGCGTCTTGGTGTATTTGACATAGCAATTGAGCTGCCCGGGCCCACAAGCGTCTTGAAGTACATTCATCTGCCTTCGGACACAATACTGCGGTGCATTGGAATATACATTCCTACCCGGGTGCAAATGTGGAAGTGCAATACGGTACCCGGCAGTTACCTTCTTGTAGCGTTCTGTAGCACGGCCAATTTATGTTATGAACCGGTACAGACTATCATACTACGTGAACGTATGGTACTGTACTTTATATTTCTCCTATGACATGATAAATGAACTTGTGCGGATGGAAAGAAGACTTTTGCCTCGATATCTCTGTCGCTGCCAATAGAGATCCAACACATGAGAGAGTGATAGAGCCTTCTTCCAATTTAGTATCAAATGAACTCAAAGAGGTCTCATCAAGAATGCGAGATGCCTTCTGACCTGCAAACTTGCCAGTAGCACGCACCTAGTTCAATGATTGATCACTGAGCCTCGGACACACAGGGGTCTCAGATCTTAGACTTGCCGTCGCTGATACCTGACTTCGAGAGTCTATGTAGTTAAGATGAAGGACGCTCATGCTGTCTTGTGGCCCGGCTTCTGCCTCAATATATCATGTTGTTAAAAGATATCGATACTATAGCACCGGCTGTGTTGCGCTAGTTACCAAAGGTCTAGGTTGACGAAAAGGGTTTATCTCAGGATGAGAATAGACATGTCGCCCTTCTAGCTCTCTTAATGGACCGGATGACATCTCGTTCCAGGAAAGGAGAGTAATCATCACGCCAAAAAATTTGAATTGATAGGCTGAAATATGTCCTCTGTACTCAGTTCGTGTTCAAACAGGGGTGCACTCTTGTTGTCTGATTGTCAAATTAATCTGCAGGCTTTGAAAGAGACGAGACTGGTCCTCGGAAAGAGAACCAGCCTACGTACTAAACAAAAGCACGGCGCAGCTCAGCCATTCCGTGCCAAAATGTGTGCTCAATTTCCACAGATCTTGAACTCTAATATCGACTTATACACAAAGTCCGAATATAGTATAATATGTTCAAGCTTGAGGGAAGTGCATACAGAGGAGCAAAGTGTGACTTGATAGCTCCGATGAAAGTCAGGTCATCCGCCTCGGAACGTGAGCTCAGAAGATCAGTCGTCTACTATAATCGCCCGCTAAACAGAGAGCATGATGAAATCCGCACTTTCAATACATCTGCAGGAAGCATCATTGTTGGCCTTGAGCAGCGGGTACTCTCGGGAGTGCAAGGAGAACCGCGACTGTGGGATCTAATGGATAAATCGCTGTATCAATATCAGGACTATGCTGAAGGGAGAAGCCTCTAGCTAGAGAGACCTCATCTTTCTATGCGCACATGTACTAACAGTCTATATACATTTTCTGCCTGATGGTAACATGACGTACTAGAATTTTGTCTACATCTGGGAGTAGTGCTGCATCTCGTAGTCGCCGCTCATTCTCTTTTGATGCAGCAATTTCAATACAGTACCGTGGCAATTGCATACCAGAATTGCATATGCCTATAAATCATCCACCATTGTCCAAAATGCTTATCATGCCGTGGCAGCGTAGGGAAGAGAAAGGACAAACCAAAGGAGATCTGCCTTCCTTAGCCTCTATGTCATGGGAATTACAGTCCTAATTTTCCTTCCAAAAGAGCTAGCTGTCACTGCTGTAGTGTAGACCCAAATATGTCATTAATCTTAGTAGTAGGACTTTGAATGGGGACACATAGAATACATTCTCCTCCACTGCAGCAAACGGAATAGAAACTGCAGATGCTATTAAAACTCCGTTTGGTAGCTGAGGCTCAACACTGCCCAGAACTCATTCATCAATTTTCACAAAAGCCGAGCAGAGGTAGACAGTACTCGATTCTGTTTTCTAAGGCTGCAACCTGCGAAGGAAAAGGCTCTCAAACAATTCCACGCGCCAAAGTACCTGGCATGGCAAATACCAGCATGTAGTTGAAGCAGGAGGCCAGACCGTCCCGTTTCTTGTTTTCTTGAGCTTTTCAGGAAAGCCGCCATCCTTATCAATCTTAACTTCGACTAGACAGCGAACTGACGCGCAATGTCGATGGCGACTATGGGGAATCGATCTTCGCAGAATCAGTGCCAGTTCATGCGCCAGGCTACAGCATCCCTTGATGCCTTTGGCTCTTGTTTCACATACACTATGCGTGGATCGCTCGCTGATTTCATATCTGTTGCTGGAACTAGAATGCATGAACGAGCATGGGAGGAAGGTCTCTGCAGCTCGGATTCAAACTGCTTCATGTTTATGAGCTACTGCATGATCAATTCGAAATCTACAGCCAGCGACCCTCATGAGGATCCTACGCAGATGCACATGGTAATCCCACACAGGCCAGATTCCAACATTTTAGGTTTTGATGGCTTTTGTTGGATAAAGGTTAGTTTGAGATGTCTGAAAGATCCAGAACATGCCAATTCATCTCGATAGTCGAATATACGGCTGAAACTTGTGCTTTTGAAGCAGCCTAGCGTTCTCTCATTCTTCAATATGGTTCCTTTGCCGTGAATCTCAAGGCCTCCGATCGCCAGAATGGCATGGGTGACCTGGTGATGCGAAGTTCTATCTGCGGTGCACAACTCAAGTCCTCCGTCTGGCAGATGAAGATACGTGGCTGAAAGGGCATTCTTGAGATAACTGATCTGCTGCTGCATCGGCTGATATTTTATCTAAGTAGATTGTAGCTCCCCACTGATTATCCACCAGGGGACAGAATAGGGACAGCATTTGAGAAGGTGTATAGCAGATTGTGGTTGAGCGATCATGATGATGAGCGTGGCACTGACTTGCTATCCAATGCCGCGGATCTTGATAGAAGACAGTAAAGAAAACAGAAAGCCCTTGAAGTAATTGTGCGTACCTATTCCGTTCGCGTCAAGAGCCCAGCGTCTCGTTTGGATCCCCAAAGTTGGGGTACAGCGTGTCAGGGGCGCATAACCTGAATCTCCAGGCTTTCAACCAGCAGGACCCAAAGTTCTATCAACAGGATGAAACTCCAATGCGTAAATAACGTGCCCAGATTATGAGATAACCACTAGAGCCGCTCTGAGCCCTTCGATTTGCGAGCCGTGGTAATTAGCTTACGTTTGCACGAGATCAGCATTTGACTTGGCTGAACGTGTAGATCAAATTCAGGAAGTCATATTTCGAGTTGGAAACAGCGTATTGTTCGCATAATAGATAGATTTGGGATCGGCATAGAATGAACTGACATTACAGTATAGAGCTTCGGCCTTGAAGTTGTTCGTGAGTCAAGTTCAGTTCATGTGAAATGCAAGATGGGCATTTTGGAATTCTATGTAAGCTCCTCCGAATTCACTGCAAAGCTGATCAATTCGGGTAGAATGCTTTAGTTAGCCATTGACAGTCAATAGCTCTGTGGATAATCACATCCGCGTTGTCGATCTTTAAATCGTGGGTTGAAAAAGCCTCGCATAGGCAGAGGAGATGATGTGCACTGTCGTTAGGGTCGGCTACTAAGGGTGTCACAGTCTAAGCTTCAAAAGCAATGGCTCCAGTACATTAGAGCTAGGATCACAGTGGCTCTGTTGATGGACATGCATTCATACAAAGCTTGGGCATGCTGTACCATATCTCAAGTTGTACTCGCGATAATATTGTGAAGCTTTCTCACTTCATGAGCGGTGTATTCATTTTTCTTCTTGGCCTGCTTTTGCTTGATGTTGGATGCAAAAGCTCCACGGCTGGAACGATTGATTACCCTAGAGCTTCCATAATTGGAAACGAAAGTAAGCGATGTCGACCCGAATGAAACATTTCGCCTATGTTTCTTTTGACACAGATCTTGCTTATAGGTGAACTTACAAGAACTGCCAAAGTGCGAGTTAAGATATACAGGCGCTGGTAGGTAAAGTGACCTCGCTGTATAATAACTAATCACTGCAATTCTCATGTACCACGTGGTTTCATCTTTTGTGAAGGTTGCATGAGAGAGCAGTAGTCCACTGGAATAGCCCTAGGTTTCCGACTTTGCCATAACCCTTGAAATTAGATCAAAGTGAAAATATTGAGACTCAATCATTTTTTTATATGCGATATACCGGGCAGACACAGACGCTGGTGACCTGCGTGCCTTGTATACATTGCTAACAAAAAATATCTAGAGGCTTGGGATCATGGCTTGATCAAGTAATGAGCTGAAATCTTGCATTGCATGCATATTGCGAGGTGCAGGAACACATGAGAAATTCCTGTCGAGCTTTGACAGGTTGAGAATTGTCTTTGGTGACTGTAAAATGGAGGACATCGGTTTTATGGTTACGAGGCCTTGACAGCTCTAACAGTTGGGCAAAGGTTTTGCCTGTCGATGTATATCTGTCAGAGTAAGTACTATCGAGCTTGGCCGCATGGTTTCCAGTAGCTCTACCATATACAATCAAGCTAGATGTACGACTTTGCGCAACGTCTGGATTTCGAGTACGGAGCAGACTAGGAAGGCAAGCATAAGTCTATGGAGGTGTAGTCTAGTCGAGACATATCGTTTCAAAATGCAAGGCTATAAAAGTAATGTTTTCAACGTGCCATTGTGACCGACATCTACTGCAGTAATCCGGCATCGACAACTACAGCTAATTAATCTATCCTGCGGACATTGAATCATGTTATCGTCTTAATCGATCAATAGACAGGCAACCGCCAGTAAGAGTATATTATATAGATGTATATCTAAATTGCATTTCCCTCGAAGCATTTCAGACGAAGACCTGTATGTTCATAAAAAAAAGGGAGACAATGATGATTCTCAACAGTTTCATCGTGCTACCGATGCCGTACTGGGTCTGAAACACACAGCAGCGGGTTTCGCCCTTAGACCCAGCATAGAAGAAATTCCCACGATAGCAAGATACCACTAGTCTGTCGCTTGTATGCATTCCTTTGAAGGTTTTGAAAATGACCAGGCTACATCTTAGGCCATCGATCCTGTATTTTGCACAACGCGAAAGCCTGGGTGAAGCCTGCTGTTGTATAAACCTTGAATGAAAGGGTAATCTAGTAATATAGAAATATCGTCTCACCTTGAGCACAGCTAAGAGCGTCAAATGTTCACCACGCAAGAGACCTGGCGCTACGTACAGCGAGAAAAGACGACGATTTTGCGTTTGTAGCTCGGCAGGAGAGGTGAACAATTTACATGTCGATCCATAGGAACCCCTTCTGCCAATAGAGCTTCTGCGGCCAATCTCTTTATTGAAACTAAGACTCAGGTCAATGTGACGTGAAAACCTGCATCATCAGTATTTGGGCCATGCTAGGGTATTTGTTTGGCAAACAAAGCTTTGGTCTCAAGCCTTGCATCGCTTCGATGCTGGCTGTGACGATTGGAGACGATCATAAAAGTCTTGACCATTGATCTGGGAAAATGCTTGATACGAAACGACAAAAGAGCTCTATTGGAACAAGACGACGGCTTATATACAGCCTTGATCGTCGCTCGATAGCTTAGACTCTTTGCAGGTTTGGTCCTTCACGGATCTGAAAAGCAGCTTATTCCGTCGACCGCCCACCGTATATTTCAAAGCCGAATTCCATGTAATTACAAAGCAATCCGAATGGCATACGAATACAAAGTAGTGATGAAAATGTTTTCCCTTGGTCACGGGCTATTCCAATCATCTATTCGTCGTCATTATGCAGCATTATTTATCACCAGAAGTTGTTCGCCTGTAGGTAGTAAAGTCACTCTCCATTAACCGAGCAGTCTATGTCTTGCAAGCAAAAACGAAAAGACGAATAATTGCTTTGGCTCTAGCTCGCTGTACCCTGGCCAAAGACGATCGGGTTCGTAATTTGCAAACTTGAATTGATCGTGGTCAGAGAATCGACATCTTTTTCAAACATGACTATGGTCTGCGCGAGCAACTGGCGATTTTGGCCAATTCACCTATCCTAAGCAGTATGTGCTGCCCAGTAGACAGCGAACGCGTTTGAACTGATTATTTTTGCGTGACTAATATAAGTAGAGTTTTTGAGCCATGCTATACTCTGCACTCTTTCAATTCAGAGACGTCTTTGCGTATCTGTAGTGGCACACGAAGCAGTCTGTCTCGGCACTGCTACTGTATCATTTTATACAGTGTGACAATACCGCGCAATAATTTAATCTAGCTACCCCAGTTTAGATGAACGCATCGTCGAATACTGTCTGTTTACAGTATTATCGAGACTTCTATCAAAAGGCTAGTCATCACTGCCAACTCAAACGCCACACGACGAGACTTGCTCGCTGCCTAAGAGTGTAGAGGCAGTTCCATTCAGAGCTTGGCAACCAACATGTGCTTCTTGGTCATTATAACCATTCAATTGCGAGTAGCAGAGGTTGAAGATCCACGTCGGGGCCCATCTGGATCCAGATCAAGATGAATTTAACATTTGAACACGAACACCCGCATAGGAGTGTCATGACTATCACCGGCTACGTCCGATCTTGCTTCATACTATACGACAGGAAGTCTTTTCACAGGCTCGCCTGAGGCAGCGGCGATGCGACGAACTGCACAACAGTCTGCATATCTACGACTTGGCTCAGGGCCCAACCGTAAATACCTCTCCATAGTCCCCACAGTAGCTTACTCTGCGATGATTCAGAACGTGTTCTGCAAGGTCCTTCTGGCAAGTTCCTCACTTTCACTCAGTCTTCGGTCTCACCACATATCGCTCTTCCGACATTCAATTGGAGAGCAGAAATCGCATTTTTCAAGTCCTTGCCTCGTAAAAGGTCATAAGTCGTTTGTTCGCCTTGATCCACTGTAGATTCATGGTATAGGGGTTGCACCATTCTTGAGGTCTCCTATATTAGATATAGATCTCTTGTCTTTGCTGATTGTAACAAGGTGGTGCCATTGACGGATTTAGTGCCTTTACATCCTTGGCAGTTGCACCAAATGAGTAAGGAAGCGAAGAGAAATCATCAGCCAAGCGGCCTCCTGTTTGCAATCTCGCGGCTTCAAGATCTCAAACAGCAGCCATTGATAATCGGAGTCTTGCGGATGTAATAAAGACGCAACGCTGATTCTCCGCGACATCTGTGCCAGTGAGAGAGCAGACAATACTATATGGAAACAGTAGGACGCAGCTCTGGCCAGTCCTTTATGAGATTGGATGACAGCCGGCGCTTGAATGTTTGCAATGGTGGTTTGATGCGAGGGTGTCAGAACACTCCTAAGTGTCCACCGGGAGAAACATTAAGCAGGATAATCCACGCAGGGTCGACAGTCCATAATTAGAAGAGTCTGCTTTTGGCTGGTCTCAAGATATATGTGACCATGTTTGTCTTTCAGACTAGAAGACCTAAATATTCAACGAGGAGCCACAAAACCTCTGATCATCTGTTTTCCCAAGACCCAAAGTTTTTACGATAGAACTGAAGCCGCTGTTCATGGATCCGGTTAGTCGCGCCGACCTGTTTTGCAGCCGTTTTTCAAACAAGCTACGAGATGAAGGCAAAGGGAAGATCACATCGCCCTTGTGGGCTGTCATACTTGTGCTGGGAGAAACGAGTGACATAGTATCCGAATTACACCACCAGGATCTTGCCACCCCGGGAGCAAAGCAACAGGCTCAAGATAAACTCCTTCTGAGATGCACAACGCTTTCAATCGACATCACGACATATTTGGAACAAAACACTCGGCACAAGTATCTTCTCAAGCGATCTCGGCATCAACAATATGTCGTGGCATTATTTGCACTAGAGTTTGTGAGATTCCGCCTGGCACAGGGAATGGAAGAAAACAACATGCCATCTGTTATAAAGAAATGGGAGGAGATTGTCAGTCTCACAAAAGATTTATACCAGTTGATCACATCTGGCCCTTAGTTCCAGCCGAAGTCTTTCCGCATTCATCGTCATAAAGGAGAGACTGCGTATTTCCAGAGGCTCTGGAATTTCATCCGACGCCGCGAAACTGTCGTCGCTCACTTTTGAGGTCCAGTGGAAGCGTTGTTAAGCGCGGATTCTTAATGGAGATTAGGCATTCAGAAAGTGCGACGTGGGATTGGTCACAAATGCGTCGCAGATAATCTTGAATCATTAGGCTGCTTGTATATTATTGCATAATCCGAATGTATGGTGGACTCTGACTTTGTGCTATCTCCATGTGCACTGATGCCTCTGCCTGAGGATGTGGGTTCACGATCAATCAATGTGGAGACCTGCTCTACTAGCAAACAAATATGTGCTTTGCTATAGCGGTAGAAAAGAAAATCATCTCTAATCAAGTATAATAAGCAGGAAATCAATCCTGAGAAGAGTGTTGATATTGTCTACATACAGCTTCCTATTTCCCTGGGAATGAAACTCAATGATTCTTGTAACACAACACTTCCGAAGAAGAGTGAGCAACAGAAATCATTGATATGTCCAGTGGGGATGCTGAGCTGCCAGAAAATGAATATAGAATAATGTCATTGGAATCTACATCATAAAGGGATAGAGCATGAGCTTCTGCTAGGATCTCAATCTCTCTTACACTATGTCTAGAGCCATGTGGTAGGTGAAATCAAACAGACATTGTCTTTAACTACAGGCTGCATCGAGTTTGGGTTACACGTCCCTTGAAAATAATGGTTGGAATTACCTCCAGGGAGCCAGGAAGTGGACAGGTGCCAAAGCCATGGTCCAGATGTAAAGTCAATTCTTCCATGGTCGCATCTCTGGTGGCGGTCACCGAATATTCAGACGTTATATTTATACTTGTCAGTGAGCAAACAGAATACAATGCAGCGACTGATATCTACTTTGATCTTTTTTATATCAGTAACACTGAGTAACTAGGGCTTTGCGAGGGTTTCTAGCCCTAAGAGAATTTATACAGTACTCATTGATACTACTAACCGAGAATGCTGTCTCAGATCCTTTCGACTGGCTGGAATCTGTTATAGTGTCTTAAGGTCCTGTCCAGAACCAGAGGCGAGGTCAAATTGGCTTTCACGCACGTACTGGTGTGTTTGAAGAAAAACCACATCTGGCACAAGCCTCTAATGAGAGATAACTACCGCCCTCAAAAGACGGTGATACCTGACACAAAGGCCATGAAAACCCCGAGACCCTTTATGCTTTTGCCGACTTTCTCGTGGAAGAGGTGTGTCATCTAAATCAAAGCAAGGCTGATCGCAGTACTCGAAATAACAAAGTTCTGAGAAATCATTTCACAACAGCGATTGTGCGCTGGGCGTTAATTCGTTCAATATGGTGTAGATCCAAATGTGGCATTGTTAGACTAACTGCGGTTGAATAAAAACAACCCATCCATTCTATATTTCCTGGTTGCCCAGCGTTAAGATAAGGAAACATTCAACACTACTAGATATGACATTCGTCACGAAGTCGCCGGCACTGCCATGACCCAATATCTTCAACCTTGTCGCCATACTGTAAGACGGAACTCATTGCCATGTACGGCTGTGGACAGGTATAAGATTTCCTAGAACGAAGGCTATCTGTGCTACGCAATTCCTGACGAGTTTGAATATCAAGTATGAATTTACAAACAATAAGCATGTGAGCAGAAGTTTGGCTGTCGTTCTTACTATAGTAGTGCGGCCATTGATGATTTACTGCGCGCAGACCTTGTCACCCATCATTAAACATCGCGTTTGAGAAGTTGATGCATCACCCTCCCGACAAGAACAAATTGCGCTTCTCTTCCATATCTTTTGCAAATTACGAGCCAGCCACGGCATCACTGCACAAAAGTTGAAACATGCCGGGAAGCTTTGTGGAAAATTCAATTCTCCCATCGAACGATCAGAACTATTGGACGAATTATAAGGTGCTAGGGGAACGGAAGAATACCGCATTGACGTAGATACGGGTATGTATACACTAGCAGATAGGGTCTTCCCTAATTGGAATGTAGATGATAGCATAAAAGTTTACATCTCGCACACGAATAAACCGGACCCCATCGGAGTCACTTGCAGCAGGACTTCGCAGGATATGAAGACGCTTAATATCGCACAATTCTGCGGACATGAGCCACATGTTCGGCATGCGACAATGCCCATTTCTAGTAACTAAGGTACACCTGAGAACACTTAGCATCGTGTAAGCTACTTAGACAGAGGAAATTCTGTGACTGGGAAGACGATGAAGGAAGACCGAAGGAGTCAATTTGGTTTGATAACTCAACGAGATAAAGGGGCTGAGCTAAGAAGAAGCCTCTGTAGCAATCGATTCAATAGTGGCAGGAATTTTGCGGGCAAACGGACTCTCAATACTTGAAAAGCCAACATCATCTTCCATGCGTGAGAACCATCTTTGTCACCATGTATCAAATTGGTTCATAGATACTGTACATCCATATCAATATGCAGCCTTGGACATCAATGACAATATCTTCCCATCAACAATTCTTTTTTGATGCTGTCATTGGGTCTCCCGGCCGTCTAGCTGTTTTGTTTCTTCCAAATTCAATATGAAACCATCACTTGCCTTATAAGCTTGTCAAGTCAAATCACCGATTTTTACCTAGATCTATGTTTTGCATGACCATCCAGACAACGCATATACTATCTTTGCTACTTTGCGTTCAAAGCTCAAAAGGTAAGGTATTGATCCTTTCAATGTTTAATATCACTTCATGGATAGCTTCTTACCGTCCAATAGGAGAATTTCACAGGCATCACAGTATGGTATTTTTATCTCTGCGCTACGGCAGGCTAAATATGTGGGATGACTAATGGGCTCCCTCGGGGCGGTCTTACTCGTGGCTGACGTGTCCGACATCAACCGGTTGAGTGCTTTTGCGTACGCAGCTACAAACTTGTTCCTCTCCCTTCCCCACATCTCAACAACTCACTTCCTCTGCTGATCATTACTGATTTTAGTTTGGAACCATATTGAATATCGACGATTTTTTTCCTGAGATTCTGTATTGCATGAGATAGGCGCACACCTTCCCGTTACCTTCAATATGCTGAGGGAATCCGATATAGATTCCCTGAACAATCACTTAGCATCCTTGTCTCGGGATAATCAACGCAACCATGAAAACTTGCAGGGTCTGCTGAACCAATTTAAAAACCTCCTCGATGACTACAGCGCCTTGAAAAGTGATTATGAGGAAGTCAAGGAGGGTCGAGAGAAGTACAAAAGACAGGCCCGGGGTCAAGTAAGCCAGCAGATGCCTAAACATTCCGGGAAGGTCACTGACTATATTTCATAAGGAGCGCAACCCATTTGTTCTTGTGCTTGTTGATGGCGATGGATACATTGTACGCTTAAGCCATTTTGCGTTTTCGGTTTTGTGCTTCCATCTGATTGCGCCAAATCACTAATCATTCCCAGTTCAAGGAGCATTTTCTTAAAGCCGGGAGTGAGGGCGGTGTCAAGGCCGCCCGCGAACTGAGCGACTCCGTCAGAGAGCTGATGCATTCAACAATGGGAGTGCAAGCTGATTCGTGTCGAATCATGGTCCGTGTCTACGCCAACATCCTTGGGCTGTCCAAAGCCCTCGCTCGCGCGGGAATGGTCGGGCATGAAGCTCGCTCCATTTCACCATTCACCTCTTCATTCACTAGGGCCCAGGACCTCTTTGATTTTGTCGATTCTGCCGAGAAGAAAGAAGGCAGCGATTTTAAAATCCGAGGTACACAACGATGCTTAATCGCCCTCCCTGGTGTTAATCTCATGCTAATCGCCGTCGCAGAAATGTTCCGCTTGTTTGTGGATCTCAACCAATGCCGTCACATCTATTTTGCAGGTTGTCACGACACTGGCTTCACCTCTTTACTCACTCCTTACAGGGGCAGTGACCGAATGACCCTTATCAAAGCGGCCTCGTTCCATCGGGATTTCGAGGCCTTAAAGCTACCAATCAGAGAACTACCCTCTGTGTTCATGTCTACTCCCCTAGCTATCACAAAGCAGACTGCACCAGTCTGCAAGCATTTCCAAAAGGTAATTTCGTGCATGGTATATTCGATTTTCACGAAACCATGCTCACACATCATTAGGGAATTTGTAAATTTGGCGTCGGTTGCAACAAGCAACATGTGCCGTCACATCAACAGTTAGCTAAATCGGCAGACTCTGACTCGTCATCGCCTAAGCCACTGTGGTCTTCTCCTGCAGTCGTGGGTCGCTCGCAGGAAGTTTTAGCCGCCACCTTGCCAACGCAAAATCTGAAATTCGAGGAATATATCCCCATCAATAAAGATGGCGACCGGCTCGATACTTATTGCCCTCATCCATCCCCTGAGGCCTTTGCCGAATATCATCGCCGAGCCAAGAGACACAGAGTGTGCAATAGCTTTCACCTCTCCGGCGAGTGTGGGGATAGGGGCTGTCAGTACGACCACAGTCACGTTTCCAACACCATCATCGAGGTGCTCAGATATATCCTCCTACAACACCCTTGCTCGCGAGCTGGGGCATGTCGGTCCATTAAATGCTTTTGGGGTCACATTTGCCAAAAGCCTGACTGCAAGGCTATCAAAACTTTACAATGCCGCTTTGATCATCGCACGCACACTCTTGATCTCCAAGTTGCTCAGTGGGTTGCGTCTGTTGAGAACGCCAGGGCTAATGATGACCGCGACGACCAGTCAATTATCAGTAGCGAGGCTTTTCAAAGCCAACCCCCGAGTGACTAAGTCTGCGTGATATATTATGCTCTCAAATGCCATCCCGGTGGTAGCTCTGGAATGACCAACCGACGCTTACTGATGAGGTATTTTAGAGTGCTCACTGTATGTTTGAAGACTTGCGAGACGATAAAGCCGGGGATGTTGGTTAAGCTAGGGTGAATTTAGATTCGTTATTCAGAGCACGTGGCTTAGTGTTGCAATATTGCCCTCAAACAGGCGATTTCAATGCTTCCATTCAACTGGATCGAATACGTCCTGGTCGATTTTTACTCATTTGCCGAGAATGCCTTTACCGACAGACTAGGAGTGTTGCGGGAATGGGTGTGGCAAAGAGTCTAATAAACGCAGAATTTACTTTGGACGATTGACAATACTTCAATTTGCAGCCAGGTTTGTTTCGTGTGGGATGAGATCGATTTTAGGGTTACTGATTCCTACCACCATGACATATTTTCGCGTCCACTGGACTTTGATGACACAACTCTCAAGACTTGACAGATATAATGATGCGTGCGGAATTCAGGGTTCTCCTCTGTAACTTTAGGTCTGGTTCATGGATCTAGCAATGACCTATGGATACGTAATGAGCCCCATCTTGCTAGTGTTGACAGGAGTAAATTGTCAGTTGCAGTACTGTAACTTCAAGCCATATCAATTCTCATTGACCACTCCTCCTATGCTTGCCTTCGAATTGAATCCAAATCATTCGATTGGCAGCATGTCATCGTATGTCCCAAGCTGAAATCAGCGCAATCGTCGACCCCGTCCTCGACTGGGACTTCGCAAACTGCACATATCCACTCCGCTGATGTCCTTCTGAAGAGTCCGCAAAGGGCATCTCCAGCTTGGGCATCTTCGCAGAACGTACGCACATACTGACCACCATACAGTAAAGTATTATATCAAAGCAACGCTGTCGGTGAAAGCCATCCAAATGCCCCATTTTGCATCGGAGAAAGTATTACCATCATGCAGAGCACCTGTTCACATAGATAGAAATGCCCAAAGAAGACTTCTGATACTGATACGGAGACAACTTTGTAACTTTGAGCGCAATATGCAACGTGATCTACAGAAACGCGAGCAACCATTGAAGAATATATAATCAATATATCCTCCTGGCATGCTTGATCGAGGATGGCATAGCTCCGCCGCTGAATGATGAATTGCATGAATGGATTTGGGCAATAGAGCTGAGGAAATTAGCAATTTTGACTCAAATCAAATACTTTTCATTAGTTCCTCCCACACAGACTTTGCTTATCACCGTAGTCTCATATTCTGCTTCAGATCGAATCGCAAGAGATGTCAAGTTTGATCATATTCTGCTTCAGATCAAATCGCAAGAGATGTCAAGTTTGAAGTCACACCTTTCACACTGGTAGGTACAGTATAAGGGCCACACAGTTCCGGATCACTGCAAACCCACGTATTATTTGTTTCATCTTTTGCGGAAGATTTGTGCAAAGGGCCGCCGGAATGGCCGTAGATCTCCCTTCCTTACCACAGTCCTGACAATTAGACCAGGATCAATATATCGAGGAATTTTTATTTACTGTTGATAGCCGTGCATTATTCTTATCTTTAAAAAACTAGATCGAGAAATGTAGGGTCGTTCTCTTGATCAAGCAATGCGCTGAAAACTCTCGTTGTTTTCATACGGCAAGGTGCAGAGCTACATGATCACTTCCCCTGGAAGGTTGAGTGTTGTCTTTGCCGACTGTCAAAGGAAGGGCATAAATTGTAATAGTACAAAGCTTGGCCGCTGTAGTACTGTGTTGAAGACTGTGCTCCCTTTTTGATTCATATATGGTAGATTATTTGCTGCGTGTAGGTTTTATTATCCCGACTTATGAGCAATGCTCCAAAGGCCAAATCTGTGGCAGGCCGGGTCACAAAGCTATATGTCTTTGGGAGTATAGCCCAGGTTGGCGCATATAAATATGCGTGTGTCAGACTCATGAATTGTATTCTCAGGGGAAGCTACAGTAAGCTCAACTAAAAGACAAACATGTCGAGATAGAACCGCCAGATCTCTTTCCCCCCTGCACGATGGCCATTTAGTCTTGTACCAGTAAGTTGGCTTTGGCTCTATGCTATACAAGAGGTACTTTGGGAAGCTCACCTGAAGCGGCGGCGCTGCAAGGAACTGCCAAGATCTGTATCGCGAGGATTAGGATCAGGATCAAATACCAAACACCTCTCGATCGTCTCCAACCTGCCCTGTTCTACGGCCATGCAGAAAGTGTTCTGGTAGGTCCCTCTCACGGGTTCAACTCTTTCGTCCGAGAAGAGCTTGTCACCTGCATTTGAGCTTTGATTTTACCATATTCATCTCCAAGAAGTTTCCTCATTTCTTGCGGCCGTAAAATGCTGTATGCCCTTTGTCCACGTTCATATGTCGTAGATCCAATCGCACAAGAGCTACGCCGTTGTTAAAGTGCTTTTTTTTCGGTCGAGGTCATTTGCCCTCCCTGGTTGCAAAAGAGTGTTGCAAAGACAGTGTCAATCCTTTCACACTCCTGGTACGTTGCTTTGCTGCCGCATCCCTTACGAGGCCGCAAAGTTGTTCCCGTTCACTTTTGAAGCCCAGTGAAGGCGCTCCTCAGTGTTATCTTTCGGAGAGCGTAGGTATTCATACATCCATCTGCTGCCTGTTTACAATTACATACTTTAAACTTCTCCTGGGCTATGGCTTCGCGCTATCTCTCTTGCCATTGCTGCCTTTGTCAGAGAATATGGGTCCACGGTTCGTATCCATGAAGACACGCTCTACTGGCAAGCAACTTTGCGCTCTGCTAGATCGCTTCAAAACAGAATTATTCTTGCTTTATACTGCCCGCGTCATAGAAACGAATCCGTGCACAGCCTACCCTGAGCGATATCCGGGTAGAATTAGCGGCGTGAAGGTCTGACGGGGTGTAGATAATATGAGATCCAAACTTGACCACCCATCGACACTTATCCGGTCACTAAAACGATGGCTTTGGCTAATTACAGCTTCTTTGCCGTATGGATCGCTGCGTGATCAGCCTGGCCAGTCCCGACCCTTGTGAGAATGATTTCGCCGTGCTCCAGCCAGCTGAGTTAATGCGGTCTTCGGCGACGGTGACGCCCTCCGGCCACTATGAACCTACGATAGTAATATCGAGAACCAGTGAAACCAAGTGAGCCGATGTGGCTTGACTCTTACTGCTTCTTCAATTATAGCGAATCAACGGATCTTTGGTCATTCTTCAGGAGTCTTGCAGTGCATCCAAATGGACTAACCTTAGATGTTGTCTACACAGTCTCCTATCTGCCTCAGGATGTAGGATCATGATTCTCTGAATAGAACACTTGTGAATAATCGTGGATATACATACACATGCCATTGCTTTTTTTTCTCAATCTCGTCGCCTCGATCATTTCAATATTCTCGCTTTGATCATTCATTCAAGGCTATGTCTTGATCTGTGACAAGGTCGCTCTTACCCAGTATCAAATGGTTATCTGCTTAGTATACCAAGGGCCCAAACAGCAGCTCATTCATACGCATCGGATGCCACGAAGACAGAAGATGTGCCCAGTTCAACGAAATGGTATTACAACACGCAGTAGCAAAATTCCGATTGCTTAACAAAGCTCCTTTCATTCCAAGTAAGAGCCCCCATGGCTAGCGAGTTCTAAACGACCGGTTGGAAAGATTCATGAAGTGGATAGATGTAGTACATGGGGTTGCTATTGACGTTATGAGACGAGACGTTTCTAGATTTCGTAGAGAATGTTGAGACTTGCAACACGTAGTACACATGCAAAAGCTACATCTGGCTTCACCCACAGGTCGACGCTGTTAGTGGTGGCGGATCCTATATGGCCACATGATGGGAAATTCCAAACTCAATCGCTCACACCTGTTCACAACATCGCACTCCATCCCTCTTGCTGAATGGTCCAGGCGGTCATCAAGCAGATGTATGTATATATCCATGGTTCCTCGATGATCTTTTCAACGCCATCGGTCTTTTGGTTGCTTTGAACACTCTTCATGATCCCTTCAATTCCGGCAGGGAAGTCCAAGTAGCCATTTGATATTGTTGCGATCGCAGCACCGGCTTCAGCCTCGGACCTGATGTATTGCAACACAAATGTCTCATGTGCAGATGATTGTCGCCTTTCCCATCTAAATTGTAATTCCTCAATGTCTCTTAAACGGAAATGCCAGCTGCTCCGTCCTGCCGACTTGCATTCAATCGTTGCCAACGGGACTTGACCGAGTGGAGGGTTTAACACGATCAAGGAACATGAGTTGGATTGAGGGCTCTTCAAGTTCTGGTATTGATCCCATGCAGCCACGGCGCTCTCTCGCTCCTCATATTCACGAACTGCGGCGGAAATGTTTGATTGGGCGAATTTTTCATTTCGGGCGTGGACATGAAAATTTCCAGTCCATTCAAGATAGGGGAGCCCGTTTCTCACCCAATTGAATTTCAATGACACTGGGACTCTCCATACCTCTAAAATAGGTAAAAAGCGAGCGTGAATGCCAGGTTCTTGTATCTGCAATTGAAGCTTTGGAGCCCATGGGGGCGAAGCATTTGGTGGCGGGCGAGCGAATCGGAAGGTGGATTGCATCATTCAAATGACAGGTAAAAAGGAGTGATGATAGGGGCTTTGGAGAGGTGATAGGCTATATGAGTGAATCAAACCCGCCTAACCTTTCCTAGCCGATGAAAGCACCCTCGGAGAGATACGAGGAAAGAAGGAAAGAACCCCACAATCGCTTGAAAATCAAGGAAATCTCACGAGGGAACTGCTCCAGGCCGGTTCATTCTTATTCAATGGAATTTACTAGAGAGGAATCAAGAAACGGACGCACGCTATCAGAACAAACGCACAATTCAGTGCCACCTTGAGTATCGCTCCATACATATACATGCTTTCTGTGATACGCACCTCGCCAATGCTTCTTCATTTCTCCTTCAAGGCCAATTGACAGAAGAGCTGAGTAGTAGTGAGCTATTTGTCGTCGTTGCTACAACATTTCTTTATCGTGAACCCAAGTACTGTACTAACCAGTTTGATGCACGCTTTATAACCCATACGCGACGCGTTTGTGTAAGTGCACACTAGCAAGGTATTCTCGTATTTTGTTCAACCTTTTGATAAATCAGCTTCAGGCAGAGATGCCCATGCTGAATCTTCCTCACTAAAGATATCCGAATGACATTATTTCTATACCCCTTCATTGCCGCCTCATGATCCTACCTTGAGGAAGGCGGAAAGTCGATCAAGTGCTCAATTCTTCTTTTTCTCTAGATGAATGAACGTTAATTCTCAGATGGCCGTATCTTGAGCAGCGGGAAAAGAATGGCCAGACGGTAGGTGAATACTTGTTCATGAGTAATTAAGATATAATACAATGGCTAGTGGCTGACACTTGTATTAATTGACTTTCCTACGAAGGTGACTCTCTAGGGGTTGGAGGCTTTTCTCGCTCTTAAACGGTTCTTTTCGATGGAGATTGCCGTTTTCAGATTCTTCATGTCGACTCAAATCTGTCAATCTGTCTTGAAGTTCTGCTCAAAACCAGAGGCTAAGTCAGCACTCTTCACGCGCATACTCAGTGCGTACAATATGTGACTGTATAGAAGCCATTCCTGTTGGGAAGATTGGTGTAAGATGGAGGATACGGTCGTGGTCGGGAGATTCTGGCCAAAGATGTTGCATACCTAGTGTAGCTTTGTGCTCAAATCTGTGTACCTTCCATTCCATTTCATGTCTGTGCATGTCTTCATGTCCTCTCATGATAGATACTGTTAGATAGATCTTCTGATGTTTTACTAAATCCTCCATAGCTTGGATCTTCCTCCATTGATCTCCTATGCTACCCTATGCTCTACTCAACCTCATCTTTGCAGACCATTCCAGGGGACTTGATAAAGCCTTTGATGAATGATGATTGTAGCCCTGGGGGAACGGCGATACCTGTCATGAGGCCCATGCAGAGCCCCATTTCATTTGCCCTTTTGTCAAGTCTCTCGTGGAAGAAGTCATGGTAATGGAAGCTAAGCTTATCACAGTGATATAACGCCGGTCAGAAGAATGACAAAAAGTTTTGAGAGATTAATCAACAGACGCTATGGTTCACTGATTCCTAAATTCGTTCTATATATATAGTGGAAACCTCAATATGACTGTTGGACAGAGTAGGATTGAATAAAACTAGCCCACTCATCGTACACGCCCTTGCTCCCAACCATTATGATAAAATAACAGTCAACAGTTTCTGCTATGGCTTGCAGCGTAGTTGCCGAATACCATAGCCAAGTACTTTAACAATGTGGCCACAAGACGAGATTCATTGCCATCATGGCTGTGGATAGGTGGTACGTCTCCGGGAGCGAATGCGTTTAGTCAGGGTCAGGGTGCTCGGAACATGAGCTCAGCTGGCGTTCTCGCTAAGACAGCGGCGATTGGTAACGCACTGCGCGTAGATCTTGCCAATAGTCACCAGAAAGTGCTCTCGCTGAGTTACATATCGTTCTTCCAATACAATAAGAGACAAAATGAGATCATTAGAAGCTATCAAAATTACGAATTGTGCTAGAATATAGGTCGTAACCAGTAGACTTGCCAATAGCCCAATACCCGATTGGCCTCGCCCAACGATTACGCTTATCGAAGCCGCGCTGTAAAATAATTTAGTACGATACGAATATTGGCGTTCAGACCCGGAAAAAGCAATAAAAGACCCTGTAGGTTTACACCCATAGTACAGTAATCGCTATGCCCGTCTTAAATCTCGACTCATATAGGGTTCCAACAGATCTCTCATGATGTGTAAGTCTGCAAGGCCACAAGATCTCTAGAATAACAACGCAGAGATCGCAAGGCCCAGCCCAAGTGCACCTTAATTGGTTTCTGGGTTGCGCACTTCCGCTTCTTGTTGCAGAATATGATCAATATCCAGTTCAGCGTCGAGATCATACTCCTGCAAGGTCTCGTTCGGATTGCCGCCGCTATGGTTCAGTTCAGTCGGGTGGTTCACACTTTGCTATTCAAGGTTAGCCTTCCTTCGTTATGCCACTGTAGCCAACATCGCATACCGGTCTGGCGATATAGTTCAAACTCCTCTCTTGCGCCCAAGGTTGGATCATACGAGCAACCATGGTCCAGTACAGACGGTCTTCAATGGACAGACCTTTGGGCAACACCGCCAGCACAAGAGCTATGATGTCGAAAAGCCCGGTCTCCTCTTGACCGTTGACCGCTGATTCGGGCTCTTCTGCTGGACCGGAAAATGGACGAGTTGCACGCTCAGGCGATGGAGGGGCTCTTTTCTGCTGAGGGTTTGCTCTCTTGTCTTTGGCCATCTTGATGGAGAAACACGGATCACAAGAAGTGTCTGTTAGAGAGAAGAAAACCTGATATACAGTCAAATATGAGTTTTGTGTATGATTGACCCTCAAGGGTTCTATTTCAGCACATTGGCTCTGGCTTTTCCTAGCGGTCACTCCTCAAAATGTGAAAATCATTGGCTAAAGCATTCGGCTCAAGGGGCCTAGCCTGTAGGCTTATACTGACTGAAGTTCAGGCAGTTTGCTTGGTGATGCGAGTAGAATTTTCCATCAAGCCAACACAAGTCCTATGCTGTTACCTCGTTCTGCATATCATCTCGAGAAGTTTGCGTCGCTTTTTTGTCACATGGGGGACCCTTGAATTGACTTTAACCTTGCCTCTTACAATCGCCAATATGGTGCCCTACTTTGTATCAAAGTGACCGTGTTTTCTCAGCCCGTGCTATTTAGCATCTTGAATCACTACCTATTCCTCAAGAAGACAGAAAGGCCGTTCGCCACTGCAATCTTTTATTGCCATTCATCCTGAACTGTGGAAAAGCCGTCTTATAATCGCTCTCTAGATCTTGGCATGATCGCAAGCTGCACATCACGGACTCTGTCGCGAACTGCAATGCCAGATATCCTGGTTCTCCTTTCCAGGGTGCAAAGCTTCAGGTCCGGCCGGCAACACCGATATATTCACTGACAGCTATTGTGTGAATGAGCAAGGGTTTTTTTTTGAAGAGTGTCTCGCTTCCTGCCTTGTCAGAATGCTTGGGTTGGATGCTAGTCCAGCGTGACACCACGGTGTTTGTGTCCAATTCAAATTTGACATAGAGACTGAATGCATTGAAAGCGACCTCATGCTCAATCTTCTTATTACGCCCACAGTTCTAAGTGTCTGTTCATAGTTGAGGTGGTTTTATGATTACCTACTTCCTCGCGTGCCGGTTGTATTATGTTTATAGTCTGATTGTGAGAGACGGGTAAAGTTATCCACTACATTCAACCTTGTAGCCATGATGAACATCATATTTTGTTACATCATTCAAGATTTAATGGCAGATTCATTCTCCAGCCGAACGGCAGACTCGGTGACAGTCGGGCTAAAGGGCAACCCGGCTAGGTTCTCAGTACACAGCGCAGGCGATAATCGAGATAGGACTTACCAGATAGAATAGCATGAGACTCTTTGCCTTCGCACAGTTGCCAGAGCTTTGGGCCTACCTGTGTGGCTATCATGCGAGCTAAAACCATCACCGCGGACCGTACATCTTGGACCAATGGACCCCACTCCACTGCGCATTGATGGCTACTTCGAACTTTTCTGATGCGCCTATGCATTCCTCTTCTTTCGCTATAAGACCGGCCCCTGCGACGCTAGCAGACGTAGCTCGAATAGTATTGACGTTGGGGTCTATTGAGCACTATCATGGCTCGCCGCACATCTCTCGATGATCCAGGTTTGAGTACCAAGGCGTGCATGACTTACATTCAGGTTTAGAAAAGCACAGGATCTCGCCATTCACGCTTTTTAGCTCGTCTAGCTGACATTATTGGCTATGATGACAGTGACGTTAAAGGCGAATGGAATGGCATATTTGGCTGCGTGAGCTTTCTTCCCACGTTCATTGATGGCCCAGAGTGAGAAAGGCCATTGCTTCCAGGGTATATTTAAACTTCCTTTTCCCAGTAGGCGGAAAGTCAGTGCATGACCAGTTCAATCTCTCACTTTCTAGAACAGCTCACCATCTAATTGTTCCACGCCGCTGGCAGTGAAGCTGGGAATCAGTCGCGGCTACAGGGTTGATGATGTGGTTATTTCTTGGAACAAATTGAAGTCCCTTGGCGGGGAAGATGGCTATCGGAGATGAGACGGCTGGGTGGCCTCTAATCTGTGTATATTGGGGCTCAATGTCCATGTTGGAATGCGATGGCAGTCATATTGTACTAGTCTGAACAGGCGGCAAATTTATGACTTGTACTAAAGTTTACCACCTCTACAACATGTTGGATCTTGATGGCCTGGAACCATTTCTCATCATGGAAGGACAAGCACAGGTCCTAATCAAACTACTGTTAGCTGAACGAAAACGCATATGCTCCTGCTGCACTGTCAGATTGACACCAAGTCCCCGACTACAGAATCAGCCATCTATTGAAGATAATCTTTTACGAATCAACGACGTACATGTACGGTGACCACTCCAATGCCATTGTCACCATCCTCTCCAAATTAGAACAGGAGTTTTGCAATATCTCAGCAGGCTGCTTAAAGGTGGTGATAGGTCCTACATCTTGGTGGCTCTTCCAGATACATCAGCTTTGGTGGTAGCCAGTGTATGGTACGGTGTTTGCGATAATTCCAGCAACATCTGGAGTTGTTTGATGGATTTTTGGGTTTCCACAGGCAATTAATCTTCACTTCAAGCGCGTGGAATATTTCATCACACTCTCTAGATCATCCTCTGCAAGTCCCATTTGGGGTGTTCTGCTATGATAAGATTTATTGCGAGACCCCTAAATACCCTTGGAGATGATTTGGTTCTAGTGGGGAGATGGCCGCTTCGTCGCAACACCACTTAGGCCTTGCAGTCTGGCTGTTCATACTTATGGGAGTGGTATGCTATAGGTCATTAACCCTAAGCAGCTTAAAGGCAAGGAATCTACGGGATGTATCGGTCAAACTTGCAAAACCTGATGATAATGTTGATCTTGACGTATTCCAGAACAAGGAGTTAGCTACTATTGGGTAATTGAAGAAAGCAAGAGAGTCCGACAACGCTCGATGCTTGTGAGAAATATGCGGCACAACAAATACCACATTCGTACCTCTGTTCATTCTTGATATCTAGTAAAGACGCATTCTGACATTCCCGCTAACATTCCCGAGAGAATCGCAAGATTGAGATTGAACACTCCTGCCTCACAACGTCTCGAGTCGCTGTACATGGGGTTGATTTTTGTTTTGCGGGCACTCAATGAAACCCCTTCACTTACTCGCTAATAGCCAGTCTTTACTTTTCTCTCGTCTGTCTGCTGCTGACCGGATATATTAGTATGCTCTGGCTGTAGGCCTTTGCTGATGATTCCTTCAGCTCCGACTAAAGAATTATCGCTACCCATACTGTATCAGTGGAGTTTGAACCCCTTGGATGGAAACGTCCTTACCGCACTGAGTTATCGAATGATAACTACGGGCTTTCTTTCATCATGTCCAATCTTAGCCATTGTAGATGCCAGATGGTGTTTATCAGAATCACCTTCTCTTATTCTCGGCGGTAGCAACAATAACCGTTTCACAGTGAGCTCTTCTTCCAGTTGTCACTCAATGTAGCTGGGGAAACAAGGGGTGAAACAAGGGAAATGGAGGCCGGAAACAATAAACCAATTTTGTGTAGCATTGGCGACCGCTATTTCTTAGACCTTGAGTTTGTCGAATGCACCCTCTTGCTTGGGGAGCACCTGAGAATTTGCTGTTCTCATTCCTAGCGGTTAGCGGTTGTTGGAAAATACAAGTACTCCTCAGCATCCCCGAGTGACACCCCGGGCGTTGGAAACAGGTTCTTGATCTTCAATAAGGCGGAATGAGACAGAATCTAAGGTGTGCAACTAGATCAATCTCTTAGTTCGCGTAAGCACAGTGTAGTCCATCACTCTACGAGCGTATCAAGAGTTCACGCTCCGTTTAGCTTTATATATATATTGGATATCGACATAAAAAATGCTAGACAAAAAATACCATTGGAAAAGCCTGAATGCTACTCGAAAAGCTAAAGACCTTCCCCATCGTCAGAGTGACCAAGGGAACTAAAAGGCCAGATTCCTGCAAAGGCGCTTGTCTAACGTTATGCATTCTGGTATCGACAAAATAGACTTCAGATCGGTACCCTAATTTTGGACTCTTGGAGCGAAAGTTCAGGCCATAGGCCATAGATGATTATCTTTAAACACCACATTCTTCAATATGTGCTTAATAGTGAGTCTGAATGTTAATGGCTTTCCACCTGGATCTCCAGAAAGAGCACTTGGCTGGGTCGGCTAAGCTTGCCTACCCACACATAGCCTCTCCTATCCCCATTCACTGGTACAGAGATGAATAGCGTACCCTGCCACAATATCTTGAAAGTCGCATTTGTAACGTATAGAGCATTGAGACTATAACAGCTCTGTCGCAATGCCAGTGCATAAACACGTGAATAGAACAATCAGATCAAGCAAGGTAATGACATAGCATCAGACGCTGAGCCTCTGCAAAAGGGCCGTTAGGGATCACATCAGAGGGGAATTTCCCATCGTTAGCATTGGCACACCGATCTGCTCCCGCCTGTAGTAGCTCCTTTACTACCTCCCATGCCAATCCCCCAGCAAGTGCCCTGTGCAAAGGCGTGTATCCGTGGTTATCCCTAGCGTTGGCATTCGCCCCGTGTTGAAGCAAGAGAGCCACCATCTCTCGTTTTTTTTGAACTGTCTGTACATGCTGAAATCAGAACATGGTGTAAAGGGGATTGACTCTGCATGTCCCTCGAATCGATACAGGCTCCATTTTGAATGAGAAGCTGTGACAAGTCAATCGAACATATGCGAGAGGCAAGAGAAAGAGGTGTTAGTCCATTGGCATTTTGACAGTCCACATCAGCTCCGAGTGACAGTAGTTGGGCGGCAACTTTTGTGATATCTTCTGGCTTTCGGTAAAATGTGGACTTTGCGATAGCGTACAATAGTGGGGTTTCTAGTGCCCTACCTCCCATCTGGTTTACATCTGCGCCATTTTCCACGAGCCAGGTCATCATATCGAGAGACGGCTCTAGAGAGGCAACTGCTACATGAAGAACCGATTCTGCCCGGGTATTCTGTAACCCAACATTGGCTCCGGCTCCGAGTAATGCTCGGGCCTTTTCCATGGCCCCCTGGGAGATTGCATAGAGAAACGGGGTCAGGTTCATGGGGCCCCTGCAGTCGATATCGGCACCATGCATCAATAGCATATTGATGATTTTGGTGTTTGGCGATCTTGCGCGGGTGGGATATACGGCACGAAAGATGGCAGACAGTCCGCTTCTCTCTTTGGTGTTCGGGTTGGCACCTTTTTGTAATAAGACTTGGACAGCACGTGTAGACGAGTTATGAATCGCTATGCCCAGTGGAGTTCTATCATAGCCATCCCGTGAGTCGACGGAGATACCAAGTCCTATCAACATAGCTATAATGGCGGGGGATGCGTTTTTGCCTGCCGCAACGTGTAAAAGGTTCATTCCATGCCGGTCCTGGATCATATGTGCATTTGCGCCATGCTTCAACAGCAGTGTGACTTTAGCGATCTGATTTGTGCGTATAGCCTCCAGCAGCGGCGCGCGTTTATCTGAAGGAATAGCATCGACTTTGGCTCCGTGGGCAAGGAGAAGCTGGGTAATAGCGATATCGCTGTGTCCGCCTGCGGACAATGTCAATGGTCTTCTGGAGCGAAGGTCAGCTGCATCTGGAGCAGCGCCATTCTGAAGAAGAATTTCCACAACCCTGGTATGTTTGTGATGAACCGCTCCTAGAAGAGCGGTCGACTGGTCGCGGCTGAGGGGTCGGACATTCACATCTGCACCCACAGCCAGCATTCTTCTGACTCCGGTCTCATTCCCCTTGCATGAGTACCATACGATAGCAGAGCCACCATCCGACTCGACATTCATTTTGCACATCCTGTCAATAAGCAGGGTATAGAATATGCGGTTGATTTGTAATAACCTGTACACATCGTGGACGGCTTCCAGATGACCAGCAATGGAGGTGATTATTTCAAGCGGCAGGGAATCGAAAGGCATACTGCGACTGCGGGTTGGGTTGCTGTCAAGTCGTGATCTGGAGTCAATACTGTGATGTATGGGAATGGAGGGAAGCAGAATGGCCACTATGAGGACTCGTTGTCACAATATATACTGAAACCAGAACTTACAAACATTGACTAAGTGGTTTTTTGAGCTTTGGAATCTTCCTCCATTCTACCATAGCTTCTTAATTGACGATACCAGACATTCATAGATCTTGACTGATCTAGATGCACCGCTGAGACCGTCTTCCTACCCTGCCGGCAAGATGCATTTCGAAGTAATCGATCATTGGCCTGGTGTGGCCAAGCAGAAGAAGGAGAACAAGGAGAACTCATGTATCTTGGTCATAGCCGTGAATTTCATCTCACCTCAAACGACCGCGTTGAATACTGACCACCGCGTTGATTACTGACCACCTGATTGCGTGTCAAAAACAATGCACTTCAACAGTAGGCGGGAACATTAGAAAACGAGATCCTGTAGTCGTGGAGCTTTTCTGCAACACAGCGCAGATCTATGGTGACGTGGTAACGTACTCACACCTGGCGATTGTCTCCGACTGCGTAGGTATTACCACAGCAAGGGACAAGCAAATTACCGGAACTTATGACAGAAAAGCGCCCAAATAGCACGTGTGGTGAACGTAGTCAACAGCTGGATGACATCCGAGCAGCACGTCCGAACAATATTATCTGGATGTACAAGATATTCTGTCGGGCAGGAAGGACAAGAGTGGAACTGCCCATGCTATGTGATACAGTATACAGTGTATATTCTCGCACATACAGTTTATTATTCAATGAGCTCGAATCTTCGTGTCTTCGATGAAAAAAACAGATTCTAGCTACCACTGAACGATTTTGCACGCCCAATCTCGCCGCTTGTCTTGAACATTTCACGAGAATGACGATGATATGGTTCAGTACCTGCTTGCGATTTGCTATTATGTTCGGGCCCCTGTAGTAAGGAGGCTCCTTTTCTTTGAAAAAGTCCCATAATGCTTTGCTTCAATGGTGGCGGCTCCACGTCAAGAACACTCAATCAAAGAATGCACTCGACGGTGTATATTTCCTTGTAATTATTCACCTATTTCCAAGATGATTCGAAATATATCATCTCAGTCAAGCTAGTCTCTACTTGAATAAAATGGGCGTACCAGATGACAGCGCGAGTCTACGCCGGTGCTGAGGGTTTTACGTATACATACTACACTATTGAGTTTCGGGCTGAAAAAGGAAGAAAGAAAATCAAGCTAGAATCAATGATACACTACATTTTCTAACTTGGACGACATGAAATAAAGTATACATTTCCACCCATCAATAGATAAACCCAATCAGTAAAATCTCGCCTGCTTATAGGCACACTGGCACCTCGATGACCGCAAATATGCCATCCTGAAATATGATGAGCAATCAAATTTGAAGCTGCGGACTCTCTTATTGCAAAATAGACCCGCACTTATCACACAGGACAAATTGGCCTTCATGAGTTGCCTCCCTGGAATTTTGGCGCCTTTTGCCCGCACCCTTGCGTGCATGCATTGACCTTTTAACTTTTTTCCCTTCTATATCACCGGTTTCCTTCCTTTCCATATCACCCGTTTTCTTCCTTTCTGTAGAACTAGGCGTGGCAGTCGTTCTCCTGGAAGTTCTTACTTGCCTTTGGGGGAGGTCCGATTGACCATGGTTACCATGGGACTTTTCGTCCTTTAAATAAGGGGCAGCATTATCACACGCTTCGATAAAGCCCTAAAATTGTGTTAGTAGTACATTCAAACTTGCGAAACAAATGGCTTATACCAGGGACTGCTTTTTTGGAGTGCGGTTGCGAGAGCGATTTTTCTTAACATCCTGGTGTTCTCAATTAGCGGATGAACCCGTTGTCATCGTAACAGCATGACATAAAAGCTTAGATCAGAAGACTCACGCTATCAACATTTTCCAGGGCTTCACGGACTCTCGCTTGATCCTCCTCGGGGAGATCTTTCCAGCCATCCAGCGAGAGGTAATCGCGGTCCTTGTCCGTTGGACCAAGTTGAGCCCGCAGTTTCTTGATAACCGGAGGTTTGGTGCAGGCCCTATAGATAATTAGCCTTTCCGTGGATTTTTGATTGTCCCGAATTGAATACGGAATAGTGGAAGTTCAGCACTTACCAGTGACGCCAGCAATCGCACTTTCTATGCTTAATCCATAAGCCCACACACAAAGAATTGGCAGGAATCTTTCTATTATCGCTCAGGCATTTCCTCAAG
Source organism: Penicillium frequentans (assembly GCA_028828275.1). Taxonomy (NCBI): domain Eukaryota; kingdom Fungi; phylum Ascomycota; class Eurotiomycetes; order Eurotiales; family Aspergillaceae; genus Penicillium; species Penicillium frequentans. Next base: position 540,451 of record JAQIZY010000003.1, on the reverse strand, counting down.
TGGCAGTTTCTCTCAACTTTATCGTTCGCTTTGAAATGAGCAATAAGCCCGAGAATCAGCAAATCATTCATCATGGTTTGCACTGAATGGTAAAACGTAGATGGTGCTGTAGATTGGAGTCTCAGGCTGGCATTTTCTTATGCCATGTACTGAATAAGATTGACCCAGAGTTCATTGAATACTCCGAAAGAGTAACTCGATAAAAGTCGGCTACAAACGGGATCTCACAGTAGAAGGCTATTCCTCCTTCCTATTCCGAGGGGGCAGAGGGGGAGGGTAGAGAAAGAGACTTACCAAAGCAGTAAGGCATGCTTCACAGAGACACTGGATACGCAGACTAGGAAGGTGTTTTTCAAAGTACAGTGGAGGTCAAAGTACAGTGGAGGGCAATGCATTTTGCAAGACAATTCTTCTCCTTAAGAGGTCTTCCTGACGAAGCAAATTGGGACAAGGTACCAAATTTGAATTCAAGCTGTGGCCTGTTTGGAAGATGAAGTACAGCCTTCTCTACAGTACAAGCCTAATTAAGCTACGCAAAGAATTCAGAAAGGCCTCCTACCTAGTTGTTAGTCTAGCTTAATTTATACGTACGGGCTTCTTCATCATGATGCAAACTTGGAGTAGCGTAGAGATGCTGGTCACTCTCGGCGGGATTCTGGGACATATCATGCACTTTCCACTGTTCGAAGCAGCCATCTATCTCCACTCAACTCGACCGAATCCTCTTGAACATCTGGGTGTAAACTTACACCGTCATAATGTGTTGGTATAGTCCCAAAATTACAAGGGCTATCCCGTTATAGATGACGGTGGAGTAAATTTATCCACCACTATCTTGGCAGTGGGGCTCTCATCAAAACTTTTGACAGTGTAGACCGGAAGCATAGCGAAAACAGCTTCCACCCTAAACACTCAAAAATATTTGAAGTGCCCCACTGCCAAGACATTAGCGGGGAGTTTCCATTCTACGGCCATCTATAACTAAATGAAAGTTACAATACTAAGTCAGCACGATACACTTAACTTATATTACAATACTGTCGTCTATGCGCGTTATTTACAAGATAGGTGAATAAGATGGACATCAGGCCTTAGGAATAACAGAAAAGGTCGCTTATACTGTAGGCCAAAGAATGCGAATACTGAGAAGAAAAGTCAAATGGATACAATATATCAAGATGCTTTTGCTTCGACAACAAACGATTAAGTGCATCATGGCCACATCCTCCCAAAATCATGAGTTTATGTTCTACTTTCCAACAAAAGATACCAATGGGGGAATTATTATATCATTACTGAGGTACCCGAAAGACTAGACCTCAGGCATAATTGAATTAGATTAGCTTTGATCAGACTTTATATTTCCTGAGCGTCATGATTTTGTCAATCTTTTAAAGGGGGAGCGATAGCGTCCAGACTGATCAGCTCCGTGCTCTAACAACATCTGCATGATTTTGTCGTGTCCTCTAGAAGAAGCTGCCTGGAGCGAATTTCCATAGCGTCCACCCTGAACATTGACATCGGCTCCGTGCTCTAAAAGCATTTGCACAATTTTGTCGTGTCCTCTAGAAGAAGCTGCCTGGAGCGCATTTCCATAGTCTCCACCCCAGGCGTTAACATCAGCTCCGTGCTCTAAAAACATCTGCACGATTTTGTTGTACCCTCCTAAAGAAGCTGCCTGGAGCGCATTTCCATAGTCTCCACCCCAGGCGTTAACATCAGCTCTGTGCTCTAACAACATCTGCACGATTTTATCATGTCCTTGATAGGAAGCTGCGTAGAGCGCATTTCCATTGCATCCACCCTGGGCGTTGACATCGGCTCCGTGCTCTAACAGCATCTGCACAGTCTTGTCGTGTCCTCCAGAAGAGGCTGCCTGGAGCGCATTTCTATAGTCTCCCTGGGCGTTGACATCGGCCCCGTGCTCTAATAGCTTCTGCACAGTTTTGTCGTGTCCTCCAGAAGAAGCTGCATGGAGTGCATTTTTATAGTGTCCACCCTGAGCGTTGACATCGGATCCGTGCTCTAAAAGCATTTGCACAATTTTGTGATGTCCTCCAGAAGAAGCTGGCAGGAGCGCACTTTCATAGTCTCCTTGAGCATTAATATCGGCCCCGTGCTCTAACAGCTTCTGCACAGTTTTCTCGTGTCCTCCAGAAGAAGCTGCCTGGAGCGCATTTCCATAGCGTCCACTCCGAGCGTTGACATCGGCTCCGTGCTCTAACAGCTTTTGCACGATTATTTCGTGTCCGTTCTGCGAGGCCCATATCAACGAATTTGTTCCTGTATCGTCTGCGGTATTGATATCGTGTTTCTGAGAAGCCAGTAAGAACTCAACCTCTTGCTCATGGCCGTTAAATGATGCTAGATTGAGTGCATTCATTGATGGCACGTTCATGTATGGCATTGCTGCCTTCCAAAAGATAGGAAACCACAGGGAAATTCGTTTTTTGTGCATTTTGTACACTGAATGTAGTCGATTCTGCGATTCCTGGTCTAACATAAAAGTCATTTTTCGTGCGTGATCAGCCCAATGTACTGCTGAGTATTCCAAAAGGTCTCGAACATTCAAGCTGGGATGGCCTTCTTCGTTTTCCAAATCCTCCATCAAAAGGTACCGAAGACAGATCTCCCCCATCTGATCCTCTGCATCACTTAGGCTGCTCCAATATGTGACATGGAGATTGTCGAAAATTTGTTTTCGAATCAGAAACTCTCTGGCAGTCTGGTGGATGAGATAGATTTTGGAGTTATTAGTAAAGACAAACAAGCCGCAAAGTCGTCGAACTTTTCTTAGTAGATGAGTCGGATCCAGCCCGGCCTCCATTGTTGTTCGTGCTTCAGAGCAGGTAGCAATACCTAGCGCCATAGCTATTTCTCGTATTGTTAGAGGACGTCGTGCAGCCACGATAATCTCCAAGATCTTTTTGACAGTGTCTGTTTCATCTGCTGGGACTCGACAGAGAATCTTTTCGTATGCTGCAGTCACAGAAGGTGGTATGAGTATGATTGAATTCTTCGCTGGTCGAAGACTGTGCTTAAAAGTGGTGCGGATATCATCAATGGCTAGATGGAGCCAGAGATATGTCCGGTGTTCCATTTGAAGCAGCTGCTGTTCGACTCGCTGGTGGACCTCCGGTGGTAGTTGCACGTCGCCGGCTAACTCTTTCACTCGAACTTTTACGACTTGATCAATCTCCTCATGAATTCTGTCATTCTCTTCCTCGCCTTTGATGTGTATATGCGGAAAAGAATCAGTGATTGCTCGAAAATGATCCTGTATATGATCATAGGGACGACTAGTGATCAGGAATTTCAAACAGGAGGCATCCTGTGTTGATGAAGTTGTTTGATGATAAAAGAACTGGAGCTTGTCAATCAATCGGTCCTGATCCGATTTATGACATTCATCAAGCGCATCGAAGAAGCAAATGGTCTTGTGAGACACGTCGGCTAATGTGGCTGTTACAAAGATTCGCCAAAGCTCGTCAACCTCGTGCCGTAGTTTCTCCCCGGTTTTCTCCCAGGACGGTAAGGCATAGGACAATAGATGAGGTCGTTGACTGAAGAGTTGATGTATTATCGAGCATAGTGCGGCAGCAAGATGGTTCTGTTCGTCATTATCTTTGAAGAAAAAGAAGCACGTTGTCACTGCCGAGCTAGAACCTTGCAAGGGGTCATCGATGATCGATCTAGCTAGTACAGACTTGCCGCAGCCCGGGTCGGCTGACACCCATAGAAGATCATTGCTGCTGCTCTCCCACCAGCGGATATATTCAGCGCTCTGTAGGGCCCACTGACAGGTTCCTTCCACTCTTCTTGGATTGATGTTCTTTTGCTCCTCGTAGTTTGAAACCTTAAAAACTTGATGACAACGTTGTTGCTGGTCTGTCAAAGCCTTTACTATCTGCTCATTATGGTGTTGTGTTTGTTGATCGTATGCGCGGTCGAGGCGCTTGTTAATACCTTCAAATCCTTCTTTCAGGCCCGCTTATTATAAGTTAACTAATTTTTATTCAATATAAAATAATTAGAGATTGTACTTACAACACACATCTACCACTAGACTCTCTTGCAGCACAGAGCCCATAGGGACGTAGCCTAGCAGCTCTTTAGCATATGATGCCGCTGCCAAGGCCGCGTATCCTTGCCACTGCTTATTCTTATGTGTATCGGCGTAATCACAGATTCCGCGGACCACAATACAAGGGAAGTCCATCATCAAGCCAGCTGCCTCCATCTCAAAGCACAAGGCCCCAGTGTCTAGCCTAAGCTGCTCGCGTATGAATCCATCCTTGATAAGAGCATTTCCAGATGCAATAATACCGTAGTGGGATTGTGGATCACTGGTCTCACGTTCGCTTCGCGTTTCTTCCCATTCTGCTAGGCACCCATCACAAGTGCTCGCAGTCGTAGGATGATTTTGTTCAAGTTTAAAAAGCCGGTCTTGTTGTGGTCGGCCAAAGTTCTTTCGAGTGCGTGCCGTTCTACCGATCGCCTTAAGGAGATACTCAGGATAATAAGGATCATCAGTGAGCTCGGCGGCCCTCATCAAGTTGGTTGCTGTTAACATGGCCCTAGGAGGGCTGTTCAAAGATCCAGTTCGCTGAAATTCTCCGTTCGTACCGACTTTGCCCATATCATATTGAAACACTCCACCAGAAGTGCCTTCAGGGCAGCTAATCACAACATCACCAAGCCTAATATCATGAGCAGCCGATGGAATTCCACCGCCAACACCGACCATCAATCCGATCCGGAGGGATTTGGAAAAGGTGCGAACCATGTTATTTGCAACAGTCGTGGCCGACGTAGTTCCATATTGGCCGCCTGGGAGGCAGGCGATCACGACGTGGTGTTTGCCGATTCGACCTAAAGTATAGGTGTTTGAGTCGCTTGGATCTTGTACGTCAAGAATGCCAAAACTTTCATCAAACATTTCCTTGGCGGCGGCAGCCTCGATCGGTAGGGCACATATCCAACCGATCTGGAATGCTTCGAGTGGGGGTTGAGTCATCGTGGAGACCTGGTCTTGTCAGGGTAGGAATCAAAGGAATGTTGTTAACGACTGATATTAGAAAAATATAGAAAGAATTGCAGATATTGATGTATTATCTGCGATATCTGGATGAGAAAAACACCGAGACGGCATGGGAAACAGAACAGACGCCATTGTCAGCCGCAAAGGCCCGGCTTCGTGCTAAACACGAAGCGCAGCGGGCGGCAAGAGATAAAATGCCATTGGCCGGGTGTGGTACGTGACGTGAGGTATCACGTGGTAACAGTGGAACGTGGTCGGTCGGTCCCTTCCCGTTCCTTGAGCATCAACAGTGGTACGGTAAATATGGCGCCGAGGCTTGAACCATGGCAGCACGAGCTCATTCATGACATGATCCAAGATCGCGAGACATTTACTAACGCACAGATCGCCGAAGCTGTCCGCTGCACCCCACGGTCGATCAGGACTATACGATCGAATCTCAGGTGCTTTGGAACTGTCTTAGCTCCTGCCAACGGTATCGGTCGCCGACGAAGCATTACCCCACCCATGCTAGAAGCTCTCCGCGAACATCTTTTCGAAAAGCCAGATCTATACCAGGATGAGATGGTGGTGTTTTTGTGGGATGAATTCCGTGTGCTTGTCACGATCTACAGCATTGGCAGAGCACTAGCATCGATTGGTTGGACTAAAAAGGCAGCACGGAGAATAGCACGGGAGCAAAATGCCGACTTACGAGATTACTACCTTCATTCGATATCGACTTTTCAATCCTATCACTTAGTGTATGTGGATGAGTCTGGCTGTGATAAGCGAGCGGGATTCAGAAGAACTGGCTGGTCTCCTTCAGGGGTGACCCCTGTCCAGATTTCCCAATTCCATCGAGGCCAGCGATACCAGATATTACCTGCGTATGCACAAGATGGTGTCGTCCTTTCGCGGGTTTTCCGGGGATCGACAGATGCGGTTGTTTTCGAGGATTTCATACGACAGCTCCTACATCACTGCGGCAGGTGGCCCGAGCCGAAATCTGTTATTGTCATGGACAATGCATCTTTCCACCGGACAGAAAGCATCAAGCAGATGTGTTCTGCTGCTGGGGTCAAACTGGTGTACCTACCGCCCTACTCCCCAGACCTTAATCCGATCGAGGAGTTCTTTGCTGAACTCAAAGCGTTCATTAAACGGCGTTGGCTGTCTTATGCAGAGAGCCCTGATCAAGGTTTCAATACTTTTCTTGAGTGGTGTGTTGATGTTGTAGGTGCAAGAGAGAAAAGCGCACAGGGCCATTTTCGGCACGCAAGCTGGAGTATTGAGGAGCCTTGATATTAAATTATAAATTCACCACAGTTTGTAACTCCGATAAGCACACCAGGTACTATACTATAATATATGATGATCCTTTATACGAATTCAGCAATAGATCCGCTTTCCATATTGCACTTGCAATTTTTGACCCAATAATTAATGTCCCCGACAAAACGCCTTGCAATGCCTCGTTTAACACCATTCTTTATGAAGAATTCCGGATCCTGATCCTCATGAACCTGCATAAGGTCTAGTCCATCTTCAAGTGCAGTATCGCGGGCTTTGCGAAACTCTGCCTTGAGTTTTTCATCACTCACTTGTGATTGTTGCCAGTCACTATATTCAGCGACAGCAAGATCTCGCAGCCCAGGAATCTCAAGAAGATCGGGAGCATTTTCCCCGGGACACGTGGCCGCCATGGGTGTCGGCGTACTCGGAACAGAAAGATTAGGGGACTGCGCAGGGAGTACGTTGGTGATGTTTATAGGAGGATATCCAGGTGAGGTTTGGAGACCTCCCTTTTGTCTCTCAAGTCGCTGCTGCTCCTGCATATATAGTTGTTCACGAATCGTTTCGGGAACGTCATCGTGGGATGTCAATACTCCACCCTGCTCTACATACTTCACAAGGCCCCTCAGGTTTTGCACAGTCAGCTTTATGTGCCTCTGGCTGATAGAGTCGCGCCAGCAATGTGGTCCCAGCTCACACGCGCGGCTAGAACAACGCATCAGACTGTAAATATGGTCCCAGGCAGGAGGCTGCCCAGTGGCCTCCTCTGCAGCATTGATCTCTTCGTGGCGTTTAAGCAGCATGCGCTGGGTGGCAGATGAAGTGCCTCTTTTATCTGTGGATCTTGGGCCGGACTTAAGGGCATTGCTACTGTCGGTATAGTTGAATGACATATTTAGCGTTAGCTTCTTTCCGTCTCGGAAGATATCACCCCATGCAAGGAGTTGCTTCTCCACGGCAGGCCGATCAACATCAGTTTTATCACAGGAAAGGGTGAGATCCGGTTGATTACGATGATTCACCGATACAATGATCGTTGTGTCGTCTAGTTCAACGCTCTTTCGGTGAAATTTCTTGCCTACAAGTTCGTTCAATTTTGGCTCCAAAAATAGACGCCAAAAATACCGGGGAGCCAAAACCAGGTCTTGTTCCGTGTTTTTTCTCACAGGTTTGTTATTCAGGGTGACCTTCCACACAATCGAATAGTGGAGACATTTGGGTGGTAGTTCATCATATAATCTTCCTTCTTCCCACTCGCTTAATTGAAGCAGTGGAATCTGGCCGACTTGTGAGATTGGATGCTGCGAGAGAAAATCGTCATCCGGGCGACGATCGGGGCTCGTGGAGCTCATCACAGAGGGGGTTTGAATAACGCCATATCCAGGAGTCGGTGCAAAGAGCGGAGATTGATCGGGTTGATCATAAGGTTCAAATAGTAGGTCATCGTGACCATCAAATGGGCTATAGCTCATATTTGGGAACTATTCAATACATATTCATCAATATCAACTGGCATGAACGAAAAACACTCTCCATCTGATCCTTCATTTCGATCAATTTCCGTTTAACCTTACCTGGACAGAGCGACCGCGAAGGATAGAAGAGGTGGACAGCACGTGCTAGAAGATAGATGGGACAAAAAATTGACGTTTTGGGTCGTACGGTGTTCTGTCAGCTTCGTCGAGTAGTGATGGATGCCCTAGGGAGTGCAATGCAGTTGGAAGACCAGCAAAGCGCGGACGCTCTAGCCAAGCCAGATCGGTTTCACATGACGTTTGTGTTGTTTGCATGTGGGTCTTTGACTTTCCACGGTATTCTATGGATGTGATCGACCGCTATTCCCGATCAAGGGTAAACGTCAGCATCTAATCTTGAGGGCCCTCACAAACCTGTGTCTTATTCCCAATAAAATCAGAAAGAATGAGTTAACGTATCCTCGGACGACATGTACGTGTCAGTGTCATGATAAATAAATTTATTCAACTAAATATCGCTTTGAAGAGTCTGCTGCCAAATTTTTCCTACAGTCAGTAAATTGAGGGCAGCAACTACCGTAGGTCTCAATAGCCAATTCCATTAAAGGAGACCAGTCACGTGCATCACCCAATGCTCCAGCGGACCTAAATCAGAACACAAATCAAATGAATGGTACTGTAAATTTGGAACTGTAACTCTGGTTTCAAATACCGGTCAATACCTAGAGCAGTTGACTTTTTATTGATGCCCGTTAAATAAATATTCACACTAGTGGCTTGGTAGTGGGGCCCGAGAAAACAAAAGCTATCCTCAGGGAGGAAGCTGATTTCGCTACCGACTGTATTTTAGGGACTGTACAGTAGAGATATCGAGATATCCGTCGAAGGTACCAGATCAAGGGAACGTGTACAGCAACAAGAACTTTAACGTTGTGTACCGAGCGGGAACCATCCCCAAAGCGATGTCGGACCCACCGACGGGAGGGCCCGAGCCCTTTCCCACAAACACCCAAGAAACGATCACCAGCATACCAGGGGAAGAACTGCAGGCTACGACAGCTGCTGACAGCTCCGGCTTGCTCTCTGAGAATCGGAAACGAACCCGGAGCGGCGATGTCTTCGCACCTGCGGACCCCGCTGCTCGAATCACCACCAAGGAGGTGTGGAAACTCATCGGCACGCTGAAAGACGTCATCCGCCGCCAAACCGCGGCCATCGCAGCTACCCAAGATGAACTGCAGGAGATCAAACACAACCAGAATGTTCTCCAGGAACAGAACGAAAAGCTTCACGAGGAGGTGAAAGCGTTGCGAGCACAAGTGGAAAACGCCCCACCAGCGACGCCGACCAGGACCTGGGCCACAGTTGCAGCTGGCGGCCGCAATGATACCTCCCCGCTGAACCACCAAAAACCCGAAAAAGAGCAAAATTGCATTCGAATCAGCACTCAGAGAACCTTTGTGGACCCAAGAGACAGTAATGACGATGATGGAAACGCCTTCGGGCGATACCTCCCCATCGATGCCGCTAACAACCACATTCGCACCGCATTACAGAGCGAAGCCGCAACGCAAGACGTCCAAGTGGCTGGAATCGGCACTACCAAAACCGGCTATATCATTCGATTCAAGAACACGGAGTCGACTGAGGCGGCCCGCAACAACACTAAGTGGCTACATAACTTGGGCAACCACACCAAGCTAGTAAAACCACGATTTGGTGTCGTCGTACACCGAACCCCTACCGAGGAATTTGACCTGGAAACCGGGGCCACTCAGGCAGCAGAGAAAATTATCGAAGACAACGACCTAGCTGAACACGGCTTTCGCATCGAAGAGCTGGCCTGGATGAAATCAAAAGACAAGACCCTAGGGAAATTCGCATCTCTAGGGATTTGGTTCGACTCCGCAGAGGGTGCGGAACATATGCTTCGACAAGGATTCCTTGTCAGCGGGAACTATATTCACCACGTTGAGCGACGCGAGATTAAGAAGAAGAGATGCTTCCGATGCCAACGGTTTGGCCATCTAGCATGGACGTGCAAGGATACGCCACGATGCGGACACTGTGCGGGCCAGCACGAACGGGAGCGCTGCCCACCCGGAGTAAGGGCCCGATGCCTCGACTGTAGTGGTGAACACCCTACTGGTGATCGACAGTGCTCAGCTCCAGCGGCGTTTAACCCCACTAGATGCTAGAGAGAAACCTCCGCGTCCTACAGTTGAACATAATGAAATCGGGACCGAGAATGGAGGCACTGATCAACGACCCTCAGAGCCATGATCTGGATGTACTTTTGATCCAGGAGCCATCTATTACCACATATCGCACGCATGTCAATCACAGCGCCTGGCGACTTTATCGACCTACCACGCAGACCGACGCAGTTCGCTTCCGCAGCCTAGTCTACGTAAATAGACGAATCTCTACCTCCTCACACCGCCAGATACCTTGCGACCACCCAGATGTCGCAGCCATCAAGATCTGGTCAGCCGACTCCCAAACCCTTCTCTTTTCGGTCTACATACCTCCAGCACCGCTTTTCATGGGCGACGACGAGTCAGCACTAGCAGCCCTTACAGCAATACAAAACACCATCACGGCCGCGCTGCAAAATGAGCAGCGGCCGACAAACATCATTCTATCCGGAGACTTCAACCGACATCACCCACTGTGGGGCGGCAACCACATCCCACCCAGATTCATCGAGCATGCCAGGGACCTGATCGAGTTTCTCCAAAGCCACAACCTCCACAGCTGCCTCCCCCGAGGTACAGCGACTTACTGGGCCTTGAACAACCCAGGCCAAAACTCGACCATCGATCTAACAGTGACAGACCAACCAGAACGGCTTGTCAAGTGCCATCTGTATCACGAGAACTACGGATCCGACCACCGTGCCACGTACTCGGAGTGGAATATTCAACCCCAGAGCAAGCCAAACGACAAAGTGAGAAAAGCGTATGAGCGCGCGGACTGGGCCAGAATCGGCGAGGAGGTAGCTCGGAAGATGAGCCCCTGGAAGGATATCAAGACCCGGCCAACACTCGACCGGGTTGTGGAGAAGCTCACAGCAGTGACAGCCCAGGCAGTCGACCAGTTCACGCCCGACACTCGCCCAACACCATACTCCAAACGGTGGCTCACACCAGATCTCAAGGTCCAACAAGTCGAAGTCAATCAACTGCGCCGAAGATGGCAGGCGAGCTGTGCGGAGCTTGGACGAGGCCACGCTAGCACTATTACAGCATTTCAGCTTATGCAACAGAAGCGACGAGCGTGGACCCGGACCATAGAGAAGGCCAAAGCATCGCATTGGAGACAGTTCTTGGACGAGGCTGGTCAAGGGAAGCTCTGGAAAGCTGCGACCTACATGAAGCCTCGAGAAACGTGGGGGTGCACCCCGGCCCTGAAGGTGGGCTCACAAGAGCTCACCCAGAACGAAGAGAAAGCGAGGGCCTTCCTTGAAGCGTTCTTTCCCGCAATGAACACACCCGATCCCAGCCTACCAGCGTCGCCACAACCAGAGCTTCCGTGGCACCCGATCACCGAACTGGAGATTGAGCGATCACTGAAGACAGCGAAAGGGACCACTGCGCCAGGGGAAGATAATCTACCAATGCTGGCCTGGAAGAAACTATGGGTATATTTGAAGCCCTTCGTCATTAGCATCTTCAGAGCGTGTATAGACTTAGGACACCACCCAAAACCATGGCGGAGCGCGAAAATCATTGTTTTACGGAAACCGGGCAAGCCAGATTACGCGATGCCCGGTGCGTACCGCCCCATCTCACTTTTGAATACGCTCGGGAAGCTCCTCGAGGCCGTGATGGCCCGACGGTTATCCTATCTTGCAGAGAAGCACGGCTTGCTACCGAACAGCCAGTTCGGTGGACGCCCGGGCCGAACCACCGAGCAAGCATTACTGGTGCTGTCTAATGCGATCGACCAAGCATGGTACAAACACAAGGTGGTGACTTTAATCGCATTCGACCTCAAGGGCGCCTTCAACGGGGTAAACAGGGTGAGCCTAGATGCCTCTTTACAGGCGAGAGGGATCCCAGTGGTGGCAAGAAAATGGATCGCGAGCTTCATGAGTGACCGGCACGCCAACATCGGATTCGACGATTTTCGTACAGAGACAAAGCTGCTAGTGAATGCAGGTCTAGCGCAAGGCTCACCACACCACTGTCTCCCATCCTGTTTGCTTTCTTCAACGCCGACCTGGTCGACCAGCCCGTCGACTCCCACGGAGGCGCGTCGGCATTCATTGACGACTACTTCCGATGGCGAGTGGGCCGCTCAGCCGATGAAAATGTAGCCAAAATACAGTCCGAGGATATTCCTCGTATCGAAGAGTGGGCGCGACGAACTGGATCCTGCTTCGCGGCGGAGAAAACCGAGCTCATCCACCTCACCCGAAAAAGAGGAGAACACCTGGAAGGTGTAACCTTCGATGGAGCTGTCGTCAAACCGTCACCCACAGCCAGACTGCTAGGGGTGGTGTTCGACCAGGGACTTCGCTGGAAGGAACACGTTCAACAAGCCATCAAACGCGCCACCAAGACAACTATCGCTTTAAGTGGACTACGACACCTGCGCCCAGAACAAATGAGACAGCTCTACCAGGCATGCGTCACGCCTATCGTAGACTACGCATCGACAGTCTGGCATGACCCGCTCCGGGACAAGACCCACCTGCGACACCTAAACACAGTACAGAGAACCGCGTTGATCCGCATTCTATCTGCATTCCGGACAGTAGCCACCGCAACGTTAGAGGTGGAAGCTCATATACTTCCTACGCATCTTCGCCTTCGTCACCGCGCGCAGCGCACCATCGCGAGACTACATACTCTACCGCGTGACCACCCCATTTGGAGCGCATTACCACGCGCCCAGAACCGTAGAAACAACATAGGATCGTACGCGCGCTTCCCCCTAGCGGAAGCGTTGAAGACCATGGACGTCGACAGGCTCAACGAACTAGAGACGATCGACCCACGACCGTTGCCGCCGTGGCGAAAGGACGCCTTCGCAGAGATTGAGCTTGAACCCGACCGGGAAAGAGCGAGAGAGAGGGCAGAGTCCGCAAAGGACACGTCAGACATTGTCGTCTACTCGGACGCCTCCGGCCGCGAGGGCCACCTGGGGGCTGCTATTGTCGCACTCGACAACAATGATGAGGTGGTGGAATCTCAACAGGTCCAGGTGGGGCCGATGGAACGTTGGTCGGTCCACGTAGCAGAGCTCATTGGCATCTTCTATGCGGTCAATATGGTGTTTAAGCTGGCCCATCAACGTACCAACGTCGTAAATGGAACGCATATAACGGCAACAATCTTGTGTGATAGCAGATCAGCTTTACAAGCAATCCAGAACGCGAGAAATAGACCGGGGCAACGAATTGTCCATGCAATTCTGCAAACAGCCACCGAGGTTCAAGCAAAGGATATCACACTTCGCCTCCAGTGGATGCCGGGGCATTGTGAAAACGCAGGGAACGATGCTGCAGATCGACGCGCGAAGGAAGCCGCGCAGCCGGGTAAAACTCATTCCTTCCGACCGCTTCTATCGAGGGAGAACGCATTCGTTCGCAGCAAAATTCACGATCAATGGGGACAAGAATGGAGAACAGGTACCAAAGGTGCCCACCTGCGGAAAATTGACGGCGATCTACCGGCGCGGTACACGAGAAAGCTCTACGGGAATTTACCCAGGAACCGCGCGTATCTGCTGACACAGCTACGCACGGGCCACAACTGGCTATCTAGCTACCGAAAGAAGATTGGATACAGCGATGACGATCGGTGTGAGTGCGGGGCGCAGGAGACAGTCCGCCACGTGTTAATGGAGTGCCCGAAACTCCGAGAGCTGAGGGCGGAATTGAGAGTGAAGATTGGAGACGCGCTGAACAGCGTGTCGAGTCTGCTGGGAGGCTCCAACGAAGGTGAGAAAGGTAAACCAGACACCGTCTCAAGGGCGAAGACGGTCCAGGCCGTATTGGACTTCGCCGAGGCGTCTCAGCGGTTTCGCAGTCGTGCGCCATGAGGGCAGCCTAACAATGGAAGCGGCAATGGGCCACGATAGGCCGTGACGAGGCTCTAAGTTCCTGTCAGGAAGTGGATCATTCTAAATGTACATACTCAGATATATAGTTGTCGTATACTGCATATCGTTCGCGAGGGGACAGTGTAAATGAAATCTACTACTACGACTGTATTTTAGTCATAAAGAACAATTCAGATCGGGCCCTCCAGCCCACTCGCAGCGTATTGTGCTATAATGGATTCATATCGCAGAGCATCTCAGAAAACATCATTGCGGTGAGGTCTCGATAGTTCCGATGCGTATACGTAGTTCTACATCTAGGTCTAGGATCATCTACTGTAGGTGCCAATCTTGAAGAAGGATGACACTCAAAGAAAGTTCTTCTGAGAAATACTGCATTGAAGCCAAGGCAGTCTTTCATGATGGAGCTTAGGCCCGTGGCAGTTTATATACTCATGACGACCGTCGTTCATATCACAAAATTCTCGAGAAGGAAATTACTACCATCACGACAGCTAGAGGGAGCGATGAACCCTTTTTTGCCGAAATTTACGATTCCTTAGAGCATACGACACTATCTTTGGGCGAAAACTACAGGCATGATGTCCCTACACCGTTGATCATCCAAACAGCCGAAGATTAGTATTTATGCGATTACTGTACCATATTAGCCAATTTCTTAATAGTCAAATCTGGTCAAATCACAGTGTGCCACGCACTTTTTCCTTTGCTAATCCTCAGTATATTCGTTTTGAATCCAACTTAACATCACTTATCAATATCTATATACACATATACATGTTACACATAATCCACGTTCTCTGTATAGGCAGGGGGATAGAAGTTCAGAGGTATATTGTCATTATTCCAGAGCGGAAATTGAGGCTATTATACAACGAGAAGATCACGTTGATCTCGATCAATTTGGTTCTCCATACAGATATTATTCCCAATGTGAGTCTTCCATACTTATGTGATTACTCCCACGCAGATTGATATCTATTGAGTCTAAATCGACCTTCTCAGTCTCATTCAAGAGCCTAACCACAGCCTCATGGCCATACTGAGTAGCCCAAAATAATGGTGTCCGGTCATCAAAGTCTTTCGAGCTTGCTAAAACCTGGTGCCTTTGAAGGAAAAGCTTGACTACCCCCTCATGACCACTTCCTGTAGCCCAGCATAGTGAGGTTCGGCCGCTCTGGTCTTTAGAGGCCACATCCACCCTCTGGGATTCAAGCAACAGCTTCACCACGGCCTCATGGCCATATTGGGCGGCCCGGGACAATGGTGTCCGGCCGCTGTAATCACTTGAATTCACATCCACGTAGTCTCTTCCAAGCAGCAGCTTCACCACCGCCATGTGGCCGTTCTCTGCTGCCCGAAAAAACGGTGAATGGCTCCACTTGTCCGTCGAATTGACACCCGCCTCGTCATGTTCAAGCAGCAATCTCATCACGGCTTCATGGCCGTTCGCTGCAGCCCAGTACAATGGGCTTCGAAGCATGCTATCTTTCACCTGAGTGTTCGCGCCTTCTTGTAATGCCATTTGGACCGTGTGTGCGCTTCCCCTGGTGGCGGCCCACAGCAATGCCGAGCTTGATGTTTGAGCATTGATGTGGTAGAGATATGGATTCAAGAGTTCGTGGAGCTCTCGAGTGGTTTGACATAATGCGTTAACGTCTTTTTCCGCGTCGAGGCATGTTCCGATCAAGAGGACCAATTCTACAGGCAGATGGCGAGAAAACATGCTCAGAGTCACGTTGAACGAAACCACAAACAAGCTGCGTTAAATGAGGAATGGGTCTATGGCTGACGTTAGATACGCAAATGACCATATAGTTGTGGCTGATCTGATGATATTCTCGACCCCCAGTTCAACGAAGGTGTGCAGTCAAGTACAAAATGGCAACGCTTTCAACTATATTTTAATGGACTGGAGAATACACCCTGGGTGGATGCCCGTCGGCTTTCGTGGGCAGTAGACAATTGTCAAAGCTGTGGCGAGAAGGAAAGTGCGTTTTATTTATACTGCATCTACTGGAGGTTGGACCGATAAAGGAAATGAACAAGGTCTACTCGAGGCAAACAGCGCTTCTCCTCACATCACACTCTCCACAGTGCAAAGATAGCTGAATGGATCAGTCAACATGAGCGGTACGACACATGAGGAGTTGGGAATATGCACCGCGAGATAGAGCTGAAGAGATCCGTATAATCAGAAGGCAGCACGGTCCGATGAGCTTCGTAGTCAGACATTGTGGAGAGGACCCGGCGTAATTGCTGAGCATGTAGTTGACTCTGTACACCAGCCAAGACTGGTACCATCTGCGTCAATTCAACAATGCATGATGGATGTAGAGATAGCTACCGCGGGTTTCAATGGCGAAGAGGCCATCAACAGTGGGTTCATAGATGGTGTTGGACGTGCGGTGTGAGTGGATTTTGGAGCGGACCCGGACGAGGTCAAGGATGTGCGACTATGAGGATAACCGTCGTGAAAACGGCTGAGTCGGGAGTGTCTGGCTTAGATGAAATAGTGAGATTATCTTTCCAGGCTGTTATCAAACGGCCACTTCTGAACTCATATGAAATGTTATGAGGCATATATCGAAGAAAATCGAGCCTTTCGTATCAGCGCGTTTGTTCATCCCTAGGTAGAACCCAAAGCTTAAGATCTTCGCGACAGACAAGTGGTAATAGCTCTTCAACGATATGACCACACAGTAATGGGGATTCCCAGTCATTATGCCTAGTAAATGAACACGACATTGTGATGCCTCGTATATGGCACGGAAATTCAACCATCTATGGTGTATCTAAAGAATGCGCGTTCTATTATCAAAGAAGAAGTCCACGCCGGTCTTTTTCATCTGGGCAAATTGCACAGTGATTGGAGCTACACTGGGGATTTAGAATAGGCAGGCATTGAAAGCTCTTTTGATGTATTGAGAGAAAGAAGATTGTGGGCAACGACAGATCTCTGCCATTCTAAACAGCTCAATCTGCTCTTCCTCTGGTGTGTGAACTGCACAATTGGTTCGAAGAAGGTTCCAAAGCACATTGGGAAGCCCCAATGGCTTTTTCCCTAATGCTTTTCGAATCATCGAGACACTCTGACTTGCCTGTTAGCCTCGACACGATAAAACGGTTGTTGCTGTGATTGACACACTTTAACACGTGCGTTTTCACTGTAGCACCGTCCTGTATTCCCCGCGTCACGCAAAAAGCCCCGCTCAATCAGTTCTTTGGTGAAATTGTTGAGGAGGAGGTGTGCCGATGCAACATCAGGCGATTCGGGGAATTTGAGGAGACGATCTAGGTATAACGGAAGCACGGTATCCCCAAGCATCTTAAACGCAGCTTCCTAGATCCTTGTCACAGCATTGGCTTCCTCTGGTTTGTCAATCAGAATCTGTCTATCTCGGTTGATCTTCCCTCGCGTAACATTGTAGCAGAATCTGTTAGGCTTCAGATCAGAAAAAGCAACCGACAAGAAGATCCCGTTCAGCTATAGCTTATTGGAAAGGTCTGCATCCAAAACCAGATCGCCCGCATCAGCCTCGGCGATATGGGACGGATAGGATAATCCGCGAATTCCAAGTGAGATCTTGGCCCATGTTCGAAATGTTTCATAACACAATGTCCTTTCTCCGGTTCTGGCTGATTAACTTACAATGGCCACGTCTCTGTCAACCCGAGACTTCAACTGAGTCATGTCAGTAATTGCATCAGATGGTGAGATGGTGTTCTTCTCCGTTGCAGGCCGACTTATACACCCGTATCCGGAGTTCACGAAGCAGAAATTCCAATGACTGTGATCTGTGTCAATTCTCAAACTATAGCCGTTTCGAGTCAGTACCAAAGCCGCTAGTTTGAGGCCTTCTCCGTGACAGCCCGTCAGTCTGTCATGGTCTCCTTTGGACGAATATCCAAGCTCCAGACATTGACTATTGATGCAAGCACACGGATTGATGAGGCACAGTCGACCTGCCTTTTTTCATATTTGGTGAGGCCCAAAGCGTGCTTGGACCGACCATGAGGTTTGGGTACCAATATCAAAATGTAATCATCGCTTTCTTCGTAGACTGGCTGAAAGCTGAGGCGATCAAGATTGAACCGCTCTACGATTACACCTCTCCTAGCAATTTTCAGCTTTTTCGGCCTTCTAACACGAAGATACTCTTGCCAGTTCTGGTAAAGTTCCCTTAAGGCGGCTGAGTATCCCAGTCTTGAACATAAGACGGCGATATTGCAAGAGGAAATGTTCTTTCTTGCTTTGAAACAGAAAGCGCACCAACACTGCTTTTCCCTTCGCTTTGCACGTCCTCGCTGGGAGTCTGTATGAAAGACATTTTACTTGGTCACGACAAGTAGAGAATATAGGTTGGTTTGCCAGCTTTCAGAATAAAATGGTTGGGAAGAAGAAGAACGAAGCAAATCTGATGCTCCCTTTTGTACATTCTTCTCCTTTCCTCACTTCATTGAGCTCCTTTTCACTTCTCCGATAGAAAAAAGAAACAAAGGAAAAGAAGAGAAAATCTACACGTACTCCAGATCTATGCCATAAGCTCGCGAAAAAAGCATCGGCGAATTGCGTGATAAATTTCCTTATTGCCATTATTCCTTGTATGATATTAACCAGAGTCAGGTAGAACTAAGATTTCATGAAGGTCTACATGATCAGCTTTCGTACCTGATATGGGCATTATTTCGGATCATAATCATGTGTACTGCCCCATGATTAACAGCTGGTCGTAATCGCTGGATTTGCTTCTCCAGTCCAGTCTATTCATTCTCCTTTTCATGGTCTGCAATGGCAATTACTCGAGTTCCTTTCGACTGTAGGCTCTTTCTTCTCATCAGTGTCTCATATGAATGCGAGCCCGTGCTAGATACTATTTTTTGGTACGATCTCGTCCCGTTCAATAGTTGAAGTTCATCTCCATCTCCAAATACCGCAAAGTCAATGCTCGAAAACAGGATGTCTGCTGTACCGAAGTACTCATTGATCTTTATCCTACACTACAACCAAACGACAGCTTTCGTTGATCTGTCGAATCGATCTAATCAGAGCTTTACGTCAATCAATGGCTCTGTGTCACAAAAAGTCATTCACATTCGGCAGGACTCGACAATATCTTCATCTTTGGACGCTCAAACTTTCCATAGTGCCTTACCTCAAGATAATATCAATATGGTTCGATCAACCGAAGCTTCGCTACGTCTTTTGGTTGGTCTTGCGGTAGATCAACAAAATCATTATGACCGTACTGTGTCACTGCCAATCGGCCTCACAATCCGCGCAGTCTTCTCGCTGTACAAGATAAAAAATATTGGTTTGCAGCTTTGCCGCAAATAAATGCGCTTTCGATACAGTATCATGCAAGGCATCACATAATATGATTTATTGACTATTATTCAATGATGTGGCGGTGCGTTTCTCTCCTGTCCGTACGTGCACTGCACTGCAATCTGTGTTGGGATCCACGGAAAGATCTTCTATTCATGCAGAGCAAAATCTGGGTTGTAAAACAACCTGGTTGGGCTGCTTGGATTGCTCAAATGAAAGATTCACCTGCCACTTCGTTTTATCTGGGGTGTAAGCGGTTCAGGGTAGAAGGGTTTCTCTGATGACTACAGAATGATCTTCTCTCTAGAACCCCTCAAGTACCATACTATCGGAGCTGGTGGGACTGCAAAATCGATGATCAGTTTCAAGACGGAATGTAGACTGTTTGATTCTATCCTGAAAGAAGAACAAAAAAGTCACTTTCCATCGACAGGAGACATATGGGCTTCCGACGATGGATCAGTCTCATCCGACACCTGAGTTTGATACATTCTTTGAAACAAGTCTCGGATTAATCAGTTCACTGCTGGATTATGTTAGCCGCAATCCAGTCCAGGAGCTCGCTGCGAAGAGTTAAGCCACATACACTGGAATTGTCTAATGATCCAACAACACTCGAAAGATCAATCCATACTCATATATTGCGACGCACAATCCCGAGGTATGAATAATCATCAAAGTATCAGTGGATGATTTGTTCTCGCGTTCGCAAAGCAGAGAAGGAATGACAAAAGCGACATTTCTTCTGCCGGCCATCTTCTGATTTAAGTGAAATGACTTTTTGTTCCCCTTTGAGCGAGCGCTTCCTTTTTTTTCGGCATGTTTCATTTGGGCATGTGGTTCTATCCAGACGATGTACGTGATGCAAATGATGTCAAACGATGCGTCTGGCAGTGGTCCAGCCATCAATCTTCGAGATCTAGTTCCTTGCATTCGTCACAAACCTCCTGAAATGTCTTCGGAGACCTGAAGACCAAGGGTCATTTGTCGTTTAACCCACTCATGAATATGAATGCTTCGTTCTTGCCTTGGGAGACCGAACAGGTTAGCATGCATCATTCAAATAGGGGCTCCCTTTTGATAACCTTGTCATGGCTGTTTGACATTGTCTAGCTGGGCAAATAACTTGAAGGGGGATTTCACTCGGAAGATGTAACACTCGGGTTTCATTGATGCCGGCAAGTGCTAGAATCATGGCCGCCATGTCTCAACCTAAAGGACAAGTTTTTTTTTGGAAGGGATACCGCTTTTTGTTGAAGACCTTAGGTGTGCTCGTGACTTTGTTGTGTACGTGGGAGATCATCGCGGAAAGGCGTCTTCTGAACAGAGGCTTCTTAAAATGTATTCTCTCCGGGGCTTTCAAGGTCTTGTGGTTGTTGTAGCTCTGAAGATGCTGAATTCAATCTGTGATCACTCCAACCCAGGCTGCTTCAGCTTTGCTTGGATTCAGCGGGTGGTGTGCTTAGTGGGCCCGATCCATAGAACCTGTCAATTACTTGAAAGTACAGTACTCGATATGGTCTGACCCTCCTTCTGATGCCGGATCCTTATCCAGAATGCTGTAAGTGTGGTGAATGAAGGAAATCATCCTTGGTATTGGTTTCTGTACATTTTTGTCCATCTATTCGAGATATCAAGGCCGAGCCATTCTTGCCTGCACCGAAATTAAAGAATAACATCTACTGAATTAGCCCATCGTGTGCCGATGACTCACCTTCGATCACTTTCCCGAGGCTCTCGCGAATATCGTGCACAGTTGGTCTTTGGGTGTACCCTTATCACACATAGGCGCTCAAAAATACAGGGCTGTGAGGCGTACATCTTATGGACCGGGTAGTGCCGAGGTCATTGTTGCGTCGATGATATTCTACAGCGCCGCGAACGTGTGCTTCGAAACAGCATATTGGTAGTTTGGTAGTTTCTATGAAATGAAGTGGATTGCTCCGTCATGGGAGGCATATTCGCTTGATTGCTGCGCACCAAGCAACTTCGTACGTGTACAGCATATTGGTAGTTTGTATGGAATGAAATGGATTACTCCGTTTTGGGAGGTATATTCGCGTGGTTGCTACGCACCAAGCAACTTCGTACCAGGTTCGTGGTGTCTCGTCCGGAGTTCCGGTTTGGTATCTTCGAATTAGTATACCGCTGCGACAAGCACCCGACTGTCACTTTCTAGCTTTTGCACAATATTGGGGCAATATACACGGCAAAAGCTTTGACTGTTGGTGATCTCGAGTTGCACGGGGGCTTATAGTAATCCAATAACCCTACACGACGCTGGTCATACTTTCGCCGCTGCGCGGCGGTAAGCAGTTCTTTGCGCGGACTTTTTAGACCCATGGTGATGGAAGCGTGGATACCGCATGGGACAGACCTTGGTAATCATATATCAATAGTGGGCGCTTTATGGCGGTAGTGCTAAGAGGAAGTGAATATCCTGGTATTTCTCGACAGTCGATGCGCATATGCGTTCGGTCGTCGGTGGGATGTTTCCGCCCTCTGCTATATAGCCATCTGTGCGCTTAAAAAGATTGCCCGGCTGTGCAAAGTGAGGCGCCACTGTGGTCTCGCTGCCACTTTTTCCAAGACTCATGAGACTTTCCCACTGCCCCTACTAGATGTTCGTTCACATATCATCATGCTTCTGGCTATGATAGAGATCTACTTAGTGAAGCGTTGAAGTTCGACAGAGACAAGGATATTTGCTCTACACTGTGCGAAGGTTATTGTTGGTTCTAGTCGATACAAATCAGGAGTACGATAAAGTAACGCGAACGAATTGGAGAACTGCCCTCCGCCCTTTCAAAGGGATGAGGAATTCACTAGAACCGGGAACAGCCTATGCAACGAATCAAACGATACAGCAAATGACTTGCCCGCGGAGAACATCCTCAGGAAGCTAATAGTAGGGTTTACGGCACGAGAAGAACAAAAGGGTCTCTTGGAGGGGAGTTGTTACTGCAGGATGTGCAAGCCCAGAAGGCCTGCCTATATCAAAATGCTAGCATATGGCTTGCCTTGCGGAGAGGCAACCTTCTTGGCAGGGACGTTTTGTATTGCAAGTTGACTCTCGTAATGTCGCTAGAGTTCGGTAGAGAGGAACACTGTAGGAAACACCGATAATACTATCCCCCAAATCCGTACACGGGGCCTGGCAAAATCATGAACACATTAGTGATGCACTGCAAACTGAGGACGCTGCCGGGAAAAACGTACGGCCCTGCCGCTTCAAAGCGTAAATGACATCAAGTGATGTGACAGTCTTGCGTTGAGCATGTTCAGTGTAGGTGACCGCCTCCCGAATGACACCTTCAAGGAAGGCCTTGAGGACGCCACGGGTCTCTTCATACACCATGGAAGAGATACGCTTGACGCCACCACGGCGGGCGAGACGCCGAATAGCGGGCTTGGTGATGCCCAGAATCTGGTCTCGCAAGATCTTACGATGACGCTTAGCGCCACCCTTGCCGAGGCCCTTCCCACCCAGTCCCCCTGGCGCAATGCGTTAATGAGGGGCACTCTATTGAGATGGTGGAAAATGGGAATTCGAAACCTACGACCAGACATGATGTTGGTTTGAAAGGTTGGAAATGCGGTAGTTGAAATCAGGAAAAGAGGTGTGCGAGCTGAATGATGCAGTTGCCGAAAGGAATGCAAAGGGGCGGATGGACCAAGCAGACTTGTGTCTTATATACTGTAATTTTTGCATGAGAAGCATTTGGCGTTTACTATTCCTGTATTGTACCAATTGCTTTTCGCAAGCTAGTCTAAAATGATGGGACCAAAGATATCGTGGGGCTTGTGGACTTATGTGTCTTCTAGTATGACAATCTAGTGGTGTCATAGTGGAATGCGTGCTCCTATGCCCTGAATGACTACGCGCATCTAGTATGAGCGATGATCCGTTGATCTTGTCGAACATAGCGCAGACTGTCCTATATGTGCAATTAGCCGTATCAATAAGTATGGGAAGGTAAAATCATTCAAATCTTGAAAAGGCTACGGAGTGACGTTGAGAACATGCATCACTTCCTGTTGAAAGCTTGAAGCAAGCTTTCAGTCTGGATTTCAGGCTTAGTCTTATGAAATCTGAAAAGAGAAGTCTCTTCAGACATGTATTCTGGCGAACACCAGGGGTATATTATGAATAGTCAAAAGGGCAATCTTGTTCACCGATCTCTTCATACTTCTCGACATCAAGCCACTTGACCTGCGTCATACACTGTGACATCCTATTCTTTGGGTCCTCGGGAAGAGTGAGATTTACCACTCAGGTATATTCTGGCAGCACGTGTAGTCTTGCTCCATGCCGTCCACAATTTACTTCCTTCTATGATTCGAATAATGATGGCGTTCCATAACACTTAATGTGCGCCATGGACGTAGACTCAGCTATACTTGCATTTATCTCAACTGGCTCAGTAGGACATCTGTGAAAGTAGCATGTGAGTCATTGAGCTGAGGATTAGTCTTGACGGCCTGTAAAGCAGTCCTATTCAAGATTCTGCTTGTCACAATTCGCATGCCTGTGCCCTCATTCTCGATGCACCCAATCGATATGCACACATAATGTACGGGAGGATCCATCGAACTTCCAGACTATGTACTCACCTTGAATAACCTTCACGTCAGCATCAATCCCGAGGCAGACTGACTGGAAGAATTATATTGAAAGGTTTAGCTTCTTATTTTAGCTGGAACCGCATGGGCTTCGCGCATGCTGTATTTCTTCCACGCCTTAAAGTAATGTCAGGTCAATTTTCAGCTTGGCTTCTGACCGGACACTCTGACAATATACGTGCGTTTTCTCTTTATTCTGAACGCATAAAATGCCAGGCGTCTTATAACGGACCTCGCTTCTCTAAACGTCAGGTCGAAGAAAATTTCCATAATTTCCTTTAATGGGGCTTCAATGCTTACGCTTGTTGTTGCACGCGCTCGAGTTGACGGGCGTGGAAACCCTCTACAGCGACGATGGAGATAGACAGCAGCGGCCATTTGGTGCGGGATATATATATATAATATTCGGTTCCAGATCTGAGCATACTCAATCCACTAGTTCAAAATTCTCAATAGATAGATCCTGAGAGAGCAGATCGAATGGTACAAATGCTTGATATTTCCGAAATATAGGTAAAGGCTATTCACTCGAGAAAATAACAGGCACAGACAGACTTACTAGCCTGAATGACGACTACCTTTTTTGGCGTAAAGCTCCTCTTCACTACTTCTACACGCATGAGTCCTAACATTTTGGGTTTTCTATGAAAGCCATATGATAGTGTAGACGTATAATAAGCCACTTTTGGAATACAACGATTTGGGCTTTGACTGCGCTGAGGTAATCTATAGTCAATCTCAATGCAAAGTATGCTCGTTGAGTGTTGATGTTCCGTGACTCTTCATATACTCTCAACGGTCACTCTGAGAGCGGGAATATCTATTGTCTCTGATGTATCTAGTGTGTGGCACAGCATAGTGTGTGACACAGCGGGTCTCTGTCTTTGACATGAAAGGCGATGGCGGTCGGCACTGTACGAAAGGTGCAAGCCCGTTTCAGCCGGCATTCTGTTTGAGCTTCCAAAGTTGGGCATGGAATTATCACTGCTTTAGTCCCAGGTCGAATACACGGTCAGTATAACATGAAATGCGTGGCTGCTATGTCCCCGAAAACGTTGATGCAACATACCAATGCGCCGGCTGATGCATGGTGCTACCTGCTGCCTATGAGGATCACGGGATGGTTACCATCCGTCGTGGTATTGTGCACGCGCAGACGGAGCAACATGTTAATTCCAGTCGCAGCCTTTGAGCATGGCTCCATAATGTTCCCATCATAGCATGGAAGCCTCGTCTTTTGGTGGAGGCACTCGGGCAAGTCTGGCCTGGCATGTCTCTTGTCGCTTTGTTGATCCGAATCAAGCCGCCAAATGCGGTGCGCTGCAATGATCACACAAAGTCATGGAAAGTCGCCAGCGGGCCTAGCACAGGCGTTACTACCACAATTTATATTACGACGAGCTACTAGCGGAACAGCTGGTTGTTCGGCAAAAGCATTTGGTGACGGCGTTCCACAGAAACACCATCTGAAGATAGAGGGGCCTGCCGTATCAGGATCCACCCTGCTAAGTATGACACCGATGTCATATATAGCCGGGCTTAGAGGACTTAGTAGCCCCTTGCCCTACTTATACAGCTGAACTGGTTCTGAAGTATCAACTTCCCCATGTCCATAAACAACTAGAGCTCCGATGCCGTCCACTCCCCCACCTGTTTATCTCAAGGCCCAACCGTCTCAGTGGGATCCACTCAGCCCTAACGCAAATGACGCATCTTTCCAGGCGGTACGCGGTATCTGATTTATGTGAAGATAAGCATTGACCATGATAGTCGGCAGGCGCGTTTCAGGTTTGCATCTATTCAGTCAGCCATAGATATTTCCCAGAATCCATTGCACAATCCAACAGACTCTGTCCAACATCTCCGACAAGACTTACGAGCCGTTCAAAGACAGGTGGAACAACTTCGCGAATTGCTTTTTTCACAAGCCCAGTTACTTCTTTCTTTACGGAAAGATATGAATTTACTCTACGATTTGCAGTATTCCAAGCAAGAGTCACTTCGCTGGCGCCACTATCTCAGTCGGATTTTACGTCGAAAAGGATAGATGCCCACAAGCTAATCAAATGAGTCTGTCGTCTTCAAACAACCTTTTTGCTCTTTACCACGTATTATGGCTGGGTATTCAGCAGACTCATATGGATTTCTGACGTTGCCATTTGTGGAGGTCATGTCGGCTGTGACAAAGCTGCTCAAACACCGTAGATCAATGGCTATAGGACTAATGCCATTCCGAATTTTCTGAGAAGGTCACACGAAAGTCACTTTGTCAGGAGTTCCTGACTAGCGAAGCGGCAAAGTGGGAGCATATTGCTATCTGCAATAGGTATGGGTAGCGCGATTGTTGCACATGCAAAATCTATTCATGCGCGTGTGCAGTGACAACATGTTCATATGAGAGTCCTTCAATCATTGGAGATACCTTATAGCCATCAATGTATCTACACAGAGTGCTTGCAGGAACTCGGAACGGATAAGAATCATTGCAAAGAGCTGCTATATGAAGGGCCAGCATGCGATGTCTTGGCTCTCGCCTTGACAAGGACAGAAACTACGAAGAAGGAAGATAGGTAATCAATGTTACTGGAAAGCAATTCAGCTGGACTCATTTCATGGGCGTATACATGTGGCAAGTTCGTCAGTAGGGCCTCAGAAGCCGAGGGGTAAATTTACTACGCAGTAGGCAGAAATTTGTATGTGCTTAAGAGGTTCCTCCAAGTCAAAAGCACGATGGAAAATATCCGCTTTCTTTGTGTGATCTAAATTTGCTCTGAAAAGGGCAGGTCAATCACCATTTTCCTCACAGTCATAGCGACAGGCCAGCGGTGACGCATTATTAGTTATTAGACTTCAGTATGTGGTGAATAGTAATTCTGATTCTAAGTAAGGTATGTTTCCAGTGCACGACCTCCCAGGTCCAAGAATATCGATACGTCAATATTCACCTTAAAGTGGAAATATAACCTTGATGTAAACATAGTTGTGCAGTTGTGTCTGCATGAGAAATTGGGGGAAGAACCGGGAAAGGAGGAAGCAGGTGCTCAACGCATGAAGAGAAAAACATAGATATTGTATCAGTAGACAGAAATATCGACGGTTCCAGTATTGGGAGAATTAGTGCAAATTCCATGCAAGCTAGGCTTGATTTTTACCGTCCGCCAATACCCTAATACCCCCCCGGACAATTCGGCGTGCCATATACACCACCAACAATCCAAAGAACAAGATCAGTACCCGACCAAACACCACCAGCGAACCCAAAAGCCGTCGCAAGGTGCGGTCGGCCTGACAAATGGCAGAAACAGGAGATCAAAAAACAACTCATTTTCACGACTGCCAGGGCCCAATGGTGCGCATACCACTGATCCACCGCCAAGAGACCCAAGAAAAGGGCGAACAAAGTTGCAGTGCCCTGCTGACGATAGCATCTGTTGTCCGAAGGTCTTTGTGAAAAGCCACCCCATCGACGTGCCAGGTAATTGGCTTGTGGAAGGTCAGTGGTGGGTGAGAAAAAGTAGTAAAGTGTTATCACCACCGCCTGGAGTCCGACGGTGAAGACAATGGCCATGATCCATGATCGACGAATGAGGGATGGTCGTTCTCGGGCCGCTGGAACCCCTTTCTCTAAGCATGCGCATGGTTTGTTGTCCATAATATCTGGTACACTGATCTTTTCCCGGCTGTTGAACAATGAAAAAAGGGCAGAAGTTTAGAGGGGTGTGCAGGTGGCGGAGTTGAAGTCTTAAACGCGGGCCAGTTTTACTTATACCATAGCGGACTGGGAAAGCGCCATAGAAATTGAACTTGGGCTCAATGTTCAAAGCATTTGTGCATAGACATGGCGTTCCAGACTATACGCATCCGAGTCTATGTGTCCTGGTCGGCGAACGAATGATTGTTTCGGGTGGTGCTTTCTTGAGGACTGAACCGGCCAGGCATGGTTTCCCCTAGAGCTGTAACAAGTATGAATACATAACTTGCAATCCTCGACTCTGTACTGATTGAATCACCTAATCGTTTTAAGTAGTTGCCTGGTGATTTTAGGATCTCATGCAATATATGAGGTTTTGGTAGCTTGCTGCGTCCACGGAAGAAAAACGAAGGCGCATCAACTAGTCCGCGATTGAAGAATCTTGTTAACCATTATCAGATCGAGCTCTTCAGTATCTTTTCGCACTTCCGGAACAGTGATCAATAAGCACACAAAGGAGCATAACGTACGTATGACGGATAGATCTCATGCCCTGATCATTACATGCGTCAATGCCGCAGATCCTCTCGGGTGAAGTTGTTTGACTTGGAACCGCATCTCAATGGGAGGCGTGATAATGTAGAATAGTCGCGATAGAGAACGCTCGATAGAGAAGACGCGATAGAAAACTTGCGGTAGTGAACACGCGATGGTCTCTGGCCCATGGGTCACCTACAGCGCCCTCACTATGCTCTCGTGAGTACATACTGGTGGAAATGATAGACAAGCCAACTTGCCGATCTGTTTTTTGCTATATGAAGATTTAGTATAAATCCCATGGAAGGTTACTGTATTCTTCTCTTTTTAAGAAAAGAAGCTATCTCCCATACCTACCCTATGATGCTAGAAAGATCAAAGTGAATGCTGCCTAGGCTTTTGCTTGTGTGTCTACAAGCACGATCTTGCCGAAATAATCATAGTATCCAAGTCTGTAGTCCCTAAATCATCCCCTCAGCTGACGTATGTCCTGCTTTCGGTATGCTACGTATCGTCGCGGCAAAATAATCCACAGGGCACAGAGGAAGGTTGTCTCAACAAAGTTATCTACATGTTACCGATAGCCTATAGCGAATTGCCCCATTCAGCGCCAGGGGATTGTGTTGTGCATACCAAAACTTGTCACAATGACACTAGTTCCAGAAGTCAGCGTCTTTTTGACGACTTCCAGAATTACTCTACAATTGGAAAACTCACCATGATAATCTATATATGTATACGACTGCAGTCGGCGTTAATTGGCGGAGGATCGCAATTTAGCAGCGACCGAGTATGCCTAAAGTGGCAACTCTGGGCTAGAACGAGTGTCTTGCTTCGACAAATAAAGAGCCTATGTGAAAGACCTTCTTTCTCTCGCTCTTGTTCACCGCATTGGCTCGTCTTCGAGGTCTGTAGAGTATGATAGCTCTGTTCAATCGCGTGCTGTGTTCTGCTGCAGTGGCTGGGCTCATCGCATGGATTGTCGTGGGCCTCCTTGATGAGGAAATTGA
This sequence comes from Penicillium frequentans, assembly GCA_028828275.1. Lineage (NCBI taxonomy): Eukaryota > Fungi > Ascomycota > Eurotiomycetes > Eurotiales > Aspergillaceae > Penicillium > Penicillium frequentans. The sequence goes on along the minus strand of JAQIZY010000003.1, from coordinate 511,398 downwards.
TGGTGCTTTAATTCCAAGTCAACATGAAGGCTTAGCCGTGTGGTTTCCTCTCCTCTGCCTTGATATGGTTATTGTGTTACTTCTCGTCGGTATATGCTCGCCATACTGCAGCTTTCGCTCTTCGTGCGCCTACTTATTCATGACAAGCTACGTGGGACTTCTCACCTCTAGCTGGTACCCAGTTGTTCATCGTGATATAATGACTGAACAATCCGCGGAACACATAGTAGCAGCATCGTGTATGCCCATGCACGAGGTAGATCACAGATGTCATGTCGAGCAAGCATACGCCGAGAACGAGGAATAAATATGTTCTGCTGTCTGGTACCAACTATAAGAAAAAAAGTCTATATGCGTTGCCTTTGCGGTATCTCTTCTGTAAGATTAACCAAGCCCTATCTTCGATATAAGGCTATACAGTATGCGAGATCCATGGCAACGAATTTCCCCTGTGGATCATCGTTCTTCGAGTCTGCTATCCAAAATGACATAGAATCATGGCATGCGAAGCCCTAGATTAGATCAAGACCGTCATGAGTCACGAAGATGCTACTGTGAAATTTGACTTATCGGCTGGCATTTCCGCCAACGTCAATCTTGAGACCGAGTGACACGAACGAAAAGGACTCCATTCCCAGTAAGACCTTAGTCAAGATAGTACATTCTCAATGAGGTCAGTAATGAGATGTTCAGCTATACCGCGCCATATGTTAGACTTGTCTCTGTAGCTTTGAAGACTCCTTTTCCTGCCAGAAGGATAGCCCTAAGCATTCGATCCACGGCGGCTCATCCACCCTTGACTGTGCCTTACTTCAGACCCGGATTATCCAACCAGCAACATTGCACCTCAAGGAATGAAGCTGTTGCGGCGATATTGTGCAGACTTGATTTTCCATGCGTGGTTCTTGCTAACTTGACGTGTATGGCGATTGTCACGTTGAGCTTGAGCTTTTCGCGCCTGCCACTGGTGGTTATGATCAGCTCTGCAATCCTCATGCGAGGAAATGCACGATTGAAAGGTAGCAGTAAACATGATTCAAAGAGTTAGTTTGTCATTGAATGCAATCATATCTTGATTTTCTTGGGGACTTGTGTGCAGTGTCAAACCGGCCGGGGACGGCGTCGTATCTCGTTATTCGCGGGTCGACTGAATGGCCGAATCTATACAAGCCTCTACGATCGATTGCTGTCGAATCCTCTCTTGATTCTTGCACAAATGGAGATATTATTGTATTGAGTCCGTGCGAACATTTCATGCTTACCTACATTGGTACTCAAACATCAATTAGCGTTGGAAAATATATTCAGGTCAGAAAAATTGTATATTGGAGATTCAGCAGTTGACGTTGACAATAGACAAAGCTGACTATATTCAAATTACGGATTGCCAGGCAGTATTTATTTATCCATGATTAAATGATCTGAAGTTGGAGAGATGTAGATGATTGACTGAGTAGGGCTTTTGAAGCGCAGTCTTGTGACCATCCAGATGTCATTCCCTCTGACTTCAGACGAACTATAGCCTACTAAACACAGAATCTGTGCAACAGACCTCAACGCTCCCAGTCAGTACGAACATTTCGTGTAGGCCACAACTTGGCCGGCGACTGAACCGTTGCGCTTCTTGAATGGCAGTCCACGTATCCCTCTTCCCACCACAATTTGGTTTCCCAATTTCTATTGCGCTGAGCCATGGGCTGATCCTTGATTGCGAGGATTTCTTGTTCCCTTGGGGGGATTTCGGCGATAGCCTCGCTGGCGTTCACGACATCTATCACAAGTCTTGTACTTTGCAGACAGCCATGGTCGGGCGCAGGCTGAACAGAAATTACGTTTTGTATATATTCCCGGAGTCCAGGGCACCAGCAGGTGTTGCGTAGAGGACACTAGCTGGCCAGGAGCAAGGCGACAAGCAAGACAATCTCTATATCTCGATGACTGCCAACATCGCCAGCAGAACGAACACACCATGTAGGCCACACAAGGTGATTCCATACTGGCTTTATTGACGAAACGTTGCGTATGAACAAAGCCCTTTTGATGAAAATGTGGGTAGGGTGTATGTTGTATGAGCTAGTAGACATTCAACCTACTTTGCAAGTGTATTTGGATACAAGCGGCGAGCTAATATCGAAAGTAAAGGTGGAGCGACGAAAATCTTCCGAGTGGACTTGCTTTATACGAGTTTTGATGTCAATTACAGTAAATCGTAAATACTACGTACAGGCTAAGAGTAGCTAAAGTCGCGGCGAACATGCGAAATACACCACCGTGCTAAGCTGTGAGCTTTATTTTGTTAGAAGGTTAGACAAATACCACGTATTTGAGTCACCATTCACCTTCATACACTGTTACCCGATTGTTTCTAAGAGAGTTTACCAGATCCGTGCGATGGTTGGACTGGTTTCACGAAGTGGGAAGAACATGCATTCATTCCAATACTGAAACGCACCGCCAATGTGACTTTCCAGAACAATCATTAACGAGAGTAGCCAGTACTTATATCTATATATATATATATACTCAGCCATCAAGGCGACTTTACTGAAGTGCATTGGATTCAGGAATCGATACACTATCCCTGGCGCTTTAATTCTAGCCCTCATAGCGAAGACGCCCGATATGGCTCGGTGTTCTGGAGATGGAATATCACCAACAGCATTGATCATGCCCCTCGATTTCGAATTTGCATATTCAGTCAGTTCTAGTAGGATAAGTGGCAAAGTTGATCTATAGCCATACCCGTGCTGTGCCGCAGGTGGACATGGAAACACAAAATGGACAGATTAATATCAGATAGAGGAGAAAGATGTCGCACTGTTGGCCGTCAAGCCATTCTTATTCAACTGGACATATCGGCGGTTGCTGATCAAAGGGCTCAAGTGAGCTTATCATAGCATCACTGCTAGAATCCAGCCCCGATGCGCAGTGGTGACTCAATTCGTGACGAGTTGGACGTAGGGAAACGGTAGTCTATGGAAGTCAATCATTTGTCCTCGCCCTTTCCCCACTTACTTACTTGTCCATGACTCTACAGTATTCATGGCTTTAGCATAGTGCGCATAGACTGACTTTTGGCTTCCCTCAATTTCTTTGGGGCTCAACTCGCCCTTCTTCATTTTCCGACGAAAGGTTCTGACCTCTGACGCTGCCTGCAAGAACGAGGTTTTGCGCGTCAAGACAGGGCGTCGAGACTGGAGCCAATCTCCCGAGCTCATAAAGGCCACGTCGCGGCGAATTGATCCTGCCAATCTTCTGATCCACGGTTGCTGTTCCCTAGCTTCCCAATACTCTTCCGCACTCCGCCAATCTAATTCTGGTCAGGTGGTACTGAGATTTTCATGGGCAGTGTAAACGCACCATGTCTGTCACGGTCCAGAATTTCTGGCATCAAGGGTTTTTCATCATCTTCCATGTTGAGTACAGGAAGTATGAAACGTACCTGATAAAGATCTGGGCTTCAGGCCTCTTATACGTATTATGATACGTGATGACTATGAGTCATTTGTAGTCCGAAATTTGACCAGATAGCACCCACTCGTAGCTGTTAGAATGAACTGGATGGCCAGCCGTACACGACGGAACGTTGCATAGCTCAAGCTAGATCATTGAAGAGATTGCAAGATCCTGGAGTACAGTAACAATATATTTTGTGTTATCTAAAAACCAACGGTGTCAATTTCCTAGAGAGACCCTTGGCCTTGGAAATGGCCTCTCATACAGTTCAACGTAAGCATACAAGCAAAGCTTTGTATTGTTGTGCCCAAAACCTCTAACCTATCGCTATTGAAGATCTTTCACATATATTGAAAGGGCTTTGAAAGGGGAAAGAGATGCTCTCTGTCCTTTCACACCAGAGCTCCAGCGCAGTTCCTGCTAAAGCGACGCGAACATACTCATTTAAGACTCAATGTTATGTTACAGGTTTTGCATTGGTTGTAGCAGCAGCCTGACCTGCAAACAAATATTCGCTGGAACATGGCTCATTTGGAATCTAATTCTAGGTCCCCCATGTCCAAATTCAACACCAGTTTCATTTAGTCTGAGATATCTGGGCGCATAAAGCCCTTCGTTTCCGGTCGGCAACAGAGCTTCAAGATCCGAAGATACCCACTGGTCTTGAAGATGGACGGCACCAGGTCGATGTCGACAGATCATGCAATGCACCGATTGATCTCCGGACTAGGGTCTCGTATATACCGCCAAGGTCTCAAGAGCCACATGCTAGGTTGGGTACGAGTAGTCTTGCTATCGCAGTCTTCCAAGAGGAAAGCAACGTATGCGGTGCTCTTTGCATACGTTGTCGCCCTCTTGGCAATGCTACGGCCGCATATATGGCAGATAGCCAGTCTTGTGGAACGATTTTGCAGTAAGAACCCTTTTTACAGAGTGTGGTGAGATCTGCTGACCCCATGAAGCGTCCAGCGTAAATGTGCGGTCTTCCCACGAGACTTACGACATGCTCACAAGTTGGATCTCTTCCCGTGGGATCGATAATGCCTCGAGGTCCCATCTTGTCAAGCTGAATACTGACCGTGGGGCACTTGCCGATAGGACTGAGTCTGTCAGAAGACCTCTCAAGTACGTCGCTAACTCTGGAGTCTTCTTGTTTTGGTACAAAGGGCGGCTGCTTCGTTACCAGGCTACGCAGGACACATCTGGATATTTCAAGGAGAACAACATTGCAATCACCTGCTTGGGAAGATCAGGCACGATCCTCAAAGACCTCTTTCAGGACTGTCAACGAGAATACGTATGTCGCCTGGGGAATAAAATCACAATCCACGGGCACTCTGGAGGGCAGTGGACTGATAACAGAAAGAGCGAGGCACGACCTTTGTCCACCGTCATATTGAACCAACGGGAGAAGGCGCTCCTCGTTGACGATATGAAAGACTTTCTAAATCCTACAACCCGGAGCTGGTACACACAACGTTCCCTCCCCTACAGACGTGGCTATTTGCTTCATGGCCCCCCGGGCACAGGCAAATCAAGCTTCAGTCTAGCGATCGCCGGTGAGCTAAACATGGATATCTATGTCGTGAGGGTTCCCAGCGTGGATGACGAGAGCTTGAAGTGTCTTTTCGCTGAGCTCCCCGCCCACTGTGTTGTGCTGCTGGAAGACATCGACGCGGTGATCTCAGCGCATTCACGAGAGTCGGAAGCAGTGCACAGCAACGAACAGCCTTCCTTCGGGGACGAGAAGAAGCGGGTCACTCTTTCCGGCCTCCTCAATGAGTTAGATGGCGTCTCTTCTGCGGAAGATCGGGTCCTCATCATGACCACAAACCATGAGATGAAGCTCGATCCCGCCCTCATTCGGCCAGGGCGGATTGACAAGAAGGTCAGCTTTGCATTGGCTGATCGCGACACGGTTTCACAGATCTACTGCTGGGTATTCCAATCACCATCGGAGACTGGAGCAGATGCTCAACCCTGCGGGACGGAAAATGGCTTACTCCAAGCGCAGGCAATTCAGTTTGCCCACCAGGTTCCGGAGGGAGTCTTTAGCCCCGCAGAAATCCTATCCTTTCTTGTACCGTATCGACACGATCCGGACGCTGCCCATCAAAGCGTTGAAACATGGGTGGAGAGCAGGCAGAAAACTGGAAGAAATTTGAGCTGATCGCTCCATCAATTCAGCCCATCCACCCCAACATTGCTAACTCAGGCACCTGAGATCGCCACTTAGTGAGTGACCAACAACGCCCGGCTACAATTTTGATTACAATAGAAAGCCGACTGACCCTGATGTCCAAGAAAACGTCGTATGTGTTCCCAGTCCTGTCAGTGGAAGTGACTTGTTTGCAGGACTCCTCGTGATTGGGGGCATATTTCGAATCACTATAACCTATCTGTGATACATGGTGGCCTGACGAGGTTTTTCATTCTTTGTTCGCTGATGTCTTATTCTAGCAGAGTATTTTGATATCCTATCGGACCAGACTTGATCACAATGTAGTGAGGCCGGTAAGCAACCAGGGGAGCCTTAAAGACACTGGTCGCAGTATAGATAGCGGAGATTCACCGACTCGCACCGTAGCCATGCCGACCCTTGTCGTCTCAACACCCTTTTTGCAGTGAGAATGCTGCAAGACTCGACTGGAATGTATTGCATACTGCGCGGCAAGATAGAGTGTGTGGACTGAGATTTTCAAAGCTGGCGAACTACGCAGAGCTTCTATTATGTGTTGCATTCCATCAGCCTCGCTCATCTCATGAACTGTGGATTGTTGTTGACTGTTAGGACCTGCGTGTTCAAGCGGATCTGATACCCGTAGGTAATAATATATAGTCTAGAGGGCACATCTGCAAAATGAAAATCTGAACTTGCTCTGATACAAAACCACCGCTCTCGGCTACCACTAAATAAATCACAACAAGTGGCTTTTTTAAAGACATCGAAAAATATAATCTGAGCATGTAGTGGTCAAGTGATCATGCAACGGTCGGGGTAGCTCACAACGATACATCTGCGAAGCAAAGGAGCACTGTATACCTGACTACTTATGAGGCTAGTGCCATCTGCGCCTGAAGAAGAGAGCTAGAAATCCAAGTGTGCGCAGGAGTGATTTGCGTGGAACGGCATGCGTTCTCCTATTATTCCTGCATAGATGATTACTGGTGGCGATTGCAATCTCAATATCCGATACGCGGCCATGTAGCCCTTCATTACCGTTTCGCTATTGGAGTTAAAGACTTTCGGAGGCGGAGCAATGAGCGTCAAGCCTGTGGTCCAACATGGTTCTACTCGCCTTTCGAAATCGCCGCCTGCCCGCTGGTAATACCTTCCCCGGTACCCTGGCTTTTCGACTCACAATTTTACCCAGCTTGGCCGTTTTGTCCAAGCTATGTTTCACAATTCATGGCCTGACCAGCATGCGCTGCTCCCTTCGCTCTCGCATTCCTCTTGGCCGCCTTGGAAGCCCGGGCTTTCCGAAGCTGCCAATGGATAGACCAGAAGGCGTCGGGCTCCTACCCTGGCCAGCACCCGGGCAAAGGCCAGCCCTTGGTGAATAATCCTTGTAGGTAGAATTGGAAGGGCAACATTACCTTTTGAGCGTGCATGTTTTCTTGTTGGTCGACGCGCTCAGAAACTGTCACTTTGGGCCCCATCCGTAGAGGCCGTAGCTTCTTGGCGGCTGCTCTCTGTCGTCGTCGTTTGGATTCCGCCTAGGTCCTTTGAGCAGTGTTGGAGAAAATCGTCAACATCGGCCAAAACGTCGGCGTAGCCTAGTACACTCGCGACACTATGCGCGATTCTCCAAGATGCCGCTCGCATTCTAGATAGATGAAATGCATCGGGAAAAAAGGCCCTCGTCTGTCGAATTGCGCTGTCTTCACGCGTGTCCTTTGATTAGCTTTGGCTAGCAACATAGTTTTTGTAAAGAACCTGCAGCTTTTCAATCGATTTCTGAAGTTGGTTTCAGAAGCTGGGATCAACTCTGGGGTGCCGTTGTGCAAAGGTTCGTGTTGTACCTGGAACGTGGGATCTGCAGGCTTTTGGTTTTGAGATGAATTATTGCTGGTCGATCCCCGGTCTTGAACTTGCCTCTCACCGAGAATCGTCATTTCAGCAGCATTGCCATCTAGTTCACCATGGACTTCCGTGTTGGATCGTGGAGGTTCAATCACATGACTACTCCTTTGCTGTGAAGAGACTGTACTGGCGCCACGCCTTGCACAGCATGTACCGGAGGAGAACAGTCTCTTGTGTGAAGGACACTGTGAGCTTCTCTATGTGCTAGAAGAGGCGATGTCTCGGCTGGAGGGATGCTCTTTGATTTGATTCCAACCGGTGCTATGTTCACGGCAGCTTCGGTGTGCCCATGGGGACGGTCTCTTTCATCGAGGCCGAATGGCACTTCTGCCAATATCGACCGTACTAAAGGAAGGGTGTGCGAAAACTGCGCGGTACATGCAAGAAAACTTGTAGACAATGTTTACTGTTTGACAAACGTCTTCAGCTCGCCCCTGTCGCAGAAAAACAGCTTCAGCGACGGAATCGTGCAGCTGCTTTGCAGAATGACCTCTCCGTCAAATACTGCATGAACTCTTGACGAACTTTATCTGCCCGCAAGTTGCGAAAATGTTTCAAAAATGTCATTCAAGCAGATCGTACGTTACCAGTCCTCTCCCGAACTTTCGCCATCACGCCTTCCCAATAGCCATTCGTAAGGTTTTTCAGGTAGTGCCCCAAGGACTAGGTAATGGTCAGCATGTGCCGTAGTCCTGCAAAGGTCTCTAGCCTAGTAATGACTAGCAATGATTGCCTTCTATGGGCCCCCTGAAATTCAGGTGTCATTCCTACAATACAATTCATCATTGCCGCAATTTGAATGTATATCTGAGGACACCTCCAGAGAGCCATGATATTGCATGACGGGAAGGCTTCCATCGTGATAGAATAACCAGGACTCTCTTGGGCCCTTCGACGTCACTCTCCGCGTCTAATACTTTACGAAGGACTCTTCCATGATTGGGGAGAATCTGCTTGCGGAAGCCGTGAATAATGTTCTCGCGCTCACCGTGACGGATGGCTGGTGGCTAATAGTGTCATAACAGGCCGTTCAGCAAGGAGAAAAATACTCATAGTCCAGGATAATTTGCACCAGACCCCAATTTTTACCACGCGAGAGCGACTCATTAATTCGAGCTTGTCCATCTAGACATAATGGCTTATCCTCTTCATCAAGGCTACCCCATGATTCTCTAAATCGTCTGCCGGTGTATGCTTGGCTTCCTCGAATACATTCTGAGATACCGCTATCACCGGCGCCTGTTCCAAAACTCAGCATCATGGGCATTAAAGGTCAATTGTTTCCACTAAGGAATATGAATTCTGTCTAGCCTCACTAGGAAGAAGCCTTGACAGGATTCGAGGACATAGAAATACAAGGTGGGTGGCAAGGCTAGTTTCATTTTTGGACCCGGTGAGCTCTAGGACTAAACTGGTATTGGTACTATAGTCACAAGACGAAGGCCGTTCCGTGACTCTAGTTCGATGACCATGATCGTTACAAGACCTCTGATTTGGCATCTTCACACCGAAACCAGGAGCACTAATCCCCGAGGTTCAATGTGGCTATTATAATTGTGTTACTGGCAGCTTCCATACCAAGAGGCGTTTACCTTGACAAGTGGCCGTTGACTCCACGTAAGCTGGCGTGAAGAAACTATACACACGATTCGAATTGCCACGATGTTGTGCAACTTACCACCCGAGCTTATCATCAGGATCGGAGAGAACCTACAGCACTTCTGCAATTTGAATGCTCTCGTGCAAAGCAATCGCTACTTCTACCGAGTTTTGAACGATCTACTCTACGGCAATGCACTGAAAGATCCCTCAATTACCACTCTTGGCTGGGTGGCCCAAACCGGGAGAGAAGGAACCATCCGCAAGTTCCTCGCAGCGGGGCTTGAAATCGATGTAAGATGCCACAATAGCTGGTATCCCATCGTTCTTGCCGCCGAGAGTGGCCATGTAGGGGTGGTGGGCACGCTTCTTGAGCATGTCATTGTAAATCGGGTGACCGAGCCATGGCATGACCGAGACCAGGAACGCCTCTTAGGTGAGATCTTGATTGCTGCAGCAAGACATGGACGCGAGTTGATCGTCAAGTTTCTCATGGAATATGGAGTGAATTTGGATCCGGATGCTGGAATCATAGGCGAGGCGATCTACCAAGCGACATGTGGACGCCATGTTGGTATCATGAAGCTACTGCTTGAAACCAGCTGCGGTCAAAGGTACGTCCATGATAGCCGCATCACTACCATTGTGAGGTATGCTGCTGCTCGGGAACTACCTCTCCTCCTCGTTTTGATCCACGCTGGTATGGAAATCTCGACCTTTTCCAGCATCACATGGCTTGGTACAGTTGCTTTTGACAGTGCCCAAAGGAGTGGGAATTTGGCGGTGGTACAATTTTTCCTCGAGACCGAGTGCATCCCGACCAGCTATCTCCTCGACTCATTCCAGCATATTACGCTTCGATATCCCCGTCTTGCCCTTCTATATTTCACACACATGGATATCGAAAAGCTGATGAGTCACGGGGATTACATGGATCAGCATCATCTTTTGATGGGAGCTCTACTAGTCGGTCTGAAGCGTCTTGCGGAGAGGCTTTTGCAGATTCTGTATCCCATAGAATGCTTTCCTATTGCGGCTACGTCTGCTGTGGATTTTATCAAAGCCGCAGTGTATTCCCAAAAGATTGAGATGGTGGAGCTTGTCCTTCGGGGTAGGTCGTGGACAGGAATCAGGATCTTCATTTTTCCTGACCTGCACTACGCCATAGCACAGCATCTCAACGAAATTGCCCGGCTTCTTCTGGATGTGATAGGTCACCCACAATCCGAGTGGGCCAAACTTGTTCATACTGCCCTTTCTTGCGGGAATCTTCAAATTGCCCAGTTCCTACTTGGTCGATATCCCATGTCATATCTTGCAGCGAGCGCTCCATGGGTGCTTCAGGCCGCGGTGCTTGGTGGAGAAGCATCCTTTGATACTCTTCTGCGTTGGGGCTGGAGTTTGCAAAGCGAAGATCCACAACAAAGACGGGCGCTAGAGAGCGCGGTGATACGGGCTGATATTCCGGTGATTCGAGCGTTCATGAAGGCCGGATTTGATCCAAACCACTGTAGCCCTCGGTCTAAACGGCCTTTGTTGAGCATTGCCGCAATGTCAGATGAGCCTCCGAGTGTGGAAGCTGTCGATCTTCTCTTAGCATTTGGTGCCAATATGGACCTTGGCTTCTCCCATCTTCTTTCAAGCAAGCCTTCTATTGAGGGGCTGCAAGATTCGCCCCGTCGTATCACAACGATGCTGGATGGGAGGCGGCTGCGAGGCGTCAAAATCCTGTTGGAGGAAGGTGCCAATCCCCTAGCTTTGGACAAACACGGTGAATACATTCTGGTTCTGGCTGCGTTCGAAGGATATCTTCCCATTGTAAAACTGTTTCTTCGTTCTTTTGATAAACATGTGCTTCCATTCCACCGGACAAAGGATGTAGTTTGGAGAGCGGCTTCTACGAACCACCGAGAGACCGCACAGTGTCTCAGCAACTATTACTGGCGCCACATGTATCCTACCTAGCGAATCTTACTGTCCCGGTGTGCTGACCAAGAATCAAACGAAGAAGCCGCAGTCATAAGACTCGCCTAGTACTATTACCTTAGTCAGAGCACCACTATGGTTTTGTGACTTGGGTTCGGTGACCAAGGAGGTCGTAGGACTTTCCCAATAGAATTTCGTAGGCTAAATATATAGCCATTATCTCTAAGAACTTGCATCTCATTAATCAAACAAAATTGGCCAGGCTCATAGTTCCCCTCATCTTGGGCCTCCCAATTTTGAACTCGTCTCCGAATCACCCATTCCTTGAGAGACGTTGAGGTGACCACACGCCGTATACGGTTTTCCCAGAGCGATAGGAATATCTGCCATGTCGGGACCCAGCGGTTGGCTGGGTGAACCGGCGAATAAGCAGTGGGATTGTATCCCACACGCACCTGGGGGTTGAGATACACGCCCTTTTCCTTGGTGAGTGGGTTGTCCGCATGGATCAAGCAACACTCAGACCCTTCCACATGAGCGAGTGCAAGGCTATCGGATACGCCTCGGAATTCGAGTGGTGGATCAGCATAGAAGGGACTGGCAGGCATGGATACTATAGTGACAATGAACTCTTCTGTGTCGCAGTCTTGGGTGATGAAGGCTAACCTATCCCATTCCAGCAGCTTGCCACGGGAACTGGATTCATGTCAGTCATCGCATTTCGAGATGCTGAAGATCGGAAATAGGGCCAGGTTTGCATGACATGCTCTTGACCGTAGGAGTCTCGCAAGGCAAAAGTATCGTAAAACGATGGGGGCTTCGAAAAATCTAGAGAGCATGCTGCCGCATACTCGCCTTGGTTCGTGTCTAAGAGGCGCAGGACGTCCTGACTCTGTGACTAACGTCAGGAACAGAGATATTAGATGATAAGGATGACATTCACCGTAAAAACCACATCATTGAGGAAGACGATCCAGTCGAAGGCAATGCCCTTCGCCAACAGTGCATACAAAGGCTGTAACGACAGGTTTCGCAAGCCGGCAAGGTAGGGTATGCGTCGTAGCTCCTTGCGACCCTGGGGAGTATCGACCCATCCATGTTCAGCGGGCAGTGCTGAGACCTCATCATGGTGAGTTTTCTCGGACATGGTGATATTCCTTGCAACACCAAGAGCATCCAAGGCACGATCCAGGTCGCGCAAAGCACTCTTGGTGCCGTCCCAGCTTCCACTCTCAAATATGCTGAGGAACATATTCTCCGAACCGACTTCTTCGGCCAAGTGAAGAATTGCGTCGTTCCAGTGGCTGCGTAGTATCTCTTCATTATTCCAGTGGATGCTCGCAACATAAATTCGCATGCGATGTCGGGGTACCGCTCGTTGGGTCGTATCTGCGCTAAGCAGGCGGCGCCGAATCGAAAACACCTCCGTCGTGCTCCATAGTATGAAGATCAAGGCGAAGATCTGAAAAAGGCGGGAGCGGAGCATTTTTCAGGAAAAGGGGGCAGCGTGGTGTGCGTGGCTGGTGGGCAGAAATACAGATTGCTCGGCGTTCCTCTATAGTATCGTGAGTCAGAGCAATAATGACGAGCAGCAGTTTGTGATAATAACTAAATGATAGCCATTTCCTCCTGGACGATCAATCAATCACGTAACTAGGGGGGGCTTATTGGTCCACGTTCCGGGCTAGCTATGCGTTGGATAGTAGGTACCTTGAACAGACTTCTGGAAAGGTACGTACTCGGAGAGACTGCAAAGGGTGTATTGTTATTCTGAGCTTCATATAGCCATAAATCCTTTCCTCCCTTTCCGCTTCAGCCAGATGCTCCTGCCCGGCCTGAAGCCAATCTGAACTCTCATCCTTCAGTCCAGCCTGAGGCATCCCCGCCACCTTATGAAATGATATATCCACTTCCGGGCCGTGTATCGGATGTACTGTTCTGCCAGAGGTGCAATAAACGCCGGTCCCAGGCGTATCACCGCTGGCAGGTCTTGGAACCGCACAAATACCCACGAGATGGAATCTGCTCGCGCAGAGGCTGTGCAGAAGCCAGAATTAATGGGGGAATGGGCATAGCTGAGCTGTCTGCTACTTAATTTAGGCTAGCTGACAGCTTGGGCTTGTGAACTCAGGGTTCGGAATTTTGATGACTACGACATAGAATGGCGACAATGTCACGAAGGCGTCTCTTTAAATATAACTTGCTTTCTTGCTAGTGTCTCTGCTCATGGTGGTAGACACCTTTCACATGGAAGTTGATTAAGCTCAGCACGTCGGCCACGCCATGCTGCGTAGATCTGCTCTTGATGAAGCACGGGCGCTTGCTCTGCGGATCGCTGCTTTCGGGCGCCGAAGTGGCTGGTCGGGAGCAATCTGTGCGTTTCCACTGCCTGTGAAAGCCTTTCAGCAACCACTGACTCGAGTATCTTTCCTAGTGTCGCTAAGAGTGAAATCGGTCTCCATGCCTTTGCAATGGTGTAGTTTTCTTTATTCGGCTTCTTGAGCGGTATAATTTTCGCGTGTCTCCATTGTGTCGGTAACGCGCCTTCTCTCAGTGACGCCTGGAATAAATCGAGAACTCTGTGCTTGACAGTCGGCCACGTCATCTTCCAGACCGTCGCTGGTAGACCGTCTTCGCCTGGTGCCTTCCATGATTTTGCAGCAAAAAGCTATCTTTCGATCTCTTCTATGCCCACCGTAGGCATACTCACCGTTTCTCCCTGTGGTCTCATCCCCTCGTCTTCAATCACATCTCGCAGAGGTGGGAAGAACTTGAACAGCAGCTCTTCTGCTTGCTCTTTATGGTCAGCAGTAGTAGTCCCATCTGCTCTGACGAGCTGCCAAATTTTGCTGTTCGATGAGTCTCGAGCGAGGTGGGCGTGCGGATCTAGTCATTCTACGCTGAATTTCTTCATCTTCCCTTTTCCTTTTACATACCTCACTCTTTCGTTCGGCTTAATATATCGATCTGTCAAACGCACTTCGAGCAATAAGAGTTTCATGCTCGAAAGGATATGATATCGGACTAAGAACTTTGGACTATCTTCAAGAGGGTACCACCAGCTGTCTCGCGCATTTGAAGAACAACCGCCGCCATGGTGAAGCGTAGAGACGAAAGGTTGATCAATTATGTGAGCAAATGCTTGATATTTAAAATTCTCACTCTAGCTCACATTCCTTATGGTTAGTCATGTTTTTCATCTTCCGTCTCGAAGCTGTTGTCGCAGGGACACCACAGACAGTACAATGCACAGCGCTTCCAATGCTTTACACCGAATTGCTTTCCTGGCGTAAATCCTTACGCTTTCTCCTGCTTTTTTGTTCTAGTGATTTGGGAATTTCCTCTTCATACAGTAGGAAAGAGTAGATTAAGAAGGCATTATACCCGTCATCTCAAGTGTTGCCTCAGTTTACTTTGCACTCCTTGCTAGACTGACGGTTAATGGAATTGATGACAGGCCACACTTGGAACACTTATATAGAGCCATAAAATCTTTGACTTCGATCCTGTGACATTGTCGCTGGATCGCAAGGAGTTCCTTCATCACCAATTTACCAGCTTGGAATCTAGATGAGAGCTTATAGAACTTGTTGTATTGGACGCAGCTTCATTAATCCTCTTCTGCCCCTCTATGACAACATACTGTACGCCAGAGCTGAACATGGAGTGCTGTTGGAATCGAGGGGGAAGGTTTCCTGGGAATAGGATTAATTGTGCAACCGTACTTTGGGTAAAGAGACTTGCAGAAACGTCCTTCGGTTAGAAACCCGCGACAGGCCCTTCGATGGCCCCTAAGTAGCAATATAAGAGGCAGAATAGTTATGACGACATTTTTCACACGTCAAAGTCAGATGGGGACTACATCATCATGTAGCTGTATTGATTGATGGTCATGGTAGTATACATGATGGGGCAATGCCTGCCCTGCCGAAGCATACAGCAAGTAGCACTCTAGTTCACTCAGGCAATCCCAGGCCTCAGATGCAGAACTGCCGCGTTGAGGACCAGACATGTTCTCAGTGGACTATGATAGATACCCATAGCTGTAACTGTTAGAGAATCTCACAGCCTACCGATCCTAATCCTCGGTCTGAGTGACTTTCAGTGGTTGAAGCCAGCCATGCTGGGCATAGGATTAATACATCTGACTCGGACCCCGTCACTCTCAGGACCAACGACGCCCACGACACAGTCAGCGATGATTCGAACATCACGCTCGTTGGTGTCACAGTGTAGCTCCCACGTGTGCTTCTGGAAGATTTGGAAGAGGCAGATGTAGATTTCTGCCCAAGCAAGTCTGACGGATGTGAAATCTGCTCAGCCATTGACCGCATTCTCCTACGGTTAGGTTAACTCACCGTTGCCCAATACAACTTCGTGCTCCTTTCCCAAACGGCACGAATTGATTATTCATTTTTGTAAGTTTGACTTTATCCTCTGTAAACCATCTCGATGGCCGGAATTCGTACGGCTTTTCATAAATGTGGCCATCGTGAAGGCAGTTGCTGAGATTCATGCTCACCAACGTCTACGGACACGACCATCTTTCAGTATATGGTCATGCACAAGTAAGAATAGATACTTAACGGACACCTTTCGGGATCGTGTCTTCCTTGTCGGCAGTGCTATAAACCATATCATCCCGCAATACTCTCGGAGACCGAGACCTGAGTACGGCAACCAGGCGCATTGTCTCTTTTATAATGGCTGTCTATTTGGATTGTTAGCGCGACCCATCTGGTGGTGAGGCGGGTTTTGTGTTATACCAGGAACTTCAGTTTTCCCAGCTTTTCCCAAGTGGGACAGTCTCCGACGCCATTTAGCTCATCCTTGAGTTGTTCAAGTACATCGGGATTGCGTAAGATATAGAACATGGCTGTAGTCAGAATCTGCGCGGTTGTCTCGCCGCCCGCTCCCAGAATGGTTAGAGCCTCGTGTTCCATGCGAAGGCAGGTTTTGTCTTCCGGCTGTAAGTGCTCACTGTCAGAAACACACTAAAGCAGCTTTCTTTCCTTATGGCCGGTGTCAGCTGTGGCTTTCTGGCGCGAGGCCTGCTTATATTCTTCAGTAGAGTCCTCGGCCAGCTTCCTCATCTCCTACGCAAAGCGTCAGTCATCCTGGGGTCGGATTGATGGTTCATCATCAGGCATGTCTCAATGTACCTTGTGCAGTGTGATGATCCTGGCGAGACTCGGGTTGAGGAGTCTCGCCAAAGCCGATGGAAGCCTTAGAGCGTGTGGAACGGCCCAGCTACACTGCCGAGCCAATGGCGCCATATGGGTGAGCGAGCTGATGGTCTGGTACCACTCCTGGGCAACGTTAGGCTTATGCACTTTCAAAAGCTCTGACTCGGATCCAATGCAGTGTTCATTGATTACAATGGTGGCAAAGGCAAGAAACATGACTCGCATGTCGACAAACTTGTCTTTGGACTCTCTTGAACACTCAAATATTTGGTCCAGCAGTTTCAGGGCTTGGGTGTGAATCATGTCTTCAATATTGCTAATGGCTGAGCGCGAAAATAGCGGGTCAATAGCGCGGCGTCGACGATGATGAACCTCGCTGGAAACAGTTGCAGTCACTCGTGGCCTCTTAGTGAACTAAAATGATTCTCATCCTCACTTGCCATTACTTACAGCCATGTCTCAAGCCTAAAGCATCGGCAGCTCGCAAGTCTTTGTCCCCCTAGTTTTATCAGTGTCAACTTCAATCCCCACGATGTGTAGTGCCTACTTCTCTGTTCGAAAACCCTGGATACAAGTGCCGAAGGAAGCCCGGATCGAATATATGTACTTCATTAGGACCGATTCGGACAATTGGTCCTAAATATAGCATGAGCGAAATGCTTTAACGCCAAAGATGGTTACGTGCCGTATTGTTCATGTATGCGTTCGATTTCGAGCATGAATTGCCCCCATGGCGTGACGAAAATGTCAAAGTAGGTCTCGTATAGACCCGTCGCGGCTGCACATTTGGGCCCTGGGAACTTGGACAAGGGGTGTAGAAAGAGTCGGTAGAAGACTGTCCAAGCCGAGATCAGAGCAGGGACACACAGCCATGCAGAATAGTGTAGAAGCATGGTGCCAACAGGGCAATTTTATGATTGAAATCTTAGAGAAAAAGTGGTTTTCTAGTCGCTAACCTCGGGGGGTGGAGTCTATTTATATATCACGGCGCCCTAGGAAGGCGTCTTCATGTTAAAGCCCCATCGGTCATGCGATAAGGAAGGTGTAAGATGAGAGAGCACCAACAGAGTATCTCTGTCTTTGTGCGGAGATAATCAGTCTCGCACTTTCCAAAGATTTATAACCTTGTTCCGGCTAGCCGTGCTCGTATACCCAGGACAAAATTAGTGCCGACCCCAGCATCAACCGAGCTTTACTCTGAGAACTTCCTGGAATCATAACACGTGGCTTGAGGGGGATTGGGTGGGTAGGGGAGGTAGATTTAAATTTGATTCAATCATGCTTCTCCCGCACGATGTTCCAGAAAGAGCTTATTATATCATCCAACGGTCACTCGTTACCTGGTCGATTCCTTATTCCCGGGGGTAGGTGTTACCCTGGGACATTTGGGAGAGTGTTGCGCACCACATGCATGCCAATTCCGAATCTGATGATGAAACATCACTTTTCGGAGGTTCACTCTGATCTTGTTGCGGGAATTGCCGCCAGAGAAGAAATTCCAAGGACATTCCAGCGGACTGCCACCTTTACGTTTAGCCTCCACAGAACATAGTACAAAATCTGTTCAGGAATGGTAGTGATCAGCAACTGTGTGGTGGGCTCACTATAGCTGCCAGTGCCTGTGCATCGCGACTTTCATGTTGGGACCTCTTGCAAGCTCATCTCAAGAAGATATCAAGATTCGGTGACGAGCAAGATCTTTGTCAAAAGGATCATTTGAAAGATATAATATTTAGTTAACATATCATTTAGGTCAAAAGGCTTAGTTGTTCTCTGTTACTCACAATTTGTCAGGCAATCGATCGTGCCGACGGTCAAGCCTTTCCATCAAGAGCAGGTCGAGAAGAAGAAAGTCTATGTGATGAATGAAGTCAGATAGTGCCAGACTGCTAGACATGCATTGCCTCCGGATAGTTCGATGCAACTTCACGGTCCTACAGACAGTCATTGCGAAAGTCCTGTTGATCACATTGTAGCTTCTAAAAATATATTTCTTAATACCCTCGTCGCTAAATTTCCCTGAATTGACCCTGAATGGTGATAAACTAAAGGGTCATACGTACATGACGTATAAGGAATATATAGAGCTCCCACTAATATCTATCTTGACAGCACTGCGCTCATCCCATCTACACACATGGCCTTTGAACTCATTTACAGGAAATAGTTTTATTGGGGTTGCCTCACAATGCCTGTAGCCTCACGTGATGTCTACACCGACATTAGTACATTACTGAGGGCCTCTTCCTCCTACAGCTGCCTCACGAGAGTCAGTTGCTTGCCTCTGCGAGCAGCTCATCACCGCTCACGCAGTCAAATCTCGCTTCTGTGCCTCCCGCCTTCCCTCTGTATATAGAATCTACTGCAGTAATGTTCGAAATCAGATGATCTTGTATCTCTTTCTTGGAGCAGGCTAAACCAAGTAAGGACGATGACTTGAGATGCCCTTCCGCGAACCTTGCATCCTTTGAGGTATCGCAATGAATGTCTTCGATGAACAAATCCAGAAGAATCGTCCGATCTCTATCTTGTGCGGCAAAAGGGTCTGCAACGGCTTGGCAATGTGGCTTTGTTGATCGATCTCAGGTTATCGCAATCAGCCTGGAACCTACGGTTCTATAGTGAAGGCTATCATGAGGGCTATTTACGATGACTCAAAAGATCAACTGACGGTTGTCATAAGAGTCATGAAGGGTTGAGGCGTTTCGTGGATGGTGATCATTCTGCCACATTGAGGAAACATATACACTCAATAAATAGATCAGTGTTGATATCAAATTCAACAATCTCTCGACCTTGAAGAGAGTAGCCAAGTATTCAAAGACTGAGTATGCATAGCCCACTAAACTTGGATTGACATTCTTTGAACTCGTTAGGTATGTCATCCGACGGTAGCCTAACGGATGAAGGGGTGATAGAGGGGTTAAGTAGGTTAGAATATTGTTCTCTATGTGGGATTTGACGCAACAAAGAGGGGTATCCCATGTAAAATTGATTTCGAGCATCACTGTACCCGAAGTCGTCCCTTGTGGTGCGGGACGTCAGTAAGTTGGACTGCAAGGTTTGACCGAAGCTGAGAACTTTCCAATCGAAACTTCGGCGGAACTCTTTTTGGTTTGAAACCACACGGCGGGAAGCTTTCAAAGATACACGTCAACAACTTCGCGTCGATGAGCCTTCGAACAACCGACCTGCCTACACGCTTCAACCTATACTCGCCGAAATTTGTGCACAACAACTCACTTGCCCTGCCGGCTCGATCGCATGTCGATTCATCAGTTCTTCGTCTGCTATCTGGGGTTGCCGCCAGCAACGCAGTCAGCTACTTCGGACGCTTATATGAGAAGTACTCTCGGTGAATCACTACTCAGGGAAGAGGTTCACGAAACTACATCGAGAATGAACACATGGAGGGGTCCGGCATCACAGAAGGATGAGTTATTGCTTTTGAAGATGATATGAAAACAACAAAAACAACAAGAAGAGAAATCGACTAAGACATTCCGTATGGGCTAGAGGGATTGTTGCAGCTGGTACGTATTTTCCTCTCGAAAATGGGATTATGACAGAATATTTGCAATGAAGAGACAGATTAGCGAATAGGTGCCCTATAGGCTTGATACCTCTGGGCATAATGAACTGTATGTGTGTGTGTGTGTGTGTGTGTGTGTGTGTGTGTGTGTGTACCCGAAGTCATATTCAATGATCTCGAGAAAATGCACCTTAGAGCATATCTAAGTTCAGAAAATTGTTGAAAAGCTCCTGTCAGCTTCATCTAGCATGTCCAGCAGGTAATAGTATATTCGTGTCGTTTGAGCGACATGTGGTATGAAGGTGGTCATCTAGACCGAATAGGGTAGGGGCGGACAGGGCATATAGACATGGAAGACCTAATGTGATACATTTCTGTCGGCTCATGTCTCGTGAAGTGCGTTGAGTGAGCCTGGGACGAGTGTTGAAACATCAACTGAAGCGGTTCATTCTCTTCTATTACGCTCGGATTTGGCGAAAGCAACCCATGAACAATCAAACCAGTAGATCAAAGCACCGGGATACTCCGACGTACGGGCGGTACGAACTGCGCTTGTCGGGCTATACCCTCTATCTGTCATCTCCGCTGTATCGTGTGGCTCTAAACTCCGCTGGTTACATTCGAGTGGAAGGCGTCTCTGCCTTTGCGCCGCGGAAGAATCTCCCGCAAAGCCAGTGGCAAATGGCCATATATCATTATCTCCCACCTGGATCACCAACAAGAGACATTGGATCTTTCATCTGAATTGCGCAGTCGCAAATAGGCCTTGAAGCCTTGCTGCTACATAAGCCTGTACAGGTTGCTCAAACTTGCTGAGAATTGCCCTTTCATAGTCTTGCTCCAAAGAGTGCCCCCCTTCCAGCCCTTGAATGTTTCCTGCAGAGGTAAAGGGAGCCATGACCCTCGGTTTCCAGTAGTTTCGAGCTTCTTCCACTTGCCTCTTCCAGTCTTGAGCTGCCTCCGATGAACAGACACAACAAGTCATTGCTTCGCTGTAATCTGTGGCGGCGATTTCGATGCCTGAGGAATTCTTAGTCGGAGTAACATGTGGTATTCAAGTCCACGTAGACATACACGCGAAGAGTAACATGGGTAGGTACTTTGACTTGACGGCGGTTATGGGCGAGACTTTCTGCTCTACCGAAGCTGGAATATTAGAATAGACCGACCTATAGCTGAAGCGTAACATACTGAGAACTGTATCCCTAGTGTGAATTAAGAATGGCAGAAATACCATAATACGGATTGTGGACTCGATGTGCCGGTGAGCTCGAGCGCTTTTTCTCAATGCGCTGAAGTCGTATCTCAACTTATCGGCTTCCACAAGAGTTGGGTCTTTCTGTTTGCTGCCACAGCTCGATAGAGGCGGTGTCTTCATATTGGGGGGTTCATTGAAGGAGGACATAGTACCGCCTTTTTCGACTAGTCCCTCCGTCACAGAAATATTATATACCCAAGCGCAATTCGAAAGAAGCTGATCAGCTTCATCAAATATACGAAAGGCACTTTCCCAGTCAATCAGACCCTCTGGTGCATAGAACGAATCCATCGAGTTCAAATGGCAATTGGAATAGACTCGACGTGTATGGACTGAGCAAAGACTCGTTTGCTATGGAAGAGTGAATGGTCGGGGCTTTTAACCTTTCCTGCACAGTGATTTCGTAGGTGTCGGGGGCTTTATACCCACTGTTGCTAAAACTAGCCTGATCTGGCAAGCGCTCCCAAAAAACAACCGAGGATGGATAAACCCGAGATAGTATAAGAGAACGGGGTGGGCCATGCTCATGTCATTAGATAGGTGAGCCCTGAAGGGAGATAGAGAAGGGGAAGGAGCTGCGCATCAAGGTATGATTTTTCATCGGGTGTCTGCCCCCAGTCAAATACGCAAGCCGGCCTCTTTGCGAAGGGAAGAGATATAGACACAAGAACAGAACAGATAAAAATGCGAGCTGCTCACTGTCAAGTCTGTTGGATTTAATGAGCGTCCGTACATCCAAATGGACTGTAATTGGGTCGGAAACATGTTCTCTGTTTGAACTGTCATCCATGTTCTGGATACTCGTCTTGTTCACAAGATCTCAAGACCTGGCATCTAGGTTGAGAGGCGTTCATCCTTTGAAAGGCTGTATCTCAGTCAAGCGCCTGCGACCCGATCTGTCGAGTCCGAAGTATGCTCAAATAGCTGTTCAGAGTATTCGACCGGGAAAATTTGATGGGTTGGGCTTGCACGGTCGGCAAGGACCATCAGTCAATCATGAAGGAGAAGAAAAGACACAGTCTCGGCCTTAATAGCAAGAAAGGGAAGGGCTGTTCAAATGGCGGTGCTAAGGTTAGAGTGTCAAGGCATAGAGCTCTACTGTAGAGGTAGGATCATCGATTGTATCAATAGAATGAAGCGACACGCGAGATAAAGTGTGCTTTGGCCATACGGGATATGAATGATGG
The DNA here is from genome assembly GCA_028828275.1 of Penicillium frequentans. Taxonomy (NCBI): domain Eukaryota; kingdom Fungi; phylum Ascomycota; class Eurotiomycetes; order Eurotiales; family Aspergillaceae; genus Penicillium; species Penicillium frequentans. The sequence goes on along the minus strand of JAQIZY010000003.1, from coordinate 489,170 downwards.
AAGTCTGATAGTAGCTCAAACATTCTAAATTCGTACGCAACAACATCAAAGACCAAAATGATGGCTAGACAAAGCTATTTATTGGAGAGAAAGACGTCTGTCAGCGTGTGGGCAGAATATTTGGAACAAACTCTCAGTTTGAGATACAACAAGATGTCCATTTGCAACAATAATTTGGTCCACTCACGTCCCCCTTGAGACTTTTTTAGGATCCATGTAGCGGGACGCCCTTTTAGTTGACTGCATCTGGTACGTTCGATTGACCTAACGACCTCCATCCTGATGATTGTAATCACAGCCAACATGATTGAATCATAATTATCTCTTCGGGATGAGACTAAATACGCCACAAATATGACAGTGTACATGGCTAAAATCAACGATTACGTCTGTCGATCTGAAAACAGGAATAGCCAAAGCCGTAGCCGAACACGTTCCAGAGCGACTGAATGGCAGGAGCATATCGCTACAGATAGAACATAGTTTGGGACATGTTGGGATGTACCTGGAGAACTGAACCCTGCTGTCGGTGCCACGCATGCCGCCCAGAGCGGTGGTCGGTGGGCGGATCCTTCAGATACATCTGAGCATGGACACGAGCTAATCTGGCGTAGTAGGCTGGAGGGCATAGATTTTTCGCTCGGAGACTTGCGCCGAAAAGAAAGCAAAGATTGTTCGTTAGTCTTTGCAGGCTGTCCACGCTCGATTCTATAGCACTCGGCCCTTTGCAATGCCAGCGAAACACTTCGTCCCAAACTACCTGGTAATATGCTGGAGGAGACCGCCCTTCACCCGAAGCCTCCACCTGCAGATAGAAATCCCAGCGTTGCGGGTCAGTGATATTGCGATCGACCACTGTACCTGAGACTGGTCCCCAGCAATCTTGCGGATCAGCGTCAGCAGTCGACAAGAAATGCGTACGGGTGTTCGGATCCGCAAAGACTATAGTCATTCGCGGGCTAGGCCAGGCAGGAGGATAGGCACGTCTGAAAGCACGTTTGAGCAACTCTACCTCTTTGCTCGCTTGTCGGTGATACGCTGCAACTGAAACCCCCTCCCGGTAGACGACCACGTCTTCTGGTGGAATCTGTTTGTTGGAGGCTGCCCATTGCTCGACCTGCAACGCTAGCATTTGACCAAGAGTAGAACCAACATCTTTCTCACTAGAATCGAGGAAGATCCGGCATGGCCACTGAGCGTAATTGGAGTCAACGGAGGCCACTATGGCTGTGATGCTTCCACCAGGAGCTGGCTGACTCAGGCAAGACATACCACTGCTGATTCCCACGACCATGGTTTTTCCATTGGCAAATAGCCCAAGGTCGGAACGTGGGATTCGGTGGTTAATGCCCCCGAGTTTCAGGTTAGCTCTGAGCCCAGTGATACAATGTCGAGCTTCTGGCCTGTTTAGATCCTCCGGCCGAACGTGCAGACCACACAGCCCCAAGGTAATGTGGCAGACCTGATGAAAGGCCCGTACTGCTGCTGAATGCTCGGTAGATAGAATGCCCACGACCAAGGCCAGTCGGTGTCGCTTTACCAAAGCGCCAAGCGCCCGAGAAATCGAATCACCCGGGTCGGGTCCTTGGAGGAGGAAAAGACCTGTGGTGGGGCTGGTTGAGACTACACCCATTTCCTGCATCCTAGCCGCGAGGTCGTTGACTGTTTTCTTGAGCGAGATAAAGGCCCGGTCGTTATGACGACTGTCCAAATACACCCATGCCCAGGGGCCGTGGCACGCGTGTTTTGCCACACGGGCGTTGTCCACGGACCATCTCCCGTTTGAGACTGGTAGAGCCTTTGGCCCACGCGCCAGTATTGTGGGCGGCGGCAGGATGCGGCTATACGTCGTTGCTGGCGTGAGTCCGAGGCGAACTCCGAAGCCGCTCTGTACCGGCCACGTCAATTCTCTGATGAAGCTCATACGCAACACCCGCTAGCACACATACCAATACAGAATTCCGAGCTGCGTCATTCTGGAGACTGGTGATGATACGCTGCATCATCTTCCGGCTTCCCGGTCCAGCAAGTAGCTGTGCTCTCTGCCTTCGTATTGTACTTTCGGCATGGTGACGAGCAAAGACAGTCGTCATTGGCTGGCCCGCATTCACAGAGCACAGTTCCACGGGTATGTACGTCGGTCTCCGACGACTTCCTACATTGACCACTGGGAGTTGAGCATCGAAGCTTCTCATCGTGCCTGATCAGACGTGAGCGGGGAATCGGGGCTTCAACAGTGTGGTAGCTGGAACTGACGGTCTTGAAAGTATTTTGCCAGAGTGACTTGCCTTTGCTTCGAACGATCCCGTGACGGTCCGCGCCCGACATCCTGCATCATGATGCTATGAGGCCCAGCCCCGTACATAGCGATTTCCTGATACAAGGACCTACCAAGGGGATCATGAGGATGCGCCAAGCCGGATATGGCTTTTTCATACTTGGAAGGCCAGCTGATTGTTATACGCAGACCGATAATAAAACGCTCGAGCGCGCGAAGAGATTTACAGTTGTGGCGGTACTGCCCGATCAGTTCTGAAAGTGGACCTTTGTGATAGAACGCATTCAGTGTCGGGTGCGCAGTGGCATAAATCCGTTCGCCAGCCGTGCGAATGCTCAGCGAGACATGAAGTGCGCCCTCAAGACCATTTCCGAGAATGACAAGATCGTCTCGCTCCTGGCAAGGCGCCAAGCATGGCTCTGGTGGAAGACAGACCATAGTCCCTACCGTACATCTATGTCTCGCAGTAATGGTAGTCAACGCGGCTGTCATCACGGCCCTTGAAGGGGCGCTTTCCTTGCCAACCAGCTGTACTTCTCTTTTGCCGCCCAGGGAACAGGTTAAAGAGCGCTGGGAGGCAATCGCAGTTTGAATAGACTGGCCTATCTCTTCACGACAGACAATCAAGCCGGATTTAAGATTCATAAGAATTGGCAGGGATGCATTGGTCGAGGTCAGCTGCTGAAAAATCTTTGACAGGCTGGTTTTCCTGGTCCCCTCGGGTGAAGGATCCCCACGCCGCGGTGACATCCTCACCTGGTAAACCAAGATTGTCTCTCTTCCCATGCTAATCGGGATGGAATTGGTACATAGGATCACCGACTGGCCAATCGAGCCATATCCTGGCCGTGAGGGGAATACGAAATGAGCTCGCCTCCGGTTTGTATGTTCAACGGCGGACTCTTCATCAGCATGAACCTCAACATCTGGGGCGGGAACAATGTCGAAATCATTAAATATTCTGAAATTCTATTAGCAATGGACTAGATCGAGGAATGAGGCTCACAAGAGATCTCGGTCTCCCGATCGGGGATTGGAAGGGCTCATGACTGCTGCATGGGAGGCCATACGGAAGGCCGTGAAGGATGGTGAGTGAATGGGACGTGGCAGAGATCAAGACATGAAGAAATAAGAATATCGAGAAGAGCCGCGACGTAGTCATCACGAAACTTAGCAAGGTTAGACAGACTTTCATTCAAGCTACTCTTGTGTGGGCTCACAGCTGTATTCCCCATGGTGACTCGAAGCATTCTACCATCCTAATCCGCATAACCATTGATCAGGCAATTTATTTCGGCCAATGTCACCCTAGTTATGAGAGCTTGCGTATCTTCCTGTTACCCATCACACCCTATTGGCATAGGGAAGTGGTCCGACTGTCACCCTTATAGTCAGCGATCGGTGGTCTGTTTGTGTGTTTTTCAACCACCAGCAGGTTTTGAAGTCCCCAATGCAAACGCATGAAATGTCGCTAGAAGTCTTCTACTCGATAAAGTAACGTGCGAAGTCATCTGTGATAATCTCTCTTTACTTGCATTTCCACGTGGCCTTGCGAGATCATGTTCTTGGAGTAATATTCTGTCACAGCACTTGAGTGGTTGTAAAAAATGACCTGGGCTTGAACGCGCTTGAGCCATTGCTCTAGACATTTCCATTTCTCGGCAGTTCAGGTTCTTTGGGATTGCAAAGCTTTCACCAATAACTTTCCTGGTCTGCTTGGAATTCTGCCAACCAATATATGAGCGCATACGATATAGCGGATAGATCACCTTCACTGAGTACTGTGACTGATCTCTGTATGCTCAAGGAACCCTTAGAAAAGCTATTGCTAGCACAAACAGCCGGAGATTCAGAGAATATAGGCCTGTATCGAAAGATAGCGAGAGCGAATACAGCCTGTCGAGCCATCCTTTCAAACGCTCAGGCCATAGACTCTCAACGCGGCAGTCATGTCCTTCTGCCACGGCCAAACCAATCTTGCTAGGAATCTTCAAAAAGCAAGCATCAAGTTAGACCTTGTATGTTATCTGAGCATTTTTCACTCCTATGAGCAAACGCAGTAGCGAATCTGGTGACTCTGCAGCATGTATAGAATAGAACCATTGAACCTCACCTTCGCTATTTGAGATTCGTCATAATACTCTCTACGGGGCCTTTCTTAATTCTGCCGATACCTCCCCAACTGTATGCATCATTTTTAACTTCGGGAATTCTCCCAAAAGCCCAAGCACCATCAAGGACTTCAAGCTATGGAATAATGGAACAGGTTGATCAAAACTTTTCTGGTATATGACAAGGCATGGCCTTTCACGCCCGCCACGAAACAAGATACGAAGGCTAAGCGTTGGGAGCTATGTGCTCGAAATTTGTGTCTTGTCACTCTATCCGCGAAACTCGAAGAAATGAAAATCCTACACCTCAGTCCTCGAAGGAAGCAATCAGGCGCGCAGGGCAAATGAACCATTCCATGTATTTCTAGCTACAAGGTCTTTGGGTGCATCAGAGTCTACGGCGCAGGCAATTCAGTCGGCAAGAGATCTCAAGAGTGCTCTCCAATGGGAGCAGTGACCTCAAGTTTCTGATGAGGGAAGAAATTCGCCAAGAGATTCAATAACATTATGTGAAGTCTCTCTCCATCTCCATTTCAAATAATATGTAGTCTCGCTAGATCTGTGTCTATGTGGCGGGCGCCACATTTCCATCACCATTTGAGCGTACTCCTAACTTTCTTCCAGAAGGCCAAGACATAGACAACAGATCTCGCAGGAGCAAAAGTTGAATGATAAAAGGCATCGGCCCGCAGACAGATCTGAGGAAGATGGAACTTCCTGCGTTGATAAATTGTCAGAAATTTCTGGCAGCGCTGGAGCATTTCCAGTGTATTTAATTCCGTAGTGATTATCGGCCGGGGGGACGGGTCCGAAAGGCAGCGGCGGCACCGAGTCCGGTCCTCGAGCGTATGGGGCTTTGCTTCCAAGAAAAGAGCGATTTCAACTGACATCTCTTTTCTAAGCACAGGGTGCCACAGCACCGGAGCGCGGCCCTGTATTAAGGCCTGCGCTAGCGGGCAGTCTATGAAGAGCACAAAGTCGCCGGATGGTCTGTACACTCAGTCTTGTCTTGACAAGACGCCATTTGCTCGAAATGTACGATTGAAACGAGATTCACATCTTTAAGCCTCTTGTTTGAATATGTGCCCGACGCCTTGAAAGGTCCTATGGGCTGGTTTATAGATTGGCTGATCATAGATGACACGGTAAAGGCAAGCTCTTTTGTAAGCTACGCCTTATTGCCAGAATGCAGCCCCCGTGCTAGCTCAAGCAGCAATCGAATGGTCTTCGCAGAGCAGAATGGTATTGCCTTTGACAGTTTTAAGATGAAGTAATGACAATGAAAGAATAGAAGTATGTTCTTAGTAATGCTTCAGGCGTAAGGCCACGCCACATGGTTATAAAAGTACAGCTGAAAATGTCTTTTGAGCGGACAAGTTCTTCCCTTTTTCCCACATTTTTCCCACACAACACAATGTCTGATACACTTCAAAGTCAACATGGACTCAATGGTCCCCAAGAATATAATTCTGACTTACAGAATAATTTTCACACCACTCAAAAAGTACGTGGACTTGGGCCTTGTCGCATGCTTCTTTCTGACTGTCGTAGGTCAAATCTAGACGGAGTGGTTCGAGCAGGCGAACTACAAACAGCCTTCTTCTTGGAGAGGCACGGCAGAGGGTTGTGGAACTTGAGGGCCAAGTCAAACACCTCGAGGCACAACTTGGTCGTCTTACTGAGCAGAGCAAGTGCCGTGATGATCAGATCGAGACGTCGAAAAGAACTCAAGAAGCTTTGTGTAGAACAGTGGAAACCTTGAATCAATTGCTGCACCAAAGTATGGCCTGTCACGCCAATACCCAGTCCTACAGTACAAATCACCAGCCCAGAGATACAGTAGAATTCGAAAACAGATTACCGCTCGGACACACAGGCTTTCTTTCCCAGCGCCCCACTTAGATCGCGCTAGGCCTAATTAGGCCAGGCAAGTCCCCTGCAATATCCCCTTGATGTATCTCTGGTAGATCAACAAAAATACCGTAAATACAGGTGCCAAAGTTAGATCCCGAAATGCCAGAATTGGAACACAGAATACCTTTCACTCGGGCTTTGTCTCTTAGCTCGCACTTAAAAGGACAATGTTTGATATATAGCCGTCGGTAAAAATAAATTTGTTCAAGTGAAATGAAATATTGGGGCATTAATACATTATCGTAAAATACAGTGAATTTTCGTAGAATGTTCTGGCCTGAAGATCCAAACAATTTAGGCGAGGACTAGGCCATTATGGTAAAAGCGCATTCCTGGGGATAAAGAATCTTTATTTCTTCATATTTCTTTTGTTCCCCTCTCATTCATGATTCGGTTCGTATCCTGATTTACCAATCACTTTCTAGAATACGTCGAACACAATCATTGATATGTCGCGGCGTTATAATTATAGATCAGTCCAGCCATTGGCTGATTTGAAAACGAAATTCAATAACGACTTCGGGCCCACCGAAAATGCCTGTTCACTTTCTGCGAATCCATCATATTCACTTGCCAAGAAGCAATTGATTATGTTGGAGCTAGATCCTACGTTGGACATAGATTTCGACCAAGAAGACCCAGATCTCACACCGACAGCGGCTAATCCGCAAGTATCGTGGGCCCAGTAAAGTGGAGTCTCACTGGTCGCTGATCAACGTTCCGAGATACTGCAACGACGTTCGTTTGATGATCCATGAGAAATATTTGACGCCATGCTGACGATAAAAGCACTTTGTGTTTATTTCCGCCCGTACAAAGAAGCAGGATATCTAGGGAACGACGATATTTATTATGCCATTTACCTCAGAGAGCGGACTTCTCAAAACCTCGTTGGGCAAGTTTGCCGCAAGTTAGCGATTGACGCGACACGGGTGAAAGAGATTGTGTACTTGAGCTCCGAAAAGGTTGTAGGGGCGATGAATGACCAAGTTGTCCGGGGATTATCTAATGAACAATCATTCGATGTCGAGTCTGTGGTAGCATCTCACGACTCTCAGGGCGATCTCGATACTATTGAAAGTCTGCAAATGCGAATTCACTTATGACGACACGAACCTAATTTATAGGCCAAATAATAAGACCGACTTACCTTTTATCTGTGAACAGCGAAGTGCTACAATGAAGTCAAATTACAGTACTTATACGATCTCTGAGAAGTAAAACAAAATGGATGCGACCGAAGAAGCTAAAACTTAAAGCTCGAGTACGTTAGGCTATGGGGCATTTCGGCAAGATTGGGTTTGCCCATGCCGGAAACTGTAATTACGGTAACTTTGGCGAGTTACCAGAGATACATCAAGAAAATACTGTGGGGACCTTGCCTGGCCTAGTTCGGCCTAGCGCGATCTAAGTGGGGCGCTGGGAAAGAAAGCCTGTGTGTCCGAGCGGTAATCTGTTTTCGAATTCTACTGTAGCAACGTGCAACGGGCACCAGGTACTTGACTTCCCCGGTGATGGGTGCTTTAATCCACGTTAATCCACATGACTGACTCTGGAATAGCAGTGCCACGGCTCAAGGTTCCATCTCAATTGACATCGCCCCAGCTCGCTTTTGGTAAAGTCGCCGCCGGTGTAGGCTCTGTTGAATGACTGGCCAGCATCCCACTATCTACCTGGATGCAAGAGCTACTTTTGGAAGATCACTAGTAGATGATAATTCCAGAATAGAATGTATGCTCGAGGCCCGAACCTTGCGACGATAGGGAAGTTGAGACGCCGCGTTCAACTATCGCTCAATAGTTCGATGTCTGCCTACAACCCATTTTCAGCCATCCATGATGCTCGTATTATTATTATCTGATGCAATATGATCGGACCTCCATATACTAGTATCCAGACCGTTTCAGTTCCTCAACAGAAACCCCTAGACGTACCATGGGTCTAGCAAAAATAGGCATCTTTATCACACTGATTGCTTCTACGTGGCCTGAAGTCTAGGAACATAGAAAATGCCTATGATCAATGCCAATGAATCATATCTGCACTATTCGACTAGACTGACTCTTTAGTCCACGCCGTTGAGTGGAACATTTTGGAAACGAATCATGCTGCCGAAGAGGTGCTTCTTGTAGCGATCCCACTGTATACCACCAAGGGAGCTTAGCAAGCAAATGAGGAGTACTGTGTGTGGCATACTTCCTTTGACTCTCCCTCTTTCACCAATTCAGACCGCGGTACGTCTGTCTCAAATACCTCATTGAAGTGCCTATGACTGGAGGAATCCTTCAGATAACCTTCCACGGTACTTCCAAGACCCGACTACCTGCGAGGGAACAAGACTCGCTCATATCCCGAGAGTAATCGTTTCTTCTTTCCAGGTGATAAAGCATCCGAGCTCTCTGTGGGTTTCATAATCACTGTCGTAAGCGTTCAGCTCAAATCAGAGACTCACTGCGAATGTGAAATTGGTCCAGGACGCTCAGTCACTATTTTATCGCGCCTGGGTCCATGATAGATATGACACACCCGCCATATAGAAGCTAGATTCAAGTAGCTATTAAAAAGTGATTTCCCTCGGTTTGAACCGCCTTTCGGATGGCCCGTTCTACGGGTCTCGTGGAGGACTTGAGCGGAAATTAGCCAAGCGACTCGATTACAAGATGAGCAATGAGAAAGATGGTCTTCAGCTTTGTCACCATAAGTAATTAGTTTCATCAAATCTTGCCCACTAAGATGTGAGTCACTTGAATACCAGGGAACTATGGTAGTGAAGCTTCGAGATCGAGCTTCCGCTCGAATGGAGGCCAGATAACACTAATCAAAAACGTATGCTCGAATGTTAGATTCAAGGCTGATTACAGTCTCTTAAGCTTCGGTAATCCTTGCATCACCACTTTAGGGACGTGAAAACATAATCGGTCGAAAGCTCTTGCCGCTGCAAAAGGTACACATGGATTTTGCCAATCTTCCAGCAAGATCTTGCTTCCTAACCTGCCGCGAACAGTGCTCTGCTCTCCATAGCCTGCGTTATAGCATCTTTGGCCATGTGATCGGTTTGAGACATTGTGTTCACTTATGCGCTTTTGCTCTGTGGGCTTTGGATGCTTTGTGCAGAAGATACTTGGCAATAGGAGTCGTTGTTGGCTTTCAAAGCTCAAAGACAATTTGGGCAGTAGTTGCCTTCTTAATGGGTAGTCTCTGTAGGTGGCATTGGAATTCTCGCTGTCGAAAAATAAGGCACAGAAAATGGACAAACTAGTTCATTGTGCCAGAAGAACGATTTCTGAAAGGTTTTTGTATTCCTCCCGGTTCATATATGGTTTCTATGTGTGTCAACCCAGGTCTGTATAGATTCAGTGCATGTCGTGAATTAGGCAGATCATCATGATACTTTGACCCTATAGAACTTTCACCCATTAGGTTACCACACTGCTTCATTGTCACGTCACACAAATTCATATACTATTTTATCTTTTCCATGTTTCTAAATGATGTTCCAAGAGTGAAGTGGGCCTCATTCCTGCGCCTTTCTGCTGTACAGGGCTCCAGCGACTGATCGATCGGGCGTGATTAATCACGTTGAAGCCGCTTGCCTTTGAATTGGTGAGTTATACAACGGGTACGATGGCACAATATAGGCCTAGCTTCTCCTCAGCGGTACTGTATGTCAAGGCTGTTGTTCTATGTCGTCCAGAGACTCTCATTGACCTGGATTCTAGTAGACTCGCTGATGAAGATTGGAGGGTGAGGTGATTCATGACCGAGCGAGCTATACAATCGAGAATTCACTTTGAGAATGATACACATTTGCGGACCATAACGACAATGCCTCCCCAACGCTCGCAACGCTTCGATGATAGAAAGATATACAGTCGATAGAGCAGGAGGTCAAGTCTGTCTAGCTACAAAAGCTATATCAGGGGCTAAAAGCCTCTGGCTGCAGCTGCTGTACGATCTTTTGATACCCTGTCTCAACTTTGACGGCCTGTATGAATGCGCGCAAATCTGCTACTGAAAAGCGGATTTCCAGCCGTATCTTCACTTGAAAACAACTGGCTACTTGGCATGTACTGAAGAGGTACAAGTCTTATTACATAGGCAGGATACCACGGGAAAGTTACAAGTTGGGAACTGTGAGTGGGTAACTTTGATTCCATCCGATGCAGGTCATCGGAAAAGCTGAATGCCTGCAAGATGACTATTCCCCAGAGTTGCTGTACCCATCCAGAGGCTACCAATAAGAATCAGACCAGGTGAACGAGAGACCGGCATCACTTTGCTTTTCAGAAATGCATCCTCGGGAGTCCAGAGGATCGTGGAGTCGATGGGTTCTATACGGAAGGCAGATTCAAAGATATATCTTTACCGTAGGTGCCGCAAGACTGCTCGCTGAGCTTATTATAGCTTCTATGCCGTTGGTTCGGCGGTAGGTAATATGCTTCGGTTTGAAAAAAGAGATGATATATATTCTCAATGCCTTGCCCGCGTCTATTAGCCAACTTTATCTTTTTATTGTGGGTTAAATGTGATTCAAGATTTGAGCATTTCCAAAAAGGTGGGGTCGCTCGCGCGACCGTGCCGCCCGCGCGGCCGTGGATCACGTTATGGAGGAAAGGTGAGCATGTCGGACGCTTAAGGCGTCGGGCACCAGGTAAATCCGCCCCGAGAAAACTCATATTAGTCATCTTACATGATCCGAACCAGCATGCCGTGGGGTAGAGCAGAGAATGCGGCGCCTGTGAGATTTTCCTATTGGTTGCTAGCTTCAAAGCCAGTAGTGCGCCATGAGAATCTCCGAGTCTACCGAACGGAGACAGCAGATCTAGCTCAACGAATTGCCGATCTAGAGGGGAACGCTCAAGAGCGAACGACCTAGCATATCTCTCTAGGACGTCGGGTTTCCGCAGAGGAAACAAAGCGATCTGGGACTTGGCCTCACGCCACGTCACTTCACGTGCTATCGATCAACTCTGTTCTGGCGTGCCATGAGGCACCCGGTCGGATGTAGTGCTTGACGTATACTTTTTTTCGTGCGTTTTGAAAAGCTCGAGAAGTGCTTCGTCTTTGATTCGTAGGACAAAATCCAGAGGCGTCTCGCCACATGCATCGACATCTAGAAAACTTGCCCCTCGTGCCAACAAAAGCCGTGCGATGCCTTTCTGGTGCAGCAAGACTGCCCAGGTGAGAGGAAGACGCAGTCCACTCCCCCCGCCCACATGGGTCCGCGTGATACTGTAGAAGTAGCTTCACAAGCGCCTGGTTTCCTTTTGTGATCGCCCAGATCAGTGGCGTCTGGTGGTCGGCTTTTGAGTCGCGCCTCGGGTCGTCTGGCTTTGAGGCATTCGCTCCACTTCGAAGCAAGATCTGTGCCATACGAACGTTATCAATGATGGCTGCCCAGCTGAGAGCAGTGTATCCACGATCGTCAACTTGGTCTATGTCGGCATTCGCACGAAGAAGGATCGAGAGCATGGTTGTACTGCTCGTCAGCGCCGCAAGTGTCACTGCCGTGAAGCCCGTTGACATTGTCTGTCGTGGGTCGGATCCTCGCTGCAAGCTATGGTGGAGGAGCTTTGTTTGTCGCCAGACAATCGCCCAATACACGACAGTCTCACCTTGCGTATTTTGCGCGCGTGGGCGGGAACCTGCATCAATGAGAAGTTCAGCAACATGGCTATTTCTGTATCGAGCAGCCACCATGCAGGGAGTATCGCCACGGCCATCGGTGGCATGTAGGAGAGCGCGACCTTGTTCTGTCCCCAGGAGAGCTTCTGTGATCTGTCTTGATCCGCCTTGTGCCGCAAGGTGAAGTACGGTCATACCATTTTCATCACGTACTTGCATGTTTGAATATGGCCCAGCAGACAGGCATCGGGCAATAAGATCATGGTCACGGCTGAGATTGACCAGTAGTAGGAACTGATGTCCTCGGAGTTGTGCTCGAAGTAGATTTGCCATCGTTTTTGATGAGAAGCAAAGATCTCGGATTCCCCCTAATGGTAGATACGCGGCGATCATTAACAAAAGCTCACACGGGAGTGTTAGTAGCTTGGATGGTGGCGCGGCAAGAGGATGGCATGACTCAAGAGGAGACATGAGGATAGGCTGGTGCACCAGTGGAAGGAGAGCAGAGCAATGTGGCCATATAGAATGTGAATTGGTAACCGAAAAGACCCCAAAGTAGCTGAAGCATACGCCAACCGCCTCCGTTCAGACCCCTCTCCATTCCTTTATCGACGTCCTTCGCATTTCTAACGCTCCAACATATGAATCAAACAGTGGGCCGCTGTCACTCCATTCATTCATCATCTGGCACATGTGAAAAAATAGAAATTCTGCATCACTTCTCTGGTGAACGAAATCTTCGTTCCAGTGCTGAAGTTCACGAGATTTCAACAAAATGCCGGCTACAGCATCAATGCTTCCCGACAGGCACCGGAATCTTGTGCCATGTGTGTAAGTTATTTCTGCTACAATCTCGGCTCGGCTACACAGCTAGTCCATGAGATAAAATAGCAAATAGTAAATGCGTCGCTGCTATATCCCCAAATACGTTAGGGCGACATTGCACTGTGCCAGCTGATGCATGGTTCTACCAGCTACCAGAGAGGATGTCGGAGACCATTGCTGTTCCTCTCAGTGTTTCGCACATGCAGACGCAGCAAAAGACGCAGCGAACCTTTTAGTATGACTCGATGTTCTTAATCGTATCATAGGAATCTCGTCTTCAGGTGCCGGAGCAACTGCGGCCAGCCGAAAGCGATGCGACTTCTACAATTCCGTTCACCAGTGTGACTCATGACACGACAGGGCACCTCTATCTTCCAGGTATCTTCGTGGAAAGCCATCACAATCGCTTTCACCCAACAGCCAATTTTCACGCTAGTAGTCCGCTATGATGTCCTGTAGATGAATTTGGGTGATCATTTCACCGGGCTGCATCTAGCAGCTCGGATCAATGAAGCAAGAGAGCTGATTCAATGTGAAGTATATGTAGGCCCAAATCCACTTACAGGATGTGTATCACAACACTATCAATTATGGACCAGACTGAGCAGTCCGTCACCCTATATATACAGCTAGCCTGGCTCTGAAATGTCATCTTTGTCATATTCATCGACAACCTAAAGTTCAATATCGTCCGACGGCCCAATTGATGGTGGTGTCGAAGCCCGACTGTCTCGACGGGGTCAAGATAGTCCGAATGCAAGCAGCGCATCTTCCCAGGCAGTAAGCGGTATCTGATCTACGTGAAGATAAAAAATGACCATGAAGCTCGATAGACACGTTTAAGATTTGCGTTCTTCCAGTCAGCCATAGAAAGTCTCCACCAAGAGCTCCGAGCCGTTCAGACAGAGGCAGAACAACTTCGCGATTCACTTGATTTTTATACTCAAATATGTCTGTCTTTACAGAAAGACATGGAACTTCTTTTCAATGTGCAATCCTGCAAGCGAAATTCACGGGGTTGGCGTCACTATTTTGGTCGGCTGGTGTGTCAAGAAGACCGAAAGACCACTGGCCAATGAAGTGAGCCTATCTACATACGAAAAGTCCCGAATTATTCGAAACTGGGACAGAAAAACAATAGATACCACTCAGGCTGTGTCATTTTGACTGACCGCTAAGGCTCATCTGATCTATACGATGTCCAGATATATACTCACCGTATTTGGAATCTGAGTTGTACTTTATGTGATGTAACTTGTTGCCTTCCAAGCTAGCGAAAGGGAGTTTTTACATATTATCTCAGAGATCGTGGGAAATTTTGGTCTTAAATGTCATAGTCTCCAGTACGGACGTTGCATCATGAAATGTAGCCTTAGACAGTACTTGAATGTCAAAGAAATTTGAAAGCTAAGCCTAGGACTCGATATGGAAACAATGAGAACAGAAATTCGAAACTGATGTTGGTGAAACAATAAAGATTGACATGGCGTATGGGAAAAAATAAGGTGAAGATATGAACCAATTGAGTCAAACAGAACAAAAAGAATAGGGAAAGATATCATTAGGACATCAAATTATGGTGAAATACTGTTCCGTTTAGTTCATCCTACTCCAGCACCTCGGCCTAATCAGGGGATAAAGATAAGCGCGGCCATGAACAAACGAACTGGATGCAGTACAATAGTGAACCATATTTGCACGACGAGCCTACGAGACACATAGTCTATAAATGCTAAGCCTATCGGAAAGAATAGGCTGGACAGGTCATGAACGAGCTGTCGGGCTTCAAGCATATTTCTTGAGTAGTGTGGTCACCACGCTCGCGATAAATGCCCATGATTTCACCATCTAGCCGGCGAAAGGAGATATAATAGAGACCGCGAACGCTAAGTTCGTCCTGCAGGGTCTCGGATGTGATCGAATGACGCTCTTCTCGGGATTAGCTCACTCTCAGAGATTATGTGGAAAATAATCACAGGTCATATTTACCCTTCCAGCGCATAAGAATATATCCTGCCATATCTTGCCTTGGCACACACCTTGAGCAAAGAAGTTTGTTGGCTATCACCGATGGATCAAGATCCCGGAACGGCGGCATGAGATTCCAATAATGAGCGTCTAAATCACAAGACAAGGAGGTATCGTTCGTTTTCAAACTGTAGGTTTGGAAATCAATGACCTCGCCTTCTAAGTAAGTCACTACTCGAGGGTGGTCGGTGCCTGTCATGCCATCTGGAATGTTCCTAGACTCCATGGTGCCGGAGATAGTCATCTCCAAGTAATCAACGTGATCTATAGTCACTGTGACGGGCCATTCTGTCTCCGTGTACCTGCACGCAAACATTTATCATGATTAACAAAGCTACATCGGGACCAGATTTGATGGGCATACGCACAGCAATCTATTGAGACGTTTGGCGCTCTTAATTTTCAGCGTGCCGGAAAATGTCGCCCCTGGCATAAGTAAAGAGCAGGGAACAACAGATGGGAGACTGCTCGTTTCGACTATCAAGGTCCGGGGCAAATCTTCTGGCAAAATCAAGCCAAATCTAACAGCGGAAGCAATTGCTTCCTCATGCGACATCACATGGCGGATTTCATCGAGATAGTGAATAATCCCATTGAGTGAATGTCCACGAATCGCAGAATGGTCGCAACTGTGGTCGGTAAGAAGTATATTTCGACACGCCTGGAGCGAAGCGAACTCATTCAGAGTGACAGTCTGATTGATCTCATTGCAATGTGCACCATACTGGTAGATCGCCAGCTCCCTTAGGACACTGCGCCCTGGCCTGAAACGGCGTGCTCTGCTCGCCTGGGCCATTACAGACTTCAACAGAAGTATTGGTGGTCTCCACTTGGTACCTGAGATAGGATTCACGACCTGGGTTTGAAGTCACTCTGGGGTGTCGCTGGGCAAAATGTCCGCCTTAATGGTCTTGTCGGAACAATGGATCATGTAATCTTATTAGTCAGCGTACCACGTTAACTAAACTGCTGTGGTGGAGGTTAGAGAATACTAGACAAGTACACATAAGTGTCCCACCCGATTAGTATATGCTTTCCGACCGTGATGACGTGTTTGGGGAACAGTCTGTTGTAAATAGCCTAGTTCAAGACGAAGTACTCTCCCTCCGGATAGATAGTATCCTCAGACACAGAGGCCTCCATGCATTGCCTTGTTTATACTGCATGCGTTGCAAGGCAACGAGCCTGACGAGTCATTTTTTCGACTCGGTAGATCGATTTGTGGCCCAGCGTCGGATACATTTGGTTACTGTGTCATCAAGAAGTATCTCTCTTCCTCCATCGACTTTCGGAAAATCACCATGAGCTTGTAGCTCTCTTAGACCTTCTGCAAGACGACTTCCTTGATGCTACCTAGATCTTTTGACCATGGAAATGATTCAAGTACGAACAGTAACTTGTCCTTGTCTTATCTTGGATGCGGATGGTCTAACATATAACTCGTGCATGGTTAAGCTAATATGACAGAACCTTTCGGATACCATCACCAGGCCTTGTGGGATCTCTTCTACGAATATTTGGAAGGAAAAGCCTGTTTGAATGAAATCAGATTGGTCTGTCTATTTACAGTCAAGAGGACGAGCAGGACGTATGGCATCTTATACAAGTTATTCCTAGTCGAAAATAGAATGCTAGTTTGTGCTGGCTGCCTTGTGGTATTCAAATGAAGCGTAGAGTAGAGTCATGTATCTCGAAGGCCTATTGCCGTTTGGTGTAGAAGCGTTAAATAATGCCAGTCACCCTAGATGAATTCCTAAGGAGTTTACGCATCGAAAGATGTATTGATACAGAAATTGATCACAGTGTTGGGATTAGGGCTAGGCGATCGGCCCTCGAGCCATGCTATCTTGATCACGACATATACGAAAAGTCACCAAGACATTTCACACGCTCTTGAACACATATCTATATCGCATCAATGCCCAAATAAAATACGGCGCTGTTATGGGCCATTGGGGCAGGAAATGTGTACACGGTACACGGCCCAAAAGTCATTGTCACAGGGAAGTCAACTGGGATTGGAAGATACGATGAACCTCAGATCGTTATCTGCGCTGCAAAAGGCGGCCATAAAGCCATAGTGAAGCGTTTCCTTCGGACGGGCCAGGTGGATATCATTTCGGACAACTTTTACGGCCGGACACCATTAGTCTGGTCCGCAGCAAATGGCCGTAAATCTATGGTGAGGCTTCTTCTGCTGAAAGGCCAGCCAGACATAACTCGTAAGATTACAATATGATCAGGCCGTGGCAAGGCTTGAACTTCCTATCAGGGAGTGGGCCACCCTACGTGTACATAGTCAGACATATATTTGTCGTATTCGGCATATCATTCACGAGCGCCCAGAATGATTGGTTTTATACACACACACACACACACACACACACACACACACACGCTTAACCACAGGAGCTGACCCGAACAAGGGGGATGCTGGAGGCTGGACACCACTCACGTCTGCTGTCGCAGCTTCAAGTACTAATTTGGTTCGCAAATTTCTTGCAAGCGGTCCTTTCATTCACTGCCGAAATCTCAATTAGGATAGAACGAACTCCAAGCTGCCAAAAGTGGAGGCTCAGGTGACCTCACAAACCGTATGCAGGTATGATTCTATAGTAAAGGACTATGTATAATATCTATGGAAAGCATTGCGGGTAGAAACAAGAAAGAAGATAAACAAATACTGTACCAGCTCTGGTTCGCGTTTTCTGTTGGAAAATAAAAAACCGCCATTGACCTCATCTTACTCTAGCAATTCGGCCGGAGCTTGCAAAGGTTTGAAAACCAGCCATGGAAGAGTCGGTTAACCAGAAATCCAATACACTGCACGACAGGAAGAGGCATGCTGTTCGACCCTCGGGGCTGTCCAGACCTCAATGGACCTTCCCAGTCTCAAGTATTACAGTACCCTCATCATCTCCCTATCGCCAAATGAGGCAGCCCAGAAGAGCGGTGTTCGACCATCCAAGTCGGTCGAATTCAGATCAGCGTGACCAGTCTCAAGCAAAAGTTTCATCAATTCCTTATGGCCATAATCAATTGCTAGTAACAACGCTGTTCGTCCAGTACAGTCTTTTGCATTTATATTAACATTTCCAGTCTCAAGTAAAAGTCCAGCCACGGCCTCATAACCACAATTTGCAGCCCAAAGTAGTGGTGTTCGGCCACCGAAGTCTTTTCAATTGACATCCACCTGGCAGTTCTGAAGGAAAAGCCTCACCAGGCCCGCATGACCACTTCCAGTAGCCCAAATTAACGGCGCTCGACCAGTATAGTCTTTGAGGCT
This sequence comes from Penicillium frequentans, assembly GCA_028828275.1. Taxonomy (NCBI): domain Eukaryota; kingdom Fungi; phylum Ascomycota; class Eurotiomycetes; order Eurotiales; family Aspergillaceae; genus Penicillium; species Penicillium frequentans. The sequence continues at coordinate 471,103 of JAQIZY010000003.1, read as the reverse complement.
CACACTTAGCCTCCCAGAATCAAGCGGTAGCTTTATCACAACCTCATGCCCATTCTCCGCGGCCCGGGATAAAGGCATCTGGCCCCAGTCGTCCTTTGAGTCACGTCTGCCGGGTGAAATTCGCGTAGTAGTTTCACCAAGGCCACCTGGCCATTTGCTGCAGCCCAGGATAATGCTGTTCGACCTTCGGGGTCTTTCAAATCCACGTTGACCTTTCCAGTGTTGAAAAGCTTCATTAAAGTCTTTCGACCTTTCTCAATCGCCAAGAACAATACAGTCCGACCCTTGGTGTCCTTAAATTCTCTATCAGCCTTCCTGACACCAAGCAACAGCTTCACCACAGCCTGATGGCCATTTGCTGCGGCACAGGCCATTGGTGTATTACCACTAAAGTCTTGAGGATCCACATCCACCTGGCCTCTTCGGAGAAAAAGCTTGACCAAGTCCCTATGGTCATGTTCTGCGGCCCAACATTATGGACTACGGTGATAGAAGTCTCGAAATCTGATATTGGCCCCTTCGTCTAGCGCTATCTGGGCCGTGTGCGCCCATCCTTGTTTCGCCGCCCAGAACAAGGCTGAGCTTGATGCTTGAGCATTGCGGCGATAGAGATGCGAAGTTTGACATAATGAGTTGATATCCCTTTCTGCATCTAGGCAGCCCCCTATCACGAGGGCCAATTCCGCGGGCAAATCGAGCAATACTCTTCGTTGATACCAGTGCCAAAGATTATTTGAGAGGAGCCGGGCCATTAGATATGGCTGCGTACTCAGCGACTAAGGTTCATGTGAGGGTGGTGAAATAAAGAGGCGTGTAGATTCACGGTACCTCGAACACAAATGTGTCACTCTCCAATGGATAGAATGCTAGATTTTGAACGTAAGCTAGAATTATACCTCAACATTCTTTCTTCCTCGCGGCATTATTGAGAACCAACAATATATCACGAGCTCAGATCTTTACTCTATAAACAGCCACATGGATCTTTATAACATATATATGGGGATGCTCAATAGCCCGAGCCCCTGAAGAGTACTCGCTCGCGAAGGATGTGGAGGCTCTATACATGCCAGTGTAAAGCGAAAAGTAGCCACTACTGTTGAGCGTATCTTAGCCGATGACCAGGCTTTCAGCCCTATGATCATCTGGCCAGCTGTACCCCATTGCGGCAGGTGGGACTAGTCACCCACAAAAACTGGCATTTGGCTTGATCCAAGTCTGATTGTGAGACTAGCCTATATATATATATATAATTACAGCCCACGTTTGATCTTCAGACCAGAGTATAGGCTGCTATTTTGAGAAGTCGTCATGACTACTATCAAAATAATCTCATTCTCTAAACACTACCACCGCAAGTTTAACACAGGCTTCGGCCGTGTGACGTCGCTACTTTTCTTTATAGAACTGTGCCTTGTGAATATGCTGGAAAGCTATTTCGCCGGAAACTAACGGAGAAACTTCACCTAATCATACAGCCATACTCGCAGCGAGGCTTTCATCACTGAGAATATTTTATCGGGTTGAAAAAGAAACGTACTTTGCCATTTTGACCGAGATAGAGTCCTTCAAACCCTCCAGAAGCCGCTTGGAGAAAAGAAGCAGATGCTTACTATTATCGTATCGGGAACTCAGTTACTTCTCATCACTCCTCACTCTTCTCAGGTTTGACAGATCACAGAATCAACTATGGCTAGAAGGTTGAGATTTTGAGTCATAAGAACATTTTTCAAGCGAAAGTGAGCTTTTCTTCGCTCTCGGGCTTTGCGAAAGATGAAACGAAAGAACCATAGCCCAGAAGCCAAGAAAGGAATCAAATAGATACTGCTCGTTCCATCGGGCTTTGCATTGGTACATTGCGCCCACTGATCTTCCTATCTATGATCTAGCCAGCGGACAGGCTAAAAACATCATGCTAGAGTCTAATATCAAGGTAACCGTCACTCTGAAAATTCTGTAACCCACAGAATTGTCCGACCAGCTCTCCATTGTAGCCAATTAATGCGATATCCCCAACCTTAAGCTCACCCCTCTCAAGGTATTGTTTACACAACAGGTGAATCGGCAGATCGCCCTTGTCAGCGTGGCCAAAATAAATAATGCGGCAGTAATGGAGTTGGCCTAACTTCTCACATGCCTCAATATCTCTTTGGGTACTGTTCAATGCATCCGACCACAAATCATGACCGTTATAAAGATGAGACAAGCCTCCAAGGGGAGGCGTACGAGAAATAGGATTGAACCCAATGAATTGCGGCTTTGCAGCATTGTTCTTGTCACCATCGCGAAGACCGGCACGGACAGGTTGGTTTCCAACAGGCCAAATGTATTCGTTTACTTTGTCGGTAAATAGCCAACCCCCAACGCACTCATCATGCTGGCATAGCCTTCCCCTGAGAACAAAAGACGGGAACAGACACAGTAGGCATTTCAAAAAGCCTCTGATGGTTTTGAAGTCTTCAAGTCGGGTTTGTAGCTCGAACAAAACACGGAATTTCCCTTGGCCCCGCGACATGTTACCGATTCCAATGAAGGAAACACATGCTGGGAAACCACGGACGACTTGACGAAGGCGATTTTCCACAAGAAAGATGCCCTTCTGGAGTAAAAACTCTTCGTCTCCAATGCAATGGACAAGCAATTGGATATCCATGAACAACCGCGTCTCATGCGGAGAGGCACACATTGTGCCGTGCACTCAGTACTGCGAAGATTTGAATGGAACGCTTTTAGCGAATTGAACAAAACAATTGTGATTGCAAGATATTGGCTTGTATCCAGAGTAATGATAGAGCCGCAGATCTCGAGATGCATCGGGGATTCCCCAGGCTATGAAGCACTTCGGTTCACGTGACTCAATCGCTAGTATCAATGCAACAAACAGAGAAACCCAGCTCTATCTTCGAAACATGCAACAGCTAGAACACCGACTCTGAATGCTTCAATGTCAGAAGTGTTTACACTAGACGAACTATTACTTGAGTATAGTAAATTTGGAGAGCTGTCACAGTATCCAAAGATATTCACATTTAGGTTTCTTCGTGCCTAACTCTATCAGCGCTGAGTTGTGAAGATGCCACTAACACTTCATAGTGAGTTGGATTTCATAGATCAGAGACTTCTTAATGATCAGAGTCCTCGGTATCAGGAGGATCATATGATGATAGCGATGATGATGATGATATTCTATCAACCTATTACTGCCTAGCTAGCCACCACCCTGGCAGTTTAGGCGCTTCTTTCGACAGAAGCAAGAGGGTTTCCGTATACTAGTAGCTTCACGCAGACAAATATTTCTAATATATGTTACTGAACGTAATAGCTTGGGAAGTGATCTAATCACGTTTGTCAGCTGAGATACTTAAATCTAGAGTCGCTTTCCTCTTAATCTAGGCGCCGGCTGTGATCTGTGTCATACTATAGACTGCGATTTTGCACATGATATCAAGTCATTGTAACCATAGAATTATCTAACGTGCACAAGATGGGTTGCTCTAAGGTGTACAGCAATGTCGTGGTCTCCTCTCTATGGTATCAATGAGCACACCTCTTTCTCTAGGGAACTGGCCAAGCTCATCGTTCTCGTCAAGGAACTTCCGCTTTGCATCCCGTCTGTGAACTAGCAACTGATGCTTGGAGGATAAGGACACCGGGCAGACCATGCAGTCCAGTAAAATATTCCGCTCAAACATCCTACCAATGGCCAGAAACGCATCCAAAATCCAATAGCAGTTTCCGGAGGTCGGTAATGCAGTGAACGCGCCATAGCACTGTGATCAACGAGCGTGCTAGGGAATAATCTTTGTAGGCCGGGTCAGACACTTCTTGGAATACCGAAACCGTCCTTCGCAGGATCCAGCTCGTGCAGAACACCCTTCGTTCTATCAGATCTTGCGCCCCCGACCAAAACGCTTTGGCCGGCCTAAAGATCGCGTCATTCCAGCTCATACACACCGAGCATCATACGTGCTCGATAGATCTTTCACGTCTTCTTTTGGGAGTAAGCGTCGTTGCCCACTTAGAGAGACGATCTTTTTTCATGACGCGTTCGATCTCCTGGTAGACGTATCCCTTCTCACGGCATCCATAATCTAAGACCGGTGCTCAAGTCTGGCCGTCAGTAAAAGTTATATTGTCGATCACATCGAAAGTGCTATTTCATGCCAATTGCTTTCCTTTTTTTCCAGCGAAGACACTCGGGTTTCTCCGCCGCGAAACAGGATCCTGCGCGGCTCAGTACTCCTCGATGCGAGGAATGTCCTCGAATTGTACCCGAGCAAGCATTTAACTGCTTTGAGTGACTCACTGATCATCAAATGTATAATAACATAGCGGATGAAAGAGAACTGCCTTGTCACATTATTGGAATCGAGTAGAAACTGTCGTCAAAGAAGCGATGACGGTTTTGACCAGCGGAAAGCCAGTAATAACCATGTAGCCTTGAAGACATCGAGAAGGAGCGCACGTTCTACTGTCTGATGATAAGAACGCAATCATATGTTCAAACGCTTCGACTCGCACGAATCCATCACTTTTGCGACACAGGGGCCATTGATGATATTATGAGCCAATCTCCTAATGCAGCAACAGGTTCTAAGCTCCATTGACACATTCTGAGCACTAAAAGATATTGGAAAACATATTGAGCCGGACTTATTCAATTTGGCCACAAGGACTTATCCGTTGCATAACATGCATTCAAAAACTCAAAACCTGTCAGGTTCTGGTGTTATCGAATCCATATTGGGGACTTTTAGATCTCTAGTTTGACGGGTCTGTATTTGGGCTATAGACCAGCAGGAATCGATATATATTAGGACGGATATTCTGGAGCGACACACATCTAGGTAATTGCTGTTCACAATTTGCACACCTGATATGATCTTGGTCTCAAAATGACCGTCTTGAGAATCACATGGGAGGGGACGCAATTGTGGAAAGGGCAGCTACCCAACCCACGAGGACCCAGGAAGCCGAAAAGGCAACTTCGCTGGATACGCAAGAGGTGGGAAATCATTATTTTCTTAAGGGGTATGTCTAAGTAAAGAGGGAGATGAAAAGCAATGTTCACACTCCCCGTGTGATGATAACTTACTCTGGAAAGGCCACATCAAATTCTTCCTAATCCTTGATGAAATTGATGAAAGGCTAGCAGTGACGCATATGCTGGCTTCAGGGAGTGCAGATCTCAGATACCTTCCGTGAATCTACTTCAATTGAGTGGTATTTGCCAGTTCTATGGCAAGAGGACTTGGAGAGATTGTAGATTCATCTCTAACTATGGGTTATCAGTGTGTATTACACACCGCCGTTCCATATGAGAATGTTTTCCATACCTTCGAGCTGGGCCTACGGAGTTACAAGAGAATCCAAATGCTAAGCTGTTGAGTTGACCCGGAAGTGCGATTATTGTGGCGATCTTGCAGCACAGTGGTATTCCCTTGCACATTGACAGCATATTTTGCTATTCATTGCTGGACCGATTCATAATATGACTAGCAGTGATGAGTCCAAGCCCGATATTCTATTCAACAGCTGCAGCACCTGTATACCGTTTAAGTCATCAAAAACAGGAAATGACCTTCCTTTGCCGTCGAAGGTTCTCCGCTGTAATAGCTGTATAATAAGCAGTTGCTAGAGAGGAGGATATGGTGGTCTACCGAGTCCTGCCGAGCTCTCTGAAAGCTCTACTAGTGACCCGGCATCAACGATGCTTGAGGCTGAAGTACTCCTCGTGGACATACCATAGATCCTGCTACCGAGAATGCCGGCCTGATCATTGCTGCCAAAAAGAACTTTCCAAGCGCGAGGTGAATTCAGGTGCCACACGGTTCATTTACGAAACCGGAATCTGGTTCAAAGAATGCAAAAACTGCCCTGCAACGAAACAGTCTTTCAGTCTAAAATCCTGTGTATTGTACTGTAAGTAGAGAACAGGGTGACCCGTCTCTACAGGGTTCAAAATATCATACTGATATAATAGATATGCTACAATAGAGAGGGGGACTGGGGCTTCGAATCAGCTTCACTTATGTAGATCATTGTCATTCATGTGCCGTTGGTCGGAAGAGAAAATATCGCGTGGTGTAACTAGAAACAAATTGGACAACCCCATCCCGCTTGGCATGGGAGACCCCTTCTCGCAAGGTCGGCTTTTCAACGAGCATTTCGCGATGTCGTTTCCCCCAATTGGCGTACAAGGCTATATTTTGAACTGAAATCAGGCAAGAAATCATGTTCAGGCTGACCATTGACAGAAGCTACACTATGTGGCTCATTGGCAACATGAGTCTCGTGTAGAGGTAGAAGGGCATCCGAACATGTCTCAGGAATAATCCATTCGTCGGTCCATCTCTCGACAGTAGGCTCATCGGCGGCATGATCTTTGGGAACAGAATTTTCGTCGGCAGACTCCTCGGTAGCAGAATCTTCGGTAGCAGACTCTTCAACAGCAGGCTCTTCAACAGCAGGCTCCTCAGCAGTGGGCTCATCAGCAGTAGGCTCATCAACAGTAGGCTTCTCAACAGTAGGCTCTTCGTCAACAGGCTCTTGGGCGGCGGGGCCCTCTGTCGAGCGTCTCTCGTTAGCCCATAATTCTTTGCAGAGTCAATCAACTATATCGTTGGGGAAAGCTCATTACCTTTCAAGGAAGCATCCGAAATCTGTGCGGACAGCATGTCAATTACCATTTTCATCACGGTGATATCGAAATGATGATCTTGACCAAGAGTAATGTAGAGCTCCGGTAGGTTGACTCTTAGTTTTCCGACCTTCAGTCGCTGCAGATGACTTCTGATATAGATCGGGAGCCAAGTCTCGCCTTCAGGGAGATGGGAAAATACATCCCTCGTTAGGCGAAGTACGTCATACAGAGACAATCGCTCACCAAATCGCTCAATGTAATGTTTGGCAAGCGCTTCCAGACCCGAGATTTCACAAATTCTGGATGCATGGTAGACTAAGACGCTTCTCCTATATTCGTCTGCGATGCTGTTCGAGTCAGAATCAGATGACGACCGCGTTGTCTCGTAGTTCCCCGAATACAAAAAATGCACCAAAGTATGGCCGACGTCTTCATGAACAGCCGGTACTGCAATGTCTGAGCATAAGTACGATTGGCGCTGAAGCTGTGGGTATGCATGGAGGAATTCTTCTGGGAGTTTATACTGCCTATTCCCAATCGCGAGGGTAACAAAGTGCGATTCGTAGGGTCGTTTGAAAGGTCAGAGTCAATGTGATACCGAGAGAGAGAATGGCTTACGAGGACAAGGGTCGATTATAGTCAATATTCGAATTGATTGGGACAGAAGTCGTAGCTTTGGACTCTCTTCGCGTCTGGGACTTCTTGGACTTCTTTTTCATTGCCATATTGTCGTAAAGAGGTTATTGTTGAGTGAGCAATACACGGAAGAAGATGATGATATCTCAGGAGACAACATTCCTAATGCCCTCTTATATAGGCTTGGGAGGCTAGAGCTACACCGCCGAAGGCCTATCTATTTATCCAATGAGAGGTTCAATTTATCAGACCGACTGTCCAGACGCGCTTTTTAGCCGAGTTCTCGTCATGATTGCCATTCTGTTTATTATTCTCGAATACGGTAGGACTGTGGCAATTAGAGTGGACAGTAAGAACATTCGACTGAGAGCCAGCGGACCAAGGAATTTTGCTTTGGAAACATATAGATGTTTCATTCCCAGCGATACTTATGTTCCCATTCGGCTCCCCAAAAGCCATACTTGGCGACACAGTGGGCATGTCGCATGATCAGTCAGCCACAAGGCAACGCAGGCTTCGTGGAAGGCATGGCTACATGGCCCAAGTATATAGGATGTGGGATCTGGTAGTGTGTCCCAGCAGATTACACAGTCTATGTTACATTGATTGGATAAAACTCCACGAGCAGGAAGCTTCATAGAAGGGTATATGGTCTCGATTTGACATTGCTCTTCAATAGAGAAAGCAGGCAATGGGAAGTCACTTCGGCCCCTCCAGAACATCTGCGCGTCCCTCATGGCCTCGAATGCTAGAGCACATGCTTTCTTCTTCAACATATGTTTGGCTATGGCACTCATATGATGCACTTCCATATGTGAGAGTGCAGATGTGAAGCCACCGTGCTTCAAACACGCTTGACTTCTTGGCAGGCCGGAATGCCTAGATCCCAGGGCGCCGTCTATCAATATATGAGCCCCCGTGCCGTAAAGTGCGATAATGAGCCCAGAGTGTTCCTGATCAAGAACAACCTAAACATGGGAATGTACAGGGTAAGACTAGAATCGCACTGGATTAAGCGATTGTTTCATTCGTAATATCCCCTGTGACATACAGCCTGACCGCAACCATTCGGAACGATCAATTGGCTGGACCTGCTTGAAAACACTGCTTAGAGCATCTTCCCCCATGAGTGATTATCACATCTAAATACGGATGCTTTGCCAGCTGCCGAAGCCGTCTGATACTAACGCGAATATATCACTCTCAGACCGATTTTTGTCTAATGTGAAACAGTGGCGAGGGCCTTCACTGATCGATGTTCAATACAGCGCACATATTGAAGGTCATTGTGTAGTTTTGCGGTGAGCTTTGGCTGAAATATTACGATTAGTATGGAAGAATATACGCGGCTGATCCATCGGGGGCCTCCGGTGGTCAGTCATGTGATGAATAGTACCCTAACTAAAGACAATGCTGCTTTTTCGTATCGTTGTGCCCTTTAATGCATACGCTATATGGATGCAATTGCGCAAAATTTTCCATAACAAAGAGAAAGCAAGACACCGTAGCAAAAGCAGAATCCTGGTAGCTAAAGTATTTGGGAGAAATCAGGTAGCGGGGAAAGCTAGAGTAGTCGATGACACCTCATCGTTCGGGCTTTCTTTTGCTTGGTGAGTTTGAACAGCTAGAGCTATAATGTTGTAAAGCAAGCGACCTGATTTCTACGTCTACATGTCCTAGTGATGTGATCTGTACTACAGAGCATCCAATGGACACCGTCTGTGATGGGACTGCGACACTGCATTGAGCAACCTCCCATTAATAGCCTGACTCATCATATCGAGCAGACTGACAGAGCATTTGGTCCAAGTAAACCATACAATAGGTAAGTCATACAGATGAAACATTGATCAAATGTTGCCGGGACGAAGCGGGATTAGGACGCAAGAGGCGCTTGGCCATGACATGGGCCCAGCGATAGGTGCCCATTGACAACCCGCAAAACAGTGGCCATAGTCGGTCACTAATGAAGATTCAGGGAACATCTGTTCTTTTGCTCGGATTTTGCGGAAATCGCTTTGTATTGGCCAATTACAAGGATTCCCGTTTGGTCTGTGGTCTCTTTGAAGATCGTCTCTGTACTCTTGGGCAGTCAGATATTGGGCACGACCTAGAATGACGGATGTCGCGACAGTCGACGGAAAAGGTGCAGCTTCATGACCCGAACTGTGACCCGAAGTAGCTTTACGTCAAATAAGTGCTCTCCTAATGGGAGTGATGACCCTCTAGTCACATTCAGACTTTCAAGCTATATTTGAATCTATGATCAAGTTCTCGGACCTGCTTTTGACTGCCCCCAAAATGAGCTACTCCGACGCCTGGAATTGCAAACCGATGATAGACCTCATCTCCAGAATATAAAGCGACCCGCTTGTTCTGTTCCGAAGAGCTTTGAAGTTTCATTGATCTTTACTGCTGACTACTATGTATTTCAGATACCTTGTTTTCGCTACTTGCTTTGGTATTGCGTTGGCGGATCAGCCGAAAGTAACATTGTTCAACGACAACGACAGTGTATATGCGTATGTCAATAACGCAAGTAGTTGCACTGGCATCACAGCAGATCCGATCGGAAAAGCGGAGATGAATCAGATCAGCGGCGCTTACAGCACGGCGAAAAGTCAGTCCACATTATTCTGGCCATTGCTTCGACTAACCCACTGTCTTTTAGTCACATCGGGAAAATATGGGCTTTGTAATACGGCAACCTTGGAGGCTTTCACGAATGGAACAATGGTGTTTGAAAATGAGAATGGAAATACTGCAACATGTACTCTAGCAAGTTTGGACCTTGGAGAGCAGTGTGATTTGGTATTTGGGTCATCGACCGCGTCGGGGGCGGCCAGTACTGGTTTGGCGCAGCAGTCCAGCTTCATGACTTCGAGTTACCCCATGTCGACTTCCTCGCCCTCCTCTAATTCTTGCCAGTGAATGACGAGTATGTCCTGAAGTGGCACAATGCGATCAGATCGGACACGAAAGCTTTTCTATCACAGCCTTTTATATGATTCAAAAGACCATGTGTGGAATGTCTTGTTTCTTATTCCCTGAATTTTATTTCATGTTGTGTCGCTACTGATGAAATACATGTTAACAAGTACTGCTATCTGATTCATGCTGCCGTGGCTTTCTTCGCAATTCTGGCCATTTGCCATTAGACGACCTATTCAAAGAGAACGCCTGGCATCACAGGATATACAACATGCATCACTTTTGCCATCATTTTCAATGTATTTTCTCATCAGCACGTGGTCTGCCATAGACCTTGTGAAGCTTCCCCAAAGAACGAATCACTTCCATCTGATGTGTAGCTGCAGCCCCTCGAGGTGTCTTTCACTCTGCTTGATCTTAGTTTCGTTCATGGAGGTTCAATCAGGTATCAGATTAATTATGTCCACCTTTTCACGCTGGCTAGTGGGAGATGAGCGGAGGAAATGGGGCACTGCCCTGCCATAGGGCTGTTCAATTCCCGACAGTATGATGCCTACTTCTGGTCAACGTCCTTTTCTGCAGATAGCAAGCTTTTGAGGGAAAGGCCGGAGATGCCTCGTGAATGATAGTGATTGTATTGATTTTGATGCTCACTAAAACTAAGGCTGCAGCAGGCCATTTCTATGGAAGGAGAAATCTACATAAACTGTGGAAGTTGCCAGAGCTCTTTCTGGTCATTTTATCGCTCCACCACTGCTCACTAGGAGGTAAATAGACAAGGATGACAGGATAACTCTTCTCCCCCACAACCAATTCAGGTAGATTGGTAGGTACGTGTTCGCCTTGATAATCCGTACACGGGACCTAATGGGGATTTCAAGTGCATTCAAATGTTTTCGGAAGTTTAGATTCTAAACAGTCACGTCAAAATTTTCCAACCCTTGGTCGCATCATAAGTATTGTACAGCGATGGGAGGCCTATCTAGTCAGTACTTCATCTATGAAGATGCCACCCCTTCAGTCACGGAAAAGGCTCGTCTCCTCCGTTCATCTAGATAAAAAACAATCAAAGATCGGCTTGAAAATACAGCATGAGTAGAGTTTGCTGGCAGTTTCGCACTCCCGCCTCTCTGATCATTGTCACTTATTGACTCTTAATCGTGTTTGAATTAAGAGACCTGGTCAAAAAGCGAGATGTAGATCTTTAATTCTACACTACAATTTGGCTTCCACGACACCACAGAAATACTAAAGGGATAGGTGAGTGGCATTTTAGAAGGGAAAATGTCCTGAAAAGAGAAATGCATTTCACCAAAGATACGTCTTGCGTAACGTACGAATGGACCGATAGGGTCTACATTGCACAAGATTAGTACGCGAAACTATACTGTGATTTGTGCTGAAGGTTTCATATACCTTCGTGACGGCGGGCTCAATCCATGCGTCTTTTGTAGACAGGCGTGGGTCTGTCCTAGCATAAGACACGACTCCCATATCTGTACAGTGAGTCAAATATCAGGCTTCCAGTTGTCATCAAACTCATAAACTGTCGCCCTCTGGCATCGAAGCTGGCACAATTAGAATGGGTAGAATATGAAGAGATTTTCATAGAGTGATCATGAAATATCGTGAATTAAGAAATGCAGATCGGGCTATAGACATGTATATCCCCAGGTTGTCTATCCTGAACGTCACGATTTTCTGAAAGACTTGTGCTTGGGTCTGATGTCGCGAAGATATCTGTCTGTTCCGAACTACTACCCGTAGAGGCTAGCGTGCACCTTCGGGTACTTTACATAGCAATTGTGGTGCCCATCGTCATTCCACCAACATCTCATTAACATTCCATCAATTTTCCCCAGCATATACATCTTGTCTCTGAGACCTTCAAGAGCAAAATGGATATCACCTGTACTTGCTACTATGATCATGTTCACACGCCTGCTCAAAGCCCCGACACGACCTTTCTCTACCGGTCGGTCGACGACTCTGAGCTAGTACCTCAGCTACCGCTATACATTCCCACTGGCAATCACGTAGCCCAGAATTATAGCAGCGGTGAGGTTGAAGAAGACTGGCTATTGGGGGTGGACTTGTCAGTCCCGATCATGGTGGATGCGCACGACATGGGGGAAGCACCGGATCCAGGGCAAACAATCCATCTACAGTCATCAGAAAAGGGCCTTCGTCCTCAGCGCAACAACAAGTGTAGCCCTCCACCAAAGAAGCCAAAGCGGGCCGTCTCGAAAGTTCCCTCTCGCCAGCCTCAGCGGACACTCCGCTGCGAGGACTGTGGAAAGTCATTTAAACGTGAGACTTACCTTATACGCCATAGCGAGCGAATGCATCCCACGGTGAGGAAAACCAACGCTTTCGGTCGATGATTACAAAGCCGAACTGATGGCAACATAGGTGTTGAAAGCCAATGTCGCGGACAAAGATTAGCCCATGAGGATTCAAGATGTGGCTCAACAGTGGGAGCCCTGCATTGAGATGATTCCACCCTATCTGTCGGGAGTTAGATATTTGTTCCCTTTTAGTCTTTATTGGGCCATCTCTCGGACCATTCGAGGTGTCACAGGTCATGCTCGTGTGCTCTACCTGGGCTGGTGCGGCCAAGCTGTATTCTGTTCGTTAAGGGGAGGCTTCGCCTATATCACAAAATCAGACTAGCATGGATGACTCCCCTGGAGAAACTTTTTACAATTCTAGAATACGAGTGTCTACGATACCAAGCATCTGCAATTCAATTTGTACCTAGTCGATCTGGTGTTCGCTCAACCCAAGGGCCTCTTCAGTTGAAGTAGAGCCTGCCCTGACGGCCTCCATACATCTGTCGACAGAATGTATCGTATGGCAGAAATTACATCTTCTAAGCCATTCCAATCAAGCTCTTGATAGTGGGCATAGTGAAACGCATGGTGGGACGTACAGCCCACGCGAAATGTCTTTTGTTAATCTATCTCAGTGTAAATTCTGTGTCGGTGACTGTGGAGATGAACCTGAGACACAACACTCCAGTAAGCACGGATCAGCAGTGAGTTCAGGGCCCATGCCGGTTCCTATGCCAGTGCAAATAATCCCGTCACGATTTTTCAGGGCTTCCATTTCTACAAGGCTGCACGAGAAGTAGCGTACTTTAAGGTACTCCGAATAACCAACCTATACATTGATGCTAAGTACGTTCCATGTCGAGCAAGAGAAGAGGCATCTCAACCGCATACCGATGCCCAAATCGCTGTCGGAGATGGCTGGTGGTTTAGATAGATCACCTAGTTAAGCGGACGCATGTTCTCGAACAGAAAGCTCCGTACTACCTGTCGCACCATCTTCCCGGGAGCGGATCCCACTTGCGTAGGCAAAGAGAAAAGCAGGGCTCAATTGCTGGTGTGACCTATTCTTCAAATCCCAATGGAACCAGTCTCTGAGTTAGGGCAGTTCAATCAAGGGAAAAATACGTACATCGCCTGTCCGCAAGCATTGAAGATCCAGGAACTACTGTAGGAGGCCACTGAGACGCATCCGCATCCTGGAAATACAGAAATCCGACTACACACGCGGGGACTTTCTTGCTTCCACGAGAACTCCCGCTTGTTTCATCTAAAATCGAGCGGTCGTTACAATAGACTGGAGACCGACGCGGCGATTGATTTGATTTCGAATTGTCTCAACATGACAGACTATACAGGCTGCAGTCCAGTTCACGCATGCTCCGTGGGCAGACATCTGTCGCTCCACCAAGTTTTACTCACAAATTCTGCGACTTGCCTTTTGGCTCTTGTCTCTGTGGTAGCAACCATCATCAGACGGTTGAAATCCGAACCTGTCTCCTTCTGTCCTCTCCGTGGGCGCTTCCTCGGTCTGAATTCCTCCTTGTCTTCGTCATCAATATATCGAGGCCGCTTTGCTGCAACGGTAGTTGTCGCTTTGTCTATCCGCCCGCTCCCCTCAGGGAAACTCCCTATAGTGGGCTCATTAGCTCCAATATGTTCTGATCAACCATTAGAAGAGACGATGGACTAACCGTCACCAAATCTACCAAGACACTCTGGTACTTGATCTAATACATATCCGTCCAGATACAGGTAGACTTCAATAGTCCGATTCTCTGTGGAATAGGTAGATTCGGCAACCTTAACAGCCCTGACATTGTAGCTTTTTCCCCAAGTAGCGTCAATCTCAAGCTCTCGTGGATGACCTCGATCAGTATCTGACACTCTTGTTGTCTGGTGTACGTCTTCGAGCGTTGCCTTTACATAGTAGATATCGATGATTGATGCTGCAGGGTTGGAGAAACAATCGTCGACACTTTTGATTCGGCCAGTGAATAGAACCATTGTTGCACTTTGAAAAGACTGTGTGTTTGACGCAGCGAAGAGATAAGTGGGAAGTGGCGCTCAGAGTCACAAAGAAACTCCGCACAAAAGGTAGTAGGTGTATCGTCAATACCGACGTTGAAGGCGAAATCAAGATGTTCCTTGCACACGTATCAACAACGCCGATCCCAGTCAACTCCTATGGTCAATTTGAAATATCTATGCCTCAAGTTCCACCTGGTCCCATCACAATGCGCACTTGCCATAGTCGCTTGCTATGCCACCGGCCGACCACATGGATAGAAACATCTGTCCGCCTGAATGCCAGCCTCCTATGGAGGTTCTCTCATGTCAACAGACAGCGTCAAGACACAGCCATCCGTAGTGAGAATCGGTCTCACGAGTCAATCATGTTTACTATGGACGAGGATGAGCCGGTGACCCGTGATTCATTGTTTCGAGGTCCCTGGTGAATCAGGCTGGGTAATGTAAGTGCCTTGCATATTCTATATACAACATTTGTTTCTGACCGTAGCTGTTGTGGTTACAGAACTACTCAAGTCGGAGGACTAGGGGTTATAGAACCATTAAAGTACCAAAACTGGAGCTCTAAGACTTTGAGGGTGCTAAGACCAATTCATGTACTATGGATCCTTTTTTAGATACAGAATAAAACCAACAGAATTGAAAATTAATACCTGTGGCTTGTCTGAGCCTAGACGATAACAGCAAAGGCTCTATCGGTGACTTGTGGCCTCAAGCGTCTCTTCTGGTCATTGGGTAGATGATGTGGTATGTCTGAAGGGCTATGCGTCGGTTTAGAAGCACGTGTGGGGATGGGATGAGACCGATTTCTCGCGTTGTCGAACCTGAATTCCCTCAGCATGCGATAAAACTTTGCCCGCAGGTCTTGCGCGCAATGGCGCTGCCGACTTGGAAACCTGCGATTGAAGTGGCGGCGGAGTTCATCCCAGTCCTGACCATGGTTGATTCGATGGTGCCAAATGAATTGAGCTTCCATTTTTTGGTATTTAAGTCGAGGCAGACGTCTCTCTTTAGAGCGACTGGAGCGCAAACAGGAGGCAAATCGCGACGTAGGTCTTTGGTCCCGTGGAGAAAGCTTTTCCACAGCCAGCATGTTCATCACATTGTTGAACGGTTGTTTATTAGGTATGATGCGTGGTTCTGGTTTGACAGAATGCGCAGGAAGCACTTTGCGGGTGGTAGAATCAGGCTCCTCCGGATTGAGTAGGTACGAAATATCCATGGTTGAACAGCGATCGAAGAAATGGTACAGCAGCGCGCAGTGGAGAGGTGTGAGAGATTCGCGTTAAGGGCTTGTCAAAGACGCATACGAGGAGGACCGGAAGAAAGGGCAGAGTGTTTCGCAGAAAAATGGGCCCTAGTAAATGGGCCCTATACTCAGATGAGATCACAGAACACGGGCATTCCGCAGTCTAATGCTAAGTATAGTAAACAGAATGCGATTACTACAATGAATATCACATAGCTTCACTGACTTAAACCACTGTCCAACACAAAGAAAGAACGAAAAGAGAAAGTTGAAGATAGATTCGCTGCCTATGCATCTCATATGACTTGGTGAGTCGGAGCTGTTCTATTTGGAGTGAATCCACAGCTCTGTGTAGGGGCGTACCGTGAATTCCAGTGTGCCGCGTCTAGCTAGTCATAACCTTCTCGTAAAGTTGATGAGACTCGCCCAAAATGCCGTACGATTAATCTGACGGCAGCCCTAGAAGATCAAATATAGTATACTAGACATGATACAAAGACGATTTACTGGCGTTTCTGTTGTGCAAACTCATTTCATCGACACTGGACCTAAAGGGAAGTTGACGCGGTTTTGAAAATTTACTCGCTCTGATCCACCACGCTACCCAGAGCAGCCCAATGCCCAGATCCAATTAAGGCGAGAAGTACAGGGAAATTGCAGTTGAGAATTGAAACCCATAATTGGTGCACACTGTTGATACGAATTTGGATCTCATTCAAGCGACATGTATATGAATCTTCTCTTTAGAGATTCAACGCCTTCCATCTTTGTATACAATCACTTCCCCGCAAACATCAATTCTCCACCATCTAGAGTATGCAGGATGATCTATGGAAGCAGATGCACTTCCTGGCAAGAGCCTCCTTGTCAGAAGTAGAACGGGAGTATCCCCAAGATCTGCACGAAGATCTCTACACCGACTTTGTTGCCTATCAAGCTTGTTTATACATGCTTGAACGAGTCCTATTATCTGATAAGGAGCTGAGCACAAGCTACTTCAAAATCGACACTCGTGAGGTCACTCATGCATTGAAAAACATCATCTATGGTCAAACCACCAAACCAAATCACAGTTGTTCTACACTGTTTCGGGAGGTCACAGAACTTGCAGATGAGATTCTCCATCAGCTGAGCTACCGGCACACTTGTATCGCTGAGCCGACAGATTTGACAAACGATTTAAAAGTCTTGATTGGACTGTAAAGAAGGGACGAGTACATCTGTCTCATGAGCTCACCCCCACCCCTGCACAGTGGCATGTAGAAAGCTCACTGCGAAACACTGTGCCATTCGTCAGTCATGTTGAGAACGCAAAGCCCGCGGGGCACAAATTGTCTGCAGCAAACATCCAAGGCCGTATTACCATGGCTACCAAGCATTCGCTACGCAAGAGGATTTGACCCGGGTGGCCTCTCGGTGAGTGGCAGAGCGATGTACAGTCACAGACCGTCGTTGCAATTAGGCGTACCGTTCCTGATGGACAGATCGCGACAAAAGATATATGCGTACATAGCAGACCTCTCACATGCCAGTTTTGGCGATGGTGATGGGGTTCGTATTTTGTATACGTGGTCGTTCACACGTACGTGACTCACATATCCCCCTGCCACTTCCCACACTTGAAAGGTAGGGTGGCTCCATCCTCGTCGTCGACAAAGGTCTGTGTGGTGTCATCAGCCCATCACATGTTGACTGTCATCTATGGGCAGAGAAATCGCACGTCTGGGGCAATCCCCAGGACGCAAAGGGAAAGTCCAACGCCATTGATGAACAAATGCGAGACTGCCAAACTTACTCTGCAGGTACAATATATGGTACATGTTCTCGTCGCCGGGCAATGTCCACTCACTTACCGACCAAACACCCTCAAGGTCAAGCGACAAGTTATGATCATTATCAGCTGGATGAGGCCCTTTTAAATTTGGTCTGTCTCTGGACTTTGTTCGATTTCTGGTCAATCTTGTGGAGGATGAATGAAGATTGTCTCCTCAATCGTTGCATCGCCCGATCATGTAGGAAATAACCCTCCAACCCTTTTGCAAATTCTCTGTCCAGACTCATCTCAAATGCTGGATTATATCAAGTACTGTCTTGTTGGTCTTGCAACTCGATGCACTTCGCCGATGTGATTCGTTCAGATTGTCAATATGACTGATTAAAGACGACCACTCCATTTAATTCGGCAGAGACGCAGTGTGCTGCAATAAATTCATGTTAGTGTTGTAATCGCCGCAGTGTTAAATTGAGCTGTATACACTACACAGTCCGAATGCTTCGAGCATTGTTCGCAACTTAGGACACCCAGCGCCATAAGACATGCATGATACCGGCGTCACTTATGATATCTACAGACCAACATTGAATGACGAGCTGAGCAAGGATATATAGTATAAAGGTCCCGGGTCATTTCTGCGGGAAGACTAACAGATCAAGAGAAACAACGACGACACAGAGTGTGTGAGAGATATGACATTACTATTTGATCCTGAAAAGCTTACGCTCTATCCATGTGAGGAAATATATACGCATGCCGAGAATCCTCTAAACCGGCGGCATTTATGACTGGTTTAATTATGTACACGTGGTCTGTTATGATGAAAAGAAGGAATTGAATATCCACAGAATGAGATATCGACTTAGGATGCGCCAAAACATCCTCCAAGATCACTTTTCAGGATCTTCTCCTCACTGCCTTCGCTCCATTAGCCCATGTTGAATGTTTTCCTTTACAAAAAAAATAACTTGGCACGGTAGCCTTCATTTTGACCCATCACCCATGAATTGACATGTTTCATACTCCTCATGTCTGGCAGTATAAGATCTTTCATGTAGATGATGTGCTGCATCATCACTAGCGGTAGTCACCTATTTCGCCGGGACATGCTCTATGTCGTCATCGATCAGAAGCTTGATCGTCCAACCCACTTGCTGGAAACGACTTTCCAGATACGACGCCGCATCGCGAAGCATAGCAATGCCACCAACGCATGCTTTGGCCTCCACATGCTGTGCAAGTCCACTGAGGGTCGTGAAAGACCGGGTGGAGGCAGAACCATGGTTCCCATGTAGCAAAGAGATAGGACACTGAAATACACGCATTGCATGAGCAGCGGAGCTTTGATGCTTATCGAGGGACTGCACTGATTTGAATACCTTGGAACATTCACGGCAGCTGCTGCTCAATGTTGCAACCGGACTTTCCAGCTGAGATGCTACTTGCATTGAGGGTATCTCTCGCGACGATTGCAGAGCTTCCGTAGACAATGTGATACTGTTGGGAGTATGAATAGCTGTACTGTCGAAACCTGAATCACAAATCTCCCTGTGATCATCACCGAAAGCGTCGGCAGCAGGCTGGGAAGAGATGATGCGCTCCGTATCGTACGTGGAGACTATCGAGTTGATGTCTTCTCGATTCATGCCCGATCGACAGGCTCCACTTTCAAGGTGATGTAGCATGGAGGACGGGCTTTTGAATTTCTGTTGACATAGGGCATCGATACACTTGAGATTACTGATCGGATGGTGGGCTAGTGATCTCTCATGTTGCTCAAGTGCAGCCTGGGTCAGGAATCTCCGATTGCACTGGCAGCAAGCCTGTGCTATTCTCTTGTCTCGGATGGGCCGATGTGTCTTATCCCGCCGATGTTGTTCAAGAGCGTTCCCGTTTGCAAATTCTCGATGGCATTCACAGCAGCGGAAATGGCTCATCTGACCGGCCATCCTTTTAGATCGATCGGCGGCGACGGATGATTTAGAAAACCCACTGCTTGGCTGAGAAACGCCATCTGCAGTGGATCTTTGATGTTCGTGAAATGACCCGGGGCTGAGTGACTGACTCTTACAGCCTCCGCACTGGCATTGGTGGAGAGCAAGGATATGTTGCCCTAGGCCCTGCGCGGTGGTGAATGTTCGGTTGCAGCGGGAGCAACTGCGAAGATGAACTTCTCTTTGATGCTGTCTAAGAAGATTTCTGTATCTGAACTGCTGACCGCGCTCGCAGGGCAATATGGTGTTTCCATCGGGAATCATTTAAAAGGCCGAGTAGGTATGAAATATAGAGAAATCAGTAATGTGAGGCTGACTGGTGATGGCACAAACTGTTGATGAAACGAAAGCCTTTCAAAGAGAAGATGGGCTTTATATATAGTCCAGCGTTGCAGAGAAAACTTGCGCCTTGAGGAGAACAAACGAAATCGTCATCTGCTCTGCTTTTACCTTTGGACTATTTCTTTGACGATTACGAGCTTCAGACGCCCTGCAGGCTCACAGACTGATAACATTTCAACCCAACCCTCTTTCGACTTTGCAGCGGACATCAAAGGAATGTTTCTAAAAACCTTCATCGGAGGCTCTCAAGGCCATTGACCCCTCAAATCAAAAGAAAAGTCACTCGGCGCGGCTTTTTGATCGATGACATTATCCCAACAGAGTACGGTCTTGTCTAGCTGGGCGAGTCTGTCCATCTGGCGGAGTGAAAGCCAACTACATCTCTAGCCAGTCTTTGCAGCGCCATTTGTGCGCGACAGATCTTTGGTTCCAGCTATTTAGAGCCTACTCATTGGTTATCGGGAGATGGTCTTGACTACTGGAGCAGCGCAAGGCTGGGCTGTCGCAGCGCTGGATGCTCCTGGCAGAGTGGTGCGCTGCGTACATATCGTGTGGTCTGGCTGGACTGACCCACACATCATCGAGTGTGCTGCCTCGAGCGTTCCCCTCTTCACTACCTATAGCTAGAAAGTGTCTCACTGTATTTACCATTTCGTGTTATAGATATACACGTCATAGAGCCGTATTCGCCAGTCTTACACTAGGTTGTAATATTTCGGTAACGTGCCTCGTGCTGGCGCAGTCCATCCAGCCGCGAAACATGGTTTAGATCCTAGGAGCTGTGTTACACGAAGGAGGCAAATGCAGCCCCTCTTCGATGAACTGTGACCATTCTGAAAAGGCATATTCGTGGCAATGTCAATTGTGGTTCGGATTGACAAATGCATGCATCGAAACCGATAAGAGCTAGCCTTCCAAAATCATCAATACAAGAAATAGATTTGACACCAGAGCCCTTACCCTTCAATGTCTAGTTCTAAGGCGAGCAAGATTGAAAAAAAGATCGGCAAACGTGGAGACTGCTTCAAGGAACATCTACTTTATGGTAGCCCTGGACGCTATGCAGGACATGCCTGTACATGGAAGGCTAAATCTACCTGCATACGATTGACCAAGTACAAATTTCCTGGATTGTCTGGATCTAAATCTAGTGCAAAGTCCGTGTGCCTTCCAAGATGGAACAAATATTGACCGGTGGCTCCGCTGGACAGTCCTTGCTTAGTCCGGATTTGTTACTCGCGTTGCGAGTAGTCTGCCACGGAGAATAAATGCAGTCCCGTACACATAGCAAAAGAGGGCCCCTAGCAGCAGTGATTGAACCGCGAGTGCGAGACTCAGGGAGACCCAAGGGGAGCAAGGGGCTGGTATAGATGAATGCCGTCCAAAAGACAAAGGCGACGCAGACAGTAAGAAATTCCCCCAGCCGCGGCGACAGCAGATGCTGTAGAGAAGTTGTAGTTGTCAATGAAGTCAGTCTTGAGAGTACTCATCAGCAAGACCACTGGAAACCTAACAGACAGTCCGGCGAAAACACTGAATTTCAGACCGTCGCCGAGACTGTAGTCAAGCCTAGCTCAAGGTTCTTGATTGAGATGACGAGGGACAACAGTATGGTTGTTTGCATGCGGGTTTAAAGCGGTGCGAGACGTCCCTACCACCAGGCGTTGATCGAACGAAGCAACCCGCCAGCCACGATGCCTGACTTCCGCCAACGCAACAGTTCTCCGCTGAAGCTTGATGCAATCGCACAGACTGCCATACCAAGTATGAACCCCATATACAGAGCTGGCAGAACACATCATTGGTTCGTGAAGCAGAACAATACCGCCTGGTATAATGGCTCTGTATAGGCTCTGAGTGGCAGATTTGCCTTGACCAACATCGGATGTGCCGCGGTCATGTCTGCCAGATTCTGGGGAGATTTCGCCAGCTTCATCACGGAAGCGGACGGGCGGGTACGTCTCTGGTAGGAACAGAGTGCCTCCGACGCACATACAGCAAGAGAATTTGACCAGCCACGCCACGCGCGGTCTCCACGCTATGGCTTTTTCTTAGTTGCCCGTGATGATATTCCATAGAAACAAGCAAGTATACTCACAAGAACGAGGATACTCGTATCAAAGCGCCTCTCCTCAGCACGGAACATCTCAGCGTTTACACCTATGCTAGCCAGGTAGGAGAGTCCGAGAAAACCGGCAAAAAGAGAGATGAGATGAGGAATCTAGCTCTCTGAGGGCCGTATTGACAATGAACAAGATAAACAGTACCGAAGATCAACCGGCGGCCAAATCACATTGGGCCACTTTTTACACTTGCTGAAGTTCAAAGGGTCCTCAGGGTCGCCAGTCAACCTGTAAGTCTCGGCTTTTATGCCCTCACTGTCGATTTGAACATTGATGTCTGACCCGGAAAAGCAACGGATCCAGGAAGACGTGTCATGACACATATTGGATCTTAGATCTTTCCAAAACTTGAATGTTTTGAATTGGCATCAGATGTGTCGCTCTTATGGAGATTGGAGATTGGAGGTGGAGAGGGCGCATCACGAGAAGAAATACCAAGAACTTTACCAGCAAGTGACTTGCTAAATCAAAGGAACATATAGGACAATGGGCGAGAGCGAAGGACAGCTGCTGCTCTAGAATCGTTTGTACATCAGATAAAGCCTCAAATTCGTACAAACCGCCTGTCCTGAGTTTTTGGAATACCAAGAAAGACGTCTGCTTTATGTCATGCCTCTAGGCATTTCATATAAGACCAGCAGTGGCGCGGCACATCTCAGCCCTTCCCAACATCCAAAGACGAGGTAATCTTTGAAAAGTTAGCTATTCCAATATCAAGCAACCAGTTGGCCGGAGCTTGCTTTCTTCTTCAGATTCAACAGAGTGTCGGAACTCCCAGGTCTAATTCCTCATTGCGGCCATTTGTGTCTCCATTCCGATACCACCTTGAGCAGCTCATTCTTGGATCATTGTCAATTTGCCTGATCAGCAGGTGTGGCCACCTGCTTTGTTCACGGCAGGTATCATCTCTATGCGGTCTACCCAGAGCAGGTTCCCCGAAATCGTTCGAGAGGGGGTATGCCTTCTTGGTGGAGCAGTCGCCATTTTAATGCAAATTGCCCACCCGAAGATAGCACTAGGCCTGACAACCCATAGCAATTTTACACATAACGTCTTGGGCCGTATGGCGGCCACATTGACGTATATTTACGTCGTACTGCTAGGAGAGGCCCACGAAGGTGAGGCGCTAGCAAAGATGATCAAAGCAAGACACAGGAAGGTGAGCGGGAGTGAAGGCGAGCTGTCGTATGCCGCATCCGATGCTGATCTGCTAGTATGGGTGAATGCAACGGTGTACAAAAGCATGGTGGACGCTTACGAGCAGGCCTACGGACGAATGGAGGAAGATATGGCCGATTATGTCCTCAAGAGATTTGGGCGTCTAGGCACGCTTCTGCACGAGGACAGACAGGTCCCGTTGCCTTGGCCAGAAAGCCGAGAATCATTTGACCATTACTGGGAGGCTATGTGCAAGTCCTGTATGATTGACCAAGACAACTCCAAACGGCTTCAAAGGACCCTTTTTGATATCCAGAACCATGTTCCCTGGCCGGCTAATATTGTCTTCATCATCGCCATGCCCTTTCTCCGATCAATTGCGACATTGTCTTTACCAGAGAATATTCGTCAGGGCTACGATCTCAAGCCTACGAGACTAATGCGCGCGCTGAATGTTATTGTGGGATTCTTGATGCGTCAAGTCTATCCGCACTTGCCGTCAGGAGTGCGACAGTTGCCGGCGACGTATATACTATATCGAGCGCGGCAAAGACAGCAATTTGGCACACAAAGCTGTCTCTTGGAAGGTCCATATCTAAAAGAACCCGATGCGTCAGCCTGGGCATCTTATATGTGTCTCGCAAAGCTATAGCGTCTGGCTGTGCATTGGTTTCGCTACTTGGCTACTTCTCCACTAAGCCGCCTAGTTGAAAAAAGCAAGTCAGAAAGGTCCTGAGGCGTTCGAACAGTAACCCTTTGTACACCTTTGGTAAAAGATTATCTTGTTTTGATAAATGTTGCTTTATGAGCAGATGAGTGAGGCATTTTGGAAATGCAGCTGGATACAACGAGGATATATTTTACATATACGTTCGTCTCTGTTATTGAGTAGTGGCCCCACTAGCTACTGGATCCTGGGGTGTATCATCACCGGCTCCGTATTAAGAAGGCATGTCAAAATGAAGCACATTCCTAACTGCAGTGGCTTTGTGAAGAATCGAAGGAATCAAAGCCCTGCAGGGCATACTATGAACCCTTTCACGACTGTAACTCGACAGATGGCCGGTCACTCCCTCTATTGATCATCTGGTCTTCTCGCACCCATCATGTCTCGTGAACTACAAAACCATACATATATGTATATTTATATGTCTCTTGAGACTATGGAGCTCTGCTTCCACAATATAGTTTTTCTCTGTTGACTGCCATCACACACATCGAACGCACTTTGGCCCTGTAATGTTGGCGTTATCCGTTATTGGACAGGGTAGGCAAGAGCCTAGCTCTGTAAGCAGCCAGTTAGAGCAGTGGATGCATCGTCAGGTCACAGTAGTAAAGTAGAGTGGGAACGATGACCCGGCGGGAAGTTGTAGATTTTATATATCAGGCTGCAATGCTTTGCAAAATATGAATGAGCTTGTTTCAAGTTAAGGTTCTATCATGAAAGTGGAAAAGTGTAGACATGAATGAACACTACCGTAACCCCTCCTCTCTTTCTGCATATTTGGGCGTTACCACGGATATATCATACAACCTGCGGTGGCTTTTCTTGTTATGTTATGCAGCCGGATCTACACGCACATCCTTCAATATGCCGCCTTTGAGCGATCCCTGATTACCCGAATCCCGCCTTAACCAGAACATGCATGGAAATATGCATCTCAAGAAGGACACATTTTGCGATAGCTCTCCAATGTTGAGAGGGTGGTATGGCTTATCTAAAGCAGGGGCGCGTTGTCCGCTCCCTGGAATATAATCACACTGTAGCACTGGAAGAAAAGAATGGACCACCTTTGGGCAATCGAACATAACGATTGAAACTGCAGGGTATTGGAATAAAATTTCCAGAGATCAAGATGCACGAGGCGGTTCCTCAGAAGTACAGACGACAACTTATGATTCCTTCAATTCATTAATTCGGTCTCTTACCCCACCCTAGGGGACCAACTTGCTAGATAATATACCCAGTATATGAGACTGGTCAATGACAAGCTACGAAATTTACTGCTAACAATACCTGGTCATATTTTTCGTGGAACGTGGAGCAGAAGATATACGCCAAGTACTTCGTATTAACATTAGGAACAAGTTCTCAGAAAAGCCGACTCGAGGATGATAGTAGATTAATCTCATCATATGGTACCTAATGAATAATTTATACATACTGGTTACCTGCGGGGTGCCGATTTATTACCGTGGATTGTTGCCCATTCCGAATGGTGCTGGTCTACTGCATAATATCAAAAAAAAAGCAACGTGATGTTCACATTACGATGAAGGAAACTCATTGAATTGCGGCTTGACATGACATGGAGCTTTTGTATGTACATGGCGTTAAAATTCGACACACCGTCTCATTCGCATCCGAACATATAAAAGACCAGACTTTGTCCAAATAATAGTTCTGTACTGTACCTGTAACCCAGGAATAGGCTGTTAAGTAAATACGGCCTATGCCAGAGTATCAAGAGAATTCATTAAGAGCAACACCTTCAAGTATGATTACCAATGTAGTATAGTATAGAACGGCTATTAGCAAATACAAAGTATGCTCTATACTGTATCAGGTGTCCAAAAGTAAAAATATCACGTCGGAATGTGCTTAGTTCCCCCACTCCCGGGTGGCCCAGTATTTTGTTCATAGAGCGACAGGACTCAACACCAGCGTAAATTTGTACTGTGATCTGCTACGCCCAGCTCTATTCAGATACAAGTTGCGTTTTCTTGCCATACAGTATAGCTCTGTGAGTCTGCTTGTCTCTCGCTATGGTAATATGGAATTGAATGTAAGTAGACATGGTGTAATTCGTTCATGCCGCGCTTTCTACAACAAAGAGTATCTAGTACAACGCCTGCACCAATCGGTTTCTAGGAAATGAGCTCAACAGGATGATTTTATAAGTTCGAATGAGACTTCATAAACAAGTAGGCTTCTTAATTCTGCTTCGGTCCATTCACATACATCACAGTATTGATTCCAGACCACGACTGGACAGCAAACTCACCCCGGGTCACAGAATGCCTTTCGGTTCCCTGCCGCTCAAACTACTCACCTCAATTGCTGGTCATCTGGAAGCCTTCCATGATATGCTCAGGCTATCACGAATCAACCGTATGATCTGTACCCTACTTATTGATAGGATGTGCAAAATGAATGTCGAGTCGGATGGCTCTGCTATTGCTATTGTATGATACTCATGCAAGGGGAATGAGGCCGGCGTCAGAAGAATGCTGGCTGTGGGTGCCGATGTACATGTCCGACCCCTCAGCCGTGACCAAGCTACAGCTCTTTTGGAAGCGGTTGACCACAACTATACATACCAGAGTTGTAGAGCCCCTCTTCGAAATGGCGCTGCCCGATGCAGCTGACCTTCTCTCCAGAAGGCCACTGACCGTGGCCACCGGTGAAAGTAGCGATGTCGCTATTACCCAGCTTCTTCTTGACCATGGCGCCAAAGTCGATGCCAGCCTTCCGATAAACGTGCGCCGCTCTTGCAGGCCCTACGATCAAGACAAGTTTTCAAAGTGACTCTGCTTTTGAAGCACGGAGCACATGCACAGACACTCCGGCTCTTCTCAGGAATAAACCCTCTACATGTTGCGGCGGAAAGAAACGCATATTCCGCCATGACAGCTTTGCTGGTAAAATCTGGTATAGTCGTCGACTCACTGGATGATGATGGCAGAAAGTCGTTGTGGGCAGCGATTCACTACTCATCTAGTCGTCGTGCTGTTGAATTGTTATTACACAAAGGCGCCAATCCGAACTTCAAAAACAGAAGCGCAGTGCCTGCTCTTCTCTGTGCAGTGTATCCAGTACGCGCCAATCCCTCAAGTTCCAATATGCTTCTAACGTATGGTGCCAAGATCGACTGCTGTAGCCCGCTTAACATGACCCCTTTTCTTTTTGCGATCTCTCTGAATTTTATGAAAGAGGCTCGAGCATTGCTCGAAGCCAGGGCCAATGTCAGATCACAGAATTATAGGACAGGATCTGCCCTTCATGTGGCGGTTGCTTCTCGGTATTCTTCTCTTGATATGATCACCTGGCTCGTGGATAGTGACATCGACATCAACCAGATGGGAGGTGGTGCAGACGCCATTGTACGCTATCGCAAGTCTGCCAGCTACCAAAACACGGGCCAAATCACAGAGATTGGCGACCGACTATTGTCGCTTGGAGTTGGTATAAACTGTCAAAACGCCAATGGACTGACACCACTTTTTCTCGCTTCTCGGATTTGTTATACTGATTTGTCGAAGCTCCTCATTGAATATGGACCTTGTATAGATTTAACGAACATGCAAAATCAATCCCCTCTACAGCCTGGCTCAATTGTGGCAGGGTACACTACTCGTGTCTGTACTAGTGAATATGGTAAGGAGAGGCTATGTGTGGGTAGGCAAGCTTAGCCAACCTAGCCAAGTGTTCTTTCTGGAGACCAAAGTGGAAAGCTATCAATATTCAGACTCACCATCAAGCACGTATTGAAGGATGTATTTTTGAGAACCAGCCCCTGTTAAAGACAATCATCTATGGCCTATGGGCTAACGTTTTCGCTCCCAGAACTCAAAAGCAGGGTAACTATCTGAAGTCTTCTTTCTCGATACCAGAATACACAACACTAGACAGGCGCCTTTGCAAGAACATTTGCCTTTTAGTTCCCTTAGTCACTCTGACGATGAAAGTCTGTCTCTTTAAATGTTCGAGTAGCATTCAGGCTTTTCGAGTGATATTTCTTGTCTAGCTTTTCTTGCGTCGATATCCTATATATATCTATAATACTAAACGGAGCGCTGACTCTTGATATGCTCGTAGAGTCATGAAGTACACTGCGCTTACGCGAACTAAGAGATTGATCTAGATGCACACATTGGAATCCTTGTCTCACTCCGCCGTATTGAAGATCAATAAACCTGTTTTCAACGCCGGGAATGTCACTCGGGGATGCTGAAGAGTACTTGTATTTTCCAACAACGGCCAACCTCTAAAAAAGAGAACAGCAAATTGTCATGCGCTCCCCGAACAAGAGGGCGCATTCGACAAATTAAAGTCCTGAGAAATGGCGGTCCGCCAATGGTACACAAAATCGATTCACTGTTTCCTGCCTCCATTTCCCTTGTTCTGCCCCCTTGTTTCACCCCTGGTTTCCCCAGCTACACTGAGTGACAACGGGAAAAAGAGCTCACTGTTAAACGGTTATTGTTGCTACCGCCGAGAATAAGAAAGGTGAGTCTGATGAACGCCATCTGGCATCTACAATAGCTAAGATAGATATGACGAAAGAAGGCTCATAGCTAGCATTCGATAACTCAGTGCGGTACGGACGTTTCCGTCGAAGGGGCTCAAATTCCACTCATTACTGTCCGATCATTATTTGGTAGGAGCTGAAAGAGATCATCAGCAAGGGCGTACAGTCAGTGAAGGGGTTGCATTAATGGCCCGTAAAACCAAAATAAACCTCATGTACAGCGACTCGAGATGTGAGGCAAGAGTGTTCAATCTCAATCCTGTGATTCTCTCAGGAATGTTAGCGGGAATGTCACAAACGCCTTTACTAGATATCAAGAATGAACAGAGGTACGAATGTGACATTCCTCACAAGCATCGAACGCTATCAGACCCTTCTTGATTGCTTCAATTCCCCCATAGTGGCTAGTTGCTTGTTCCGGAACGCGTCCAGATCAAAGTTTTCCTCAGGTCCCAAAAGTTTCATTGATACTCCCTTGCTCCTAAGCTGGTTAGGGATAGTGACCTATAGCATGCCAGTCTTATAAGCACAACCAGCCAGATTGCGAGGGTCTAAGTAGTATTGCGACGAAGCGGCCATCTTCACCTCCACGGGTATTCATGCAGGTCTCGGCAATGGGACTTCAATTGGTTCCAAGAACCAACCACACAACCATGTAATCGCAAATGATTTCCAGCTTTACAGCCAGCGGCGGGGGACAATAATATTGTGAGCTGTTTTGGAAAGTGAGAGATTGAATTGGTCATGCATTGCTTTTGCGCCTCCTGGAGAAGCAAAGAGCAAATTTAGAGGGGCCTCAGGTCTAAATATACCCCAGAAGCAATGGGCACTTCCACTCTGGGCCATCAAGGAACGTCGGAAGAAAGCTCGCGCAGCCAATTTTGTCATTCGACTCGCCTTTAACAGAACTGCCAAAATGGCCAATAATGTCAGCTAGACGAGTTATAAAGCGCCAATGGCGAGGTCCTGTGCTTTTCTGAACCTGATTGTAAGTCATGAAAGCCTTGGTACTCAGACCTGGGTCATCGAGAGATGTGCGGCGAGCCATCATAGTGCTCAATAAACCCCGACGGCAATACTACTCGAGCCAGCTCTGCCAACATCGCAGGTGCCGGCATTTCAGGGGGAAGAGAGAACTGCATAGGCGCGTTGGGAAGTTCCGAAGAAGTCATCGAAGCGCAGCCGAGCAGCGTCCGTTGGCTCAAGATGTACGATCAGCGGTGATCATTTTAGCTCGCACAATAGCCACACAGGTAGGCCCAAAGCTCTGGCAACTGCTTGAAGGCAAAGGGTCCCACGCAATTCTATCTGGTAAGTTTTCTCACGATGATCGCCCGCGCTGTGTACTAAGAATCTAGCTGGGCTGCCCTTGCTAGCCCGACTGTCACCTAGTCTGCCGTTCGGCTTGAGGACGGGTCTGCTAGTTAACCTTGGATGATATAATTCGGATACGTTTTTCATCGTGGTTGTCCTGATGAGCGTGGTCAATGTACGCGACACTTACAATCAGACGAAAACAGAATACAACTCCCACGCGAGGAAATACGTAGCCATATGGTCAACACTCAACTACGACCATAGACTTCCGCCTTGGGACGTAATATAAGCAGTCTGATGATGGAGCATCAATTCATATGCAAGAGATTTAGTCTCTGGAACAACTTTGAATTGAA
Source organism: Penicillium frequentans (assembly GCA_028828275.1). NCBI lineage: Eukaryota > Fungi > Ascomycota > Eurotiomycetes > Eurotiales > Aspergillaceae > Penicillium > Penicillium frequentans. The sequence continues at coordinate 440,967 of JAQIZY010000003.1, read as the reverse complement.
CACAAACATCGCGCGCGTCATACTGGACTGGCTTTCAGCTCAGCGAGGAAGATAAGGATAGCCTCTTCCAAAAGAAACTTGCTCAATTACATGACCTCGCCGGCTGTCAGTGGATATTGCGGAGCGGTATCAGGGACCTTGGTAGCTCCCTTAGCTGCAGAGGAAATCACGATCTCTGCCGTTTCAGATCGCGACAGAGCCTAGAGTGTGCAATGTGCGATAATGCTGAGGTCTAATGAGCGGGTTGAATATGACTGCATGCCAGTCCAGGATCATGGCGATGGAAGATTTCATATAGATTATGGCAGTGCTGAACGACCTTGCTGTCTTCTTGAGCAATAGGTAGTGATTCAAGATGCTAAACAGCAGCGCTGAGAAAACACGGTCGCTTCGACAAAAGGTAGGGCACCCTGTTGGCGATTGTAACAGGCAAGCGTACAGTCTAGTCAAGACTCCCCATGTGACAAACAAGCTATAAACATCTCTCGTGTTGATATGCAGGAAGAGGAAGCGGCATCGGACTTGTATTGATTTGATGAAGATTCCCACTCGCATCATGCGCGCAATACCAAGCACACTGCCTGGAGTCCAGGCGGGATCACCCCACAGGCTAGACCTTCTAAGCCGAGTGCTTCAGCCGAATATTTTCACTAGATGAGGAGTGACCGCTAGGGCAATCTAGAACCCTTAGGAGCCAATCATACATAAAACTCGTATTTTGACTTGATATCCATTTTTCTCTTTCTTTACCAGACCCTTCTTGTGATCCGTGTTTCTCCATCAAGATGGCCAAAGACAAGAGAGCAAACCCCCAGCAGAGAAGAGCCCCTTCATCGCCTGAACGTGTAGCTCGTCCATTGTCCGGTCCTCCAGAAGAGCCGGAATCAACGATGAACGGCCAAGAGGAGACTGGGCTTGTCGACATCGTAGCTCTTGTGCTGGCGGTGTTGCCTAAGAATCTATCCATCGAAGACCGTCTGTACTGGACCATGGTTGCTCGCATCATGCAGCCTTGGGCGCAAGAGAGGAGCTTGAACTATATCACCAGGCTGGTATGCGATGTTTACTACAATGGCATAACGAAGGAAGATTAATACTGAATAGCAGAGTGTGAACCATCCGGCTGAGCCGAACGATAGCGGCGGCATTTCGAACGAGCCCTTGCAGGGGTATGATCTTGACGCTGAACTGGATATTGATCATATTCTACAGCAAGAGGCAGAAATGCGCAATCCAGAAACCAATTAAGGTGCACTTGGGCTGGCTCTTGCGATCTCTGCGTCGTTACTTTACGGATCTTGTGGTCTTGTAGACTTGCATGTCATGAGAGACTTTTAAACCGGAGCCCTTTATGAGTCGAGATTTCAGACAGGCATAGCGAGTACTGTACTATGGGTGTGAACCGAGGTTTTTCATTGTTTCTTCCGGTCTGAGCGGCAATATTCATATCGTACAGTAGCCGAAAACAATATAAGCGCTCCAGGGCAGGTATACATAGGCAATTGACCATCTTTCCTTCTCCAGTTAACCTTTAGGTTCTCCCTTCTAGACTTTAAACCGCTGCCCGTAGTGGACGATCCTGGACGTGGTCGCTATATTGCAGTTACACCAGAAGTTTGAGACATGCCCAACTGCAACACAGGAAAAGGGCAAGGGAGACCATCCACCGTGGCTGAATACATTAAATCAAATTTTGAGGTGACCTTTCGTATCCGTTTCGCAGGATAGCCGTAAGAGAAATTTGGAGGGAGCGTGTGACGTCGAAAGGCACGGCAACTACAGACACTCTTGTGGCAGGCTTCTCTCCACCTTGATGTCGTACTCGTATGTAACTTCCATGTAATATGGCCCCAGGTACTCCTCAAGCTGGCTGAAGTTAGCCCTATGCGATTCCACACGAGCTACACTCGGGAACAAGCGAATCATGCTGTTCTGTTCAATGTCATTTGGCAGATCAGATGGCAGGGGCTGCTGGCAGATTCCTGCATGGGATTGCGCTTTTGCTACCTCGTGTGGCGGTTTCATCTGGCTCTGCATATTGCGCTCCAGCTGAAGGGCACACTGTACCACGGGCTTCATGGCAAGAAGGCAGGCCGCGATGACGGAGATACAAGGCTCAATTGTCGACCATAGAGAAACAGGGGCCATCGTCCACGTAATGTCGATCAGCCCTTTTCCTCGCAGTCTTGTCAAATAGTGGATGCGTATGATACTTGCTGCTAATACACTGAAGGTCATCAGCACGCTCCCTAGACGCGGTGGATGAATATGTCCTTACAGGCATCCCAGCAGCAACACAAGCGACACTGCAATCTTTTGGGTAACACGCATCTTCAACCGCCAAATGATCGGAATTGGAACTGAAATCACGATTAGATCACAGGCAACAGTGCTCACAGCATTTCCGATGTAATAGTGATAGAAATCATATCGATATCTGCCGATGCTGGGATGAAGCGTCTCATTCCAAAAGTATGAAATCGGGTCTGGGCCAGTCAGAATTGCTATAAGGCTTCCGACGGTCCAACTGATGACCAGGAAGGTCGCAAGCTGATTCAAGCGATTCATCCCAAACACGCGTCGGTAGAAGAAGAGCAGTGAAAGTTTGATCAGGCAGAGCTCAATTGTATAGATAATCAAAGAGATAAATAGCATCTTGCAAATGGTGAGCTGAGCAACGTTTATCGGCCTTTCGATGTAGGTGTAGACTTGCCTTTTTCATTGTGATCATATTTTGAGTCGTCGCACCGGAGGCATGCTTCCCAAGCCCATAGTGACCGGCTGCATTATCGAACAATGAGCCCACATTGAAGCTCTGTATTCAAGCAAATACAAGGACGTACCAACAAGGCATATTGCAAACAGCGCGACTAGGGGCGCCTGGTAGTCTGTCAGCTGAATACTTGCTAGGAGGAGTGCATAGAATCTACCATAGCAGCCACCATTATCCAGTCATCACATCTCATCTCCGAGGTGGCTCGAATCCGAATTGTCATCCGCATAATGACAAAGGCGGCGGCCAAAGTTGCCATGACAATCACAATCACATTGTCCTTCACCGTCTGATTCTGACTGAGGTCGATACCTACTGGCGGGGTGGAGACTGCTGTCATTGTGCCCAGCAAATAAGATTTATGAGAGTGGCTCTGTCTTGGACGACTGGATTTGAATTTCTGTTTCGAAGACAGAGAAGGCAGAGGATACTATAGCATTGGAGGGAACCGGGAACTTATAAGGGGTTTCTGAAAGGATTGCCTGGGAATCAGCGATGTTGTGACGACACCAGTCCGACCATAATGTACCTGATTCATGCATTTGAATCACAAGTAGCAATGGGCATGACTTTTCTCATCAACAAGACAAAGTATCACTGTATTCCGATAAATTATGCGTACGTCTGGTTCGAATGCTGTGGTGAACGTTCCAAGCTACCTTGAGCCTGAAGCCAAACAATCACTATTCTGAATCAACCTGGAATATGCCTAGCTATCTTCGAGAAGTGATTGTAAGTTCATTTGCTCCTTTTGATGGCCTACGGATTAAGATCAACGTGGCCGCTGAAGAATGCGCAGAATTACTGTTTATAGTTTCATACACTAATCCAAGCTTTCTATGCCGTGTCGTCGCCAAGTATCGTTCACTATAAGTAGACCCTTGATCAAGTACCTTGACAATCGGAAATATCGACAAATTGCGGTGGTTTTCTTCATATGACATTGCTAATATGAAGAAATGTTGGAAGCTTATACGCTCAGTTGAAGCATGAAAGGCTGCAGTGTAGGAGCATGTGCTTTTGGGGCTTACAGTCGAATTTCAATAAAAAGGACCCGAGTGGTAGATAGAATAGATTCCGAGGAAAAGTTTGATTAAAAGCCTCTACAGATAAATTCAAATACACTTCCACTTGTCTCAGTCTGTAAAGTACCTCCGATACCATGCTCCCTGTTCGTAGCCAGTGTATCAAGTAGCTACAGGCTCCGGCAAGAATTCATTGTTTTGAATTTAAAGGACCAATAGAAGTCTTTTCCACGCTAAAGCACCTATTGTAATGGCTCGTTAGCTCTCAAGCCAAACAACAGAAAAGTGGCATAAGGCTCATCCATTACAAGTCACGCTCCTGAAGACGCAGGAGGCGACTGCTTCAAATCCCTTCCTCCGGCCCGTTGTAGCATCCACGATCTAGAAATCCTTCCTTTTATCTGGCTTCGCTAATGCAATGGTCCAACTTATTTTTCATGAGACTCATTCATTCCGGACGTCGGAGGCAGCTACATAGCCCATACCGAGCTGAATACCCACGGTCGGCCTCTGATCAACTTGAAGCGTACTACAAAGCGTATGGACTTTACTTCGTGCCTGAGCCACTGCAGATATTCTCGGTGAATTGACTGCTGATCGGAGTTTACTTATTTATTTTAGACGGAAATTCTTTAGCCTTCAAAGCCCACAATCGGTACCAACTGCGTTGAGAAGGGCGTACATTTGAACACACTGAAGAAGAATGGGGGTTTGCAGGTCAAGGTACGCGATTCTAACGGACTCCAATCTTTCTTCTTGCCTAGTACGTAGTATCTCTAGAATGCGCAGAGAGATATACCCTCGTCGCCTCTATCTAGAGGATTGAATAGTTCAGTGCTTGGCTAGCCTTTCAATTCAAAGAGGAAAAAGTGAAGGACGTAGTTGCTTTAAACGCAAGATGTTTCTGTTGGTATCACTAGCTAGGTCCTGTGTACGCAGTTAATTGAACAGTTCATGCTCCTAAAGCAAAGGTTGATTGATTCGTGTATGATAGATGTGTTCACAAGTCAGGTTCAGAATACCTCTTAATCCCATATACCGAAGATGCAGCTTGGTGGAAGGTTACGTACACCGAAATGTGATCTATCAGATGCAAGCTTGTTCTGACAGAAGAATATATCCCGACAGTTTCATTGGCTTGAACAATGGCCGTTTAATTGTTCATGCCTCAATCTGCTCATACAAATAGTATCTAGCTCTAGGAAAGATAGAAACATCAATGGCTGTCCAAGAAATGGTCCATATCATCTTCCCGATCTATCAGTGTTGACATTAGCCCATTGACCACATCGTCCAGCCACAGGGACAACTCGTCAATAGATTACATTGGAGTTTTCAAAGACGGCCTTTAATGGGCAGGAGACGTTTCTTTTCTTTCTATGACACATTAGCTTATGATCATTTTCTATATTCGTTGCCAGCTTTACCCAGCTCGACCGTCCCAGCCTCTAGTACCGCGATCCGTTTGAAAAGCCCTTTTATATCTTCTGTAAATCATTGGTGAATATGATTGCCAAGCGCTTTTACTTCAGAGGATCTTGACGAGCACCGGTGGATGTCCACTGGCTCCATTGATGAGGAAGTTGATTTGCTCCTTCTTGAATGGACCCCAGATCTTCAACTCTGGGTCTCTCGGCCACTTTTTTGTAGGAATTGTGGATGTTTACAGAACAACCAATTGCATCCTGATGAAATTTCGGTACAACGTCAATTGATCGCGCATATTTCCTTCAAAATACCATAAAAAAGCAGCACATGGGTGGTCAAGAAAGTGACCTCAAGATAACCCACAAGAAAGGCAAGTGCTCTGCTATGAACCGAGACTTTCTGTTTGAAGAAAGACGCGCCGCCATCTTTGTCGTCTACTGCGACTCTGAATGAATTGTCGGATCGGGTTTTGATATACCGTGGTTTGCATCTTCGATGACACTAAGATGACAGTAGCATGCTGCCTGTGAGGACTCTGTTACTCCGAACTGAAATATCGAGAGAGATACAACGATTGACAAACATGCCTTCGAGACACCGACACCCAGTTCGTGCCAACTTTCCTGCCCCTATCACAAATAAAGCTTATGTAGAAACATACTGAAGCGACGGGAAGTGCCACTTCCCAAGCCGAGCAGTGAAAATGGCTTAGGATGTGGACCTGATACAAGACTTTCAATATCAAGTAAAATCCAAATGCAGAGTCGAGCAAAATGATACTTATCTCGTCTCCATATTCGTCATGTAGATTGCAACTGATGAGTTACGGCCGCGCCCCAGAAGCCGCCTTCGTGGACTGTTTAGCTGCATGTCACCCGCCAATTTTCATGATGATCATGCTGTGCGTGAATACCCTGGGCGCTTTTATACTTTGACTGGCAGCGGACTGTTACTGTCTCCATATCGAACCCTTGAAATGTAGCCAGGACACCTTGGGCAATTTGCTGAGCGAGGGCGGCAACCCAGCATTCAGTAACAACCTGTACAATGGCCTTGGCCTGCTTTCTAATACCGTCTGTATTTACCCTTTTGGGACTTTCCCATGTCATATTTGAAGACTGCGGAGGCTTTGATAAGCCAATTTAGAGGATTAAGAGTCAAGGTGCGTACATAAGGCATACATCAAGGCATCGGTACTTTCAAAGTCTTGAGATCGGAACTGAAGCTTAAAGGGAAGGTTTTGCTTTGAGCTCTCTACGTACGGAGAATCCACATATAGACATGCTGACCGAAAATGAATGTGGCAAGAGGCAGCTCAGCAGTATTTTGAACTAATGCGGATACTTTCCCATGAATTTCTCAACGAGTTCATTCAATCTGCACATCGCAATTAGAACTTGCGAGTAGTCTACCACGAGATCCACAAGATGGAACGTGGAGAAGTGACTGCCCCTGCCGACGTGCAATGCAGAATGAGACCGGTCCAACTTGTCTTGACAGACGTCTATTTCGTTCCCTCTCTTACCACCGGCTTGATTTCATTGCCAATGCGTCGAATCACAAGGTCAAATTGCGATTGTGAAGGAAGGCCTGTTATCGTTTGTGAACAAAACTTGAATCTTGCCGTCCAGGTTGACAATTCGGCATTGGAGAGTCCTCGAGTTATCCATTTAGTCAAAAGGAAGAGTATCGACTCTCCACCAGTAAGCCTTCATAGCCAGCCCTAGTGACAGCATACACACTCAGCATTGGACAGTGAAGAGGCTTGTCGGGATCCCTTCATATATTATCTGGACAAAAATGACATTGACCATCCGTCCAACGGGAGGTGCTGCTTGGCAGCTCTGGCACCCTGAAAACAATATGATCGATCGATCGCTCGCGGAAAACAAAGATTTTGCTGTTTATATCATGGCTATCCTGTCGAGATCAATGATCGGTTCGATATCATTTTTTTCTTATGGGAATGTCAACTTCGAATTGCGCATGACGAAGTAAGTGGCCTCTAGGGCCTCTGAGACTCCCTTCAGCCGAGCCCCGCAGTTTTTATCAGCAAGAAGTTCATTGAGTTGGCATCTTGAGTTGAGAGAGCGGGTGAGGATCTAAATATGCCCTCTCTAGATCAAGCCCAGTGAAAATGGCGTCATTATCATCACTTGCATGCTTTCTGACGTCACTTATTCATATTATACATAACTATACAATTCTTTAGAAAAGGAATGAAAACACTTGGCCAACGAACTGATGGAGTTGAGTATCAAACGACATAGCCGCCAGTATGGATGTTCTGTCTTTGCAGATGTAACTCTCGGCCGGTACTTCGAAAATATCAAAATCATCATAAATAAACACATAGTCTTGTACGCACTATAAGGGGCATTGAAATAGAAAGTTGAAATTCATCAAGGTCGAGACGTGGACTAGGTTGCTATCAAGCCCACCGGCCCCCGATCCTCCTCAGCCAGCGAACCCTAGATTCAACGTGAACTCTCTCTTTTGAGATTTTCGCAGGAGATGACGACTTAGGCCTTGGGGGAAGAGTTGATTTGAAATCTACTGTTTGTTCCCTGCATAGACAGAAGATTGGATGTCCATTTGGGGCTGTCACAATCACCAGGGGCACGTTGCATGGATCACTTTGTTGGTCTGTCATCCTCAGATTTGTAGATCTAGAGAGGTGATGGAGAGATGATGCGGTCAATGGCACATGTTGCTTGATAGGACATATGTGCACTATAAATGCCGGTCTTGCTGGGTGCATATTCATACTCTAAACTGGCACATTTAGCACCAGAAATAAACTCGATGTTCTGCCTGCTCAACAGAACAAAACTGGAGTACCTTTTCAAATAGGTCGTAGGACTTGGATATCTGGTTGAAATACTCGAAAGAATACGAAGCTACTAGTCAGATACCTACACTGTAGAGACCTTCGTAGCTTTAATGACGAGCCTAATGTATCTGCCAAGATAAATGCTAAATGAACAGTGGAGGTATCGCGTTTCTGGCGTGCTAATTATGCAGCTTCAACATTGATCAATGAGAGAAACGCTTTGTTCATCATATGTGGCACCTTTCATGTTGGCTGTACGAATATCTATTCGTATCCTTGAAGTTCCAGCTGCCGAGATCACACCAAGTGGCCGATTCATGATGGGCTCTTGAAGTATACATGATCTCCAGATTTGACTCGACATATGGCGAGTCCGAACTGACGTCCAGATTGAGAGGCTTCCAATTGATGTGCCTCCGACATGCGCTCAGTGGATCTGTCCCTCTTGATCATACGCAGGGGGTATACTGCGCATCAGCTGAGACAAGAGAATATAGCGGTATGATTCCAACTAGCCCCAGCCATCCGCGTTGGTAGTTTCCTTCTGGACAGAGTCTGACTAGACCTTCAAATTAAAAAAATGCATGTATTCGTGCTCGGAAATTCAGCATGAACTGTACTGATAGTTAAAGTAATGACCTAGGATATGGCTTCTAGACCTGTGTAGACCTGTCCCTTCTTAATCAACTATAGCGTGGATATCAGAGCATGGTACTCTTGCTTGTGCTTCACACAATCGTCTCTGAGCCTTTCATAGTGATTGGTCTAATTCTCTATGTGCTACCGGAGTTGGCTATGTATTCATTGCGTTATACTGCTAGCTATGCGTCAGCACATAACGTATCCAAATCCATGTGTTTATTCGTCACAAAAGCCGCTTTGCAAAGTATACGATGCTACCTCTACAACGAACACTCTCGAAATCGAAATCCATCATGCAAGCTTAAATGTTTTAGCTTTGTGTAGTTTTTAGGAGACCGTGTGAGTTCCATGGACGTTTATTTTGGATTGGTCACCGTCGTAGTTTGGATGGTCTACTTTCCGGTTCAATGAATCATACCAGTGGAGCTGCACTTTATGCATGAAAAAGGCAATCAGGCTACACAGAACGCACAGCCTACGATTATGCTAACCCACTTTTAATGTTCTTACTGTTCAAGCATATAGCAGTCTTAAATGGGATTTTGCGGTTTCATGCTGGCAGCGATCGGATGACAGATGATCTGGCAGCGTTTTTTACTAAACCTTTTGACCGAGATAGGAATATCGTTGCTTATGTTTAGAATCTGTGAATGCTTGTCTTGGCCTCGAAGTCTACTGTGCAATTTAGAAGACATGAAAGATAATTCTGTAAACTCCTTCAACGGCTCACACGCGTCTTGGACATTTGCGCTAACCATTTCGGCTGCCCTTGATCTAGCAATCTTTTAGAACGTGTACAACACGTGTACGTACTCACCCCCAAGCCAGGAAAGTAGCGCTATGAAACCTCATTGAAACTTCTTGAGCAAGGATATGATGAAGACGTGGAAGATCTTGAGGGCTCCAGTATTGAGTGCGATGTTTTGATCGTAAACAATAAACTTGACTGTGAATGTATCGTGGATCCTGACAAGTGAATCTGTAAGTCTTGTGCAAGACTTCACTGAGTTAATGCTTTGACGCCACAGCCTTGGAGATAGCGTATCATCAGAGCCATCAATTCTGAGTGGCATGGTCCAAGTTGATGTGAAAACGACTTCTCTTTAGTGAGCTCTGACCTGGTATGCTACGTATATTGAACAGTCACTTGATGGTCGTGTCAGATCAAAGTCTATACTCATTTTGCAATGGTCTCACTGCCACCATTACCCCAAGCTAATTAGACACAGAAAGTGAATATGTTGCCACATCTGCATAGGAAATCAAGTAAAATCTTCTACTCGTTTCCTTGACTGCATAAAAGGCGGCGTACCCCACCTCTCCCAGTGCCTATCGTTTTGTTCGATTTTCAAGAAACATCATAATGAAGAGCAGCTCACTGACTCAAATAATCACCTTTGCTATCCTGACGGGCGCAACTCCAAGTACTGCTCGCAGCTTGGTGCCCAGAGGTGATAGTGGCTGTGTAACATTGTAAGCTTCGAGCTCCTCGTCCTCCACCACGGTTATTGACTCACAGGGTCTAGCGCAGATCCCAAATGCAATATTGATACTGTCTGTCAATGTGCTAATGGTTGGGATCCCATATGCTTTGTTTAGTCCTCAGTTCTGACTTTTTATCTTCCAGGGCACTTCTACCTTCTCAACGAGGCTACAGGGGATTGCAATCCGCCATGGGCCTACCTCGCCAGCTCTGAGCCCTCTTTACCAGGTTTCAACTGTGAGGACTAGTATGAACTCAGATACGTTAATGGCTTTGACTTGGGAACTGTCTTTTCGGCACCGATGGGGTCATTGCTCTGTTGAATCATCTGAAGCAACAGAGAGCCTATATAGCTTCAAGTAGGGTCTATCTGAGATGAATTCAAGTCTACTCAGAACATCAAATCGTTGAGGAAAAAAGTATCTCCACTCCCTGGTGTGTTAATTTTCGAAAAGGCCATGTCTGGCGGTACCCTTTCATTTTGCACGAGTATGTTCCATTAACTGTAGTCATAGGCCGCGACGGTTCTGACAAATCGAGAGATAGCTGAATGTCGAGAGAACATCGCAATTGCGTATTGCAAGCAAAAATCAAGTCTACTGATACTATGTTTCCAGTCATCAGATTGGCAGCCTCGCTCGAGGTACTGGCATCATGCGCGGGAGATGCCAGTTATGGTATCGAACAATGATATTTACAGCTCTTCATGATGTTATCTATTCATTCTCAAATCCATTTCAAAACTTGGCCGATAGAATCCAACTTCAATCGGATGTGCACACGAGCAAGGGTCCCAAATGTAGATGGAACCGTGGTATATGAGTGAACACTCAATTGCAATCATAAAAAGATGAAAAGTCTCTTCTTTGGAAACTGCACTCAATACTCACTTCTTTTGTTTCTGCAATCATCTGAAATGAACACGTCTTCCAAAATACAACGCCAACATAACCTCGTAATTCTTTCCAGCGACTTGTATTACGGCTACAAGTTCACATGATGCTCATACGGTTCTCATGGCTGGATCACCGGCACGCGATCGTCTAATGACTTGGCACCATACTTCAGATTGTCTGATTCCGCGTCGCGCTGAACTTGAATGCCAATCATGCGCTATGGCCATGATCAAAGTTTATAGATACATCCATCTGGAAGATACATGGGCCGACATGCGATCCTGACCCCTATAATATGCCTCATTCACCTTCAAGCAGTCTCGGGCGGACACCATCATGGCCCTGTCGCGCAACCAACCTTGTAGCGATAATTCCTGAATGTAAGAATAGTGCAATGCTTTTTGCGTCGTGCGCGGTACGTCATGGATTGTAGTACAAAGGAGCCTGCAGCTTTCACTGTGCTAGTTTTTCCAGACGACTGTCTGTATAATGACAGAACATTTGGCACCTTGAACGATCTACGCTTCTAAGCGGCTGTAGTCTCTAGGCAAAGAATTCCGTTGAGCGGATGTGGCACCAAATCCTTTCTCTTGTTTTGGCTGGTCAAGAATGTGTCTGTAGTGGATCATGATATCTGACAGATTGGTTCTTGGAAGAGCCCCCTCTCCCACATATTAGGCTCGACTGCAGATCTAGGTGCAGCATCTGGCGACCTTCCACTTGACCATATCTTAGAATTGTGTCGAATTCTATCGCTAAAGAGCTTGGGTTGCAAAACACCAACCGTTGGCAAAGGCAGATCAGTAGACATTTTCTTGTCAAGTCTGCGCAGCAGGGTGTCATTTAGCCAAAAGACGGAGGCGCGCAGTTTCTCATGATGTCAAGTTGACAGGGAATCCGTTATGGCCAAGCTACACTCCTACTGCTTCTTTTGACGGTGTGAGGTGATCGAATATGGATATTTGTCTACCGATGTATTGAATCTATATGTGCAGTAAAGACTGTTGACAACTTACGATATGAGATAGCATTTTCTATCAGCACAATGAATCTGACACTGTGATCATGATCATCAGACATGCCAGCATCGGATGCGACCGTATAGGTTGTACTGTAGCTCTAGTTTCTGTGCCTATTCAAAATCGCCAGTCAACCCCGACAAGTCTCACTGAAGACATGACATTAAGCTAAAACAATATGAGCCGAGCTTGGTGTTTAACGCCCATATTGCGGGATCGCTCTGGTAGAATCACTATCCAAAATGTGAGCTTTTCAAAAAGGACGGCAAATCTCCAACGTTTCATTTGTTTGATTAGCTGGGCAGTTGGCTTACCTGGAAAACGTGGAACAGCATGCCACTGCTAAATGTTCATGTTCTGAGGCCGGAACATATAATTCGCACTATTTTGGAGAATTACATCAAACGGTCAGCTTTAAACGTAGGATGAATGATTTATCTTGACATCTCCAACTCTGTTTCACTGCAAAGAGAGTATTACCGTCGAATGGTAGTTCCGGATCATTACTGAACTCACTTCATCGTACTACTCACCCACGATTGGCGGTGGTAGGTCACAATCCACTGCGATACTGTATGCCAATGAACCTGCCATGAGATGTTCACTTAAGGTCTTTGAGATACAGAAAGAACTTCTTACTCATTTTCATCTTCCACGACGAGGGACACCAACAAGCAAATAAATAATTGTTGAAATGCAAGAGAAACCATCAGAATGTTGTCGCCATTTTATGTCATAGTCCTTCTCTTCCTAGTCCTTAAAGCTATAAGGCTGACATTCATTATTGTCACGGATTTGGCTCACTCTCCGGGCCATACTGATTTTCAAGGGACCCTCCCACTTCAAGCTGTCCAACAAGAAGACCACCTCGTACTATCACGATCAAAAATAGTTGGAGACAGTTGTGTAAGGATTGCCATGCTGTATAGTCTTGAGAAAAGAATTGGATATTCTTCCATCCGCGCCGCCCGTCCGGTGATCTCTCGCGACTTTCTTCTTCCGCCGCATGACACAGTAAATCAACACTAAAAGAAAAGCCCCCGCGGCGACACTCCCAAAAACTACCCCAGCGGTCCGAAGTCCAAATTGCCGATAGTTGCTCGATTCGTCCTTAGAGGAGGGCGCTTGAGACGTGAGAGTTTGCGTAACGGAGATGCCATGTGTTGTTGGCGAATGATCGGTTGTAAAGTCGGTAACTGAGGTTTGAGGAGAGACTCGGTACGGGAGGCTTGTTAAACCATCCGTTCTTCCAGTCCGCGCATGGCCAGACAAATCAGATCGTGTGAATCGCTCAGTCAAGTCTGAAGTCGGACTCGCTGTCCTGCCAAATCCACTTCTGCTGGGCGAAATCACCACATACGTGGGGGAATATCCCTCAGTCCCACTGATGAGATCGAGTGAAGGTTTTAGAGATAGCCCGTGCTGTGTCTTCGCAGATTCCAGTGAGCGTGGGTTTGAAGAAGCTATTGATCTGTGAGACGCAATTGTGTTTGCAATATTTGCTTGTGTAGTCCATAAAGCTCTACTCGCAGTCTTCGAAGCTTTACTCGAATCGAACAATCCAGTCAATGCCGTTCGCTCGTTTGAAATCGCCATTGACACTGATGTCGTTCTTGCGCTTGCCTTCTGGCCAGTCACTTGCTCGTGTAGCAAGCTGGATGTCATTGGGTTCTGTTTTGAAGTTGGTCGTGATTCAGACAATGATAAACTTGAACCGCGTTGCAAATGATGGCCTTCGACGGCCTCATTTTTAGACCAGCTTGGTGTTTGGTACATATTTCGTGGGTTGGGGCTACCAGAAGCTCGCTGCGGCTGCATAGAACTACGAGTGATAAGTAGATGCAGTACCAGAAGTATAGAAGTATGAAATCACGTGGAGGATAATATAATCACTGAAGCGTTCGTGCTCCTGGATTGCCCACGGAGCCTCATAAATAAATACAATTTCGACAGATCACGACAAATACTAGTCGATAGACTTGATCTTCATCACAGTAAGCCACATCAGATGCTGAATTGGGTGGGATATCTCACTGTAATTGACTTGCTTCAGTCCTTCGCTGAGCGTGGATACATTATCTGATGTATGCCCCTACGGAGACTCGTCGTTCTTCACGCCGTCTCGATTGCAGGCACACCTTTCTGGCTACTGGCTTGAGACAAGCTGAGGCCATTTTATTTCTGCCGGCTGAGAATCAATTCTGGTCCCAATTTGGCCATCGTTCGGGCAATTGAACAAGCTCGATAGATTTGACCGTAAGATGAAATGGCAAAGCATTTCTTTCATTTACCATGAAGTCAATGATCAAACGATAGGCGCTAAAATGAGGACTGTGGCAGACGAATAACAATTATCAGGCCGGGAACGGGATGTTTCGGACTGGAGAGCGGCGGTACAGCGTATTGTAATGCGGATATGGGAGAACGTTTTCACTCAAAGCTCGATTTAAAACTCTCCAGACTTATCTGGCTCGAAATTTCCTGAAAACCACGGCAGGGTACGTCGTCGATTGGCGTCTTCAGATTCATCCCTTGGGCCTTGGAGCACGAGGATGCGCCAGGGCCAGAGCATTCCAAAGAAATGGTGAACAGACTCGGTCAGACTCCCAAATGCTCCTCAATTCCCCGGCCCGGTTCAGGCAGCTTTCGACAGTCTCTTGGGGGTGGATTCTCCTGGAAGGCCCCATGGTCAGGATGCTGGAAACCCATTGTTCTGTACGGTGGTTAGCTCAACAGTATGAGGCATCATTTGGGCGTTGCTTATATGTGCTTGAAGTACCGATGATGTCCGCGTCCCCCAGCTCGTTGATCGAGTGGCTCTTCACCCCAGTACTTCCTTTCATGGGACGGAAAAAGCGGCCGAGGTGGCTCCAGAGCTGCGCCATATCGTTAAGTTGCTCACTCGATAGGCCACCAGTATTACCCCGGGCATACCATGAGAGTATACTACGGTGTTCGCGTGGTAGCATTGGCGGTGGCGGAAGGGACTGTCTACCAGGCTGTCGCATTCCTTTCAGCCAGCCCGCTTGTTCGTAGACATACTTTTCACGCCCTCCACCGGACCCAAAGAGGAAACAAAGAATGCAGATTCTCCACAAGGCATGTTCCAACGCCTGCGCCTTGCTACTAGTATCACAGATACATTTGAGATTTCTGTCTCCGGCCGATTCATCACACGTCAAGAAAATGAAGGCCTGCAGCTGTGAAATCATGTAAAAGGCATTTGTAACTGTACTCAGGTAGCCTGGTAGACTTTCCCTTTTCTGGTGAAGCCCCTTTTGGAATGTGTTCGGACAGCCCATCTCCAGAAATTCCCAGGCCGGTGGGCACTTGTTCCAAACCACTTTTTTGGTGATGTTTAGCTCATTCCTCTTGTACACGTTGAAAAAGTGGCGTGTCGTGAGAGCAAGATTGAAAAGATCATCGAGTGAACTAGTACTCTTCATGATTAATTCGAAAGTACAGACTCCATTTCGCGACGGGCGCATGCACCAAAGACATTTCGTGTCCAACAGGGGATTGACCGGCGATGGTGGAATAGCTTCCAGCTCATATACGCCACCCCAACTCCTGTAGGAATTCTCCGGCAAGTGATCGATCCCCAGCGTGGATTGAAACTCAGTGCTCGCTACGGGATCACGCATGGGCGAGTCTGGCTTTCGAGTGCCCAGCTCCGGCTCTGCTCTCAGCTGAGACGCTGATTCTGGCCCGTCTGGCATATCCTCTCCAATAGATCTCAATTTATCCCGCAATATTTTGAAGTTCGATAGGCTCCCATTGGATCGGAGGACTTGAAACCATCTTTGGCCACCACCTAGGCCGTCCTGGCCCTGTCCTCGCCCGAAAACCTGGTCCGGGTATTGTTCAGAATATGGAATAATTGACGGAGGTGCAGGTGCCTGTCGCCGGGGTACGAATGTTGTCCTTCTAGGTGTCTCTAGGACTGGTGAAGTGGGGGGTGTTTTGGAAACTGTCGTTTGAGATCGTGGTGCATCTTTCTTGGGAACCTGTGGTAGAGGCTTCCATTCGAAGTTATTCCTAGAGCCTGCTGGATGGCTTGTCGGTGTCATGGGCACTGATCCGCGGACTGTCCGTTCGGCTTTCACAGAGGCTGTTTCTCATTCAGGGCGGGCTTGAGAAAACGACACTTTGAGGGGACATACTGCATCTATGCTTAAAGCCTTGCAGATTCAGAGGATGGGGGGTGAGCAGATGGGGGGTGAGCAGATGGTGTACGCGCTGCTTCAACTCTTTCTCCTCTTGACTTTTGCTCTGGTAGCCGACGTGAAATGCCATATTTCACGGACTACTAGCTTTGAAAAATTGAGTAAATAGTGTCGTAGCCCTAGAAACTTGCCCCAAAGTATACCACTCTAAAGAAGAGATCTTTCAGCGTTGGTCGACTGTTAGTCAGTTCTCGAAATGTTCATGGAGGGAGGGGAGGCGAGGATCAATTTATGTCACAGGATGTCAATAAATGTACTTGTTTCTATGTGCATTTTGCTTGGAATTATCTCAAGTAAGAAGCACCGACTACAATCGAAGTAGCCGACATTTATTGGTATCGAATATCTGGATCCTGGCTAGCAAGACAAATTGGTTGAATTTTGTTTATTAGTCCGATCAATGAAGATCCTAAGCAGTTACGTCTGACTATCCTCCTACCTATATTCAATTTCTGTATTTACCTATCTCATAAAGACCTGTTTTGAGCAATGAACATGGCTGAATTCAAATCTTGACTCTCGCAGTGAATGTCATGTTTGGGCATGACTGTCATTCCATCGAAAAAGCGTGTGCGATTTCGATTTTGTTCGGAGCCAAGTGTCGAATGCAAAAGCGCGCCTGCGGCTGTCAAGAAAGTAGCTTGATCTTGCGTAGGTCTCTGTCCACCATGACTTCCGTGACCTCTTCTAATACACTTCGTTCAAGGCCTAGGGTCTCGCGTTATGTTGTGCAGACACTGCCGACACATAGGCATGGCCAGTCATGTTATGATCTCCAGTTAGCGGGAGACAGAGACCATGAGTTTGAAATGATCAAGAAGGGGGTATACCGAAGAATCAAAAATCTCATTCCACATGTCTATCCTCCTCTAGCTTAGTTCAAGTAGTGAACATTCCGATGGGTGAGATTGTTGGATTCAGAACCGCATTCACATGATAGAGAGGTGTGGTAATGTGGATTTGTCGCGATAGAGAAGATTCTTGATGGCTACGTCTTCCCTAGAGCGCCCTCACTATGCACTCCTGGGTACGCACTGAAAAGGATAGACAAGCCAATCTGACAATCTACTATGTGCAAAATAGAGAAGTTACATCTTTCATAGAAAAGCCCCACGACCTCGTACGTCACAGAACCAAGGTCACGAAGCCCTGATGGTGCTGTGACTAGAGTATCAGAACGAAATAAGTCTCATTACTACGGCCGATTGCAAGCGTTCAGAGTTCTCCCGTATCTCACCTTGCCTCATATAATGGCTTACTGTACTGGAAGAGCCGAGGGAACTGGAGAGCAGAGCGGAATATTTTATTCGATGGATGTAGCAAGCTGCAAACCCCATGAAAGCCCCAAATTACGACTTCCAAGAATGGCTGGTTCTAACAAGCATAGAAGCAAGTGTCAACCTTTGCAGTCGTGTCATTCAAATGACATTGAACAAGCCACTTCTGCTTACCTCCTAGAGACATTGACTTCGCCATAATACCCATCAAGAGTCTCCGATATTCATAATTCACCTCCGGGTAGTATAGTTGAACTGTTCATGCGGAATGGTATTCCAAGCCAATTGACTAACTTTCAGACTTTTATTCGCTGTTGAAATATCTTACAAACAGTACAATGTTGGAAAGAATGAATCATAACCCGTAGGATCTTGTGATTGTTGACATCCATCACCAAGCCGTCTGTTACTAAATACTTCACACTCGTCATCTATCCTGATGAAACATCACCAATGAAAGTGGAATAAGATTGTGTGTCCTGGTTCATCTAGCTATTCATCGAACCCATGTGAAGTTGCAGACTCGTCCAAATTTCGCCGCGAATATTCAACGGCCTCTCTATCTTGCTTGGAATTCCACCGAGACACATTGGGGAAGGTGTGGGACCTTTTGTAATTCATTACAGTAAACAGTTGAAAGGAAAGCAAAAATAAAATTGTGAGTGTGTTTGACGTTGCTCGGCCTGCCTCAAGCGTATCTAATACTCGCTCACATCACGCCTTGAGTTTCTGGTGTGGTGGTAATCGGACCACAGCTGAATTTAAAAAATTCAAAGACCTAGGGTCCATCTATTTGTAGCGGATGCATTACCAAAGTTCATAGAATAGAATGATGAGAAACAAGTTTGCTACATACCGGGATATCGTCCACACGGGGACTTTGAAGGTGATCCAAATCAGTGAGGTGTTTTCGCATGGATGTTTCCGAACTTTTTCTTGGATTCGATGTCTAGTGTTTTGCCGCGAGCAGGCGAAGAGCAAAATATCAGTGGGTCGTCGACCGGAATGAAGCCTAGGTTCTATCAGCATAGCCGTAGCAGAGGTTCACTGTTATGTTAGCATAGCCCTCGCAAACTCGTATCACTTGATTGTCGTCTGGCTTTTGATATACTTCGTGGCAGCACGAGTCCCCTGCCGGGCAGTCCACATTCTTCCCACCTTCACAAGACGTCGTCGCATTGATTCCTTCTTCGACGAACATACGTGTACCGTTGCCTTTATTGATTAGTGATAGATCCCACCAGAGCGTATCGTCTTGCTCAGTGTATTCAAACTGTAACACCCCATTGTCTAGATTCGTGGTTGTGATTTTGATACTGAAACCCCCATCATCGCGAACCTCAATTGGAAAGACCGTTGACTGGTTGGGGATTAGTGTTCGCAAGGCCGTTTGTGATGATCCGACCTCAGTCGCATACACGCTGTTTGGGCAATGATTGGATATGATAACATCTCCGTATAGCGAAGTCATACGGGGCAGATGCGGATAAAGCGGTAAAGCATTTACCTGCATCATGGGAAGAAACAATGACATACTCTCCACAAAAAGCATCTCCCGACTTTGTAGAGCCCTGCCTCAAGATGAAGTGAAGAATGCATTCAAGGGATATCTTGGATGCCTTTTATGTTGTAACGAGTCTGCGCTGTCGTGACAGTCTCGAAAATAAATCTCAAATCGAGCTTTCCAACAAGGGATTCTGTTATGCAGGAGACACCAACATTGTCCACAGAGAAAATGAAAAAGTGACTTTTGGCAGGGAATATCTCCCAATTTGGATTGGGCGACTTTTATGGTCTGCCTTTTGCCGGGTAGCCAATACTGGCTGTCTGGGTCTGTAAATGGCTATTATCAGCCTTTGCCATTTGTGCTTCGACTCTTTCCGTGAATTTAATATATATACATATGGATAAGTAGAAAAGACGAGGCCGTGTGCTGTCATGCTGAGCTCTGGCTATGGGTGACCAAGCTCCTTATTAGGCAAATGTCTCGGTAGAAAAGCCATGAAACAGCGGAATAATCAAAACTTGGAGCGATGACGCGGATGATCGCTTTGTACGGTTATTCGGATTGGCAGTCCAATGGAATTCCCGCGCAATCAGAAAACGGGCGCGATCAGCAAGCGTCCTCCACAGCATTCTCGGGTGCTTTGCGACAACATAAGGTGTCAATGAGCATTGGACAATCTATGCAGCAGTTAAAGCTCGAAAGATATAGGTGGGGCTAAGAACAGACTTGCATGGCCAGTCAGCTGCCATTTTGCCATCATACAAGAAGTATAAAAAGGGAGTGCCTCTCCTTGAACAAAATTCCATTCTTTTCCAACTCAACATGACGGACGTGCAAGAAAAGACCTTTGGGTTTTTTGGTAAATTTCCAACAAGCCATTCGCATAGTATGTTAATGTTCAGCTTTCCATGTTGAATGCTACTGACGTTGCAGATCTACAATGCGCGAAAGATTGGCACCTTGGATACGAGAAATTGTCGATAAATCAACGAGTCCAGCTGAACAAAGCATGGGATAACGCTTGGCAAGAAGGGCTCAATCGAGCATCGGTTGACAAGAACGCAAACGCGCCGTCGACTTCCAACCTTGGGGAAATCGGACTCCGACTGAACGGGGTGTGGAATGAAGTCGACAAGGCCAAGAGAGAGCAGTGTGGAAGAGCCAAAGAGGAAGTTGATTTGGTTTACGGGAAGTTTGCTGAAGTAATGAATTGGATAGAAAGCTGGACGGGTAAAGTTGACGGCAAAGGCTTTCGGTATGATGATTGTGGTGGGCAACATACGCCGGAGACTGGGACGCCCACCCAATTCTCAAAATTGACGAATGAGTCAAATTTCTTCCTTTGGGCGAGCAATCTCTATAGAGCGCATAAAGAGTATCAGTATGACATGCGCATATGCGATGCGAAAATGGAAGAAGTCTGAGACTGTTCACGTGGAGAGATGGAGTAGCTAGAGTCACCTTATTTAGCATCACAGCAGCGAGGGGCAAACGACTACTGAGCATGCAATTCAGAAGACCTGATGTGATTGAATCTGGAGGACTATATTGCTGGAATATTGGAGCGTGACAAATGATCTCAGACGTGAAGTTTTGCTACAAGGAGTTGTTTTTCTGACGTTTCCCTGGTTTGAATTTTGTTTGTGGCCCTGTTGTGCAAGAGTGACCTATAGCAGTAGCAAATTCAGTAGGATTCGGTAAGCTGCAGCGCCTATTGAAATTACTCGACATGCTGGATGGGCAAGATGCACTTACAGTGATAAAACCCTCTGTCTACGATCACCATTGTGTTGAATAGTGTCAGCGATCATGTTAGTCAGGGTATCGGACTCCCGCAAGCGAGTATTAATGATCTGCTTTCAAAAGACCGCATGATTGCATTTACGGACAGATAGCGCGGGGCTCGTACCGTGCGTGATTAAAAGATGTAAGGGGGTGTTATTGGGGTTGTGATTAAGGCCTTTTCACTTTTGAGGTACGGCGATGGCGGGGAGACGTACGAGGTATGGAAGCCTAGAAAGCTCTCATGAAACACCGTAGAGAATAAATATATATATATATATATTTATATTCATCATCTCAATTCCTGGACGTGTGTAAGTTTCTTCACTTTTGTTATTGTATCAGAAAGCGCCATCTTTGGGGAATGCAGAAAGCGACGAAGTCACTTCGATATTCGAGTTCCTGTAGGGAATGATTGTATGGAACCCTAAGTACATAAAGACGGTGGTGTGAGAAGGGGCCGGTAATAAATGGGTCATCTGTCATGAGTCTAGAGAACAGCAATAGCTCCCAAGATTCTTTTAGCTTCTCCACAATTGGGGATATTTCCTCAGATTCGTCAATTTTAACCGGTGAGTGTTAACGCGGGAGATTGACGCGATGGAAATCAGAAGATGAAAGCAATGAAGTGAATGAGAAGACACCTGCATCTATTCAGAATGAAATGGAATATCATCGGTAACGACCGTCAAGCGCTCCTCAAAGCACTTTGCTAACAATTTTTCTCTGGGCCAAAATCAAGACCATGATCAGACCCGAGTCTAGGGTATGACCTCCGCTGATTTTCGACCGTGCATTGAAGACGATAACGGACGCTCAGAAACCTGAAGCATAATCAAGAGCTAGTTACTTGTCTAGAAAGAATGCACTGGAGTATAGTTGACATTCTCTTGCAAGAACATCTAGAGAGTCGGTGATGAGCCTGAATAGTTTGATGCATCTTCCGCTCGCGGCGAAAATTTCCCAATGCCTTTCGACAAGCTCCAACTCCAAAGTAAGCTTAGACAGTGCGCGCCAGTAGTAAACGACGCAAAACAGCTTCCCGAAACCGAGGGCCTTCTTTCTCATGACAGTCTAATTGGTCATGAGATCTAAAGATGTAATGTAAATCATTGTAAACGTCCACAAATCTACCAGGCATTGCAGGGGAAAGCTATGTAAGTGATAGAGGAAGTATGTGTGGCGTTCATGTGGGCCAACAAAGCTTTTTAAATTGACAAGAACGGTGGGATAGGCGATCAAAACCGCCTGAAGCGCCTGGCGTCAATGCTAGCACAAAGAGGAAGTCAATGGCCGGATATGTGATGCATAGAACCAGTTATGTGATGCATAGAGCCAGTTATGTGATGCATAGAGCCAGTTATGTGATGCATAGAGCCGGTCAAGGTGATGCATAGAGCCGGTCAAGGTGATGCATGGATTGACGACATGATGCACAATCAGGGACTTCGAAGGGTTCATTGAACGAAACACCTAGCCAATGATCCTAATGCACCCAGTGTCCTCTTGGGAGATGGGTGTTATCGACTACATGCATCAGATAAGGCAAAGCTTCCACCCTGCAGCAAAGTAGATATTTTCAAGGTTGGCTACGCTTCCTACTTCAATGAGCCTGGGACTGTGTATACATATCCCATTCATTCCAGTAGTTGTACGTATGCGCTGCAAGCTGTTTCAATCCATGGTGCATTGTCCTGACCGAATGCGAGGTGTCGAACTAGATTCGGAGCAATTGTCCAATCCATCAGAACTGTGGCCCTGAGTCATTTAGCACAGGAAGCTCATCTTATAGATTTGACCGCATTTTCTAGGAGCGATACAAGCTACGGAGGGAAGCTGTGACCTTGATCTGACTTGCTATGTACGTATACCAAACTCAAGATACAAGGGGGAATTGGTCATTGAAGTCTCAGGATTTTGATATTATAGTTCGAGAATTACATGAGTTCTGGGACCGTTCTGTCCCTAGAAACATTACAAGGAAATTATTCACTGAAAAGGACCTGCAAAGTGTTGTTCAGGCTAGAAGGCATCTGCTCTAAGGTACGTACTGTACTCAGAATCCAATATCGAGCCTATGCACATTTAAGACGAATATACTGTCCACTTGATGGAGACCATTACACTCGCCCTGCTAAATTTATTCTATAAAGAACAAAGAACGCATTACTCCTGTGGAAGCTGATTACTTGATTGGTAACTTTCAGCGCTGAGAGCTCCGGTATTCCCTACAACGACCATCAGTCGCTATACCCGTCATGACTAAACAATGACTACCCATAATGAGCTTGATTCTATTTGTCGTGACCTGGATACAGCTGAAAATTTGTTGGCTCAGTGCAGACGTGAAATCCTAGAGTCAGAAGATAGGAAATACTACCAGATTGCCGCCCCGTGTGCTCCAGGACAGCCCACCTGGTTTAGTGACACAATATGTCGGCTATTGACATTAGCCCCCTTCATGATGGGAACTCGGGATACCATCATCTGGTGTAACTGATCGCTCCTCTATTTTCACTTTCCTTGCGTTCGGCTGATCAGTCCAGTACGAAACCAGAACCTTATGCCCAACGTAGCATTAAGTCAGCGCGCAGACTGCCAGCTTCAGATGCTGATTATATGTAAGAGTGAAAACTTCCATCTCTCTCAGCACTAACTTCCATCAGACCTTACGTACGCGGTGCGAGTACAAGACGATCTGGATGAGCGCCTCCGGGATCAGGTTGCGGACTGTCAACAGCGATTAGTGTCTGCTTCTTCCGAGCCTCTGAGCCAGCCTTAGCAGAAAGAACTCGCGAGTAGCTTTGATATGCATGCTTTGGTTGGGGCATTGAAGAGGCAGCAGTTGGCCAAGCCTGGGGCAATTGATTTGGTCTGTTCCCATGGGACTGTCACAACCGATGGGCTTCCTGTGGAGCGAATGCGACTCTTGTGCACCCTTCCACATGTGGTAAAGCCGTATGTTCCCCTGTATGTTGGTTGCTACTGAGCACAAATAGATAATGACATCCTGCTACAGAACCTTGTGGTAATTGCATTGCCTCGTTCTTGATCCTTTTTCAGACAGGCACGCGGGGAAAGTAATGGACCTACTAGACGCGCTATGTTCAGACCCATCAAGTGAATTAAGCACTATACGTGCTTGTAAATGCTGCAGGGGTCTACACATCGTATACTTGGACTTTCAGATGTAGTTATACTGGTTAGCATTCAATCTTGGGGACTCGGTCTGTGCCCGTCCCACCATGCACAGCAAGGCTTGCAAGGACCGCGATATCCGAATAAAAATTCTAGTACCGAAGACGCAAACCGATAGCAAGGAGAGTAGATACCAGTATACAGTGCTGACTACTATCGCCTTTCATGTCTCAAACATAGAGGCTCTTTCTGACTCTACCTCGGGCAGACTGGGCCCTATGTTTTCCATTCAAAAAGCCACTAAGGCTCATAGGAGCCGCTTTAAACGCGATTAGTAGACTCTCCAAATTATCGTCATAGATACTATGATCTAACTCAGATGTGCAATCGAGCAATCAGGTAGGCTTGGTATAGGTCCATTGCGCTACAAACCCTCATCAAAAGACTAAGACGAAGTGAAATCAACAATTATGTTCCTTCCACTAGAGAAACTCCAACTCCAAGCAGAAAGAGTCAGCAACATCTATCGCGCTCATCCGCCAAATCGTTAACTTGTTGGGAAGGTAAATCTGCCGCTTGGCTTACTAGTACCAGTACACACTGTTCAATGCATAAGTTCCATTCATATCCAGAATATCCTGGACCACTGAAAAATGTTCTGAGCATGTTGAGAGCCTTTTCAAATTTTCTCTTCAAGTGAGTCTTGCATTGTCCTTTTCCTTTCCTTTCCTTTCTTTTCTTTTCTTTTCTTTTCTTTTTTTTTTTTTTTTTTCACGTTACTGGTTTGAGGGGTCTGCGCGCTCGATATTCTAGCCAAGTTACACGAACAGTACTTGCCTCACTAGAATGGATCACCGCTGATTGTAACTGGTATTTGTCCGGAAAATCGCGCACCTGAGCCCAATCGCACTAAAAATCACTATTTGAAGCGACATTGTTGAGGAACTTGATTATATATCCCGGTTTTGTGCTTTGTGTATATGTGACACTGTCTGACAATAAACATTTGAAGTGCCGAAGTAAGACCGTGTGCCGATACTGTTCTCGTAGAGACAAACACTTTGCATCTTGTTCCGACACTTCAGTTATAAAGTTTAAGTTAGAGTATTATGAAGCGTCTTTATTAGAGAGGATCGTGCAAACGACCGTCAAACCAGATATAGTATAAGATTACGGGATCGGGATCATTTCTCGCTCGCGCGACATCAAGTCGGACAAAGTGCCCGCACTAAGGAAGAGGAATATAACCTAGGCCAAGCTGGAGAAACTCCTTTCTGAGGGTTCTTCTAACGTGTCGGTGATCTCTAGCTCTTGCAGGCGCTACCTCGCGACTTAGTGAGAGCAAGATGCTAATTCCTCCTGTAACCAAAGTATATTTTGGGTCCACCCGGAGAGCTTGAGCTCATACCGAAGAGCCTCAAGGGCCCTTTTAGCCAGGATGGCTACCTGGGTCGGTTTTATTTTCAGAAAGTCTGCCCATTTAGCATCAGAAATGTAACGATCATCCATTCCTGCCACAGGTCAGGCGTCAATCAAATGTAAGCGTGATTTGGCGGTTAAGAAGTCTTGGTAAATGTACCCAACGTACCAGCAAGGACATCGCGTATGCGGTCTCTGTGGCTAGCAGGTATCTCTCCAACCCTGGACCTCAGCACATGAAACTGGCCCGACGCATCCTGCGGTACCTCAAAGCAACAAAGAATCTCAGACTCACCTACCAAGGTCAGCTTCAGACCTTGAGAGGCTTCACAGATGCAGATTGGGGAGGATGTCGCGCCACGAGACGATCTACAGCTGGTTACCTCTTCAGCATTGGCAGTGGGGCAGTCAGTTGGCAATCGAAACGCCAGGGCGTCGTTGCCCTTTCGACCTGCGAAGCCGAGTTTCTAGGGCAGACGCAAGCCACCAAAGAAGCAGTCTGGCTGAGGAGACTTCTCAATGAATTGAATCTGGCTCAAGGGACAACCGCCACGATCATCTGCGGTGATAACCAAGGTGCTATCGCTCTTGCTTCAAATCCACAATATCACTCCCGCACAAGGCATATGGAAATCCAACGCAAGTGGCAGGGAGAGGTCCAGGATAGCGGAACAGTGCAGCTTGGTTATGTACCAACCACAGAGCAGATTGCTGACGGCCTTACCAAACCTTTGACTCGGCAAAGATTTGAGTGGTTTCGAAAAGAACTTGGCATCGAGTGACAACGTCTTTGTTTCACTCGAACCAGTCCAAAGTGCAGGGTACCCTTTCCTTCTTTTCTTCTCAAATGACCAGCAAGGGTAAGCATGAGTGTGCCATGCACCGCTTCAATGAAGGTAAATCGTTCTTCTGTCGGTTTTGTGATGGTATCCATACGGACTCTCTCCATCAAATACGACTAGTAATAAGTCTTGCTCCAAAACCAAATCGGCTCAAGGGACTTCATAGACTTTTCTTTTTTCTTTGCGTATTTCTTTTTCACCCCCACCGGAAAGAATGCTTCTTCGCCAGCTGTTGAAGGTAGTTCTTTGCTTAAGCAATGTGCCCATTGATTCCGGTGGTACTATAGTGATTAGCTATTAATCTTATCCAATTGCGTCGTACGAACCCACTTTGATTGCCTGTAGGAGTTGAAACTGGTTTTGGGATTTCTCCCACTGTACCAACATTTCAAAGATTTCTGAATAAGTATAATGGCTGCAAAACCTCACTGATATATGTCAGATCTGCCTCACCACCTCAGCTATTATGGGGTCTTCCCGAAGGATATATGGGATCTGTGAGGCGTTCTTCATCAAATCATAACACACAACGGGTTTGCTGGTTTCATTAAGGCTGTCTGAATTGAGAAAAAGTGGCCTAATATCGGACATTGAATCGCCTATGGTACCCCTAAAACTGAGCTCAGGCGAGGCGCAATATATTGAAACCTCCGGCTCCTGTTGTAATCAAATCGGCCAGGAAACCTGCTGCCTGTCCGGCCAATGGGCTAGGATGCTGGAGTGCCTGTGGCTAGCGAAAATAATCAAGGTCGGGGTAACTACTCAGCCCAATACCTTCGGGAAAAGACGACAACTTCGGCATTCCGTGTTGAATTCAATTGGACGTAGAGTCACTCCTCTTTAAGTAACATTGACCACCGTGGTGGGCTGGCATCTTTAATTATAAAGGAGTCGTTCGGATACTGCAGATATTTTCCCATCGTTCAGCCTTCTGTCAATTGTCATGCGTCCGCTTCACTTATCACTCTTTCCCAAATCCATGCAAATTCGAATGTTAGCCTGCGAAATGTGAATTATCACGCTGTTTTGGTCATTTTAGATTGATTTGAAATATCCGAATTTGAAAAGATGGCTGGACCGACCGGAAATCTACACCTGGGGTACATGTCGTTGCGTTAAATTCTATGTTGTGCGGCAAATTCTGCACACAAACAAATATCTTTCTCATATATGTACAGTTTTTGGCGGAGATTTGGCCAGTCTGGCAAAAGATCCGGAACAATGTTCGCAATCTATTAAAGCTTTTTGTGGACAGATTGACTTTTCTAGGACACAAAAATGGCGAGAATCAGTGACTAGTTCCAGTCGACCAAATGCACCAGCTCACAAAGCTGGAAACCGTACAACTCAAGGTACAGAATGCTTTCATGTCTGGCTTGAAGGGACAGTCAGTCCAGAACAGAATTGATTGACTCATACATCACACACTGTGCAGCATGGCACGCGTGAAGGAAGAAAGTAGACTGGGCAAAATGAGGCATGTCCCCCGATTTGCCCTATCAAGAATACGACATATACTTAGTAGCTCCGGTGGCTGTGGAATGAAAAAGGTCTTACAATCTTGGGCGACTCTACAAAAAACATCTCATGCCACTCCTATTGCTCGGCGCATGCATCCCCCTCTTTTCCTCTCATCATATATCTCTTCTGCTCTTTCCACGATGAGACGACAACCACAGGGGGATGAGCCATTAACAGGAAATGATTCCAATCATGAAAGGTACCAATGTCGGAATAGTTGTTCCCGTCAGACCAGTGAAGAAGCTGGCAGCTGGCAGCACGATCTCCAATCAGAACAAGTATCCCGCGATGGGCAGCGAGATAAGCGTATAGCTATGGATCTCAGTGCCGTCTTGAAAAATCATATGTAGGGGCTAGGTTTTCCATTACATCAGTATCTTAACTGGAGTGCTGTTATTCATACTAAACATGCGCCCGGCCAAAGTTTCCCCACCTTGAGATATGCAAGGCTTTCGCACGAAAGGCCTCTCGCAGGTCTCAACGCGCTTCTGAGAGAATAGAGCTCATGAAATCTGCATTGCTACCAACAGCTGTCAGTAATTGTACCCAAGTTTTCAGAGTAACGAGGCTCCCAAGACTGCTGAAGATTCGGGAGGCAAATTAGAGAGCCGGCAAAGACTCTCTGTCTCCTTAGAATCTAATAATCCTTTTTAGCTGTTGGTTTCACTCTAGGGAAATTTCCGAACTAGTATCGAATCCATGCCAACCATGATCGATGACTTGCATTGAGCAAGTTTCAGGCGACGGAATTGAAAATCTCGTGTTAGTGTGAGCTATGTAGTGAAATTGACGAAGGTGAATTCCAGAGGATTTGTTCAAGTCCTTCTTGGCGCGTGCACCCATTACAGTATACATTTAAAAACAAGTTTGCCCCTTCACCCTGCTACTTCTTCTTCTCAACATCTCAGCAGCCTTTTGTATCTCCCGGTTCTTACATCAGAAGACCCATTCAAATTCACTGCCCCATACACTGTCATAACACGATGACGAGATTTGAATTCGGAGCAAATGATGGCATTATTCAGATAGGAGTCAATGCAGGCAGCGTGACCAAGTCAGTCGGCCCTCATTCAAGCAGATTATCCCCTCCTGGGTCGGAAAACTTGTGCATGAATAGAAGGAGTCGTTCCAAGCTAGACCTGACGGTGAAGACATTATCTGTGATGCTGTACGTGACGCGAGGGCCTCAATACCCAATTCGAGGGCCCATCTCCGCAATGTAAAGCCTCAACTGGGGTCAGGTCTGGAAAATCTTGGCCTGCTGTTGGCAAGATTCGAGAATCAAGGAATATCATGTCTGAGAGATGACATGATTTGTAACTTCCTTTTGCTCTTGGAATTATACCAAACGGTATTTCGCAAGATTGAAAGCTGTTTCAGCTCAGAGCCACCCCAAGAAAGCGCAATGATCTTTCAAAAGAGGGAAATTTGCGTTTTGGCTCTCCAATATGCACAGAATGCATTGCTATCGTACGCACCCAACTTTCCCGAAAAGCGCAAGGTAATGGCCCACTAAATCTTTAGGCATCGTCACGTTGAACAACAGCGGATTCTCGATTCAGGCATTCAGCACATACAGAGCAGAGGCTCACATCACCATGTTCGAAAAGTAGCACTACACTACTCAGCTATTATTGCAATTGATTGCAAAGAGGATTCCATTCTAAGTAACCAGTAACAGGCGAGCAAGATGACAGCATTTGGCAGACAGGTATACGACCGTCTACTCCGTGAGGTTGAAGAGTCACTTTCATTCTGGTTGAACGGATTTTTGTTTTCATAGTCTGCAGCGACACGAAATAGCACATCCGTCCTGCTGAGCGGGAACGTCCATGTGAGGGTTTCTGGCTTACTTCTTTACTATACTAGATTAGCAGGTTCTTGTTTATATCATCCTAATCTTAGCGAAACTCAAGCCACAATCATTGATGCATTTAACAGGGTCTTATTGTCATCGCAATACATGTCTTAACGTCATTGTATCTCATAGCATTATTCTTTCTCGTTCAATCACAGGATTCATTGTACCCCACAGCACATTCGGGAAATCGTTCAGTCCCTATCTTGCACGGCAAGGGTTCTCCAACGACCTAGCAAATTCGGCTTCGCCAATTGATCTGAGGCCACAATCAGCCTGGAACTTAGGGTCCCTAGGGAGATTATTATCTGAGCTACCCACGATGACTGCGGAGATCAAAGGCGGTTTTCAAAAGTGTCACGGAGGCTTGAGGCGTTTCTTCGCTGTCAAGCATGCAAAGACCGAGTCTCACTGATATACCACGGAGGGGGTTGGCAAGCATAGGACGAATTTTGTGTGTGACATACTTTCTTTGACTCTTCTGCCTCAAAGTTAAACTGGAGTAGGTCTGGCCCAGATACTTCAGTGAGGGGCCTTCAGCTAAAAGAATTCTTCAGAGAACATTGCCACGCTACTTAACCAAGAACTAACTACTTGCGAGTGGCCCAAACTCGCTAGTATCCCGAAAATAATCTTTCCATTTTCCGAGCGTAATAAAGAGCCTGAGGTTGGCTGTAAATGAATGTCTGAAAGGTTCAGCTCAAAACAGAGACTCTTTGCGGATGGAAACCCTTTTTAAGGCCCATGGCTACTATTTTATCGCCCCTGGGTTCATGACAGATATAATTTTCTTATTGAAAGAACCAGCGAATTATTGGAACCAGTGTAAAACAATCCTAATCACGCTTCCTCAACCGAGATTAGCGACCTGTTCGGATGCCATTGCACTAAGCACAAGGGAGTTTACTCACTGTGACCATATACAGCTAGACCTTTCCATCTAGATAGATAAAAGCCACAGATGTGCCTCAGTCCCAGTCTCCGACTTTTATTCGCAAGGCTCGGAGTAAGTGATCGCGCCACACGCACACGCCCTATAGTCGGAGCTAAATCTAAGTAGCTGTTAGGAAGGGAGTTTCTTCAGTTTGTAGTGAGGATCTTAGCATGTCTGAATCTCGCCTTCTCGGGCAGCCCAGCACGTCAGATCGGTCTCGTGGAGAGCCTTGACTCGGGTTTGGCCAACCATCTCGATTTCCAGCTGCACAATGAGAGAGATGGACTTCAGCTTCCTCACCGTAAGGCATTGCTAGATACATTTTGCTCTCTGAATGTGAAGCAGTCTCAAAAATGACAACGGAGTATGGTAGTGAAGCTTTAGAATCGATCTCCAACTTAAACCAAGGCCAGGTATCACAAATGAAAGACGTATGCTCAAATATTCAAACCAAAGGTTAGTATCAGCAATTCTGATGAACAACCCCTAAACTTCAGTAATTTGCCAGTCAAGATTCTTGCGAAGTCTTATTCACGGACCCAAGCAAGAATCCTTGAATCACGTTCTCCGACGTACATTTATCTTGAAATGCCCTGTTGGTCCTGACAATGGTAATATGTGTCATGAATGGTCAAAAGCTCCTTTCCTAGGAAAAGAACCTGCATACAGCCGTTAGGCAGTTCTTTCAAAGCAAGCTCATGCTCGCTTATCTGTCACAACGGAGCTGGTAATCGGCCACGGTAAGAAGAGCTGCTCGTTCCATTTTCTTTCTACGAGGAGGTGAATGAACCTTCTTTCCCGACCCTTTTATTCGCCAAGTTATGCTTTGGATACAGGACTCAACACCGCCGAGGTGGATTCTTGCTCGCGGTTCGTACGCCATTCTCATTCATTGAATTCCAGTCGCCCAGTCACCATGAAATTCAACTCTGGCTGAGTCACACCGAATTGAGAAATCTATCACCACGAGTCTTCCGTAGGAGAAGGGTGATCACAAGATTATTCGGAGAAACTGAAAAGCGCTCACAGTATATGTGCTTGAAATGTATCATCCCCACGATGATGTTTCGGCTGGCCAGCCCGATAACCATGGACATTGGTAAATTGCCTATCAACCTTGGATAATTCGGCCTGTCCCTCAGCAATTCCGATGGCACACATGGAGAATGAAGGCTTAGGGCCTGGGTAAGCACCAATCACTGATTCATGAGCCATCGCTCCTGTTGAATCTCAAAATAAGCTGCCAAATTTAGATTCGCTGTACCAAGCGCGATGTGAAACTATTTAGTACGTACAATAAAGCACCAGTAATCTTCTGATTTTCTTGTCAGCAGGACAGATTCTCAATGAGCCCACCCTGTATTGCTCAAGGTCGAATCCGATTAGCCAAGCTCGCCTTGGGGAAAAGGAAAGAATCTCCCCTTCCTGATGGCCAGTACTATGGACGCGCATTGCACTCCGCTGCACTTCTCAATGACCAAGAAACTGCCCATAACATAGTCCGGCTTGTCGAAGATATCAATGTCAAAGACCAGCTCGCTGAATACGAGTATAAGTTGGTAGATGATATTCGGGATAGGTTTGGCTACCATCGGTCCGTTGAACATGACATTCAACATGCGACGGCGCTTGACATTGCCGTGCTTATAGGTAGCCAGGATTTAGTCACATTATTTCTCGAAAATGGCGCCGATCCGAATGCCGGATGCGCTGTTGTTCTTGCGGCCTATCTGGGACTAACAAAGATTGTGTCGTTGTTATTGGAAAAGAGGGAAGGGGCCGAAGCCAGCAGTAGTGCCGGCTTCACCGCGCTTCACGCTGCATCCGTCAAGGATCATGTTGAGATTGTAGAGATACTCATAGAGGGCGGCGCTCACATCCGGCAAACCGATGCGCTTGGTCGGACCAGCCTATTTGCTGCTGCTTGGCACAGAGCGACCGGCGTAGTCCAGCGTCTTTTACAGCACATTCATCACCAGGATGGCGATTTTGTGCACCACTGCATAGGTTACTTCAGAGCCGCCTATCTATGCTACGAAGCTCTCGACAGGGGGAAAGGTTTCGAGAGGGACGCAGCTTTCAACTCGGATGCAGCTCTTGACTCGGACGTGAATTGGGATATTGCAAAATTGCTTTTGGACCCACTGTCCTGCGTATCGCTACCTTCTGTCACTGTTCTCTTCCATGTGTTTTGCGTTGCATGCGCCGTTGGGAGTATAAGCCATGTCAAGAAATTGCTTGCGAAGGTGCCAGACCCCGAAACTTTGCGGCGGCTATTCGAAAGCGATCCTTCCTACCCTCGCTCCCAAGATCACGCCTCCATTGAGTGGGCTCTCACGCTCGCAGCATGCCATGGGCATTCAGAGGTGGTTCAAATGCTATTCGAAAAAGGTCGTGAGCTGAAACAAGATCTCACTCGCTGTAATGCGCTTCAGTATACTTGCTCTTCTGATTTGACCCATTCACATGCGCAAGAAGTTGTTCGGGTCCTGATACTAAACGATGTTGACCCCAACTACATAGGGAACAGCGGTGTCTCGGCGATAACACATGCTCTATGCCAATCGAATTGGTTTGTCGTCAACGAGCTTTTATACGCTAATGCAGACGTTGATGCAGGTGATACCAAAGACGGGCGGGGAACTGCTAGGAAAATTGCGCACAGCCTCTCAAAGAATCGACACAGATTACATCCGATAGAAAGGGATATATTGGAGGAAATTATATCTCAAGAAAAGACGTTCTTGACACGCAAGAGAAGAACAGGCTCTACCGTACATAAGCAATGGAAAGCTGACAGTGTAGCCGGGAAGATAGCCACGGTATGTTGACTTGATCGAAGTGGTCGGTAACAAAGCTGACTTAGCGTTTCAGTTCAACTGGAACAGGTTTTGTCGTCGCAAAGTCTCGGTACATGAAAGCACGAGTAAAGTGAAGGTGGCGATATACTTTGAGAACGTTCGACGGATTTCGCTCACCAATCTTTGCAATGAGAATATCATGTACTACTGGGCCAATTTAATGGAGCGAGTCAGACAAAGTGGATTATACTCGCAGGACAAAAACACTCCTTTGAGTAAAAGTTTCATCGAAGCAGCATACGGTACTCTCATACTCTCTGTCGTTGGTACGTGCACTGAGGGCTTGATTCCAGGATGCCCCACTAGGTCTTGACTAATTGACTGATTGACCTAGCAATGTCGGACTATGATCAGATACCTCCAGATCAGGAGTGGAGCTTGGAACTTGGAATTGAGAACTCTGATGTTGACGGATTGAGAGGGAGGGCCCTTGAAGCTCTCGGCTACGACTTAGGGCTCTCTAGATGGAGTTTGGCTATGGAAAGACTGCAATGCCTACGAAACGCTTCGCTGGACGTTAAGATGGAAAGGCAGGCTGGAGACGAAAAGAGTGTCAGCAAAGCAATGAGGGACTATAGATACATCAAACACTCCCTCAGGCAGAATTGGAATGGCTTACTGGTATCAACAAAGGACTCCGTGGCCTTGGCCTTCATATCTCATATCCTCTTACTCTGAACATTCCATTGAGCGATGTAATTGTACTCTCTCGGTCCATCCTGCTCTATCAACAAGCTATATTGCATTGCTATGTACCGAGTACTTGAATCTCAGCTCTCCATACATGTATTGGCCACGTGTAGAAAGTTTATCGAAGGATGTATTAATGGAGAGCATGTCCGGTACGTGGCACATGGGTTTCCCCACGCAATGAACTCAGCCTCGCCGCGGAATACCTCGCGTCCCTTGCGGCCAGCGCAAGGCCGCAAAATGGTTTTAGAAGCCTTCTATTTGGAGTTTTTGACCGAGAAACAATTTGAATCCTTCAAAGGGGACTGTGAAGGCCTTTTGCTGTGCTTCGAATAAGAAAATCATTAACCCCGAGTTCTAACACAGCTAGTTGTGGAGGCGGTTTCAGATCATCAATTAAACCGTTGTAAGTGAGGCACCCGTGGTAAGTGAGGCAAGTCATAGGGTATAGAGGCTGCATACTCCCTAAGACGGGGTGGACTGGCTAAATATGAAGCATTCAAGATCGTTCTCCAGACTTAATATTTTGCTTAGGATCGTAGACACAAAAAACGTGGGTGACAGGCGTTTTCTTTTGGTCTAGCTAAAGACAAAACATCGTGTGACAATTGTTAGCATGTACCTAAAGGATATCGACTTGCTGCCCGTTCCACCCAGGTGTTTTGGTATTATCCAGCAGATCTGTGCTTGAATCCGTGAAATACGGTTTCAAATACAAGTGACCATTACGGGCTGACCGGGCATTGTAGGCAGGTGGACACAGATTCTTGGCCTTCTTTTCCTCGCCAGAAAAGAAGCGGATGTTATTGGTTAGCCGTTGCAAGCCATCTGTGCAGCTTTCCGTGTGCTGCCCCTTATAGTGGCCCACCGGGAAGCATCATCTCAAACTACCAAGTAACATACTGGTGGGGATCGCTCTTCGCGCAATGGCCCGACTTGGAGATAGAGATCCCACCTCGGCGGATCTGCCACACTACGGTCAACCACGGTACCTGATAGTGGTCCTTTGCGATCGGGCGGGTCAGTGTCGCATGTCGAGAGGAAACACATACAAGGTTTTGTGTCTACGAGAAAGAGGTTGACTCCTGGAGGCACAGAGGTGGAAGGGCAGGCATGCTGCAATGCACATTTAAGTAGGCCCACCTCTTTCATCGCCTGCCTTTGGTAGTCGGTAACAGAAATGCCGTCGCGCTTAATGATGATGTCTTGCGGGCATATGTCTTTATTGGACGCTACCAACCGCGTCACCTGCAACACTAATATTCCGATGTGTTGCTGGTAGGATCCTCGAAAGATTTGGGATGACCATTGAACGTGTTGAGAATCGACAGAGGCCACCACGGCACCGGCACCATCTGGACGAGATGCGTCAGTGCTAATTCCCACGACCATGGTTTACCCGTTTGCATAAGCCCTTGGATCCGAACGCCGCAGGCGTTGCTTGATGCCTTCCAGCTTCAAATCAGCCTTCAGCCCTTCGGATACTCCACGTGGATGTGTAGACTGCGAAGACCCAGAACCGGATCACAGACATGGTGAAAGGCGCTTGCAGCATCCGCATGCTCGCTTGCTGGAATGCCTGGGTTGAAGGTGACACATTCCCGCTTGACTAAAGTCGCAACTGCCTTCGCGATGCGATTGTGACGGTTGAACCCCTGAAAGAACACAACAAGACCTGCCGCGACATCGGTTGAGACTACTCTCAGCCCACGCATTGTGCCCTCCAAGGCTTGGATGTTTTTCTTCAGCCAGATACGAGTCGCATGGACGTTGTCGAGATGCATGTAGACCCATGCCCAATTATCTACTCCGCACTCTGCACTAATTGAGCGTTCTTCATATATCATGTTCCATCTCTAACCTGGACTGGATTTGAGCCTCGCAGCAAGACCGTGGGAGGTGGCAGACCACGACTGTATATCGTGGTTGGTGCCCGGGCCAGCTGAATCCCGAAGCCCTTTTGAACATCGCACAGTCACATGCAGCCACTGTGAATATGTCAAACGAATGGATGCAGCACTTGCAGGGAAATACACCCAGCAGCTGTATGATCGCCTATTGTGGAAAGAAGCAAACGTGCTGGCTCAACCCCGGACTGGCATGGCAAGACTCGCTGGATACCTCTATTTAATTAACGCGGCAGAGACGATCAGTGTACCTGTTTTTTTTTCTGGGAGGGCAATCGCCTCCTGATGAGCAGAGTGGACGTCAAACTTAGAGGCGGTACGGGCTTCAATGCAATTCGCCACCGCGACGGGCTGACTCGAGGCCACTTGAGCATGTCAACGAACACAAACTACCCCCTTGTCCGATCTGATCTAACTGATCAACGACGTCGTGCTACAGATGGTAGACGCGCCGAAGATAGGATTTGGAAGACTTGGAGAAGCGCCTTCAAGCCAGCGTACTAACGAAATTACAAACCCACGAGGATCTGTTGTAATATGAGGCTGGTACAGATCAGGAACCAAGCCGAACCATCGGAATTAATCCCGAAGTATGTATACGAAGAGTCAAGTTGATTTCCAATCAACTTGATCTTCTCGTTGTATATATAGTCCCAAGTTTCCCTCTCAATAATAAGAACAATCTTCCTTTGAACTACAACAGGATCCGCTGCAACATTGCTTGTTGGAAATGACATATATGGCAAGTTCTTACGTATGCCTCTGAGGAGATACTGTACTGTCTGTATGTTTTATATGTACAGTAGATCAGCGACAAATGTCCTTCCGGCTCAGGCGCTGGGCGTCAATCAATTGTGAGCGTGTAGCACCATTCGATGCTAATAGAGTATTTAGAAAAGCCAAATGTGCGCCTGGGTCGGCGGCTTTAAACATATTTCGGCTATGGAGATAAAGGTGAAACATATTCTCAATGCCTTACCCGCGTTTGATAGCCATATTTTTCTTGTTATTGTAGGCTTAATTCGATTCAAGATTCGCGGATTCCCGAAAAGGTGGAGTTGCTCGCGCGACCGTGGATCACGTTCAAGGTGGGCTGTCGGACACTGAACACGTCGGGTAACGTGATCAACGGCCGCGCGGGCGACACGGTCGCGCGAGCGACCCCACCGAGAATCTATAAAATATTAATTTCTAACCATCTCTAAATCAGTAAAAACAACATAAATTTTGCAGCAAAATTTTTGCTATTTAGCACGTGTAGGACATTGAGAGTATCTATGACCTTTCAGCCCACATCCAGAATATGTCACCTGCCGCCGGACTAAAGGCATTGAAGGTAAAATGGGCTCAGTAGTCAGTTTTGCAGGCACCTTTGGTATAGATATATCTTTGCTTCTATTTTCATCCTCAACAACCACATCATCTCCACCCCCTTCTTGACCCCCCAAAATGCCTTTCTGGATCGTAAACTTATGCTTGATCACTCGTTTTTTTGGTCTGTCTCCTATCTGTAGCCTCCAATTGGGCACAGCGAGGTTGCAGAAAAAGGTGGTTGTGGACCACGTTGATGGTCATCTTGTAGGTCTTTTCAATTTCCCTCTTAGTGGGTGATGAAAGATGTGGCGAGGAAGATTCAAGACCTTTACTGATTCGGGATTGCGATTTTGTGAATCTTGAGAGGGTCCAGAGGGTATTCGGGTCACTATTGCTGCCGGAAGAGAGTTGAAACCGCTGCTCCATCAAGTCGTTTAAAAACCAATGTAATGTTTGGCAAGGGACTCGAGAACAACATTCCATACTCTCTGGATGCATGGTAAACTAAGACGCTTCTCGTATATTCTTCTGAAAAGGTGTATGTGTCGGAATTAGATGGCGAGCGCATCGTCTGGTAGACCACCGAATACACCTTGTTATGGCCGGCATCTTCATGATCTTCCGGTATTGCGATTTCTGGGTATAAGTACAATTGGTACTGTAGTTGTTGTTACCCATGGAGAAATTCTATTAGGAGTTTATATCGCTTGTTCCCGATCGTGAGGGTAACAAAGCGCGATCCGTAGGGTCATCGAAAAGGTTAGAGGTAATGGGATAGCAAGAGAACGAAAGAGTTTACGAGCCAAGTAATCGATTATAGTCAATATTCGAGTATATTGGGACAGGAGTCGTAGCTCCAGACTCCCTTCGCGTCTGGGGCTTCTTAGACTTTTTTCTGTTGCCATGTTAACGTAAAGAGATATTTTTGAACGAAAAGGAAATGGAAAAGACTACTAAATATTCAGAGACAAACTTCCCAATGCCTACGCTATAACCTGAAAGGTGGAGCCGCACTGCTGAAGGTTTGTTCTTTCTTTCAATAGAAGGTCCCATCCGATCAGATGAATTGTCTAGATGTGTGTTCCAACTGTATTTGTAATATAGATATATTATACATATACAATCATTACTCTGTATGCGATATGATTGTACGGTACTGAGAAGTATGAGCATTAAGAAAATTAGACTGACAGCCGGTGAACAAGGGTTTCGCTTTGATCTCTCAGTGTTGTGCTACGAATAGTCCCCGGCTTGATTTCCAAAAAACCACATATGGCGACACAAAGGGCATGTTATATGGTCGTTCAGCCACCCGGAAATCCATAATTCATTGAAGGCATGACGACATGGCCCAAGTAAATATAATATGCCACACTGGTAGTGTGTCCCAGCAGATCACGCAGTCCATCTTACCTTGATCCTCCAGGGGCCCGCGAGAAGGAAGCTTCATGGAGGGGTATATCGTCTCAATTTGACGTTGCTCTTCAATAGAGAAAGCAGGCATTGGGAAACCACTTCGGCCCTTTTAGCACACCTGCACATCTCTCATAGTCTCAAACGCTAAAGCACATGCCTTTTTCTTCAACATATGTCTGGCTATTTCACTCATGTGATGCACTTCGTCATGTTCTATATGCGCCACTGCGGATGTCGAGCCACCGTGCAAGTACATCTTGACTAACTGTCAGGTCAGGCTGCCTAGGGCCCTAAGCACTCTTCATCAATATATAAGCACCCTCGCCCTGGCTTGGGATAATGTGCCACAATCTTTTATAATCAAGAACAGCCTAAACGTAGGGATGTGGAGAGGGGAATCAATTCGCACACCAGGTACGGGTATTGTTGTATTCGGGGCATTCCCTGTGAGATCTGAACTAACTCTAACAGTTGCATGATAAATTGCCTAAATCTGCCTCAGAACCCTGCTAAAAGCGTCTCTTCCACTACTGGTCATCCGTCTGATACTAGTGTTGATATGTTACTCCCTAGATCAACTTTTCTTTGCGTTGTGATATAAAGCTGGTGCGGATCAGGATCCAAGCCGAAGCATCGGAATTAATCCCGAAGTATGTATACGAAGAACCAAGTTGATTGGAAATCAACTTGATCTTCTCGTTGTATATATAGCCTCATGTTTCCCTCCGAATAAATAAGACAACATATACCTCTGAACTACAACACTTTGGAGTGAAACAGTGGCAAGAGTCTTCATCGATCTACGTTCTCTACCAGCGAACATCTCGAACGCCATGATGTAGTCTTATTATGGGATCCGTTGGAGATTTTGACGATCGGTATGGAATTGGGAATATACGCGGCTGGCTAAACGGGCCCCTCCTGCTTTGGTCGGTCATGTGACGAGTAGTACCCTAAGTAGAGACAATGCCGCTTCTTGTGTCCTTTGGGACTTTTCAATGATAGCCTCTATAGGCGCAATCAAGCTACTTTCCCATACTGTCTCAAAGAGAATGAAAGAAAGTGTAGCAAAGCAAAATCCTTTTACCTAGTCTGACATCTGGTGAATACAGTACTTGACACAGCGGATTAGGATCACACAATCTCCACGCAGGTACTATATCCAACTTCGAAACACCGGAGTTCTGGAACCATTCTTCTGCCGTTGCCGTGATTGTCGTGTCGACTGCCCGGCCTGTTCGTCAGCTCATCTAGATCATCAAATCCTCCAGGCATCTACCCGTTCATCTTTCTGACTTTGCACAATGGAGCCGGTTTGGATCGTCATTGCACTTGGATACCTTCTTCTCTACGCGCTTGCCGTGGCCCAGATTCAGGGTACGCCCACATTCAACAGGTTGTGCCGTATCTAAATATGTATGGTGGTATTAGCATAGACCTTAGTGGCTTTATCGCCCAGAGCACTGTAGGTGCATCAGTTCTGCTGCGCCCTGCGTCCAGTACAGTACATGTACATGCTCCGGAAGCTTGGCTTGGCTCAGCGCAGAATTGAGCGCCAAGACGTCTTCCTCATTGTACTTCGTCCTAAAGCCTGATGACCTCCCCTTTCAGTACCGCGATGCATTCTCTGATCGTGTTCATTTCACTCACTTGTACATTATTGAGACTTGTCAGTTGCCGGATGATCGCAAGCCACGATGTACAGTAGTATGGCCATTCACAACTCGTTGCTGCTAAGTAGGTCGGGCGATCGGATCCGTCCCACCGCAGAACAACCAAATCTGTGCCTGGCATAGCTTCAACGCTTGGATGGGGAATTTGGATGACCTTCAGCGGTAGACTGACCGCGATATTCAGGGTCGTAGTCTCTGCTTTCTTCTCGGCGGAAACATAGCGATCGCTGGCTTTCCAAGGCAGTCCCAACACCTGAATCAATTGATCTAGCTCCTTTACCAGTGTGACACGACTCTCAGGATTTTCGGATCAATCGCTAAATGAGCACTACTGAGTAATATTCAATCTAGCGGAGGATAGGAAATAGAGCAATGTGAACCCATCACGGAGGCTTCAGTATCATCCTAAGCTCTCACGTCAAGATAACTTTTGTAACCGATAAAGACACGATATCTGAATCAAAGCCAGCCATTGCTGATTCCTTTTCATGGTTCCTTCATCTTGATAGAGGTAACATATTGCATCATGGAAGGCTCTCACTTCTTGAATGAAGTAGTTCATCTCAATGACCCGTGGGGCCCGAAACACAGATTTTTCTCATGCTTTGAAAAGTGTTCTTGATCCGCAGCTTGACAATCTGCCAGCCTTAAAACTACTTGAACTCTGGTCGAAGTACTGAGCTAGGCTCGCTCTGAAATAGGCAGCTAATCGGGCATACAGACGCCGACTTAAGGGGCTCTCTAATCACCGACGGTGCATACCCGACGTTTGGCTCTGTATTCCAGCTTGGAGGTGCGTCAATTCGCTGCTTGTCCGAAAGACTGGGAGAAGTACCCACGTTGACGATATATGCGCGGAATACCCTCGACTGTCCAGTGCCATTCTGCATCTGCAGCGGCTCCGCATCTTCGTGATGGAAATCAAACTGTATCAGTTCTCGGCCGCCAAAATGATGACAGATAATGAGTCTACCAATGAGGTTTCTCGCAGTCCGAAAATTCACTATCAGTCAAGTGTGCTGGATGCAGGGGAATTGGCCTTCAAATTTCCAACTGAGGGGTAGGTCGCAAATGGTCTCACCAAGGTGTTGGGGCCTATGGCCTTTGACAAGGTTTGTAGTCTCCTAGAGACAGTACAGGCGCTCTTTCCATTGCATCTCCCCAGGAAGGGGTTTTTAGTTTTACCGAGGCCTGACTATTCTGCGCGATTCCAGTATGCCTTGCCAGCATGCCAATCCCCAGGCGGAATACTGTGATCCAAACCAAGCTGAACCATCGAGGTTAATTCTGGAATGTATATCCCAAAAATCGAATGATTTCTAATCAGGTTGAGCTTCTCTTTGTCATGTTTTGCTGTCAATACAAAAGAGAAATCTATATTCCTTTAGAATACAACAGTCTCGTCTGGTACAGTAAATGCACTAGCCTTCACTACTGATCTTCTCTTTCCGCCAGAAATCGCTTGCTATCGCACCCCACAGCCCGATGGGCGCAAAAATCTGGTCTACGTGAACATACTTAGACCTCGTCAGAGGAGATTTGAGTGTAGAATATTATGCTCGAGGGCATCTCTCATTCTGAAGGTAG
The DNA here is from genome assembly GCA_028828275.1 of Penicillium frequentans. Classification (NCBI taxonomy): domain Eukaryota; kingdom Fungi; phylum Ascomycota; class Eurotiomycetes; order Eurotiales; family Aspergillaceae; genus Penicillium; species Penicillium frequentans. Next base: position 398,916 of record JAQIZY010000003.1, on the reverse strand, counting down.
ACTTGAATCTTTAAATTTAAATAGACTACCAACCAAGCCAATTCACCTCGGTGTCTTCATTCTATAACTTCAACACCATGAACCGGCACTTGCCAACCGCCAAAACTCTGAACGAAAATGATAACGATATATCATTACGATGAACCCGTTTGCTCTCATATGGCTCATTTCCTGCGAAGCAGGATCTTGTGGTGACTCACTCCCAGTGAAGCCTTCTTGTCTGCACTCGTCAATACAGTGCGGAAAGCAACAGATGTGACTTTCCGCTGTGATGAAACAGCCATCCTGGGGCCATTCAAGACCTCGCGACATGTCCCAGATTTCTTCCCCAGGAGTGGTGACATGGATAAGCTCGGTCCAGATGCCACCTCCTTTCCTACCGAACAACTGGGTTCTCATGATGCTGGTCCATGGAAATCGATACGCCGATTGCAGCTCCCCGAAAGCAACATACCCGTTACAAGTGAGAAATCTCAGCCATGGTGTGTCATTGAAAGTCAGAATCTCCGGAATCAACTTTATTGGGACAGTTCCCTGAAATATGGAAAGCGGCAGGTGTCCAGCGAGAACCGATTGTGTATCTTTTAACAGCTCAAAGAAATACGGAACGTCCCCAACAAAAGCCTGGAGTATGTGTTTGATGTCGAAATTTTCGGGCATACGTTTTTGAAGGCAAAGCCTCATTCCTCGACAGGTGAATGAAAGTAGCAGTGTATCGCGTACGCTCAAACACCGCAAAATCGACCTTGCAATCGGAGATTGAGAGGAAAAGTGGTGTATCAAAGCGTGCTTTGCATTCTGTTTAACCTTTTCACTTGCCATGACAGATGATAGAATCTCGGCCTTGCTTGTAGGGCAGGGAGAGCTCTACAAGACCTGCAGGCTTTCAATGTGTCTTGAAGCGCGAGAAAGACAATGCCTTGATTCAGCGCGATGACACGGAATATCAAGCCTAAGATGATCACCAATGCGCAGTTGCGTCTCGCATAGACCTACCTATCATGCACAGTGAAATCACTAAAACAATATGTCTAGAAAACCAAAATGCCGCTGAGAAAGACGCGGAGGCCAAGTCGGGCACAAAGCAAGGCACGTTTGTTCTACTTTTAAAGATGATCCCAGTCGTGGTGTCATCTGTACTACCTATAAGATGATTGAGAATCGTTTGTGACAGACACTGTCTGTTCGCATGTTCCAGTCTTGGGCACAAGAGACAGACGTTTAATTCACTTCTCGACTAGTCAGGTATTTGCGACGCTTTATTGAGCTACCGATCAACGCTGACACAGTATTCTAGCGTGAATCGGCATATTGAGCAGATTGGCCGAGCTGCTGGACTTAGTGATCCCTCCGATACATGAGATACAAGCGAAACCTCAACATTGATCAAAAGCTGAACCGGCATGGGGCCTTAGACCCCAGAGCCGCTTGAGAGTAGGATGAAATCTACGATCGGGATCTACAGTCTTCACAATCTACGAACGCTCTTTGTTGCGGTCTTTTTTGCGGTCTTTGCTTGCGGACAGGATGAGTCTTTACCATAAAGAAATATGTCGGTCATAGTTCAGAACCATCTCCAGCCGGCACTGCCAGCTCTGAACGGAATGATCTCGATGACTCCTACCATGATTGACCTCCCTCCAAATTTGAAGATTCCAATTATACAGAGGTCACTCGCGGCCATAAATGATACCGCCATAGTCGATCGTCAGAAGACATTCAGGGATCCTTTGTTCCTATACGCGAATTCTCAGTACAAAGCTTCGTATTGGCCACTGAAGACAATTTCGTTTTAACTTATACTATCGTCCCTGTACACCGTTCAATGGGGAACTCTTGGGTATTGATAGATCGGACACGGCCTGGAAAGACAGTCTTGATGGCAGTGAACAGCAGGCCTGAAGTTTCATGACCAGAAACAGCTTCCAGTCAGAGAAAGCGCTCTCGTGATAATGTATTCTGATGGACGGGTTGATACCCTAGCCGTTTTCAAATTGTCAAGCCATATCTAGATGTATCATCAGGGGCTCGAACCTGCTTTCAACTCCCCTAAAGTGGCGTACTTCGATGCCTTCTATCGAGATAGTAGGACTAATCTATCATGACACAGGCTTCTCCACGCTCGAGGGGCTTTCAAATTCCATTGGTTTCTGCTGATGACTACTATGTTGTTCAAGTATCTCTTTTTCGCTACTTGCCTGGGATGCATTGTCTGATGAAGCGAAAGTAACTTGGTTCAACGGCAATGACAGTGTATACGCACATGCCAATGATGCTAGTAGTTGCACTTATACCCCAAAGCCCCATTTTACAGGCAGATAGACACTCTAAATTTCCCCTATGGCTGCATGAAAGCATCCCTCTATGATGTAGCACAGGAATCGGTCTATTTGTGACAGCGTCAAAAGAAGTCCCAGCCGGATTTAAGGGCCGTATTATACCGACACTTGATTCCTGTTCTTTACACATGCAAGTCAGATCTGGCCCCAGTAAGATGGCGAGACAGGTAATATGGAGGCAGTCTGTTCGAGAGCATGCGCTGTTCCAACGAAGGTTGAATGGTGACCTGCTTGAGCCCATTAGCCATCTTCGACAAGTCGACGGAATATCTGCATGCGGTTAAAGCGCATGAGCCCTTTCAATAAGATCGAAACGTCCTTTACATTCGCTCGACGCAAAGCAATCACTCTTAATACACGATAGCCATTCGGAGAGCGCTCAAGAACTCGCAATTTTCTAGAGATTAGTGGCCCTGTGAAACCATCACTTGAATCAGTTCGAAATGCAGAGACTTGACCATATCGCAGGTCATTCCGACTAAGTGGCTTAGCTTCTTGTCCCTCCCGCGCCATTGAACCCGTCTCAAGTAGAGCTTCCACATCACCTCCTACTCTGCACTTCTATAGACAGCTTACCTGTACAATAGAAAGACTAGAGAGTAATTTCCCTACCGATTAGTCAATAAAAGGCTCTCCATCACATCGCTAGTCTTGGACATTCGAATACTTTTTGTGGTTCAGTTCCAGCATAGTAGACTATTTACATCGACCCAGTTTACGCATGCTCCGTGGACGCATTTTGGTCACTCCACCAAGTTCTATTGACAGCCTCGGCGACTTATCTTCTCGCTCTTTTTTCTGTAGAAGCAGCCACCATGGGACGGTCAAAATGTGAATCCTTCTCTCGCTGGATTCTCCGTGGGCGTTTCCTCGGTCTGAGTTCCTCTTCGTTCCCCTCAAATGTATATCGAGGGCGCTTTGCTGGAACAGTAGCTTTAGGTCGGTCAACTTGCGCGATTTCCTTAAGAGACGTCTCTATAGTGAGCTCGTTAGCTTTACTTGCGAGTATAGAAATATTTCAATCATACTGCCAATTTACCTTTGCATCCTCTTGGCTTGAAAGGTTTTGGAAAGCTCAGCGGATCAAGATAGGGTTGAGAAAGGTAAAAAGCGCAGATGTCTTGCGTTGCTATATATGAGAGAATGTGACCGCCAGATCGTACCTACTATATTGTGAGATTTCTGTATATGCGGCGCATATTGCTCATAATGTGATGTTTTCCGTCAAGGTCCATTCACATTTGCATCTGTGTCGGGCGGGCGTTGGACTTGTCTTTTATGATATTGCCGCTTTAGAAGAATAAGTTGGGACATTTGACGTGGTCTTAGAAGTCATATTCCCATTTCATCGCATTATTTACAGCATTTTACAGGTACTCATAAGTCTTCCAAGCTATGTAGGCATCATATTCTCTTCGGATTTTGACGAAATCTCCCGCTTTTCGAGTATACTAGATATGCCACGTTTATATCTGTTATCTGAAATTGCCCAGAAGCTAGCCGCTGAGAAAGAGAAATTGCACCAGCCGGCACTCTTCTAGGATGATCTAGCATCCGGATCTTGCTATCAGGTCTTCTTCATTTTGGTCTGACTGCCCTCCCGTTCTATTTCCGGCCTACCTTGTGGATATATGGGCTGACTCAAGACGGCTACATCATGTATTTCAGTAGAGCCGCAAAGTGTGATCTTGGTGGTGCCGTAACCACTGCAGCGTTGAGTCAAGCTGGATGCACTGCACAGTCTGTGCTCAAGGTCGGAGCATTCACCACAGCCTGGCACACTCAACGCCATGATTTATGTATGAATACCTTCCAGTGTCTGTCTGGTCATTATTTGGAATGGCCAAAGTCCAGCCTATGAACCGAAGAGTCAGAAGAACTCTGATGCTGGGGCTCACTCGCTGAGCCTAGCTACGATTCCCCATCCCACTCGATTTTCCGAGACTGTAAGAGGTGGGTGCCACTCAGCGAGATATTTTGGCATTGACCTCTTTTTAGGCAATCACCATATTGCAACCACTGAGATGATCAATAAAAGCAACAAAAAGAGAATCTTGTCGAACGGCCATGAAGACCAGAAAGAGAAAGAAAGATTGGCAAAAGTGAGAGCATTGCTCAAATCTTCGAAAGTTACATCGCTTCGAGGCCGTCGCGCAGCTTATTCTATCCCTGCACGCCCACATACGCTCCATCATCACAAAATCAACAGGCATCTGCAGATCCCAAGAGATGATATGAAATAAATCAAGGTCTTGGGGCTTTCTTGCTAGAAGACTAACAGGTAGAGAGAAACGACCGAAGATGAAGATTGTGTGAGAGATATGACGTTTTATTCTGAAAGACTTAAGCCCTATCGTCGCGCCGTGTTTGCCTATCACCTTTCTATGCAAGAGAACTATACGCATGTTTATCCTCAAGACCGGCGGCATTCATGACTGGGGTAAATACACGTCGTCTGCTATGATGAAAATAATGTAAATTTCTCTGCCCACGGTCTTCACTCTATCTGAGTACATGTCGAATGTACACAGCCCTTCGAACACGATAGCTAGGCACGGTAGCCTTCATTTTGACCGTCGCCCGCGGTTCGACTTATTTTCCACACACCTGACAGTATGAGATTGTTCACTTTTGCGTTTGTAGATGATGTGTTGCGTAATCACTATCGGCCGTCAACTATCTTGCCGGGGCACGCTCTATGTAGTCACGACGAGGATCTTGGTCGTCCAACCTACTTCCTGGAAACGACTTCATAAATATGATGCGGCATCACGAAGCGTAGCAATACCACCGACGCATGCTTTGGACTCAACATGCTGTGCAAGTCCACTGATGGTTTTCAAAGATTGGGTCGAACCAGAACGACGGTCCCCAAGTAGCAAAGAGACAGGATAATGAAACATACGCATCTCATAAGCAGCAGAGATTTGATGCCTATCAAGGGACTGCAGCGATTTGAATACCTTGTCACATTCATGGCAGCTTCTGATCGCAAATGCAATCAGGCTTTCGCGTTGCAATGCAACCTGAGTCGAGGAAGTATCTGGCGACAGTACGAGAGACTCACTAGACGATGTGGTACGGCTGGGAGTATTAATAGCTGATAGGTCAGAGTCTGTGTCGGAAATGTCACTGTAAGCATCACCAACAGTGTCGGCAACGCACTGAGAAGAGATAATGCGCTCCGTATCGTGCGTGTGTACCATCAAGTTGATTTTCTCTCGATCCATGCCCGAATAGCACGCTCCGCTTCCAAGGTGATGGAGCATGGAGGAGGGATTTTTGAACTTCTTCTGGCATAGTGCATCGATACACTTGAGGCGACTGATTGGATGGTGGACTAGTAATTTCTTGTGTTGTTCAAGTGCAGCCTGGCTCAGAAAGGTCCGATTGCACTGGTTGCATGTCTGAGTTTTTTTCTCGTTTCGCATGGCGCGATGCTCTGTATCACGCCGATGTTGTCCAAGAGCGTTCCCGTTTGCAAACCTTCGATCGCATTCGCAGCAGCGGAAATGGACCCCATGACCGATTGTATTTTTTCGTCGATCCATGGTGCTTCCGGTGGAAATCATTGAGAAGGCCTAGTAAGGATTGAATATACAGTGATCGCTGATTTGAGGCTGGCTGGGTATTGTGCCGAGTGTTGGTGAAGTGAAAGTCTCTTGGGAGAGGAGATAGCCTTTACTTATAGTTCAGCCTCGCCGAATCTTGTCCCTTTGTGAGGTAAAAAAGGCAAGACAAACGAAAGAGTCACCAAATCCGCTTTCACGTTCGACTCTGCGTGGGCTGGAGATTTGGGCTCATTGAACAATATGGATTGTAGGCATCTGCGCCACGTACGACCAGGGGAGATGAGCAAGGCGGAGACTGCCTGCTGCGCTTTTGCCGACACCTTCCCTGTGCGCTCTTCGTATCACGAGGAACATTCCCTGGTCTAAAGGCATGGTGTCACATTCCGGACTGCCGCGCATGTCTGTGATCTTCGAGCGCTGGCGGACGGCCGTCCGGCTGATGCTCTGTGAGTTTGCATCATGTACCCACTTGATCGTGCAACGGGTAAGCCTTGGTACACCACAACACATAGTGCGGGTAGGCACGGGCATTGTGCCCTTGGGAGAACCGGCCCTATAAAGCCTTTTCCAGCCGCTCTCCACCCACCCTACGAACGTCCACCCTCCCCCATTATATTACAGCCATTCTTCCTAATATCGTACGAGTTGACCAATCTGTTCAATGGAGGAAAGGAAGCAAGATCATCGGCCAGAATGGAGCCCGGATTGGCGCTTGAAGTGTGTCTTCGCCATCATCGGCCTATTGAACTTTGTGACGGCCGTGGATGCGACATCCATCTCCGTTGCACTACCGGTATACAGCGCCCCGGCATCCGCGTGCCTTTCCGCACTGGCCTGTATCCGTTACACTAACCATCGAGGTTTTAGACAATCTCAAGGGACCTTGGCGGCACGGCAATCGAGGCCTTCTGGGCCGGGACCTCGTTCCTGGTCGCCTCATGTGTGTGCCAGCCCATCCTCTGCCTTGCGTCCGAGATCTTTGGTCGGAGGAACGTTCTTTTACTGGCGGTCATCCTCTTCACCGTCGGTGCGATCCTTGCGGCTGTCTCTCATGGGTTTACCGTGCTGCTGCTCGGCCGGTGCATTCAGGGCCTTGGAGGAGGGGGCATCTTGACTCTGACCGAGATCATATTTGCGGACCTGATTCCGTTGCGCGAGCGCGGAAAGTGGTTCGGCGTCAAATTCGGAGCGTCATCCCTCGGAACCGTGACGGGTCCCCTCCTCGGGGGTGGGTTCACGCAGTCGCAGGCCTCGTGGAGATGGATCTTCTGGTTCAATCTCCCGTTCTGCGGTATCGCGCTGCTACTGATACCCATCTTCCTGCGGGTAGACCGGCCCCCCGTTCTCTTCCGCGATCGCCTGGCTAAGGTGGACTACTGCGGCGCGGTGCTCTTTGTGGCTTCCCTGACCTCTTTCCTGATCCCGGTCACCTGGGGCGGGGTGATGTACTCGTGGGATGCATGGCAGACGTTGGTTCCCTTGATGCTCGGCGTCGCTGGGCTGGGCCTCTTCGCCGTCCACGAAGCCTTGGTGGTGGATGAACCGCTCATTCCGCTGGCTCTCTTTCGCAACAGAACCCTGCAGATGAGCTACTTGGGCATCTTTCTCCACGGCCTGGTCCTCTGGTCTCTGGTCTACTACTTGCCCCTTTACTACGAGGGCGTCCTGGGCTACCGCCCCGTCATCTCGGGAATCGCGGTCTTTCCGGAGTGTCTGACCGTTGCTCCGATCTCCGTCGTGACCGGCCTCCTCATTTCGAAAAGCGGAAACTACCGGTGGGCACTATGGATGGGATGGCCGATCACGGCGCTGGGGCTTGGCGTTCTCTGTCTCCTCAACTCACACACGAGTATCCCGCGATGGGTCTTCATCAACCTGCCGGCTGGTCTTGGGTGCGGGATGCTCTTCCCCGCGGTCCAGCTCGCCGTCCAGGCTGCCGCTGACCCAGCAACCCTCACCATCGCTGCCACCATGACGGCGTTCTTCCGTGTCCTGGGCCAGGCTGTCGGGGTTGCCGTCGGTGGTGTGATCTTCCAGAACCGCATGAAGGCCCAGATGAGTCATCACCCCCATCTAGACTTGGCGGCAGACCAATGGGTCCAGGATGCATCCAGCCTAGTCAGCTACATTCAGAAACTGCCAGGTGATAGTTCACTACGACAGGTACTTGTTACCATGTATGCGAGCTCTCTGATGATTGTCTGGGCATCTATGTGTGGAGTTGCAGCAGTTGGCCTTTTTTCCAGCTCATTCGTGAAGAGATATCCCTTGGTCCGGAAGGAGCAGACGACGTCGAGCGTCTGATCTCTTCGGCCGATCCTGCTCCCTTGCTGTCTCCCCGTGAACAATGCAGACACATCAAGACCCCATTGTATGCGTATACTGGCGAATAGCAATGAATACGATATTCAGATGATATATTCGTGACCCTTACACCACAGTCTCTTACTTGGAAGCCCCGACATCGTTGATGGCCTTTTCCGTGCAATGTAGATGGAATTAAAATGCCTGGGAATGCAATCTTAGAGACTACGAGCACGATTGGCTGAACGCTCTGTTGTAGTGAAGTAAAAGAATTCAGGGGCTTAAGAGGAGGCTTTAAGTAGTCTCGCATATTTCGAAAGCCTACCAATATTGCGACTGTGTCTGTCGTAGCTACTACAGCACGAGCCTAATACCTCACTGTGTTGACTCTTATGGCTTCCATGTCAGAAACAGCGAGATATGCTCTCCGACCTCAGCATATACTTTGCTATGCTTCAACTGAATGGTCCACAACTGATCTTTCTTTTATCTTTTCCTTACCGGGACCAGTACCAAAGCCTTCAGGATACTAGTATGGACGCTGCAAGATCTTCAAGCAAGGTGTCCATCATGAACCCCACTGTTGCCTATCCCTGCGACTCAGGGCTTTTCTATGAAAGGAAGGACGCGAAGAGCACGAGAGTTCAGCGTGGATTAAAAAGCAGCATTCATCGGTGATTTCAGTTCTACCCTGCGCAAGGAGCTTCTGAACTTGCAGTTCCAACACGGGCTGTCAACTCGCGGTTTGAAGTGGACCCCAGGAAACTAAAAGCTCTGATTTATAAAAGATTTCAAGTCTGCCCGGTGCCAATCATTTATAGTCGATCATATCTTGTTCACAAGCCTGTCGGTGCATAGCAAGTTGAGAGCGTTCTAAGCCACACACGCCTTGAAGTCGTCGGACCACGAACTTCGAGTCATACTCCCCTGCATTTTGAAGCATGATCCTACAACAAGTCATGGCATACTCCATACTGTGTCAATATCTTCAGGCCGACTACACTTGATCAACTCAGCGGCAGCCTTGTGGGTCAAAGTTCTTGGTCTGCTCTCCTCTTCTCTGGTTAATCTTCGACTAAGCCTCCACCTCAAGCCCTCGAAGTCGCTTCATTGCTCATGTCGTATTCTCCACTTGTGCGAAGTGTACTCAGAATTCTCATGGATTGGCAAGCCTTTTCGTATCGCCGTAAATCTGAAGAATTGAAGGCGCAGGACCATGGTAACGAAGAGGTAACCTCGTCAAGCCTATGCGGTTTCGCTCTACAACATTTTCGACTGGGTATCGCAAGTGCCAGCTGAGAGTCATTTGAGGGATGCTCTATGCTTAACCAAGAAATTGTGACATCAAGGTGGGTAATATCCGTTACAACGTATAGTGGAAAATAGCGGACAGACACGTCTAGCTATTTTACAACATGGAGCAGCGCTGCCAGCTATCCCCGAGTCAACCAATCTGGTGGAGGCGGTGGTACATGCCACATGCAAGAGACATGGCCAAAAGATCATCCAAGTATACTTGAGAAAGGCATCAGGAAGAAAGATAGGACAGATTTTATCATCCTGTAGTGGGCTTTGGAGGCGAGGCAACGAAGTTCATTTGACTCGGCTCCCCTCTTTTCAGTCCCTCAGCCGCTCACTCGCCTGCCCCTTGATCATAAATACTATGGTGTGTTCTCTTTCTTCTCTCGCTCTGTCGACCTTTCTTCCACAATTTCCCCCACCTTTCCGACTACCGAGTTCCATAGCAACCTAAGCTATGGCACCCAACTATCAAGCAGACCGAATCCACAAGGAAGCTTTTGTGGTATGTATCCCCTAGCCTTCGAGATTCGCTCACATGCATATCGACATGTTCACGCTCACACTAGGTCTGCGTTGGCTTCTTCTTGGGGTTGGCTGTACTGGGGGTCGTTGCCCGGTTTGCGATGTGGTTGGGAACATCGCCTCGGAGACAGAGGACGCCATTCCAAGACCAACTATGGCTTCTGCTGGTTGCACTACTTCTCGTGCTGGCAAGCTGCGTGATGTTATTTTGCAAAGTTGTCAATCCTCTCTATATGGTCGCTGGCCTGCAGGCTGGCGTCGCTAGGCTGGATGCACCTACCCGAGAGATTGACGTGGTGAAGATGGCCGAAGACTGCCATAAATGGGTCATCATCTCCCTGATGATGAGTTGGTGCTCCAAGTGCGCCGTGAACTTCTTCTTCCTCGCGTTCTTTAGAAGATTGATCGACCGGCTACGGGTCTGGCAGGCCTACTGGTGGATCCCTTTTACCGCAAACGTCGTGCTGCTCACTTTTGGAATCACGGTGTACTATGTCAGTTGTCCTTTTTGGGGCGTCAATGCCCGTAAGTTACGTCTTCTGCCCTCCTGGACCACTCGTGGGGTACTAACGGCAATCCGAGTCCAATGTGCCACCGGAAAATATATGTCCAACTTGGTCCGGTACTCCGCCGCCCAGATTGCTTTGGACATTCTGGTGGATCTCCTGAGTATGTATTACATTCCCTATTCCCTATTTATCTTCCCGGGGTCTGTCATGTCAAGCCTCACTCGTACTCACATCATCTAGTCCTGGCAATTCCTATCGCGCTGATATTGCGGATTCGCATGGACCCGCTTCAAAAAGTGGCTCTCTCAACGTCGCTATGTTTGACAATTCTGCTGGTGTTGTTATCAGTCGTCCGCGTCGCTGGCTTGAAGCGTCATGGCCAGGTCGATACTATCTGGGAGACCTTTTGGCAGACGATGAGCGCAGAGTCGGGTGTTTGCCTTGCGGCATTCAGCGGTTTTCGGGTTTTCTTTATGCCTCGTAGGCAGAAAACGGCTTACATTTCACCTGATGGCAACAGATCCGACACTTCTTCACAGGGAATGGAGATTCGCATCTACCCTGTACGCCCAATATGATATAAGGATCATTCAGGATTCACCACTTCACTTTGTATTCGCCCGGCACCTGTCATCCGAAGCTGGCGCACTCTTTGCCGATCGGCATTCCTGACTTTTTACTTCAGGTGACCTGCTCATTGGTGACTTGTTCAAAATGCGTATCATCGCCTGGCTGGTCTCGGTCTCTAATGTCAACAACCTCCTCGTGTCACTCGAAGCATGATGATTACCATTCACTTCAGGTATTATGTCAATTTTTCTTTGAAGAAGCGTCGTTTAAAGGAGCGTCGCTCTCTAGTACCAGACTTGATGATTTTATTATGGCTAGGAGATTGGCTCAAAATCGCTTCTCTAAGCGTTCAACATCCTATGTCCGGCAGTGGAAGCGCGTCTACTAAATGTAGCACGAGACTTTTAAAGTATTAGATTTGAAAAATAGGGGGTGGCATGTGTCCATCAACATGAGTGAGTGGTCTCGAGTAAAGACAGGTACTGTACAGTGCTTGCGGTAATGGATACCAATTCATGAATTGGGTATTGTAATGGGAGACAACCACCTTTACCACAACGTCGATAGAAAGCTCTAGCTTCAATTTATCACCATACTTTTAGATGAATATTAGCTCACATTTAAGAGGCAAGATGGCTTTTCTATGCGGATACAGGCTTTGACCAGGCGTGGGGACTATGTGTTGGTCATTATTCGCAGCCAGGTGCCCACTTTCGCCGTGCGGCGTGTGATGATGATGCGTATTTCTCCACACTACTCGATTTAGGTGGCAATTTGACACGGAAATCCTTTTTCAAAAGCGTACTTCCAAGATTCAATGGCAAATTCGGCTTCTCGCCGAGTATAGTCCGAGCACATTCCGTGCTCGGTGTGCTCAATATGGCCCTATGGACGGAAGACTAGAAAAGGGAATGCATGTCACCTTTTTTTTACCCAGCCATCGTGCTACCAAGCGTTGGCCGTGTCATGCGCCTCTACTCAGTCCGTTTAACAGACGTTCAATTACCGCTAGCTGATCATTTCGCCTTCCCGAGACACAGTCACTTCACGTACTGGAGAAGATTCGTTCTTATTGCTCTTGCCATCAGTCTCTGTTGCACAGCTCTTGCATCCCGCTTCCCCAGAATTCTTGCTCAGGCTAGACCCCAGAATGGGCAAATGCAATCACATGTCCGACGCATCTCTGACTGGACCCAGGGGCCTTCCACTGGCACCTTTTCCGTAGAAGGCTTCGGGGATATGAGCAAATCAAGTGGGTCTGGTGTTACGTACAAAGGGAATGTTGGAAGTCCCTACGGTAGTAACATCATTGAAGTGTCGGCCGATACCGCGAGGAACTATCAGAATGTCGTTCGTTTTACAGGCTGCAACACTGACTCCTGGGTTGTGGTGATCTGGAATAAGTATGGGCCAGATGACAAAATGGATGGCTGGTATGGCCATGCTTGTCATCACTTCACACTCATGCCCGGGGAGGCCAAGTTCTTTGCATTCATGAACAATAGTCAGGGTGGATTTGCTGCGGCAGAAGGCTCCTCCATTCCAACGGACTCAAACGACGGTTATGCCTCAACCTGGGGGAGTGGGACTTTGCTTCTTTGGTAAATGCAAACTGGTCTGGATTTGACGTGTCCGCCATTTCGGCTCAGGACGCCGGTCTTGAGATCCAGGGAATGAAGATCTGCGAAGCCAACAGTGGCACCTGCTCTTCTATTACTGCATCTGGCGGGCAAGTGGACAATGCATACACGATCGATAATAGAGATGTGGGCGGGGTTGGTGGAAATCTTCCAGCTGGCCAGGTCCGTCTCGCAGTAGCGATTGATTATTGAAAGTTTACATGATGTATTGCTCCAGCATCATGACGGTTCTTTTTCTATGTTGGATTTACGTAGAGATACGTTGCCCTCACAGTTGTGGAATATATTATGATTTCGCCAAGAGGAAAGGGAAAGCCTTGAGCATGTCTCGTCAAGATCGATCTGAGGTAAATCTCTGTACTAGCTCGATAAAAGGGCATCAAAGTAACATACAAGGCAGCAAGATTCAGGCTCCGTAATTCTACCTTAAATTTTGATACTCGAATACACATATGATTTTAAACAGTTGGCATCCATTCATCACCAACGCGTTAATTTACTTTGATAGCACGGGTTTCGTCTCCATCAAAAAGAATGTATCTCCACCAATATAATGTAGCTCGTATAGGCGCCAGGGCTGGCACTGAATGGTAGAGCTGACTTCCTATAGACGCCGACTTGAGTGATTGAACAGAGAAAGTTGGAACATTTTGCAAGACGGGAATATGTGAAATGGAACTTGCTCCGGCGCGCTGACCTTCTGGCCCTGAACACTCTTTCAACACCCGAGCTGCTGTCTGGCCCGTTTGCTCCATGGCAGCGTATGGCGCGCCACTCGTTCATACTCTGTCTTCTCGAGAAGCACTGGGGCCCATTCGAAACACCGTTCCACGTTTGACATTTTCGAAGCCACCACTAACCGGAAAGGTACGCGGGGCGTTTCCAAGTCCCCAAATGCTGCCAATACCTCGCTGTAGGACTTCATAAATTTTGCTGCATGACTATTGCCTTTGACCAAATCTCGAATTGCAAGTTCTACCACAGTAGACATTTTGTAACTTTGGGGTATGGACGATATCTATATGTATATATAATGAATAGTTTTGCAAAAGCTGGATATCCTCCGCGAGGTGATCGCCCTCCACGGTTGATCATACCCGGCATTCATGGGCATTTTTTATAAACCACGTTTTCCAAGGCCAGGACTCAATTCCTGTTGTTTTTATTGGAAAGCCGATTGAGAAAAGCCTTGAAGATATGCGCTTTGTGATCTGTGTGCCGCATCTTGAGACGATCGGCATGGTCGCGAAAAAGATCCTCGAGGCGACTTGCGCCACCCGAATCAAGCCAGAGAAAATACGCTTCCGGCGCCTCTTTGTGGTTTCCAAGGAGAGTGATGTGGCCAAGGTAGACCTTCTTTCATATTTTAGTAATCGTTTCTTTCTAGGAAAGGGGAGGCAGCCTACCCAGCACTACCTTGACTAACAAGGGCTAGCTGTGGCGCTGGCAATGGGCACGCTCTAGGCATCACATCCAGTATATCACAGTCTTCAAGATTTTGTTCTCGGCGGAAGGGGTCTGTCGTGAGAAGACTTGGTGGGTATCCTGGCCGGTGGTCAATGTACCATCTCTGGAGGCGTTGAAGCCAAACCTACCTGGGGGAACATCGCAAGTTGACGCCATCCGGTGTTTAAACTTGATGCTGAAATAATCGCCGTCCGGATCTAATTCATTCGCAAAACCTTCCATTCTGGCAATCTCTCGTAGCTCTGAAAGGCGTGCACAGCTGAACCAGAAGCGAGCCTCCACACTTGGCTTATGTGCCCCCTTTTGTTGCCACTCGCGCTCAAAGCCCGCAAAGGCTCGATGTGGCATACATCTCAGCCAAAGCCACAATATTTTCTTCTTTGTCGTGTCTTTGTCCTCTTTTTTCGTTGGATAACGGAGACTATGGTAATCATACAACGTCAAATTTTCAATTCGCGCAGTGCAGACGATGGCGTCATCGAGCACCCGTTGCCGAGTTGCATCAACGTCTTTTTCATTTTGGATATATGCGAGCATTTTGATAAATTGAGACCCCGGAGGGTTTGTTGAGACGGGGCAATGGTGAGAGGGCACTATGGGTATTTTAAGGGCTATTGTATCACGTGCTCATATATGGCTAAATGTGCTACACCCATCCTGAAAAGATCAATTATAGCCCCTCTAACACACGCACTGTATCTTGTCCCATGTAAACGCGGGATTGATTCATGTTACTGGAGGGCAGGGGAAGCCAGCGACGGTGCTGGCGTCGACCGATAAGCACCAAGGCCTAAATAAAGGGACCTTTACGGCACCGGATTGGTATTTTCCGATATATCTTGGACACCATAGATTCGCAAGGGGATGAATGATGAGTCACTTTGCACCCCAAAATATGCGCATATGTTCGCTTTGTGGTCTCCAGATGCATGAATCTACAGTACGCGGAATAACACCTTGCAACAATGGTTAGCTATGAAAATGTCTCCAACTTTTATCCTGACTATCTTCTCAGATCTGTAGCCTACATCAGACCCACATAGTCGGAAACCATCGCCTTGCATGTCTGGGGGCGAACATGTTTGCTGGAGCACTTTCTAACCGTCTGTCACATTCCAACATTAGTGCAACGCTGTTCACTTGAGGACTGATGTTGCGAGAAGATCGCCTAGTGCCATGACTATTCCATGTAGCGTACATCTCATTTCAACGGCCTGACAATCTCAAACTCGTAGAAGGAGAGTGGCCATCTCGTTGATAATTTCTGAAGGACTTGGTTGTCACGCAATTGCTTCGTCTTTTAGTCTGACAGGCACGATCAAACGCGTTCGATAGCTGTATTCTACAAAGCATCTTGATGCAAAATAATGCCCCACTTCTCAGCAAATTAGGAGACCACAAACTTTCTGGGGGTGGTATGGAAGTGAGCTTCGTTAGAAATAAACTTTCCTTCAAGCACCTGAGGACTATAAAGACCGCCTTCATGCCATCGATCGTTTGTCGACCCTAAGACTTTTGTCCTCGCACTACTGGGCACGCTCTGGCACCAGAATTATGACTTCATATCTGCTCGAAGAGCTTTGCATCGACCGTGACAAGTTTTTCAAACGGCTGAGTCCAACCGAGGGCGCAAAGTCCGAGGACCAGGAGGCCGTCTTCCATGAATATCTATTGAAGGATAGGTATTTGAGACGATTGTTTGCGCAGCCATCAGTAGACCAAGCATACACGGGTGAGACTGTTGGCATTGTTCCAGTCTATGACTCACTGGAAAGACTGATTGTGACCCGAAATGTCGAGCTGTATGGAAGTGACTCGGACAGGTATATCTTCGAAAAGCCACGTGAAGATTCAACCAGGTGTTTTGCCCTTGAACCTTCTTTGGAAATCGTCAAAACAAAATTCGCCAGGTCCACTGAAGATATCTTACAGAATTTGGACTGGTCAAATATCGTGGTTGCCGGCGGCTCGGTCAGCAATTCGCTACATCATAGGGGGAGCTGGGATCTACCTCCCGACGCAGACATTGATATCTTTCTTTACGGATTGCAAGAAAGAGATCTAAAAGAAAAGGTTCTTGCTATATGGAATACCATTTGCGAGAACAGTGCCCAAAAATGGGCCGCGCAAGACCCCAGTGGCACGCTGGAGGAGCCAGGAAGAGAATTGGCCGATAGAACCGTGAACGTGATCACCATCTTCTCGCCTCATTATAAGCGACGCGTACAGATTGTTCTCCGACTCTATCGCTCTATATCGGAGATCCTCGTCGGTTTCGATATTGACGGCTCGGCGGTTGCCTTCAATGGGCATCAGGTGTATGCTTCCCCTCGGGCAATCGCTGCATTCATCAGCGGGGCTAACCGCATCGACATTGATCGGATATCCCCATCGTATGTGCATCGCCTAGTCAAGTATCGTGGCAGGGGTTTGGAGCCATACTTTCCAGAGTTGATTCGGGATCGAATCAATCCGGTAGGTTGTTTTACTTGGCCCTCACAGCGTGTGGGGATGCATGGCTAATTCAGTAGGCGATATACGGACGGCCCAAGAACCACCTGACGGGACTTGCGCAGCTCTTGCACGCCGCGCGATTCCGTGATGCCCCCGAGGAGCTTTATCGCAATAAGATATTGCATTATCTTGGCGAATCTGCGCGATGTGTTGAACGCTGTGGTCACGTAGAGGCCCACCGGCCCTGCGCGATAGACTCTATGTATAGTAGCTTTGTACGTGAGAACGCTGTGTAAGCGCACGGAACAAAGTCTGACGTTGTCAATAGGTGATTCCGCAGGAACTCGGAACGAACACCATCGCCATCCTGAAGTACCGAAAAGAACAAGATTGGGACATGAACTATAAACAGAGAATGACTGACAGAAGGTTTATCCATCGGCATCCCGCTTTTTTTGGGGCAATGAAAGATGTATTTGAAGATTGCTGTCTAAGCTGCAAGCAATCCGATGCCCTCTCAACAGAATCGACAGCGTCTTACGTGTCTGGACCACTTCGCTTTCTACAGAACAATCCTGGCCAGCAAGGGGTAGGCAGCTTCAACCCAATGACCAACCAGACCTGGACAAGTAAGCACAAGCATTTCTATTTTGAGCAGTACTATTGTGGTTTTTTGATAAGACTCATACAGACTGTTAGGAATGGCTTACGTGGAGCCTACCGGGAAGCTGCGCTCGGCAATCATCACCCGCGATGTGAGCCAAATCAAAGAGACGCTCGAGAACGAGGAATTCAATGTGAATCAATACGACCACACTGGCCAGACTCCGCTTCAACTTGCCTGTGCCGTCTCTAGCCGTGACGGGTTGAATGCTTCCTTGATCGAGGCGCTAGCTTGACGTTACGCGGAGATGACGGCCAAACAGCACTACACATCGCCGCTTCTAGAGGAGATGTCGAGATTATTCGAGCGCTCCACGCTGGATGTCAGAAGTACTATCCCCAATTCTGCTGTCACATGGATGATGGCGTTGAGCCGATACAGAAGGGCGAGGATTGTCCGGTACCCCGCCCTACGTCGAACGAAAACCATCCTGATAGTCGCGAACCTTCGATTGGCCCTAGAGCACCTACAGAGGCACAGTCCGGTCAAATGAAAATCAACACGCTGATCACTCGAAAAGACAAGACGTTACCTGTGCATTTGGCAGTGTTGCATGGCCATGCTGCAGCTGTTCAAGAACTGGTCAAACTGTTTGGAGCTAGGGTTGACATACCCTGGAACCCCACAAGTGTCGATTCACATAGCATTTCCAATCTAACGTTGGCGGGAAGTCTTCCCCCTGAAAGCCAATCCAAGATGATACAAATGCTTTACAAGCTGAATCCCGATCTACACAAACGAAAGACTCAAGCCACCCCTGTCGGAAACACCACACTTTTCAGGAACACCAGCCCTAGCTTGGCTGACTTGATCAGAGTGTTTGAGGGCACACGGATACACTCCGGGAGGTTGGCCGTTCCTGATGTCAATACGAGAAGCGGCGGTCCTTCAAAGCCGACCGTTCAGAGCCATTGCAGGATATTCAATTTTCTCCCTCCACCATATTACAGACAGGGACAGACATCTCAGCAGCCCTTGACAGATGCTGATGCCATCGACAGCCTGGCCGAGAAATTTGATTCTGGGGTGGCCGAAAAGAATATCCATGTTCTCAAGGACATCGTGAGAGCGACTGGGTTTCCGTTCATTGGGCTGACCAAATATTATCGTCAGGACAGAGAAGCCAGGTACCAAGGACTGAAAGTATATGGGAAAAGGGAGCCTCCCCCCCAGTGGAAACCCCCTGGACCGTGAGCTGCGCAGTCACTGGTCCCCGCTTTACATTGCCGCATTGGCTGGTGAGGTCTCGTGCATACGTTGGTTGTTCAATACCACTTCCGACGTATCCAGCGATACGCCCGTGAACTTACTCTCCAGTTTCCTCCTCTCGAAGGATCTTCCAGTCGACGTGGCGCAACTGGAGAACGTAGTGGAAGATTGGCTCTGGATGAAAGGTAAAATCAAAACCCCCGTGGTGCTCCCAGTGTATCCTGTCTACTCATCACAGCAATAGGGAACCTCCTTCTCCACTATTCAGTTGGACCGAAATCTGAAGAATATGTACGTCTGATCCGGAAAATCGTCAAAAGCCAGCCCCGGATGCTAGAAGAGAGAGCTGCTGGGACGTATACACCACTGTCTTTGTCCTTTGTGCTACACGATCACGTTTGGGCCGAAGTATTTGCTCAGTCAGGTACTGTGGATCTAGAGCATGTTTGCGACCAGAACGGAAATAATCTTTTACATCTATTATTGGACCAAGGGACCAAGCAAGATTGTCAAAGGCTCCTTGGAACACTGAGCGAAGAGACCGTGCAATCTATCCTAGTTGGTAAAAACAGCGTTACGATGAAAACGCCTTTTGCCCAGTGGCTGCACCAAATATGCGAGGTTCAAGGAACGGGTGTGGGTCACTCTCAGAGCTCATCTAATCTGGCAGTGGCAGAGTGAGTGAAGATGATGAAGTACATGTTCGCTCTTGCCACTGAACGGAATATTCCTGCTTTTGATCTACTTGGAGGAGCTGGGAATAGGTCGATCCATGAGGCAGTCAAACACGGGCTGTTCGAGATTCTAGAGGTGGTACTAGAGCTAGACCCTGGCCTATGCCACTGTGAGGATATGTTCGGCAACACAGCTTTCGAAGTCGGCAAAGAATTGGTCAAGGAGGCTATCCGGGCTTCACATCGGGCTCAACTTGCGGACTTGCGAGCGTTTTTGCCAAGATGCGAAAAGGAGGCTAACAAACGAAGAGACATCTCGCCTCAGCAGGTCAAAGACACTACGAACTCACTGTTCCCGCTACCTAGGATAACCGGCACTTGAAGATTGCGCTATACCTCGGTCTTTGTTTAAATGACCGGGGATGGTTGTCCACGAATTTTACTCGTTAGGATGCTGCAGGGATGAACAAATTTGAACATGATACCTCAAATTATCTACCAATGCCCTTACCTATATTAAACTGCTTCTTCTCTCCACGAAAGCTATGGCGGTAGTAGGAAGTTGCCCTTGAAAAGTGCATCAAGCAAATAAATAAATCCGTTGTGAACCTGTATTCAAGCTTATAATTGTCACTACAAGTTAGTCGATGAACGATCTTTCTCAATTGATCGATGAGCTCTGTGTCTCGCATGATCTGACTCTTTCTCCCGCGTCTCTCTGTTTGTCGGTATGAAATACTTGTTCAAAAAATTGGCGGGGAGTGTCTTGGTCGTTGCGTCGCTGGGCGAGACTTGTATACATCGTTGCGGAGGATCATGTAGATGCCTTCGAGTCCCGTTGTCAAAGTAGCATCAATAATGTGATCTAAGCTGTTTAGCGCTCTCATGCCACCATCACACATACACAATGGTGGTCAGACCTATATCAATGGGTTGCAATTTCAGATGATGAGATTTGAAATAGTGTCGAAGAAGTATCTTCAAGGAGCTCCAAATATCCGTCATAGCCTCGCACAATGGGCCATCTAGTCTTTTCTGCTATAACCACCGGGCTTCAGCATCCATGAATCGCTTTGAATTGGAAAGGTGGGAAGTACCTCAGACCAGGCAACCATGTCGATATGCACTTGATTGCGAGAAAACTCTTCACAGAATTGCCACAGAAGACCGAATGCCCAATGATATCTCTGCTGAGACTGACTTTCAAGCCTGAGCCCAGCAAGGGCGCGTATGTTGGACGGTGAGCGATCTCTAACGCGATTCTCGAGAATCAATTCTCTTAAGCGCGTGCATATTATCACACCTTTCATCTCATCATTCCAGTTTTCCGGGCTAGGTCGAGTTCTTAGATAATGCTTTATCTGATGGAAACTGGTACTATTCCTGTCAAACAGTGTCAATGTGTCACAACATTTGCTTCGATCAGACCCAGTTAGTTGCTTTGAATGATCTGATCCAAAGTCGAGCCCAAAGAAGGCCCTCAGTATCTTACAACAAGGATGACTAGCTTTCATATCAGATTGGTCGGCGCTTTTTCTTATGAGCACTTCAAGATCAGAGAGCGAAATCCACGTAGGATCAGATATCTCTCTGCCATGGACTGCTCTTCCGTATGACTTAGATACGGGTCTCCGAAATTTCAGCCTATTGCGAGAGAATCGATATTCTCGCTGCAGGAAGCGTATACAGATCATGGAACAAGACGTGGCACTGGTCGCCCTTGCAGACAAATGACCAGTCCGTATGGGTGGAACGCTTGTCAAGGAAACAAGTGATTGCGCGGGTATTTCTACAGCGTGGAACCTCTGCCACAGCTAAAGTCATCTAGGCTTTCTGGACAAGTAAAGGATACAGGTATAGCAAAGAGCTCCGAGTAGGTTCATTTATAGACCAAAACTGGCCAATCTGGTAGGTCGTTCCAATAAGATCCGCATGTCAAATTTGGTCTGCCGCTATTCCCAGAAGAATGGTGGAGGGGACGGTGAGTTTAGGTATTCTCGCGGGTGTGGAATAGAGTAGTGTATGAAGATTGGGGTGTTTAGCTTCAAAGTCTAAGATATTTGCAGGTGAAATGATCTCATTCTTTGCATCATGTTTCTATCATCGTCGTTCTATAGCGGGAATGCAATTATGTTACGGAATCCCCAAATAGACTAATAGATACGCAGGCCATGACTCGGGAGTCTCTCAACTGTATACACTTGTATGAAGAACAATAATGTGTTATAAGCACAGACAAATCAATTCAGGGTGATTCACTTAGACACTGTCACTGATATGCAATATGGGTTAGAATCACCACGACACGTCTGGCCGGAGGCGCATGTTTCGCGAGGTTGCCAGACACTACTAATGCACTGCTCAAGCACATTATCATTACATTGCCACGTATTGTCTGCACAATACGTAGACATCTGCGTGGCTATTGCGGCTGAGTAGCTGACGGCCGTTTCTTTCGTGGTAGACTGTGCGTACGCTTCAACGAGGCTAGGCTGGCTGTCAAACTCGTAGAGCGTTTCATCAAGGACCTCCCACGAGATCGAGACGTGGCCATCATGACATGCTTGATTAGACAACACGTTTAGTACGCTGTAGCTGAAATCAAGCCCCGGCGCTCCCTCCGGATTCCAAATTGTGCTGGAAGACGAACCAGTCGCACAACGCTGACAACCATCCCCAATGAACAGTGGCAGGTCAGACCTCTTTCCGTTGACCCAAACGACAACCTTTTTGCCACAATACAAAGATGGATTAGCTCGCAGCTGAGTGTTATTCATCGCAACAACATAGTTACTATTTATCTGGTTCAGGGTTAGACTGGTAGAGCTACAGGCGACTCCGCCCGTGTTCTGGTTCGTAAAGTCTGCTCCGCAAGCTCTAACTTGCTTCACATCATAGTAATAGGTCCCGAAGCCATGGCTATTCGACGCTTGGGCTGAATTACCCAATATCAAAAGGCAATAGCATATAAGGCAAAATGTAGTCTGGGAGATCATCGAGAGATAACGTGTCATAAGAGGAGCGCTAGTATGTTGACCGATCTTATTAATTCACTGACGCTGACTCTTATCTCACTTCTGATCTGGTGAGCTTTTGAGTAGCAGATTCCGAAGTGCGGCCTATTAATAACCTTCAGCGTCAAATCTGGACATCCCATCGCATGGTAGACGTGAGATGTCCTTGAAAGAACACAAATCTATATACTATCCTATATACTCTCTTCAACTTGGATGAACCAAGAATTTTGATTTTTTTCCCAATCCACAGACTCTTTGACTGTTGACTTGTGTAGTAATAGATGTACAAAGCGTAGTTAGTTGTGTTTTCGGCCTTCTCTCACACGGCCGTGATCAGGGAAATTTGGAACAAAGATGTGCGGTAAACCCAAAGTATCTCGTACACACCAGAGAAAGCTCGTTTGGTAGAGTGTGGTCTGCGATCATATAGGAAGCTTATGTGATCCGAGTCGAATCAAATGTCTGGCTTCTTTTGGCGTGTAGATTGAACACCAGCAGTCTCTCCCGCCCTTGTGTGCTAGAGGGACTGGCCACACGGCGCCCTGAGGCGAAGGCTAGGACATTCAAGCTGGTAGACGAGAAGATGATTGCTCGCTGTTATTGGAAATTGTGCTCAGTAGCGCTCGCTATTCCAGTTGAACTTGGTATTGCTAGGTCGAATGTCGTGTGTCCACCAAAAGTCTGCTTACCACGCGTCCTCTCGTCGTCATAACCGTGGATGATTTGGTAGACCCTTCAATCGCAAAGACGCGCATTGATTGTAGAAGGGAAGCCTCAGAAAACAGAGCAGACGATATTGAGACCGACTTTTGAAGCATGGCGCCCTTTAGAGGGTCACCGTTATCACTATAGAAGACAAAACCGGTGCTTCCGCGGCGTACCCACACGATCTATGGCACTTCGGTATATAGAAGAGCCACATTAAAATACAGTAGCCGAATCTGATTTGGCTATGCAGACTGTGGGTAGCTTGCAAGTGACTCTAGATCAGTAAACAAAGCCAGACCAACATGCGTGACAGCGGTAAGTTGACAAGGGAACCAACATATGAAGTGATCGGGAAGACGGATAATTCGAGTCGATTTCTAGATGCTGGTATTCGAGGTTGGAAAATTTGCATCAATGCTCACATAGCCCAAGGTCAGGATTTGCCTTTTCTGTCGCGACTAGAAAGGCTGTACGGAGTGTCTTTTTCTTCCTTATTATCCATGCGTGGGGTTTTACAGTAGTACAAAATATATTGGTGACCCCCAAGGACGATGGCACTGAGCCATGTCTAAGGAGGGCTACAATATTTTTGCATTTAGAGCCTGACTGGCTCTACTGCCGCTTCCCAGTTGATTGCATGGCCCAGCGGGATTCTGGGTGGTACTAGGGCTCAGCTGTGGGTCCATTTGCGGGCCCTTCTCCCACGCTTGGAATCCTGTCTTGTTCGTTGCGCATGTTAGAGCCGACCTGGCAAAAAACACAGCATGGAGTCATCTCAAAAGCTCTTGATAGCGATTGATGTTGGCACTAATACCTGCGGTGCATCTGCACAGTGGGAAGATCGGGACGAGGTGATCACCGTCGAGTTCGACGCCGGTGGGATGTACGCCAGGTCACCCGAGCTCGATGTTTCTCTCGCCCACTCGATGAAGACCGGGGAATGGGCTGTTGGGACCGCCTCCTCCGTTCTTTCGGATGCGTTCCGAATCAGTCACCTAAAGGTAGCTATCATGGGCCAACAGCCCTATCATCGAAATCTCATGGATGCATGCAGCAGCATTGAGAGAAATGCGAGGGCCCGGGGCTTCAGTACCTCCGTCGTAGCCAGTGCATTCTCTCCCGTCCATGTACTACAGCAACTACTACGACACACGCTGAGCCAACTTGCAAGTCAGTTGGGTACCGGCCCGGAGGGCCTTCGAGGTTACGCCTGTTTTGACGATATCCCCAAGCAGTGCTGGCTGACATTCCCAGTCAAAGGCGGGGAATCTATGAAGATCTCCCTGATGGTCGCAGCGAGCACCCTAGGGCTAGAAGTGAAGGGCACCTCCGAGGCTCTCGCTGCCGCCTACTACGCAATGTACTCACAGCACCGCCAACGCAACGGGGATGTGACCCTGATCATAGATGTGGGGGGTGGCACGATGGTGCGTTGCCCCCGGAACCAGATCTATCTGGGCGAACTAATCGCAGTGGCAGGATGTCGCGGCCGTGACAGCCGAAGGCGGCGAGATCCGGCTCGCTTGCGCTACCGATGGTGAGTCTCATCGCCAGTCTTGAAGACGGTCGGACTGCAGGGCTCATTTCTCGCAGGCCTCTTTGGAGGGGGTGAATTGGTCACTCAGGGCCTGTTCAAATGGCTGGTCGATGGGCAACATGTCCGTCAACCCGATGATCCTCGCGAGAGGAGATACCTTCTCACACAGATTGAGTATTGCAAGCAAATGTTCCAGCCCGGCCGTGACCTCGTCATCAACACCCTGAATGGGACGGTGGTGGTGGAATGGTAGGTGACCGCAGTCCCTCTGCAAACATGTACTTCGCGCCAGCTCATCCCGGGATCTCCGTAGGATGGTGATGTACAAGTACTTTGAACATCTAGCAATGGAAGGCAAAAAGCTCCTGGATCGCCAGATCGAACAGATCAATGGCAAGGTCGACAAGATCTTCTTCCTGGGCGCGTCGTTCCGAAATGATGCGTTCTTCAACATGTTCTGCGACAAGCTTCCTGGGCTTCAATTCCTCCGCATACCTGAGTAAGTCCATGCGCCTGTGGCACCTCATCCACTCCGTGCAGCCTAACTGGACCTAGAATCAGTGCCGTCACACGGGGCGCTCTCTACTTTGCAAAAGCACCGATTCACGAGAGGAGCGTGGCCTCGCGATCCATTGGCTTCACTTACCTCGACCGCTTTTCACCGCGAAACAAGCTCTACCCATTTGGACGTGTGACGGAAAGCATCGGGTGGATAGTCTCGGAGGTTTGCTAGCCCCAAGTGATTCGCAGGCCATTTCCGAGCGTCTCGCTAATAGCCATACAGGCTGAATCCTGCGATGAAAGAATCACCGTTCCGTACGAAAAAAAGTTCTACCGCAGCATGAATGAAGATATGTTCGTCCTTACCGTAGACGTCATGCGTACCACCGGTCGCTTTGACCCTAAATATATCAAAAAGAACAACAATCGCACCACATGGGGATGCCCGGTTACTCTGAACGCTGAAGACCATTATGACGAGCTACAGAAGCTGGGTCGGATAGAGGCCTATGTGCCCAAGGCCGATGTCTTTCCGCCAGAGTCCGGCCCCGATGAAGATGAGCGCTTTGAAAGGTTTGAAGCGTCTCTTTGGAAGGTCGGCCAAATGCTCCACACCAAAGTCACCCACAAGGGGCGCTGTCTCAACGTCACATTCTTCCCGGCTCCGGTCTGGATGCCGTACTCTGAGTTTCAGTACGAGCGAGAAAAGAGGGATGTTCAGCGACCAGTGATGAAGCCTCCGGCTATTACGCCCACACCAGTCGAACACCCATCGACTATCACTCCAGCCTTGTTACAGACGCCAAGTCAGCCGCCTCGAGGAGTCCTCCCTTCGCCCTCAAACCCACGGTTTCCGTCCCATTCCATTCGCAGACACCACCTGCCTTACCCCCGTCGGATAGGTCAGAAACTGAACATGCTACCACTGAGACAGCTCCCACGGGGTGTTCGCCCGCCCCCCGGCCTTTCGGTCGGCTTTGCCCTTTAATTCATTATCGCGCGGTCCCTCATAGATGTGATTGTAAAAACCAAATGGAATAATCGTGGTTATGTTTTCGAAGCTCCTTGGTATATCCTTTGCCCTTTGGAGTAATTCGTCTTCTAGTGATAGCAAACCTAAACAACGTCTAACTACAGAATGAGTTATTCGGTACATGAAACATTGAAATTGCGTCGAATCAATAAGGGCAGTTCCTACGGCTCATCTTGAACAGGGAACTTCATCCCCTTTAGCCTTGCGTACCTTGGCTTGATCTGGCTTTCTACACAATCTTTACCCGAAGGCAAGGGGTAGCTGAGCCTGGGCCGTGAGGATTGTTCGTTTCATCCCAACATGAATTTGCTGGCCCTCAGTTGGATTGTGAGAGATATATTCATGCAAATCTACAAAATTTACGGCTTGTCGGCGAACCTGGAAAGCACCCTAGCACTTAGCTTCTGTACCATCATGGATATACTGTGAAACTGCGCTCCAAGCACGGCGAGACAATTCGTCAAGGTCTTTAGTTTGAAATCAGCAACTAATATATTGGCAACCCCTTTCGTGTAGGAATGCTACTGGCTGAACAGCGTGCGATTCAATCTAGCGGCTGATTTTTCTTCTTTGATTTGGGGATAGAAGCAATGACCAGGGCCCTGAACCCTTCCAGTAACCTTGGAAGAGCATGCGACGGGACTCAGCCTTCGACCTGAAAGAAGTCTAGTCAGAGTTTAAAGTCAAAATTCTAAGCGCATCGGGTGTAAGCTGTATGCCCCCTGGGCGAGATTATTCATGGCCATCGTCTTGGGAAGGCTCTTCCAATACTCAAAACTCTTAACGGAACTTACTAGCTGAGCAAATTTCTGAAGCGAGCAATTCTTTGTGTTTTCACGTGGCTTCCTACGTTTCTTTATGGTCACGAACCCCCGCAATGGTAGCAAATCTAAAGCCACTAAATAGACTGGGAACATTCAGGAATGATGAATCAAGTCGTTCCATCTCTATGGCGATTTGTTATGATAGAAATCTACCGAGGGCTGGAAGTCAAAGCCAGTCAGCTGAAAAGCCTCCGACTGGAGCGAGACCCAACATGCATGAAGCATGGAGCATACTAAAGACAAGGTATCCTGCCCGATTTCCGGGAAACTTGAAAAAAGGTGCGCGTATTGGTGTCTATCGGGCTATCTTTGGACTTGAGTTTAGTCTAGTTGAGAAAGGTAGACATAGCCCGATCTTAGGAAGCTCCCTACGTATTGAAAACGCCGATCTGCCATTGAGATCACAGTGCAAGTTTAGGATTGGGGTATCACTGTTTGGAGTGAAAGCCTGGAATTGGACGTCAAGACTTCGCTAATCATTACAGTACCAAGTCAGCGTTGACTAGCTCAATTGAGTCCGAACACAATGTCCTCACAGTAACACACAACATATTTCAGACAGTACCGTGAATCAATCAATGAACACATTCGAATCTCCCAACACCAGTGAGGACTGATCTTTAGCCTATTATTGCGCGGCATACGCACAAAATGCCCCTTGAAGGAATCCGGATCAGTGATACGCCCAAATCGTGAATGAGAAAGGTTGCAAGGCACTACTTCGGTCAACAAAAGAATTCACGGTTACATTCGACGGTCCAGTCTTTGCATACAAGGGGGCTTTCCTATCAAGATCTTTGTTGATTCATGTAATCCGATAATATAAATAGCAAACAAAAAAAGGCAATGATATCGCAAAAGCACACCAAATGGCAAATTGACGCGGAACGACGGGGCTAAAGACAGTTAAGGGCCTATTGTTCATCTTTCTAGGACACCAAGAATGATAGAGGCATCAAAAAGTACGTGGACCGGCCGACTCGAAGTCAGTCCAGTTGAGTAATTCATCGCAATAGTAACCCTGCAGTTGAGTCACATCGAGCATGATGGGGTCGATGCTCTTCGCTATGACTTCTGGCGTCTCGTTGAGATTCATGGCCTGTGATTCAATCAGCACCAAATATTGTATCACCCGCCGTTGGGTTCTCTCTTACCGCTCTTCGACCGGCCTCTTCGATAATATGACACTTCAAAGAGGTTCTTATTTTGGGGACATAGTGATTAACATGATGCTCATAGTTTGGTTCCTTCTTGAAACGCTCGATCTGATCTCGGATGAGTGATTCCACTTCTGGATCTTCCGAAGGCTTTGGTGGAGGTGATAGTGCTGGTGAAAGATGTGGCTCTGGTGGAGGTGGTGCTGGTGGAGGTGAAAGGCGTGGCTCTGGTGGAGCAGTCGTTGTTTGGGCTTCTTGTGATTGCTTTGGGAGCGCTTGCTCTCGCTGTTCTTGCCCCTCTCCTCTCTGTCCATGTCGGGTGCGCGGCGCCATTCCGGAAGGAGAGAGAAATTTATATATAAAAGGAAGGAAAAGAAAGAAACAGATGGCAGGTATTTGAAGGACACACCGGCATTGGATTGGGCTCTGGTTAAAAGTGCCCGTCCTTGATCTTTTTATCCTTAAAGCAACAATCCGACGCCACGGCCCCCACGAGAGGCAGCAGGTTGAGCTCAGGCTCGTGCATTAGTTCCAAAGCTTAGGGGGTCATTGGAGATCATTTAGAAAGTATGCCCAAGGCCACGCCACCAACACCAACAATCGCTAGTCATTGGTCTTGTTTTGCCCGACCTAGCGCCGAGTACCAGACGGGCGGCCATCGTCGACCTTGGCACCTGAGCAGAAACGCGAAGCAGCTTCTCTCCACGGAATCAACTCCAGATCATTTGAGACGATATGGACATCCGCTTTCATATACCGGGCACAGCCATCGTTGATAGTCAAGCCAAGCATGCCGACCAGCTGTTCCCAGAGCTGCTGGCTTCTTCGCCTTTCGCCTTTCCGCGAAGCATTGGTTCCAACGGCCAGATTGTCATTCTAAATCTCTAGAGTGGTCCACTGACACCCCGGTATGGACCGCCTCCTTCCGGCTAGTCCGTTGCCTATCATATCTCGGCTTTGAGTCCAGACCGGTGTACGTAGCAGATTGCAACCAGAATTCTCTCACCAAGTGCCCACCGACGCCGTTTACAAGGATGGCGATTTAAGCAGCTATACTCCTGGGTGGTCAAGGAATTCTACGGCTCTTCGGTGCCTGTGAATGATGACCTGGCGACGTATACAAATATATTTGCGGTGTTACACGCGCCCTCTACAAAGTAGAGGACAGGTAGACCAGTCCAGGGAATCGTGTAGGGCTCAAGAACGTGGGAGGTTTCACCTAGATACAAAGGCGCCATGAGACCAGCATTCGCGATGACACCATCGGCGGTTTTGTCTAGCCTATCTGTGAGCTACGCTAGTGGCCATTCCCGAACGGCGCCGCAGGGCGTGATGAGCAAACACCGAGCCGAGATGTATCCTAGGAGCTCGATCGCTGTTGACCTCGGCCCTCAATATCCTTCACCTTGATGATCGGATTCGGACAATCTGTTTCGCAGGACTTTTTGCTAGGAGTAGCAGCGAGCTCGTATCGTCTGCCTTGCTACGCGTTGGCATGTATGGGCACGTTTCGGGATGTGAGGGGGAATTGCGAAATCCAAATTCCAAATCTCTTGGCTAGCGAAACGAGTGATCGACATTAGATGAGCGTACAGTACGTCCACTTCGCCAATCGCTCGTGTACTCTCACTCCGGTTACAAATCGCGGCCACGATCCGACAGACCGCGCTAAATTCCGCCATGTGAGTGGATGGATACCTACTCGAACTCTCCGGGGAGGACCTAGCCCCTCAAATGATGAACGACCCATTTTTGCGAGCCACATAGGGACTGATCAACAGGGGCCAAGTCCCATCCAACGGTTGGCGGAGGCGCCGATTAGCCAATACGTTAAGGGGAAAAAAGGATCCCGATCAACAATCTAGCGTCGCGCGTAGTGTTATGAATTGATTGTCTTTCTAGAATTTGACTTCGAAGCTGCGTGAGCATCTGCATCTATCATGTGTAGAGATTAGAGTCAAGCCGGCTCTGACCAGCTACGTCTGCGTCAAGTTTTGCCCAGGACACCCTGCCTTGATGATACAATCTAAAGGAGGGAGAACCTATCATGGACCTTCCCGGCCCCCACAACACCCCCCTTCTCCTCTCTCTGGTCCGTGCGCTTGCCCCACTAGAGCCAACATTCCCTTTAATCTCCGGGGTGGACCGGCGCGGCACGGAAAATGGGAAAAATTGAAATGAGCCACTAATCTGCTTTTTGAAAACATATCGTACTTGACCATGGGATCCCTGCCCTGTGCGGCCTATCCTTCGCGCAAATCAGCGATATGCCTGGTCATCCCTAGCTAGAAATCGTCGGCTGCGGTAGCAGAAGTTGATCCAGCATACGGGAGGCCTTATTGTGTACAATTTATCAATGCAAATAGAACATACTGTGGAGTTGAAGTAAGTAAATTCTGATGGACTAGTGCTGAGGGGACGAGTTGGCATACATGATTCAAGAACTATCTGAGATCGCTATTGAGCACGTCTCACTGACAAGCTAGTATGGGCAGTCTAAATCAACCCGTTTTGCTCATCAAAGGAGGACAAGTCCAAATAGTGAACCCCACACCAGATGCAAGATCCGAATAAGGTCTGAGGTTCATCTGAAAATCCAATTAAATCATCGCCGATGTAATGATCATTCTTCTCAAAGGGAGTTGAGTTGCTCATTTTTTTGGCGGGCTGGAGAATAAATGGCGGGTCTGCGAGCTATCGGGCTCTCTACATACCATACTTGAGGTCAGGTTGGATTTCCTGAACGCGATCTTCAGCCCCCACCAAGTGGCCTGATATGCACGGATGCAAAGCTGAGTTCCAGATCGTTAGGATCAGCCGTGCGTCTCCTTCCTTTTTTTCTTCCTGGTTCTTTTTTGGTTTTTTTTTGTTTTTTTTCTTTTCTTTTCCTTGGCATTTTATGCTGTGATCCCGATCTTTTCAAAATAATTGAAGATATTGACCCTAACACTCCCGCTCAGGCTCGTCACTCCCAATGGGAACTTGGAAGCCTTTTCCTATTTGATTATACGGACGCTATGACGAGCGAGGCAACACTATGACGACAATAAGGTACTCTAGATTGGAGAATTGACCTTCTTACTTCTGCCCCCTCAAAGCGCTCCGCTTGACACCCCTGTCCATCAGGTTTGCCACTGACGGACGGATCGGTAACGTGCTCGAGAAACAGCGGTGCGACGACGGCGGGAACTCCGACCCCTTGCAACAAGGAAACCGCTATCTGTTGTAAAGGTGGCATCATGAAAAAGTATAGCATGCGCAGTTCAAATCGGCCGTTTGAAGGAGACTACAGGCAGCGAGGCATTGTTTTTCCAGACAGACAGGGGACATTGAAACCCCAATCCTTATCAGTAAAGAGGTGGGTTAGCTCGGGGATCAATCCGTGTTCAAATCCGAGGCCTCCACCCCCAGTTGCGATGATCTGATCAACATCCGGGCGTCTCGCTAGCAGGGGCTCGTTACTGGTTTGCGCGGCCTCTCGGAGATAGTCGTGAAGCCGGCCAGCTTAGTCGGGACCGAATGGGGAAAAAAAAAAAAACGGAAGCCCGCAGTGCATGCTGGTCATGTGATGAGCCTCGTTGGTCCATGAATTCTAATTTCCTGTTTGTCTATCGCTACGCTTCTTTTCCCTCCGATCGTCTAGACCATTATTGATAGCATGCGTATATTGGTCCTTGATCCATGTAGCATCAAACATGACTCACGGGTGCTCCAACTTTGTGGGTAGGCTGGCGTCAAGTCATGACCAGGGGAGCGTGTTTCCTGTCCGCACATTCTAGCGCCGGCCACAGGAAGACAAGACCCTCCGCTTGAGCCACGCCATCATTGGACAGACGGACGGTCGAGTGGTGGGGGCTGCTTGATTCCCGCCAATCAACGTGCTGTACCGTAGAAATGTAGGTCGGCAAAAGGAGGTTTCGCAGCCCGTGATCTACCCCTCAGCGCCTGGACACCCATTAGCCGGTGGAGATGGTAGTATATTATCGCCTCTCCGTCTCTATCAGTACAAATCACGGAGGCGAGATGTCTTGCGTAGTTAATTTATATTTGTAGGCCGTAGTCCTCGAAAAGGGGGTTGCAGTACTCCAAGTAAGTTCTGGTCGCGCTCCCTGATGCGATCGCCAATGTTTGTAGCTCGAGATTAATAATCAATTGTTCGAGAACATCCACGGTCGCGCGAGCGGCCCCATCAAACATCCACTTCAACAGTCACTTTCTTTTATGACCACATCGACAATGCCTCCCCGACGCTCTGATAAATTGAAAATACTGGCAGAGCAGGAGGACCGCCTTTTGTTGGCCATAGAAGCTATAAAAAGCGGAGAGTATACCTCTGCTGCAGCTGCCGCAAAATACTGGAAGGTACCTGTCTCAACTTTGAAAGCCCGGATCAAGGGGCGCAAATCTGCTACTGAAAAGAGGGCATCTGGTCATATTTTTACACAAATGGAGGAGCAATCGATCGAAAATTGGCTACTTGATATGGTATCAAGAGGCGCGGCTCTTACTTTGCCTATGTTGCGAGATATGGCCAATCTTCTACTTAGTGCACGGGAAAAAGCACCCTCTACCACTGGGATCAATTGGCCTTCTCAATTCGCCAAACGACACCCAAATCTCTCGACTCGGCTTTCCCTTAAGCACAACGATCAGAAAACTCTTCCAGAGGACCCTCGCGTGATTGGATCATGGTTTGACCTGCTTCAAAGGACGATCGTGAAGTGGGGTATCGCTTCAGACGATATCTTCAACTTTGATGAGTCTGGGTATGCCATGAGTGTTGGTGCAACACCGACGATCATCACTTCAGCGGAATACCATGGAAGCAGAGCTTTTCTGCAAGCCGGGAATCGTGAGTGGGTGACTTCGATTGAGTGTATCAGAGCTTCTGGAAGAGTCCTCCCTCCGCTCTTCGTTTTCAAAAGAGCTCAATTTCCAGAGCATTTACGATCTCATCCCATTTTCAATCTGGACGGCGCTCGCCTGACCATGAGCCTAGATGGTGAGACTACCAACAGACTTGGTTTATGGTGGTTAAAACATCATTTTATCCCAAATATTGGCACAAGAGCAGGTAAGTATTGCTTACTGATCCTAAATGGCCATGGGGGCCATTTGACCCCTGCATTCGACCAAATATGTGAAGATAACCACATCATCGCAATTTACGTACCTGGGGCTGCTTCCCATCTCTTACAGCCTTTGGATGTGGGTTGCTTTTGGATTCTAAAGGCACGCTATGGAGAAGGGGTCTCAACTTTGACGCGAAACGGAGTCAACACCATGGACAAGAAAGATTTCCTTGATTTGATCGCGAATGCGAGAATGGATACTTTTACGGCTTCAATCATACGCTACAGCTTTTCGACTGCTGGACTGGTACCCTTTAATGCTCACAAAGTATTGGAAAAGCTCAACGTGCGCCTGGATTCCCGGCCTCCTCGAGAAACTTTCTCCCAACGAGCAGTCTCTTCTGGCAGCGATAGTGATCCAAATTCTGTCTGGACCCCGTCGAATTCCATCAATCCGCCTATTCGGATCCAGAAAGACTCAACATCTCTTTCTTCGCCAATGGGAAACGAAGTTGATAGTCCACCATCTCTGTTCCCAACGGAAGCTACCGATCAGGAAATCACCAACAAGCGAGACCTGAGACACGAGTGGACCGCCCGGAGGGATATTTCTGGGGATCCAAAGGGTGACGAAGATGATGTGGTAGTGGTGAATGAAAGTAGATGCAAAGATATATCTTCACTAGGGGTGCCTGCAAAACCGGTTACGGAACCTGCTCTACCTTACATGCCCTTGGTCCGACGGGCGACATGTGGCTATGAAGAAGGTCATACATATTCTCGATGCCTCCCAGGCGTTCAATAGTCAGGTTCATGTTTTTATTGTGACTTGAATGGTAAGGGATTTCAGAGTTCGGTCGGGTCGCTCGCGCGGCAGTGAGTCACGTTACCATCCATGACA
The DNA here is from genome assembly GCA_028828275.1 of Penicillium frequentans. NCBI lineage: Eukaryota > Fungi > Ascomycota > Eurotiomycetes > Eurotiales > Aspergillaceae > Penicillium > Penicillium frequentans. The sequence continues at coordinate 364,940 of JAQIZY010000003.1, read as the reverse complement.
AACCAGGATTAGCTAATGCACCACTCTTGCCCAAATTTATACAGATCTAAAGAGATAAAAAGATTCAATGTGCTGTAATAGCCCGCACAACCCCGCAAGCCCGCAGGCCCGTAGCCACGCTGCATCTTCTCATTGCCCGCACACGCACACAGGCGCCCTGTCAGAGACAAACAGCCCGGACCCCTCTAAATCACCAGAAAATGGAGACGCATTTTCTATACGTGTGCTTAATGTCCGATGTCGGGCTACCAAATGTTGTGACATGAGACTGGTGCAGATGGAGAACAAAGCCAAACCATCGGAATCAATCTTGAAATACCCATACGAAGGATTAAGTCCCATTTTAGACTGTTTGTTCTTTTGCTGTACACATGGTCTCATGTGTCCCTCTGAGAATAATCAATCTTCTTTCGAACTACAACACAGATTGTAAGATGTCTACATAGCCTAGTATTTAAAGTATCAATTCATAGCGAATGGGCCTTATGATCCACACAGACATAGGGTGTCTACTGGAAAAGAAGCTTGGTGGCCAGAGGCATTCCACAGGGCTATATACAACAGGAAGCCTGTATCCACTCGACACTCCGTAGCAGTCTCTTCTGAGTCATTGCGGCTTGCATGGAAGGACATTATGTACATTCACGGAAACCACCCTATATGACAAGGAACTAATTTCCACTCTTGGGAGGCTCTTTGAAGGTACCCTGCTATGCCGGCTTTTGTACAGACCTCGCAGGATCGAATTCGCGTGGTAGATCGACGCTAATCTCAGTCGGTAAATGGGCTCTAGATTATCCAACAGATACCGTCCAAGAGGGCTAATCTCACGGGAACCCCAAAAATGCCGACGAGAAGAGCAGAATACTTCAGAGGAGAGCTTCATGAAACTTATGATCGATCTTGTCCAGTACGCTGCGAAATCGTTGATAGTCCGGCTTGCCATTCATGTCACCGATCAGGTTGAAAAACTCGACCATCTGCTCCCGATTATGGATCCATTGGCTGACCGGACGCGTGGGCAAAGACCAATCTTGGTCGCCCTGTCTGAGCGGGTCGGCATCGGCTGGATCCTCTAAATGTACGGCGTCATGTCCTAGGAGGAATGCCCGGGGCTCTGCCAGAAAACGGTCCCTGACGTATTTGATGCCCCGTGTCTTGGATATGCTCCAAGGGGAGACGCCAAATAGAAAGAGCAGAATGAACCCCAGGGACTGCATGTCTCGTCGGTATGATGCAGTGTCCCTCTGGGTTTTTGCGAACAGCGACTGGCTCTCACGCAGTCCCAAATACAGGCCGTCCTCCACTTCCAAGCAGAAGATATCCTTCAAGTCCATCTCCCCATACAATGAGATGCAGTGGATTCTCTCTAAAAGTGAAATCAAACACCTTCCGATGTGCGTGATGCGCGTGGTGGGAAGCCTGCTCTGCGGGCCTCCGTTCTGAAGTGATTTTCTCAAACACGGTAGGATCGTCGGAAGCTCCTCCCAGAGTCGCCATTCCACGTGCGAGGGCTGATTTGCTTCCTGGATGAAAAGTACACGAGGCTCCAGTGCTGAGAATACGAGGCCGACCGCCCGGTACGACGGGGTGAGAGTGTGCGGCACCATGGGAATCTCAGCTGCAGACTGAGCGACGTGCGCCTGTTGCTCGGCTCCGCCGGTGTTGTGCGGAGACTCTCCTGGCTGGGGGCATCTTTTTCGCAGAAAGTTAACGACTAACTTCTTTGCATTCCTCGGTTTCCTTTTCAGGTTGAAGGTTGGTAGGGACCTTGTACGGTATGGAAGGTTGCTTTGATCCCCTTTGCAGATCCTGCCCACAATAGTGGAAAACTCGTGCTCTATTCCTTGTCCCACCACTGAGTCAACACTGGATGAATGAATGTATATGCATATGTATACATTTCCGTGGGTACTGCGTCAGTATCGTTATCGCCTCTTCCTTGAATTCCACAGCGGTCCCTCACCTGTTAACTCAATGTTATTCATTTTCACTTGGGGAAATCCCGGCCCACTCACCTAGGATGCATGAACATTGCTTGGAAACTGCATGAGGAACAGCCCTGCGAGGCGAAGGAGATTCAGTATAGGAGAGCTCCAGTACCCTGGCTAGGCTGTAGAGGTGGCTGGTAGGTCTACATGACCGGCAGAGGTCAGCTTGTAGGGGGAAAGCCATGCCCCAGCATAGTGACTCGATCGGTCAATAGGGCTGATGCTGAAGATTCTTCCGCGGTAGTAATGTCACTACAGGCTGCTTCGTGCTGCCCCCCGTATGGGATGTTGTACCGTAGGGTTCAGCCATGTCAACCGCCACAGCACACAGAATTGAGTCTATGGTCCAGGGAGGCAAGCAAACGAAATATTTACGCTCGTTTGATCGTGACATCCGCTCGAGACAACTTAAGCTCGGGCAGAGGACAACTTCTCTATACTCATCCCGCCAGCAGGGTTCAGTGTCTGTGGTGAGGAGCCAATAGAGAAGGAATGTGGCATTAGTTGAAATCGTATCTGGAACAGACAGCAGGCAATGGTTTAAAAATAGCGATTCCTCTCACAAATCCGGCCTGGGGTCTATATTTCATTCGCAGAGGCCCCAGGCAAACTCTTTTTCATTCCACACGAGCTGCCAAAGATGGGCAGAACTGCGCGCAGCATTCGGTTCATTGCTGACTCGAGAGGCAGGAAGATCACATTCAGAAAGCGACATGGGGGCATTCTAAAAAAGATCCACGAGCTGTCCGTCCTTTGCAATATGGAGGTCTTTTTCTATGTCGTAGATCCGACCGACCGAAGGGTGCGGATGTTCTCTTCATCCGACCGAGAATTTATTCCAAATTACAGCACGATCAGAGAGGAAGACCGTAAAGGACCTCGTGACATGCAACATCACTATACGAAGCGTGCGGCGTTGGCAAAACATACGCCGACATTCCCTGAGGGGCGAGAGTTGCCCCTGCAGCCCAGAACGCAGTACAATCATATCCTCCCAAAGCTGTCAGAATGTGACAGGATCTTGGAGCAGCTAAGCAGGGCCTTGCAATCTAGGATCTAGATGTTGAAGACCGCGGCGATCTTATTTCTGAAGTCATAGTCCTTGGGGACACAGTAGACTCCAGACCAGGGAGAGCTGTGGCGAGATCTCCTCCTATTGTATGCTCCGAATGTGAGCCCGTTGACTGTGCTAATTGCAACAGGTACATTAGCGTATCCGCCTTCAGTCTGTGTCATTGTTAGCTTGTACAATCTTCAGCTTGTGTGACTTTCAGCCTCTGCGGGTTTCAGCCTGTGCGATCCTCAGCCTATTGCAATATACAGCCTGTAGGAATCGCTGGGACGTCGCGAGTCTCAGCCAACAGTGAGAACACATGACTTCAATCAATTCCTCACCATTTTCTCACCCGTCAAAACTGCGTTACGGAAAGAAAGATGTCGTGCGATATCATTACAGAATGACTTTGACCATTCACCATATGCAAGAGTCGGCGCCGCCAGGTATCGTAGAATGAACATACTTTGGTAATATGATCTCATCTTCACAGCAGCAAAAGGTTGGCTTAGATACAGCCCAAATTTACGCTGGCTGTTGAGGTGGGTATATCCTAGAGATGGTAGATACACTCTGGCATTCGCAATGATATTCTAGCCGTACGTACAAAAGAATGTCCCAACTTCATTTTCCAAGGGTGCAAGGGCGGAATCGATTTCTCGGCTGATCACCCCACGGGGAGACCTTTCTTGCTAGTCATAGAACCGCAGATTAAGGTCCATTCCAGATTGTATATCCACATTCCACCGGCCAGTGCTGTATGTTTACTCTGATGGATCTCGTTCATCTGAGCCCGCAGCCTTGAATGCACTTACCGATCTGCTTAGTTACAGACAGGGCTTTTAGGGCTGCTTTGAAGAATGGAAGGCTGTAATCACCCATCAGAGACAACCAGCATTCCTCACAGACTTGCGTTTCTTTGGCCAGCACAGCCCGAACACCACAGCATCTGCTCAGATCATTGGGTCTTTCGATGCACTCTATAAGCTGCTTGGTCTTTGCCTCTTCGATCAGAATGATTCCTGCAGTACACCGGATGACCTCAAGTCGTGCAGCCTTAGATACCGAGGCCAAGGAGTATCATGAATACGATATGATTGATTAATTGATTGATTGATTGATTGATTGATTGATTGATTGATTATTCTATACGATATAGATCCTGGCACCTTCCAGACTGGATCAAGGCCAAACTGTAAAGCACAGCAGTCGCGGCAAATGCGAATGTGGGATTTGCAAAACGTTCCCTCGAAGCTACGGACCGGGTGGTCCAGCTATTCTATCACGCTTCAGAGCCAGGCCTCATCACTTCTCTGTTACATATAACCACCATCGGCGCCTTGAATCTGGAAACACGAGTGACTGATTTATCCTTGAATATTGATGCGTCGAGAATGATGTGAGCCGTGTGGTTTATGTTGATCGGCATTCAAGTCACTCTCTTGTTTACTGTTTACTGGAAAGTCATATGGCGCAATTTGTTCTCTCAATTGACCTGGTCTTCCAATACTGTCGTGGATAGACGTCAGTGCCGTTTACCGGAGGAGCTAATTTCTACCATCATTAGCCGTGGTATCAGCAGGAGAAGAGTCCAAGCAATGTCAATGTATCCTAGAATCCTGCGCCAAAGCCTCCTTCTAATGCTTCTCTGCGGCCACGCTCTGAACCATAGTCCCCCAGCGTCTCCTTGTCCAAGAACGATCAGGTCGTAAGAGCTTCGCGATGCTGGGAATATAACGCAAGGGCTCATACAGCTAGAACTCCGATAATTGTCACGTCAGGCCATATGGATTGATCACCATGATTCTGCAAGTATAGCGGGGGATGAAGTCATTGTTTGCCTGCCAGTCCAAGCATGCGGGGACTTCGTCAATGTACCAGATCGATGTACTTGAATCCATGGGAATCGAATAGAAGAGCCATTAGACCGTCCAGTCGCATGTATGATTGTATTCAGGATCTCAGCTACCATTTTCTCTTTCCTTCAAATGCTTGTTTCGTCGTTTCATTCAAACCCCTCGTTGATGTTGGTGTGCCATCCAACAAAACTTAAAGGCTTCCGGGGTTCCAAAAATCCTCACTATCTATATCTTGTACCCCCGCTAGTACAGGAGGAAGTCCGTAGGAAGTTTCGGAGAGGAGAGTTCTTTCTCGGTATCAGGCTTTTTCAATGGATGTGCCCCAGGTGTGCGAAGCTTGTGATTTAAATGTTGCTCAGACGCGCAGTCTGGACTTGATCCAACCCAGCTCAGTTATAGCACACAACAGCGGCTCTTTTGCTAGTGTCCATGCAATGTCTTTCAGAGGTGACGATAATAAAGTCGCTGCCATACTGTCATGAATATACGCCATGCTGCGTGTGCGCTCGCTTTAGTGTACTCGAATGATGATCACTCTACTATATGCGAGCAACATGTCACCTGAAAGCAAAACTAAAAGAACCAAGGTGCCTGTCTGAGACCGCCGCTGAAATGAGTCTCCAGGTGTTGCTTTAAGATGGCACGTTTACGTGGAATTGGCTTTAAAGGCCGAGAGCCGGCCTAGCTGACCTGCACCCTGCTTGGTATCGCCCTACTACCTACTAGAATATCACAGTACCTCAAGCGAAAACAAAAAAGGGTGATAATATTTGGATCCCGTTCTTGGTGACTTGAAGAGAGTCGAGGCTCTCGTGGTCTGCTCGATTGCGCACCTTGCCCTCTCCACACGACTTGCCTCAATACATTGTGCTTCAAAGCACCGATCGTTGAATCAGTGCATTACTACAAGAATGGAGGAGCATTCACTGTTGAACTCTGCGGATGGTCGGCCCAGAACTAGAGCACATGCTATTTCCTCAGCTACAACAAGAATGGAGGAGCATTCAATCCCGCTGTTGAATTCCGTGGATGGTCAGCCCGGAACAAGAGCACATGCTATACCCTCAGCGATATCATCCACGCCGTTCAAGCTGCAATACTGCCTAGAGATTTCCAATCATGGAATAGAATTGCTACCTGCTTCAATCTCAGCCCGCATGCATAGCCGGTCTTATTTGAACAATCGTCAATACGTGGCATGCCTTCCCCGCGGGATGCTGGTACAACAGCCTCAACCGCCAGCGCAGGGATGGTGCTACATCTGGGGAATCTCGGGCATGGTTACGATCCCGCGTGGGATTTTCCATGTTCAAGTAAGGCAGAGCAAGGATATCTCAACCGCAGGACTGGATCAAGTCAGTCTCATTCCGATAATGTCTTGCCAACTCCGCCTTTCAGTTCACGGCCCAGGGCATATGCAGCCAACGGCTAGCGATGTGACACTGAAAATTCCATTGAGGCGCGTCGTGACCGACCCGGCGGAGAGCCGGTATGTTCGCCTGGCGTTTTACAGACATGCCATTCAATTCCACAGAGCCTCTGCGCCTCAATCTGATCAGTTAGCCAGTCAGCCATCCCCGGCGTCGATGTCTGTGAGACTTACTCTTGTGGGAGTACTGGCCACTGGAGAGACAATCAATATTGCAGGGAGTGAAGTACTTCTCAAGGATATGCTGTGCAGTGAAAGCATGGTGGAACAATACAGGGATTGATTGACACTGGCTACTCGCAAGGAAAGATGATCGAATTATGGAATTTCACCCCAATGGAATCCCATGACTTCATGGCACGAGGTTGATTGACTATATAGGTGGCGCTCTGCTGTCCGGGTCTTGCACATCCATCTGGATGACACATGTGTCATATCGTCTGCCATGCCGCTACCTGCAGACTAACTTGTCGATTATTGTGAGCATTCTGTGCACCACGTAGCGTTGTCTCTGTTAGGCTTTACTACATCGCGTTACAGGCTCGACTGGTCTAGTAGCAAGGTTTGGGAGAGAAGCATACGTGGCTAAGTTGGCTAGTACATTATTGGAAGGGGCATGCTTTTCGTCGTTTTGCTAGAGTCCGGTATGATTTGAGACCAGTCTTTTTACTTCTTGAGATAATTCATATACGCTCTATGGCTCAGCGGTATAATGCAAGCGGGTGGGCTCTCTGGGAATCCTCGCTACGCATGATATCTCTTGGATCATTGATTATTGCACCGCTCGCTTTCAGAATACAGAATACAGCAACCGGCCTAGTACGAAGAAAGTTGCTTGCTCCCACAGCTCGCCTTGTATTCTCGTTGGCTTGATGGCGTCATACGAGTAAGCCATTTGAAGTGTAATCCGTATTTACGGTGAGAGTGGATGCACCCTCCATGAGATTTACTAGTTCTGCTGGCCATACTAGTAGATAGGGTGCGATCTAAATGTAAGCTTTGATGCTGTTCAGCGGCCCACTCAGTTGATCGAAATTGATACAAGAACTTTGTGGGGTCCACAGAGCTTTGGTTCATTATCTTACTTGGTTATCGCTATGCTGCCATACCTGAGTTGATCTACGGACAGAGTAGCTAGAATGATGACTCTCGCCATTCACAAGAAAGTAAAGCAGCTCCGACAAGCACACTATCGACGGAAATAACGATGTGTCTATGAGTTCATGAAGTACAGTCCTAGGCAAAGACTCATATATCCCACGTCACGCCACGAGCTGCGATCTCCAGAAAGGTCTATCGTGCGATTGCATTCCACAATCTCCTTGATCAAGCGTGGAGTCAGAGACCCGGCGAGAAGGCTCTTGCTTGGATGGCACTATCCTTGAATTAAAAGGGGCAGAAGCTGACTTGGCTAGTAAACGTGCCTACAACAATATCGTGGGACTCAGTATGGTGTTTCCAATCAAGAGATCACCTTGCGTCAAATTTGGCTCTCGGTAATGCCGCCGATAGCTCTCAAACATGAAACCAGCACATCCACCAGAGGGACATCTACTACTCGGACGTAAAAGACCGAAGCTGGCTCCAGACAACAGGATGTATTGCTAGATACACGGAGTCAACACCAGATACTCCGGATCGAGAAGTAGGTGAACACATAGAAATGCCCATCAAGATGCTCGGTACTGTATTCACCTACAAACTCCTTATGAGAGACTTTGCATCGTTCCATACGGTTTGGAGAGAATTGTCTCTCGTAACCATCTCGCTCGCATTTTTCCTCTTGTCCAGAGTAATTTAGTCATACAAGTGAAGTTGAGTCTGAATCTGAATGTCTACAAGAAACCCCCTTGTTGCTACGTCAGCAAATAGGTCATGGTAGATCCGGACTCTGACCAACCTACGTGCAATATCGGTGCTACCAATCACTGACTATGAGTAATGCACATGGCTATGCAAGAGCAATGCTGCTACACTGCGGTGCGCAAGGTTTGTACAAAATCCAAAGTCGAGGGTCTGAAGCTATTACCTAGAGAGTGATGGTTCTGCGTGCCTGTTCTGTCAACCCCACGAGCCTATATCTCTCTCATCTCCCTTTCCAAAGTTCAATTATGGGATGCTCAGATCGAGCAAGTCAATGAGTCCAGCGGCTCTACCTCGCTCTCTCATGTACTTTCGCATCTCGAATAGCACGTAATATACTCGGGATGAGTCGAATACCATCAGAATATTCTTCGTGCCACTCAGTAAAGCACGTGAAGTTGCGAGATGCAAAAATTTATATCACAGTAGACTGTCGCTGGAGGCTGAGACAGGCAGTAAATAGGGTCTGCGCTGCCTTATTGGAGGCAGCCTGTCCGTTTGGTATGGGTACTGAACTCAAGTATTTATAGCCATATTTGAGTCCGATCCTTTTTCTATTTGTCTCTCACCCACAACGTACCCTACCTTACCCTACGTAATCTACTAAACCTATATTAAACCAACTAGCTTCCCCCGACCTACAACGTTGGTGATCTATCTACAGTCCTATCGAGCTCATGATGCTGCGACGGTCTAAGCGCCTTAGATTGAAGAGGGCTGGTTCACCTCCCTCCGCTCTTCGTGAGGATGTCCATCGAATGCATGATAGGTACCCAAACAATACCAAGGCCAGAACTCGAGCGCCATCTCATTCCCTTGTTGACAATATTCCAGCAATGCTCCAGCCTGTCTCTGCGTCCCGCAGGGACAGGTGCCGAGAGCGTGTGGCTCAGGCCAGAGAGTCACTACAAAAGGGGGATTGGTCTGGAGCTCGCAGCTCCATGGCAGATGCACGACGGCTATGGAGACCCGAATTTGATTTTCCTCTGCCCGTTCTCACTCAGATTGATCTTGAGAGCCGGGAGACCGCGCAAGTCTCAATGTGGTCTACTCAGGCAGTACTTGCACTCCAGGCGCGAGATTGGTGTGGCGCTCGCTATCAAATGGAACGTGCCCAGCAACTCTGGCGACCTGGCCTCGCCGTAGGCAGGCCGTCGTTCACTCCATCTCAGCTACAATGCCTCGATACGAATGAGGTTCTTTTGATGGAAAGTGAAGCCATGCTTTGTTTTCATGGAGGGGACTGGATGTGGGCTCGTATTCTCATGGCAGCCGCCCAAGACCTCTGGTACCCCAGTCTCAACGTCAGTCGGCCCTGTTTCACCGCGGCGGAGACGACACACATGAATATCAACGAAGTGACCATGATGGCAGATCAAGCAAGAGGCTGTCTGCGGAGAGGCGAATGGCTCATGGCCCGCAGGCTCATGCTCAGAGCACAGGAGTTGTGGCGGCCGACGCTCGATATCGAAAGGCCTGAATTCTCGCCGTCGGAGGCTCGCAATGTAGAACTGTACGAAATACTACTTTTGGCTATCAAGGCCCGGAGGCTTCTACAAAGAGGGTTTGTCTTCCATGCAGAGACAGCCATGTCCAACGCTCGGAGTCTGTGGAAGTGGGAGCTTGGAATCCCTCAGCCCGATTTTGATGAGAACGAGACCAACCAGATATCTAGGTGGAAAGTACATTGCTTGGGTAAAAGAGCAAGGGGTCTTCTTCAGCAGCGAAAATGTGCTGCGGCAGCTGAGGTCATGAGAGAGGCGCAGATTTGCTGGAAGGGGGGAAGTGGCGTCCCCATACCTGCATTCTCCATAGAAGAGCAAGACCAGATCGAGGCCTCGTGTTCTCCTATGAGACTGCTTGCTCGGAGGGCCCTCGGGGAGCACTCGAGTGTTGACTGTGCGATCTGCTGTGACACCTTGCAAGGGGCAGTATCGTGCTTACTTGGGCCGTGCAAACATGCCTTCCACGAACTATGTATCACTACATGGCTTCGTGAGAAGTCAACATGCCCAATGTGTCGTAACTCTTGGCTTTGACCCGAAGCTTGTATGGGAGAGAGAGGACAAGGGGAAAAACCGCACATCTGAGCGTCTTCAGTACGAGGCTGGAATATCGTGATTGAATAAACAGCACTTCGATCTCTGCAAATGATTCTGATTACCTCTGGAGATACCACCCAAAGAAATCAGTTTTACATTTGTGGTGATCCTCCTTGCCTCCTTTTCCATTTTCCATGGATCAACCCAGAGAATGATAATGTAAATGTATATATAATCTGGAGAGCGAAGGCCGACTAACGGTCGAGACTTGGATTCATTGCGCTAGACTTTGCTCGACAATGCAGCTTTCCATTCACAAATTTGGGCTCTGGGTAGAGCGACTGTGGATATAAGGAGCGAAAACTTGGATACAGGGACGGCTCTTTTCTATATTGAAGCCTACACGACCTGTTGGGCCTCCGCATATGAACAAATCCCATGAGACATTTCACCCGTTGGCTGATGATCGGGGTCTATGATTACATCCTTACATTTGGCCGTGGGGCACAATAATACATCGATCGGGTAGTTAGGCACTGTGGCAGTATTGCAAGATGATACGTCTTTGGTCACTAGTAAGATGAGGCTTTAGTATAATCTACATGACCTGAAGGTAGATAAAGCAGGCAGTGCTCTAAGATGGGGTGCACAATTCAGTAGGAAGGCGAGACAGGTTTGCCGAAACGCAAGCGCGCATCTATACCAGTAGCAGAGGAAATACCAAGATGGCGGTGGGCCAGCCATAGCCGTTGACACTCTGACAGGGCCCTTTCCCATGGAGTATATGATTTGCTCATTCCAAAGAGTTCTTATATTAAGCTGGGAGCTTTTAAGGATTGCGAAGAGCTATATCCTCACCAAAGACGCACAAGCCGTGTCGGTCTCTAGACACTCTCATATAACTCGACAGCCACAACGTGGAGAGTTAGTCAGGGCACATATTGTTGTACTGCATTGCTACATTTGGGCTAAAAATGTATACAATGTGAATGGCTTCTAGACAAGCTAGCTACTTACTGACCACCAAGATGAGGATTCGGGACCTACCAAAATGCTCATCCCTGGGATATGCTGGGACAATCTGAGGGTGCCAGATAGCATGCTCCTGAAAATGAATGATTTGCCCAGCACTTAACTTGCCCGGTTTGTTACTATGGATTTCTGGAAGAGTGAATCTCGAGCCGGATCTTAAATGCAAGAGCTAACGTTCTTTGCAACGTGAGTCATGTCTCTTGAAACACTTGATCATGCGAGGAAAGTAGCAGAACTTGAAGATATCCGTGTACGACGAATTAATGTTGTAGCCCTTCAAGTCAGACTTCTCTCTTTGGATGCTAAGTACCAAGCGCATGACGCTCATAATCGCCGTAAAATTGTATGATTTTCAGATCCGAACCAAAAGAGCATGGCAACATGACCTTATCCCAGCGACTAATCTATGGAATCGCACTGTCTCAATCGCCCGCTTTTTCGCTTGGTCAATCATGATAAATATCCTAGGGAGGATCCAGACACATACCCATTAATTTTGGGGAACCATCATAGATCTTGCACTTTGTATTAACAATTTTAAGTCTGTTCACTTGGTTAAGAGAGGGGTTTAGATGAAGTCGCTTAGTGGCTTAATATGCAAGATGAGGAATATATATATAAAATATATACTCAACATGTAGCTGGCCCGACCGATGTTTGATATTATGAGTGTGCTGTATTGAAAATTGTGCAACTCTACTAGAGCCCCAGAATGGATGGTGTATAGTGCGAGACCTTGAGGAGTCGATGCTATGCGAAGTAAGCTCCTATCTACACAACCATCCTGTATATTCAATGTCGGTCGCACCCGTACGAAGATCGATACGGTCGTGGCTAAGACCCCGAGCTCTCTATAATACCCAGTTCAATTGAGCTAGCTGGCATTGATGTGCTGTCTGTGGGATAATGGGCATCCCGTCCGATAATATACCTCAGAACTATCCACTAGCATTGACCCAATTTCTTTAGAGCCAACAAATAATGATAAGAGGACTAGAATAGTCATTTCCTTCATAACAGCCTAGGAGAATTATGTACCTATTTAAAAGGATTATGCCTTTTCACTTGTGTGTAGCCTAGAAGGTCGCCCTTATTTCAACCCTCTAATCTCTCCTTCTCACGCCCCCCTAGTTACTCTTATAAAGATACGGTATATCAGAAAAGGAAGGCCGAAAGCTAATATATAACAACACGCGATAATGATAAATATAGAGTATAGATCAAGTTAGTTGATGTTCTGAAGTACGCCTATAGGATGATCTATCATATACTTTCACACTCTCAAGAGAAACGCTGGATTATATCTTTAGTATAGAGGTCAAGGTCTTTAACCCTATAATGCTGCCATTATTCAAGTCTAGATTAATTCATTCCATACCCATAGATAGCTCTAGTATAAGCGTTTTCAGCTATCGTTCTTATACAGTCTAAAACATTCTACGCGCCTATAGGCTCTGCAAAGATTGAAAGTCCTCATTAGGCCTTGATTCATATTAATATAACATACTAGAGGTCCATATTCTTCGTATTTGAATGGAAATTTAAACGCTCAAGCCGAATACTAATATAAATGCAGGTGATATTGTTCATATTCACTCTATTAAAGTACCATGATTCATATATTTATGAGCTATTGGTGTGATTTATTTGTATCTGATCATAGTTTGGTTTGTTATATTTATTAGGTGTTTCTCTAATTAGGATATTGTTCTGCCCCGCGTGTGACATGATTTAGACTTGAGAATGGTTCCAAGATGGGCCCAATGCCATTTACGTCCAGACAGTCACTTTTAGTCTATGTACCACCGTGTTGCATGGCCTGATAGAGGCAGCAGGTGGGCTACCCAGTCGAGCGAGTCCAGATTTGCTTCGCTGGTCACGATTTCAAAGCCCCTTTGAGCTGTTTTGGAAGACAAAAGGCTATATGAGATGCCAGGTCCACGCTGAGATTGTCTGATGGAAAAGCAGATTACCTTCCAAGTATGCGCACCTCTCAATTGATGGCGCTATTTCTGCCATTGGGATCGCTCGTAAAGTCAGCATATGCAGGACTGGATGTTGCTAGGGGGTATACATCAGCTGAGATCAAAGCAGATCTCGAGCCAGGATGGCACCAAGCAAATGTTATGTTCGTCAAAGACGCTCAATCGTGTATTCATGAAAAATTCATGGTGCCTTCCTGTCCTGCCTCCAGTGAGCTCGTCATCGAGATTACAATTATGGCAACCGAGGAGCCAACAGCTGGAACGCTGAAAGTGGTTGCACTAGACTCCGTCGGGGAAGACAACGGGGCTCCTGCCTACAACTTTGACTTTTCGGATATTCGTGCACGGAAGAGGCAGAGGGACAATGTGCAGGTAATAGGAGACATGATCGTGGCATACTGCGATACAAGTCTCTCTGGAGTCTCTGCCCATTCAAGTCGGTAGCCCTAAAGAACCCACCAAGTAGTAAATCGCTAACGACTGACACGTTCAGCTATGCCAGTCCCTAGCTGTCCAATTGCGACACCAAACCACGGCCCTGCAATGTCCACCAGTATCCCTCAAGCCCCATCCGAAGGCAACACCATCAGCTTCGCAACTTCCAATGTCTCTACTACAGTATCATGTGCAGCTCACGTTGCAACAACTACCACTGACTAGGATCTTACAATGCGAGATTTTTGAACGGAGGATGTTTCAGCAAACATTCTACCACTACGATTGACAAGACCAGTGCGTCCGTATGACGAGCTCTGCCCTAGGAAAATCCGGCTTACAATGTAACTTGCCAGCCTCGAAAGATCCCATCTCATTGAATAGCAAATGAGTGATCGTATACAGTACACAGTTGTATGGCTGAGAGACGATAGCCACATTCATATACGATCATGCCGGACATGACGAAAAGCCATTGATAGAGTTCGTCTAACGCGTTCAAAGCAACTGCATCTAGGCGTGAGAAAGTGAGCTTGCTAAAGACCATCTGTCCCAGATCCGAATTTGAGGCAAGGCAAATTAGAAGATGTAAACAAAGAGAGGAGTCTACCTTCCATACCACGCAAATTCTCGGCCAGAAATGACAACCTCGGCCGGTGTGAACAATAGAAGACAGTAATGAGTTTGAATTGGAGGAGAAAATTGAATACATAATACCATGTGAAAGCGCTCCGTCATTCTCAAATAATCGTGCCTCGCGTCGAGGGTGATTGATTCACCGTCGAGGGTATATCAAAAGCTTCGAGGTCAGCCAGCAGATCATGCAGCCAAATGTGATACATCATTCAGCTTTGAAAAGATGCGCAGTCGAAAAGTCACAGCGCCAGCGCCAGCTTGTTGTTTGACCTGCACAAATCCAGACTCTACCTTTCTAGCTACCATAGAAGTACGCCGTGACTGGGCGCTCCATTTAAGTCCCCCATGTCGAAAATTTATATCCCTTTCGATCAAGAGAACGGAATCTCTACCTATAGGGGACAACTTAACGACTGCGACAATTGTAGATGCAAATGCAGTATGAGTCGCCCTCCGGTTTCACCGAGAGGTGGGATGCTAAGTTGTGCCGTGCTAGTCTAAGTGTTGTATCTTGTCCAATGCTAGGAGAGATAGAGATCTTCGAGGCATCTTGCTGTATAATCTCGACACACATTCGTACATTTCCCCTCTCATCTGTCTGTCTTTATGAGCGCGCAGGTTCATGTACAATCGGCAACATCTCCACATCATACATAAATGAAAGCGCAGGACTGAATTCTTTGTATGTCTCGTTGCTCACAGCCTGATCACACATCCTGGTGCATAAGTCAAACAAAATTGGTTCTGCTAGTGCCGCGTGGTTCAAGGCAGGACTTGCCGTACACCCATTTTCAAGTCAAGTTCAATATTTGCGCTCTATTATTGGCCCTCTCTTATTGCTCAAAATGAGCGAGCTGGAGCATCAGTGGCTCTAGCCTCTATTTTGGCTGTGGCTACATATGATCCCCAAAGCACCGTGAGCTTACCAGCGCTCATTCCGATAGTCACAAAGCTAGCAGCAACAAAACGGCCGAATCAACCACATCAGAAATGCTGCAGCGGAGAATGCGACAGCAAGCCAAGTAGAAAGGAGTGTATGGGCCCCGAGGGAAGCTTGCCCACCAAACGGCCCTAATATGCTCTTGATACTCACCGCAGATAAGCCATACATGACTGTCACGCCAATGCTCGCGATGGTATTCAAAATCATTGAAAGCTGTCTGAATCATTAGGTGATCTGGAGGGAAGACGGGAACAGACTGACCGTGCAAGAGATGATGAGCAACGAACTTCCTCCATGACGGAAGGCTTTTCGAATGCCAAATCCGGCTGTCAGTATGGCTGTGATAGATCCGGAAATGTAAAGCCAGATGATAGCCTGCGAGCCGTCGCGATATCCCGTCAAAAGTTTGTCACTGACGCCCGGGACCACATCGTCTATCTCTGTGGATACTGAATGGAGGATGTTGGACAGGTTGAACGAGAAAGACACGGTAGGATGAGAACAAGTAAGATCATGATCGCTCTGACCTTGGCAATAGGCCAGAAGCCCAACAGAATAGTATGCGGGAACTTCCGAGTTGAGATCTTTTGCCCAATTCTCGAGATGGCCGCCAGCTTGGCTAACCGCGGTCTCGATGGCAGCAGAGGCGGCCGTCACGCTACTCTCTGCAGCACTTCCTAAATTACCAATCTCGCTTGTGGCCCCTTCAGCAAGGCTGATGGACCGCCGCACAGTCACCTTGTCCGACTCTGGAAAGTTGCTCAGGTTGACCTGCACTTCGGCATTAGCTTCTGGGACCGGCGACGCTCTCATTGTGACTCTCTTACCTTCATGAAATAAAGATCAGTAGGAGATGAAGGTGAGGTACACCCTACAAAGACAAAAGCCAGGCAGACCAGCACAGCGAGGGAACAAGATAACGCCCCCAACGAAAACAGTCGATTCAACTTGCTTACGGCCCGAACTTTCATGATCGAGCTTGTCGATCACCAGATTTGAGGTGTGTTTGAGAAGCACTACAGTATCCCAAAGTAGGAGCACAGAACGGATTTCCTTTCTTTATACTGAGCCATTGGTCCATCTAGATATTGGTGGCTCTCATCTGCTGACACAAGTATCCAAAAACGGCCACGTCTTGTTCATTTCCATTTTTTGTACCACTTCTTCCGTCCATATGTGCAGTCTAGAGAGTGCCGAACCAGATGGCCATTGAGCCCCGAGGTAAAGCCGGGGGATTTAGCCCCACTGCAAGACCTCAGGCCTGGAAAGTTTGTTTCATCTTACTGTGTTATCAAATATCATTCACAGGTGAGCAGCAGCCACTGCACAGGGAGAATAGCGCCGACCTCTGTCACCATTACCTCTGTCTCTCCAATGTGCGTTGGAGCGAAATTGACATCTCTCTCACGATGCGCCACAATCCCCGTAACGTGTGGAATACTGTCCATTCTTCCGTATGTAGCTCTATATCTCCTGCACGTACTGTATTGGACTGCTGACACGTCCATCAGAGCAATACCGATATGGCTTCAAGCTCGGCCTACGCCGTCATGTCCACTCTGATTCCATTCGTGGCGTTCTTTGCCGTTTTGATGGCACTGTTTGGAGTCTTTCGCCTCAAACAGCGTAGACTGTATGCCCATCGCATCTCCTCAGAAGCGATGTCTTCCTCCGGTCCGGGACGATGGGCTTGGATCTTGGACCTGTACCGCCAAGAAGATGCTATCGTCCTGAGAAAAACATTCGTTGGATGCGTACTTCTTTCTCAGATACTTGCAAGTTCTCCGTCGCATATCCTTTGGTGGATGCTGTATCACTTGGGTAATCCTGCTGCCCATTCATATCACGGGCAGTGGCCACCAGACGCAGCTCAACCTGCTTAGCATTTCCAACATTGCAGAGGATCAATATAATCGCTACTACCTCCATGTCTTTGCCACGTTTCTGTTGGTTGGATTTATCTTTGCCGTCATAACCGATGAACACATCTACTTTGTTGGTATGCGCCAGCAGTATGTGATGAGCCCATCTTATCGCACGCAGCAGCCTTCTCGGACTGTTTTGTTTCTGGACGTGCCGTGGAGTTCTCTTCGCTTGCAAGATTTACAACAAGCCTGGGAACCTTTGAAAGTGACAAAGATCTGGCAGATTCACGATACCCGCAAGCTCGAAGAAGCGATCAAGAAATCAGACAGAGTCCTCCGCAAGCTGGAAGCGGCCTTGCTCCGGCTCGGGCATCATGTTCCACTCCAGCCAGGAGCGACGGAAGATGGGCCTCCGCAGCTGGGCCTCCACCCGGGCGATGCTCATGCAGAACATCGGCAGAACCGCCCTACTCACCGTTCATGGCGTATCGTTGGCCAGAAACGCGACACCATTGAGTGGGGTATCGAGAAAAGCACGGAGCAATCCCTCGATATCCAGGAGCTAAAAGATGCCAATCCAGATGCAGAAGTGGCGCCGTCTGTGTTTGTGGAATACGCCACCCTCAGTGACGCCCAGTCTGCCTACCAGTGTGTGGCCGATTGCCGGCCTTGGTCTTTGGAAGCAGAAAGCATCGGCCTTGAGTCTGGCCAAACCATCTGGAAAGATCTCCGTCTGGGACACTGGCAGCGGAGGGCTCGTCAACTTGCGGTCACCGGCCTCCTATGCGCCCTGATAGTGTCCTGGGCTCCTGCGACTGCGATTGTGGGATGTGTTGCAAACATCGACTCTCTTGCAACCAAAACATCATTTCGTTCAAGTCTCAACAGCCTGCCCCGCTGGCTTCGCGGTGCAATCTCCGGGCTGCTGCCTGCAGTCCTGATGTCGCTCCTGGTGTCTGTCGTGCCGAAGACTGTGCGTCGCATGATACGGTGGCAAGGCGCCACGAGCCTTGGTGCCGTGGAGCTCAGAACTCAGCACTACTCCTTCATTTTGCAATCCGTGCAAGTATTTTTGGTAATCACGCTTTCCTAAACAGCAGTGAGCATCACCGCCTCGATCCTAGACAAGCAAAGCTCCGCACTAGCCCTGCTTGCCCAGCTGATCCCCCGCGCCTCAAACTTTTATCTCTCATTTGCAATCTTGCAGGGACTCTCGTGCAGTGCAGCGGCTCTCCTTCGACCAGGCGATCTGATTGGAAAAAAATGTGTTAGGCCGCTGTGTGATAAGACTCCTCGCCAAAGACGAGAGCGGCAATCCGCCCGCGTCGGCCTCCAGTGGGGTACGGTCCATTCAGATGTGACCCTACTCATCACCATCGGTGGGTGACTCCCTTCCTCTTAGGAGGTAGATACTGTGCTCATTCTCGATAGGCATGATCTACTCTTGCATTGCTCCGCTGCTTCTCGGGTGCACTTGTGCCAGTCTCTGTCTCTTGGATGATGAAAAGCGCTATGACTGCCCGCATTCGATTTCCCGGGAAGAATCGACCCGGAACTATGGATATCACGCCTATGTCGCCTGGGTCAGGTCTTCCACCCCTGCTGCGTCAAGTCACTTGCCCGCCACCCCGCGGGCTGAATCTTGATCTAGAGTCATCTCGACGCCATTCAACCGCGAATTCAGTGTAATCAAATCCTGCGCTGAGTGCGCCAGTCTCTACCCCTTTAATCCCAGAAGAGCTCGTCGCCTTCAGTAAGCAGGAGATTGAAAAACACCAACTGGCCTCCTGGTCATCGATGAGGACGCGGCGCTGATTCATCTGTTCAATACTGTCAAAGGAGATCTTCCTCATATAGCGACCACAGTAGATAGAAGCGTGACAGTCAACTCATTTTGCGTCTAATATATCTTCCCGGATCACCAAAGCGTCACCATAGTATGCGTCACAGGACAGCTGCTCCGCAGAAGCCCTCAACTTTCCATAATGTTTTGACATTTCGGTGTAGAGAACGTAGGGAAGACGAGCCCCTTGTAGTTGTTGATTCCGCTTCACCATCCATATAGTGGCACCAATTCTGCAAATCTGGCCAATTTAAGCCTCTATGAATGGCAGGAATGCACTTGATAAGCTATGTAGTGCGTTTTTATCAAAGAAACTATGACTGCCTCTGTTCTGCATGCCAATATATATAAAAAGGCCACAAGAAGAAGGTAGCAAAAAAGAGGGACGGTTGCCTTGGTTTGCGGATTGGCCGATCACAGAGCTATCAATGATTGTCTCTAAGTGTTCCTGAATGTTGCTGGGTTATCCAGCATCATAGCTCCCAGGCTCGTTAGAGAGCCGCTGTCGCTACATACCATGCCAATCATGTTCCTTTTGCTTCGGACTCAAAGCTCGAGAGCTATGCTCCCAATTGGTGCCCTCCAACGTGCTACTGTATTCGAGTGTAGGGGGTTTCGTCTAATTCCTTATGCTACGTATCACCACAGTATGCAGATAGTGCACCACCGCTTGTTCCAGGGCAGGCATTACTTGTCTAGCTGTTATCCTGTCAAGGCCATCCGTTTGGTATGCTAGATCCCTGCAAGGAAGAGGAGGGCGAGAGACTTCGCTCTTCTTCATTGATTTGTCTTCCTGGTAGAGGTTAGCGTAGGTGGTTGCGCATGCTCCGCCTGTTACATTCGGAATCATGTAGCGTGGCAAGTCATAACTTGGTTACAGTATTGTCAGAGGCGATGCTGCGCATTTGACCTGGCCCAATTCTTGGTGCCGCCGCAGTTTTGGTGATGACTGCAACGGTAAAAGACAGAATGAGCTCCATGACGACTGCTTATGTGTAAAACAGAAATACAATATTTGAAGCTGAAGCGATATGAGAATGCCGGGCGCGGCGAGCGCGGGGAGCCTAGCGATGTAGTAGGGCATTGAATAGAAAGATCTCCTGCTGCTTTGCTATGAGTCGTGGACCGTTGAGCCAACACGACTGGCTGTTGAAGTTCGTTCCCATGTTTTCACCGCGCAAGAGGCTCAGTGGTCGAGTCAACCGTACGCAGTTCGAGGTAGTGAGTCCGAGGAAATGCGCAAGGAGCTATCGAATCGAATGCCATGCAGCATAATATCCTCTTTCAGCACATGGATGCTATTCTTGGACTCAGGTCAAGCAGCCTGGACAGACCTGGTCGCATTGTCCATAACCCGTGATTGACTGCATCCCCACGTCATTACAGTCTTATCATTCTGACGTCCTTCATTTTCATCAATGAATTTCTCTGAAGGATATCTGTTGCCAAGGCAGGTGGCATCGCTTGATGAATATTACTTGCATATGGGCACGACGTCCCCCAATAGGTCCTTGGCTGTCATCAATGAATTCCAGGAGGAAGAGGCAGTACGAAAGTCAATCGCATCAGCGGAAAGAGACACCACGCGGGACCATACTGCTCAGATGCAGCAGGTAGTAGCGCTTCTCAACGATGAACAGAGGAGTCAGCGGTTACAAATGGATCGGATCAAAGGATCACCCCTCACCAACGATATGGCTGCCATATTATATTTCGCTCGAGATTACTACGACAGGGAATATACCATGCACCAGACGAGCCTCTTGAATGATCCCCAGCGAGAGATTACAGTTAGAAACGATCTAGCATGGATATATCGCCTTCAAGGGATGTATTCCGAGGCGCTGGATCTGCTGCAAGAGAATTGTCTGCCCGTCGATCATCCAACTGTGCAGGCAAGCCATGTACAAGCAAGCCATGTGCAATACGTGGGGGACGTGAAGCACCACGAATCTGCCAAATGTAGGTTGATCAGTCCTGAGTATCTGCCTAGGACAGAAAGCCTCCTCGGACGGTGGGCGAGGAGAGCTTTTCGGTTCCTTGGATCATCATGTAGGAAATAGTACTGCAGAGTATCTGAGCATTTCCGGCATGGCGTGGCAGTCGCTGGAAGGGTCAAGGCAACAGGTCAGAGCGTGCGTATCCTGAAATAGCTACTGTAAAGGAATGAAGACGGGAATTTGGGGTTGATGATAAACAACTAGATATTGGGTCGGTCCATGGGTGGTATGCAATGAGAGTCGGCACAGATATAAAGACATTGATGGATCCATCAGGCCGGGGGAAATAGCCCTTCCCTGGCACACTCGGATTTTCTACCAGAATTGTCGCAAATGCTCGAGTGCACTTTATTATTTATCATACTTATGTTGCTGGCTCGAGCCACGGGTGCAGAATATCGCCTCGCGCAGAACTTCAGCCCCTTTCTTGAACAATTTGACTTTGACACAGTAAGCTTGGAAGTATCGACGGGTCTTGTTCAGTCATTGACTAAGATCTCAACGTAGGGCCCGGACCCAACGAACGGATACGTGGACTATGTGGACAAGAAAACTGCCATTGAGCTGGGCCTGGTAAAGCTTGTCAACGGCACGTTTCACATCGGAGTGGAGCACAAAAATGCGGCTTTGCCGCCTGGAAGAAAGAGCGTGAGGTTGACCAGCAAAAATGCTTACTCCATTGGGACTTTAATAGCGGTAGATCTGAGCCATATGCCAGGCGTAGCTTGCGGCTCTTGGCCTGCCTCGTATGTTTCTCCCATCGCCTGTCGACCCTGCTTCTTTCCCGCCTGTGGAGGATGTGATGCTGGCTAACCTGACCTTCAGCTGGACGGTGGGGGAGAACTGGCCATCGGATGGCGAGATCGATATCATAGAAGGTGCAAACAGAGCCCTCTACAACCAAATGACCCTTCACACGGGGAACAATTGCACAATCGACAGTACTGGACTTTCTGGAAATCTCCTCACCTCGAACTGCGACGTAGATGCGGCCGGCCAAAGCAGAAACGCTGGCTGTGGTATAGAAGCAGGCTCTGCGACCTCGTTTGGTTCCCAATTCAATTCCATCGGCGGCGGAATATACGCCATGGAATGGACCTCGAATGGGATCGCAATCTGGTTTTTCCCCCGCTACCAGATCCCGACTGGATTCATGTCAAGACCAAGTCACGACCCAGATGGATGGGGAGAACCGCTGGCTCGGTTTCAAGGCGATTGCCAAATAGCCCAGCATTTTCATACACAAAAGATAGTAAGTGCATGGCCCCTCGGGTCTTGTCCTGCGGCATGCCATGATCTGACTCAAAGAAGATATTTGACATTACTTTCTGTGGAGACTTGGCCACTGCGACATGGAGCGACAGTGGGTGTCAGTCGTTCTCCGAAGAATGTGGAACTTACGTGGCAGGTAATCCAGACAGCTTCGGTGAGGAATATTGGGGGGTTGTATCTTTGAATGTGTACTCTACTCAGCGTTCGACTGCGTCCACTTCCCTGACACCTTCATCCGCTGCTACGTGTATCGCGCATCAGCGCCGCGGAGATGCGGAATAGACAGATACCAGGAAAGCCTTCACGACCCAGTGGTGAGACATGCAAAAGGTCACCATACGTATTGCTACGAGTAAGTCTTTTGTAGACGCATGTATGCGCGGGAGTGCTGTGGTGTCAATTAGACCTCGGAACGAGTCAAACCTCAGTGCGCTGGCCACAGCACATCGCCAGGCGCACGACGTGATGTTTGCGTCAGATGTGCCCATTACCGGCCCAAAAAACGGAAGCCTGTACCCAAAGTATGTTGACGTGCGCTTCCTGTCTCGGCTTGGCGCCTGGGAATTGTTGGGCATTGGAGATGTATTTGGACAGAGTAAAAGAGACACATAGAAGGCACGCGGTATTCACGCGGTTTTATGAGACGGGCGAAGGAAACATCTCATATCTTGACATTGGGACGGATGATCCGCACCCAACCGAGTAAGACGACGGGCCTACACTATGTTTGACGAACAGCGATTGGGGCCTGTCAAAGGACTCATCGCAGCTGTATCACCAGGGCTAAGCTAAAACATGTAGTTTTGCATGTTGTTCAAGGGATTCTTGTATCGAAATCATCTTATCATCTTATCATCAAGCCCACGCATCATACGTTTATCCTCACTGGCTGGGTGGCCAGGCGTCTCAGGTATCACTAGGGCTCTCATCATCCAGGGCTTCACGGGACTAAGGACCGGCACAGAGCACGAAATAGCTCAGGCTATAGCTATTAGCACGCCAGGTCGGCACCAGGCAAGTACTTTGTTGGCGCGGGTTGTGCAGTTATACAGCTGCGGGAACTCATATCGCCCTTTAGTCCTGATTCCAGTAAGCTCGTCATCGAGGTCACTGACGAGCAGGGACACACAAGGAACACCGTAGATGGTGGCAATGGATGAATACGCTTCATGACTACCCTGACCAGAAAGAGGCAGCGCAATGTCCGACCACGATGTGCAGAAAGCAGGAGATGCGGTGTCAATTTAAATAGACATACACCTATGACAGCTCTATAATGCTATACTCCATCTTTTCGTGACTACTGGTTTACGCCCTAAACGCAGCTAGTCGTGATAGCTGCGAATGCATTTCACCGAAGCTGGGTGTGCATGACTGGACTCATTTTCACATCTGGCACCCAGCTGGCGCACAAGCTGGCGCAAAAGCTGGGGTTGTGGATTTTTCTTGACAAAACCACCCTCGTAGGGATGGCGAGCACGAAGGGAAGGAACGGGCTGAACACTACCGTCCCTGGTCGCCAACACGGAAGGCTCGAGCTCACGTTGATCTTGACTGAGACGACGTTCGATCCATTCTGTCTATATATGCCATGGCCTTAACTGCTATATAGCCTTCAGTGCGTAGTTATCCTCAACAGAAACCGGGGAACCAATGAAAACTCAAATGGGCCCCGCGTTGTCTGCAACAGATGACCCATCAACGGTCCCCTCAGTCGTGGAACTGTGGTGTGTTAGCCCAGCAGGATCTGCACGGATCGCACAAAAACCCACCAAGGTGATGCTGTGACGCCACGGACTGGACTAGAAGTAGAAAAAGGATCAGGGTCACCAACCGTTCCTCAGATGCTCCGAGCCCGGTGTTGGGAAGCATGCGGTATAGTCGTCCAAAGTGGATCGCCCGCCCGTGAGCTCCGCAAAGCAGGAACGCCAACACTGATCTCCGATCTGCCAGTCCGCTGCCGTGAGCTGATTTGTGTCAATGGCAAGACGTGATCACGTACCTTCGACCGATAGTCCCTTGACTGGCTTGAAGACCTGGTCTCGCGGCCACCACGGGGGCTTGGTAACATACCTTGCGCCCTTTGGCTTTCCCATGACGTCCCCCCACTCGACCAGCAAACGCTCACAGTGCCTGGCGCTGAGTAAACTGAGGAGGCCTTGCCAGATACTTACGAGCGAGCCGACCCTGAAATCCACTTGCCGAGCACGTAGCTCCCGTTCAAGGGTCTGGTGTGCCTGCTTTGCCACGATCTCGATCAAGCGTTGGTTTACGGTAGACTCAAACTCGCCCCCTAAATGAAGTCATTTAGTCAGGTCTGTACCCAAAAGATGTCATTCATATCTCGCACATATGCTGCTCATTGTGCGGTGGCAAGGACCCAACATGTCCGCTTGATCCACATGTCGGCTATGGTCTATCTTCCGCACTGATAGACATTCGGGGCAAGAAGGGTGAGCCGAGCACACTGCGCTGCCTCGAGGACATACACCACCTAAGTCCACTGGTTGATGCTGACCGCTAGCCGGAGGCTGGAGCGATTGATGGAGTCCCGCGAGGGCATCCGTAGAGCTTGCATGTTCGATGTAACTGGGTGTGCTTTGCGCGTGCGGAGCTGGCGAAAGCCAATCAAGCTTCACTTCCATCGTGAAGGCCAGCAGAATTGAAAGAAGCTCTCTACGTCAAAAGCTAAGTGTCATATGTGTGTGTGTGTGTGTGTGAGTTGTGGTTGTGTTGAGGTCAGGCTAGCGCGGTAGCGGGTCAATTAAGTTCGGGGCCGCGCTGACCCTCACGAGTGACGACTGAGTAGAAGACCAAGTGCCACAGCGAGCTATGTCGAATCACACATAGCATCCCGTGATAGGATTCGAGAAGCCGTCCCGTGTCAGTTTGCTATGGAGCTTATTTACTATTGCGTCGTACCTCAGTCACCTCAGTCCGTGGGGAAGACATTTGCCTTGTTGAACCCAAACAGCCATTTTCAAATACAGTCAAGGGTAGCGTTGCTCGACATGAATGATTCATAGGTCCTGGTCATAAGATGAAGTTTCCTTGGTGAAGTCCATCGAAACTTTTGCTGGCTGCGATCACCGGCCTAGCAACGGGAAAGACTAGTCTGCGACTTGGTGAAGCCCGGCAGTCCCTCCAAGAGGTCTTGGAGTAGTATCTGGGATTCAATGGGGACCCTTGCCAGTAGATCATTTGATTTACACAGTCTAAGCGTCTAGTTGGAAGTATGCTACCGAACCTGCTTCCTATCCTGGCTGAGATCGTCTTTGGTGAGTAAATCGATCAGAACGCGGCAATCCGTCGCTCGCCAACGCGCCGCAATCTCCAAGTAGATATTTGATCGTGATAGAAGGAGCAAAACCGCGATGATGGTCTCTCTTAACCGCGTTCAAGCTCCTTTTCGATGAACGTTCATCATGAAGTCTGGAAATGTCTTATATATATAACCGCAATGGCTCCTTACCGGAAATGAGCAGTCAAGGGAGCACGCTCAACGGCGACGATACCAAAGGGACTAGATAGTCGCATGACAAGCGTCTGAGTCATCCATCATGTACCATACAAAATATAAAAGACCTGGCCTAGAGTATTGTGAAAAAAATGATTTCCAACTGCCGAGCATACCTCCAACCACATCCTACAGAGCTAAGCAGGTGTCATTCTCAGCACCTGTCAGCATGAGCCAACGTAGACAAGATGCCACAGATATTGCGGCTACTACATCCTATCCGGTGATTGTGCACGGCACGCCCACCAAGCCATCGGCTACAGAGTCTCACTCAAACAAGGAGCAAGGACGATCTGGTACAAAGGAGCCGAAGGTTCTGCCACACCCTGAAGCCAGTGCGATGAAGGCCGAGACAATTCGTCTATGTGGCGGTGAGCCGGACGACAGCCTAGAGCTCTGCGATCCCATGCTGGAGTACTTTGCTACCCTGGACTTTATCGATTCCTGACACTATGGGCTACTTCGCAGACTGACGTTCTGCTTACATCCTATGACACCCACGCCGTGGGATCTAGGATGTCGCGATCGCAGAATCCCTTAGCATTCCTTGAGAGAAAGATCTTGAGAAAGAAAGATTTACAGGCCTGTCATATCTCTTTAACAAGTCATAAAAAGCCGCAATTGGACCTGAACTTGTTGATACCCATTACTGTGTGTCGAAATCCACAACCATCGTATTCCAACATACGTGCAGACCGCCCTGTACGATGTAGTATCAGTACCCGACTTCTACTAGTAGCTGTGACACGAATATACGTCTTGCGCCGCGCGCATGGAAGCCGTATCCCGGTGGTGCTTCGTGGGCTTCACGTTGCTCTCTACCCTCTGGTGGGACTGAATCATCGTATCATCGTATACCAACCCGGTCACGATCACGGTGCACGGCCAGGCTGTTTCGACCGCGGGCTGCGAGAATGCCATCCTCGGTGGCTTGACAAGAACATAAGACTCGAGGCTCATTCAATGGCAACTTGCCGAGGACCCGGTTATCGTTCACCCGGCAAGACTGGGAACCAATGCTTGAGAAACCGAGAAGTACTTTCGGAGCTGCAAGCCAAATGTATCAGTCGCGGGGTACATGAAGCTCCCTCTATAGCCTGTGGATGGTGCCCGGGTCAGCGTTACGCTCAGATGTACATCCATGAGACAGATTTGTAGCAAAATATGCCCGTGATTGCATTGCTTGAATGCATTCAGGGTCGTGTGCTATTAGGACCCTACATCAATTGACTCAGACCGAAAGACTTGCTTGTACTACGTTTCCGTCCAAGTACACCTTGTTCGTCACTATCGCCCGAGTATATGTATACTCCTTTAGTCAAAATACTCACGACGGGGGCCTAAATCCTGCGCCGGTGTGAATGCTAGCTGTGACTTATCAAAAATGCCTGTGAAGGTGTGGTAATTTCCTACACAGCAGCTCCTTGTGACACAAGCAGAAACCGACCTAAGAGTACAGGCGTGGGGGAATCTCTTCCACAGCATCTCAGCAAGCGCAGAAAAAACACGAGTGCTCCCGACAGCGTTGTTCGTCACCGCTAA
Source organism: Penicillium frequentans (assembly GCA_028828275.1). Lineage (NCBI taxonomy): Eukaryota > Fungi > Ascomycota > Eurotiomycetes > Eurotiales > Aspergillaceae > Penicillium > Penicillium frequentans. The sequence continues at coordinate 337,632 of JAQIZY010000003.1, read as the reverse complement.
GCATTACCGCGTCTCCATGTCCATTGTCCCATTATGGCCATCGTGCCTACAAACTTGGGTTGGACCGTGTTCTCGGTGCACACCGAGTATATTTAGACCACCACCCCGGCTTTTCTTTCCTGCCTGGTCTAAAAAGATCAATTGAGAGAAAATGCTCAATCATTCGGGCAGCCCTCCTATGCTTGCCCGTCCACTCGGCCCTTTACCTGGTCCCATCTCGGGACCCAGATTCCCAAACAAAAGGCAAAGACTAGAGGGCGCTCAGAATCCAAGACAAAGCGACCAGGCCTTCATCTCTCAACACCCAACAATCCCCGATGCTCGTCTAGAACTGACGAGAATTGTGGCTTTCGTGAAGAAACTTGGGGAAGAGTTCACGAAAGATAAAGGTCGATACTGTGAAAGGTTAGCAGCCTTAGAGAGTGAGAATATAAAGATCAGCAAGCGCCTTGACGAGCTCCATGGCCTCGTAGGCGAAGCCCAGACGTTGCTACAGTCCATGTACACACCGTCGAGCCCAGAATGCGTGATGACAGGAAAGCTGATGAACGCTAGATGCACAGAGATATCTGCCACTCACGATACGCAGCCCGCGCCGCCGTCGGGAAACCCGACGCCAAACATCGACGACTCCTCGCTGTTGTTTGGTGGTGACTTTCAAGAAATGCTTTCGGCCTTTACAGACGAAAAGGATATCACACCAACCCTATCCTAGCTTTTATTAAAGACTAGTAGTCCGTTCCCAGAGTGCGCAGGCAAGCCCTGGTGGCGTTGAGGGCCATGACTTTGGTGAAATGGCCACGTGTATATAGACAGAGGAATTCAATGTGATGCCGCGCAGATAATAGCAAACGGCCGTTCTATTATCTGTGAAATCACCGAATGGTGTTGAATCTCGCGGCCGGCTTGCCTTGTGCACGAAGCCCACCAACACCTGCCTTTGATTTTCCTTTCATGCTTGTACTCAACCTACATTCATCGGAAAAGTTTCCCGGGCCATGATCAAAGCTGATTCTATCTCCCTCTCCTTTACGTGTGTGTATCATAGTGATGGTGATGGTGATTCTATCAACTCAGTATACGGGCAGAGGACATCACACGGGGACGTTTTGCGTTGCCCCCTTCCACGCCGAAATGCCTCGCGGATTGACATTCCAGACATTAGACTACGGAATAATGGCATCAATGCCACGCCGCAACTTCATGTACGCATCAGCCTTTCGGCGAAGTAGCTGTCACGCAAAAGCTGACCGAGCAATAAGACTTATCAAGAGTCCTGTATGTGTATCAATTATCAAATGGGCACTAAGTAAGTCGTATGTACAGGCAGTCTAAGCTTTACGCGTCTTTCCCGAGTTCTTGCCAGAGGCAGTCAAGGTGAACCATCCATAGCCATCTTGCTCTCACCGGTCATTCAGGCGATTATATGTTGCTATCCTCCTCGGTGGAGCAAAACAGGGTCCTGCCTGATACTAACGTAGGCCGGCACCTGAAGACACAAGGATCGCAGGTCTCGCCACGAATAAAGGTCTTTTTCACGACAGAGTCAATAGAGGCGTATATACGATAGCGGAAATAGGTCTCCATCAGAAGACGGTACTCGTGTTCGTCCGATACAGCCTCCTTGCTGCCCTTGCTACCCATGCATGGTGATGGTGCTTGCGAGGGGCCGGGGTCGAGAAACGTGGCGTCATGATTGAGTTGGTCAATTCTGGCCATCTGATGGTAGTGGGCTTTGACTTCGTTCTGCTCGGCGTGCCAACTTATGGCGATGGCGTCCACCAGATCCAACAATACCGCGTCGGGCCAAACCTGACCGGCACGTGCTCGGTATGCGCAGAAATAGATCCCAAATGCAGTCATAGGCTCGGGGGGGCGCGAGGATGCCCCTGACTTCTGCACGACGCTCATATGATGGCCGGTTCACCCATGCTTCCATATCGTCAGCCGGGAGGCCGGCATTTCTGCTAAGGACCCTCGTGGTTGATTGCTGAAACCCCCCTTGGCACCAAGTCGGCTGTAGGTAGGCGAACTGGAGCGACGGGATCTGGCTGCATGCCATCTTGATTCCTGTGGTCTGAATACGTGCGAAGTGGGACGGGGAAGTAATTGGCAGTATTGGATAAGATATGCGGGGGCGGTAGACAGGACTGCCTCCCAGATGAAAGCACAAGCCATAAGCCCCCCACTACAGACAGCTATTTTGTGTTCGGTAGCAGACCGAGATGCCCAATTGAATTGGAGCTTTCTTGTGACACATGTCGTTGGTACCACCATGTCGCGCCCGATTGTTCCGTATGCCATGTTATTCACCCGGGAGAGGACTAAAATCTAGCCAGAATGTGAGGGCCCTGTCCTCTGACATAGACGTCATGGCTTCCGGACATCGCCTTGTCGCGTCTTTCGTTTGCAGTACCGCACGCCTCGTGGACCATAAGTGATGATTGGATTGGACGTGACTACCGCTTCTCTTGCGATCACATCGGCTCCTACGTGAATACTGCCTGTCACTCATTATGGCTAGTCGCAGACGGTATCCGGTGTATATGCAACAAGGGTAGCTATAGTCCTTGACCTCATGGATTGCTTTGAAGGACGAAACAGGATTTTACACACCTTTAGACTACAACACAATGACATGACACGCCATTGCCTGCAGCATTACGTGAGAGTCTATTGGGCGTCAAAGGCATCGCTCACGACCCCCGGGTCTCTGTTGGATTGAATCTGTGAATGTCAGGGTAGACTTCCACTGTGACGTGACTGTACACTAGCTGGCTTGATGGATCACATACATTGCGAAATTGCACACACGTATCGCTGCTTATGTCTGCGCAATACGAACCGTACGCTTCACTTTGATTCAGGGATAAGATCGTTGAGTCAATGTATGCAAGGGGCAGTACTGGGTTTTGTACTGCTTCTTTTGTTGGATCGAGCTTGCATTGCCATGGGTACATGCATGTTAGATGTATTAAAATGAAGCGGATTCAGAGGGAGATTCCGAATGGTCTGAACAGGATGAGTACTTTGCAATTCCGTCCGATAGTGAACAGCGTAGTCGTCCAAAGGATTAATATAGCACAGGCCCGATGATTGATAATCTGAGGCACAGAATATAGAACGTACTAGCAATAAGACTCTCGAAAAGTGAAAACCCACCTGTAGTGGTTCAAAGTCGCAGTCGAGTCTCTGTTAGCCGTATCTGCAAAAGGAACCAGCATCGACACATTCGCCTTCTGCCGCAGCAATAATCCACATGCGCGTTTGAATGTTCGAGATACCGTACAGCTATAGGATCGCTCCATGTTGCCTCAGTTGAATGTTCATTTTTGATTACCGGGATGGCGGCGTGGCTGATTATGAATGAAGATAGTTTCCCTAATCCAAAACCGAGCGCAGCCAGGCATGCAGAGCTCATGCGGCCCGTACCTTACGAATATATATATCTATGGCGACTATGTGACCGATTGTTCCACCAGTGACGGAGTTGAGAACCATGAGAGAACACCACCTCGGCCAGATTCTCATATTCTCCTTCTTTGCTGCCTGGGCGCAGTTTGCTGGTTCGATTATTGGAACGACCATCTTGGTTTTGGCAGCCTATGTCATTTTCTATTTCGAACTTATTGATCATCTGGTAATGGACTGAGTGGAAGTTTGGCTCTGATACTCTCCCTCGCGCTCTCGACACATATATAGGGACCAACAAGCAAGCTCACCCCCGGGCCATTCGTCTGGAACAAGCATCCTGTGGGTGAATCTTCAGCGGCTAGCTATCGTCAGGGTTGGCGTTGTCTACAACGAAGTCTGTGGCTATTTTATTTCAGTGGAGATGTGGCTGACCGACTCATACGAATGAGGAGTAAAGGGAAAAGCCGGAATGATGGGAAAGTGATCACGGCTAGTCTGTTCCATGTCTCGCTACCAACCGGCACAGAGTCCAGGAAAGCATCCTCGCCGTAAGAAAAACTCTGCAATGATCCTCATCAGCAAGTGGTGGTCAGAATGAGCAGTCAGAGCCAGGGCGTACTGTGGTCTCTGAGTAGCCTGGGCTGGCGTGCAGTCGATGGTTGTGTTGTTGGTCGATGACCAGCGGAATGACGGTCGAACAGCGTCGCTGCTTAGATTGAAGACGACGACCCACGAAGCTTCCCGAATCTTGCTCAACCCAGACGAGGACATGACATCTTTTGGCTTGACCCACCACTAATGAAGGCATCTCATTTGTAAATTAAACGTGGCCTGTTGAATTGATTCTCACACGGGATTCGTTGTTGTGGTTTTATTGTTTATCTATTCTGCCAAACCTATTTTTATGAACAGTATTGCACTATAGCATGCATCACGATTAGTGTCGTGGCACTCAGTAATGGTCTCATAGATAGCCAATGAACAATCTTACAGGATTGGCCACTCCGTGAGATCACGATGTCGACATCTCACTCTATGCTCATGTAGCTGCATCTCGATCGCTTCATTCTTTGGTGGCCATGAGGGATTCGCTTGCACGAAAGAGATGATTGCATGAAAAAGATGATAGCAACGCACTGCAAGACAATATATAGGCGAATTTCACTACCTCTACCTGGTAGGACATGGGAACATCTGACTGTGAATTCTAGTCACCGGTTACACCTCCAGATCAAGCCATATCGTGCTTGCAATGTCCTCGTGCTTGCAATGTCCTCGTGCTTGCAATGTCCTCGTGCTTGCATTGTCCTCGTGCTTGCAAGGTCCTCGTGCTTGCAAGGTCCTCGTGCTTGCGGTTTCCAGGTGCGTTGCAGCCCGGGATCTACAGCCGCGTTCGTGTACGATACGCCCTAGGAAGTCTCTTGATGGCTCGATACCGCTGTGATGGGAGGCCATGGGCAGGCTTCCGCAGCCGCAGCCTAGCACCTCTCACACGCTGCGCAGCTGCATTGGTCAGTATTCCCAGTGCTAGGTTGGAAGGCGTGGGGGAATCTTCTAGCTCCTGACTGACAAAGGGGTCACCATCGCAGACGAGATCTAGCCGTTTATAGACCCTAGACAAGCTGAATCGAAGATGCTGTGCTATATCTACATTGGAAAGTTCGGTTTCCACGGGATCAAACTCCTGGGGGCAAGCATGGTCAGTTCGATACACAATCCACGGGTCTGCGTCACGTTCACCTGTCTCGTTTTGATGAGAAATTGCAAGAGACGTTGACTTTGAATGTCCACTTGCACGTCAGAACGTGCTGGGTGCGATGGGCCATTCTCGCCGAGCGATTGCGATGTTGGAAAGGCATGACGAAGCCTCTCGGCACTTGGACAGGCATGGGCCCTCTTCACATCACATGCAGTGCAATCACTTCGATGCAGCACGTCGGCCAAGGACTGTAACTGTGTTACGGTCTCCCTATAGGCAGTATCGCTCAGAGGGAGAAGATGATGAATCCCCCCTGGCCGGCGTAGGTTAGCTGCAAGAGCGCGGTGAGGATTTGTTGGCGACCTACCAAGCTTTAACACCCCATTGGCGTTGAAAAGAATATTTTGTGGCGTGATTTGGCTGTGTTGTAGCCTTTGGCCCAGTAAAAAGTAAAGCACGTCAAGGATCTACCTGGGGTCAGCTACCCAATCGTCGCCAACGTCCTTTGGAAATGACCCGACCGACCTGTCGCATAACAGGTACGATGATTGCGTGGATGGGCAGTGGGGAGCTCTTTGTTGCGTCAATGAGATTCTGCAGCGTCGCGAACGTGTGTTCGGATACGACAAACTGGTATTCGGGACAGTACGAAGTATATAATGTCGATACGGAAAGTATATTCGGATGGTGGTTCCGCACCAAGCAGCTTCGTATCACATGGCCCATATTGTCTGCATCAGGGGTTCCGGTCTGGTACCTTCGAATATCATACCACAGTGCGGAGTCTTTCTTCGAGCAGACAAGCACTCGCGTATCCAGCTCGTTCACAAAATTGGGGCGATATACACGGCCAAGGTTGTGATTGTTGATGATCTCGAGTTGCACCGGGACCTGGTAGTGATTCAGTAGCTCTGCACGACGCTGGGCATGTTTTCGCCGCTGCGCGGCCGTAAGCGGGGGTTTGTGTGGACTTTCTACACCCATGGTGACTGAAGCGAGAATGTCGACAGAGACAAACTTGCATGAGAATATATATCGAGTGAACTGATTTGGCGACCGTGCTAGGCCCAATGGGAGCGGGTGACAGTAAATGCCAAATCCGGCTGGCTGAGTACATATATATATGCATTAGTATATGGCTGTTCAAATGCGGCCAGGATGTTCTCTATGCACGAACCGAACTTTGTGCTGATAACAGTCGATGCGGATATGCGTTTGGATATTCTCGTCGGTAAGAAATTGACGGCCTCTGCTGCATAGCCATCTATGCCCTCTAAGATATTGCGCAGCTGTGCAGGGCGAGGCGGTTCTGTGGTCTCGCGGCGAAGTTGCCAACCCGCCTTCGGTCACCCTCACTGACGATAACGATGCATTGGAACAAAGCCGCAACCGAGCTGAACCAGGATGTGTCAGAGAGTCTGACTAGAACTACCGTCACATCACGAGCGATGTCATGTGGAAGAAATCGACCATCGCATCGCATATCCAACGATGCCTACTTATCCGGCGATCACGATGACCAGTGATCCAGGTCCTTGTCAATGGCACTGCCGTCAATTGAATGTCATATGATATGAACGGTGGCAGCGTCACTCAATCATGACACTACACATTGCATGTCGTTAAAAAATACTCGACCCTTCGCTCTGGCTTTGATACGAAGTGGCAGCTTCAAGCCAGATGCACTTGAAAGCGGAGTCCATCAGGTGAGAAAAGACACTCAATGCCGCCATTGTACTTGGTACTAATTCTGCCTGATACAGTACATAGCATTCTTACCAGCAAGATCCTTATGGTACATTGTTGTGTGACTGGCATATGTACTGCCTAGTAGCCGCCATTTAGCAGCTATGTGATAGACAGCCCCCAGCAGCCTTTCAGCAGCTATAAGATCATATTCCCCATCTCATCGGGTCCAACGGCCCGCAAAGCAAGACCTGAAGCTTCTACCCTCAATGCCATTGGATACGACTGAGTCATATCGGGCAGACAACACCCTACCTAGGCGGGCGCAAAGAAAATGATGACTGGTGGAGTACTGGATATTTAAGAAGAGGAATACATTGCAACGCCGAATGCGATTCGACTTCGGACTAGTAGTCGAAAAGTAGGTCTACAAGCCACGCGAGGAATATAAGCGTAGACTAGCCGCAAAAGTGGACAAATAGCACGGAGCAAGCCTGTTGATGAGGACGCTGTATATAGCAAATTCATCGCGCGCATTGTCAAAAGAACTTGGTGTAAAAGAAGACTGTTTCGACGTAATGGAAGAAATGCCGATGCAACTATCCACCAAACCCGTACACAGGATCTGGTAAGACATATACGCATTAGCAAAGCTGAGAGCCCGCGATTCTGCAGTAGATAACGTACGGCCCTGGCGCTTCAGAGCGTAGATCACATCAAGGGACGTGACAGTCTTGTGTTTGGCATGTTCAGTGTACGTGACAGTCTCACGAATGACGTTTTCAAGGAAGGCCTGGAGGACCACACGAGTCTCTTCGTAGACCACGGAAGAGATACGTTTGACACCCCCCGCGGCGGGCAAGACGGCGAATCGCAGGCTTGGTGATGCCCAGAATCTGGTCTCGCAAGATCTTACGATGATGCTTAGCGCCACCCTTGCCGAGGTCCTTTTCACCCATTCCCCCTAGTGCGATGCGATATTGGGAGACACATTTTTGAGATGAAGCAGAAACTCAGACGATTGCAAAATCTACGGCCAGACATTAGATCGATCTGGAAGGCTTGGAATGTTTTAGCTGAAAGTAGGAAAGGAGAGATGCGAGCTGGATACATTTGCCACAAAAGCAGATTTACCAGACAGTATAGTGTCTAATATACAGTACATGGTATTCGCAAAAGAGTCCATTGCCCTCTCTTCCTCGACGGTTTCATTGGTTCCTCATAAGCTATTGTTGTAAAATCAAACATGAGATCAAAGACACCGTGAGGCTTATAGGAATGTGTGGCTTCTGTATTGATACTCAAGTGATGCTAGCGTGGCAAGTGTGCTCCTATTTCCCGTGTTGGTATAGTCATCTACGAATATACATAGCGAAGTACTTGAACCCTGTCGCAGGAAATGACCGAAGCGCTCCGCACACTGATCCTGAGAGCTCGGTAACAGTCGTCACCGATATACCAATTGACAAACGAGTTGTAACTTCTCATACTCTTGACCAACGCCCTTCCATCTGTGCCTCCTTGTACCCATGAGTAGAGCGTGGTTGGTACGCTCCAAAAAAGGTCACGCAATTGCAAACAGCCTTGCATACTGTAGATATCCTTCTCCTCACAGCAAATGATTTCTAATGTTTGTGGACTCTGGTCTACTTTAAGACTCTTGACGAAGCAGCAAAGCTCAAGAGTCATTTGCTGCCAGCGAGAAGAGAATAGTCAATATTAGGTCTCGGTTCTCCTTGAGCTTGACACAAAACCGGTGGCCCTTGCCAACAGTAAACAGCATGAAACTTGACATCCTGACCCCCTTTCTAAAGTTGTGGAGGTTGACTTTTGCCACGGTCCTGGATCACGGACTGAGTCACTGTGACGAGTTTCTGTGGGCGACAAATTTTCATGACTTTAATTCTCAATATTATCTTCTGTACTTCTCTCGTCGCTGCGATATATGACGCGATTGACATATTGCTCTTCTGCCTGTTTTTGAGCTTTGCAATATTTCTCCTCCAGTAAACTCCAATCTGTGGCAATCTCAGAGAGCGGTTCCTAGCCACTGGTGGATTCTTAATGGATTAAGCCATAGGGAGAATGCTGACACAAAAGACAATCATATTCAGCACAATGCTTGCTCGGAAGATTGGTCATACATGTCGTTTGTCTATCAAACTGAAAACTTGATCGTGGTGCGGGAGAGATTGCTCAGTGCCTTGAGGCGAGCCTTGGGATTGGCAACATCAACCATTTCCATTGAATTTTGCTACGACTTCTCAAGCTCTACGCAAGAATTGCTTGTTGCAGTTGAGGTCAGAGCTCTTGTTTGTAATACTTGAAGCCTGCTTTATGCATCTCATCGCATAATGTGATTCTCCATATCTTCCCTTGGCCTTCGATGTTGAGGAAAGGCCGAGTCCTCAATCAACACCGGTTTTCAGGTCACTGAGTCTCACGCTCTCCAAGGAAAGTCCAAGCCTGTTGAAAGCAACCGATCTTAGAAAAGAGCAGAAACCCTCCAGGTGAGAATAGCCTAGCTTACGTGCTACGATTTGCATAGTCACTTCGCCGTGATAAACAATAGTAGAATACAGCCCTAAGGCTCGCTTCAGACATACTTATATATAAGGGATTTGCAGTGGGCATCCGACAATCTAGCTGTATCCTGGCTATATATCCACGGTTCGAACACACCTGGAATGAGGGAAGGCAACTCGAAATAGATACTTCCTACCTAGTGTAACCCAAGCTCCGTGTCGAGCAAATTGGAACAATAGGTGAGGGCAAGAACAGCACTTCATTGGTTTTCGCTGCATCGAAGCCTGTAATTCCCCCATCTTCATATACAGTCTACTTCGCGTATTGGCAATAGCCCAGCTATGTCCACTTTGCATGTAGCATTTGCAGCTTTGATCGACCACATGGCATGATGATGCACATACGTATGTGGTCGAAAAGACCCTTCTTTTCTTCCTAGGCTTTCATACGAAATATGGACTTTGAGCTAATTGACTCAAGAACATTGTCAACTAATCCGACACAGACATCTGCTATACGTCTTCTTCTCATACTTAGTACTCGGAGATCCTCTCAGCCAAGTCCGTATGTAGTCTTTCTATGTCGCTGAAAAATTGGGCTCAACCTCCTGGCGGCTCGAGAAACTCCCGGTGTGTCGATCATGTCTTGCGTATCGTCTGCGTCCGGTTGCCTCTATCATACCAAGTAGTCTCGCGGGGCGCAGAGTTGTATACACATCAAGTCTTTTGCTTCCTATGGATCCACCCGTGGCGATCTGCGCAGGACAAGACCTCTCAAAGATGCGGTAAACGATCACGGCCATGTCTGCGAATCTGCACTAGAGACAAAAGACGCTTTCCCGCACGATCTGTGTTGCGCCTAAGTGGGTGGCATGTTGGCTGCAATGCGTAGAGGAATGCACACCCCGCAGCCTAGAGGGCTGCCCACTGAGTTGGATATTTTGATGTGATCTGTACGTGCTATGTTTTTCTTCGGGTTGCTGCAGTACAGGGCCTTCGCCGGATCTATCTGCCGAAGCCTATGGTGCTAGCTGAAACCTTTTCAAAAAAAGAAAAAAAGAAAAGAAAAGAAAAAAGAAAAGACAAGAAAAAAGAAAAGAAAAGAAAAAAGAAAAGACAAGAAAAAAGAAAAGAAAAGAAAAAAAGAAAGAAAAGAAAAAAGAAAAGAAAAGAAAAAAGAAAAAGAAAAAGAAAAAGAAAAAGAAAAAGAAAAAGAAAAAGAAAAAGAAAAAGAAAAGAAAAAGAAAAAGAAAAAGAAAAAGAAAAAGAAAAAGAAAAAGAACAAGAACAAAATAGAATCGGCGTTTCTGAGACAGTACTGGCATCATGCATTTACGCAGCTTAAACACTGAATGGGTGCTCACCAGCATCATCATCATTGATCATGTTAAATAATCAAGAAACAATGATGCTGGGTCCAAATCGATAACTTTTTTTCTCTGCGAGATCAAATGTAGCTTTGAAGAGCAATACTGCAGCTGACCGAGGTTGTAAGCGAGTCGAAAGGGCCTATACGACGAATAGATACTACTGCCCAACGACTCATCGTCAAGATTTGCAATTCCGGATGAAATACTGATGACGCATATAGAAATAGTTGTGGGTGCTGCGGCTTTACATTTTCAGATATGATTACAACTAGGACAGTACATCAAGGTATCAATGGTGCTATTTGAATCCGACATAACTCATCCCCAGTTATAAACGGTCGCATACTGTGTCTGTCTGGAGCCATAGCAACTGTTGCTACGATGGTTCGATCCGTCATTCAGTGGCGCATGATGGCTGCCTTCATTCCAGCTTCTCGCTTGTCAATTTGTGACGGGCCACGCCAAAGTATAGCACTCCAATGGACAAGGAAATACAGCCACAAATGAGAAGTCCAAGATAACCCGTCATAAACAAGCAAGGACACGAGGAGCAGAAGCTGCAGTATGCAGAGTTAATCCCAGCTAGAAATGAGATGATGCAGACGTCAAGGCATACCACGGGTAGCCATACCATCACGCTCTCAACCTGACTTGGCACTCGAATGCCATCGAATTCATAATCAAGTATGCACAAGACCACACATGAAATGATCCCAGTGATCACCGAGCAGCAGAACAAACCTTCAGACAAGGAGAGCTTGCTCGGCGACCCTTTCTCAAGCGGTAGAAGGATGAATGCTGCGGTCGAGAGTGCGGCAACCAAGGAGGAGAAAAAGAAGAGCCTAGTATATAGTCTTCTGAGTCGACGAAAAGAGCTACCTCGCTCTGACTGGGCAGTGTTGCAAGGGTTTGACATCGTTCCCGGGTAGGTAGTGTTCTCCATCAAGGCAAGTTGTTGGGTTGAAAGATGCAGTAGAAGAAATGGCAAAGGGCCAGGTGGAGTGCACCGCATTTATAGGAATTTTCCACGCCGCTCTCCATTCCACGCGGATTTCTCTTGTCTTCACCAATGAAAAATGGCCGGCGTAGAATACTTCAAATTTGCCCACGGGATTATTCTCATTCAGCCTTCCGTAGGTCCATTACCGCCGATAGAGCGATCTGCACAGATGAGCAATCTGCCCTTTCCTCTCCTGCTTCTCGGCCTCTTCTCTTGTGACCCGTGGAAGTAACGAGTCATCTTGATTATGTCTTTGTCCCTAGATGAGCTTGCAACTACAATGGGAACGTCACGCTTCCTGAATCGTGACATGGGGCTTCGTGGAGCCTCCATACTGAACGACATGTTATGTTGCTCCACCACTCGCTCACAGATATACACCACATTGCTCGGATTTTCGAGACTATGTTTGGTGCTCTACAGGGTTAACCCAGTGGTAAGCTCGGGAAAAGGGCATTTGTGACATCCAGGGTCTGAGTTCTAAGCGATACTGTCGCTTAGAACCACAGAAACAACAGCCCTGGCACACGATCACATTCCGAATTTCCTCTCCGAGGTCGAATATAATGAAAAGCCGACTTGCTACATGTCTAGACTCGACGTTCCAAGATAGAACTGTCATGTCTTTTCCCTCGTAGCCAGACCTACCTACGGGCTCTTGAGTTGTTTGTCTCGTTAGGCGACTCCACAATGCAACTCGGTAACCACAGGCATCATCCCACAGGCTACGACATTTTCGTTGAAGTTTGCTTCAGCCGCCACATTTGGCGGCAGCTCTTTTCAAACTTGGAGATTTCAGCATGCAATACTGCACAGTAGCCACAAGGAATTGTTTTGCTATCGTTTTGTTGAGGTCGATTCGTAAGGGGTATAAAGGGGGCTAGCCGCAATGCAACACACGTAGGCAGCCGGCTGATCTGCATTCCAATCTACATCAGAGGCATGCAGGTTCTTATACTTGACTTTGTGATAATGTTGCCGTACACTTTCAACTAGCTACTCTAAACAGACAGGTTTCTCACATGCGCCATCTGCGCAGTGATAAGGATACATGGCGACACAGCAATCACCGCCAACTGACCAATGTACGATGCAAGTAATCAGACAGTCGACTACATGAAGATGCCTTGGGTCTGGCTTGCAGTATCGACTCCCACTGTTGAGCGCTTGCATATCCTTTTCCCGGTTGTTATAGATGCTTGCTTCAGCCTCCCATCGATGAAATGGGAGCCATTGAAGACTCAAAGTTATTTCTATATAATATTGCTAGCTACGACTCTTCAAACTGCGTGCAGGCGTTTTGTGTTGCGAATGACATTTATCCGCGATGCCTGAAGCCTGCTTCATGGAATGACCGGCGTATGTCCAAGAGCAGACACGCTTAAAGGACATCGCAATTCCGATCGCTATCAACGCACATGTGCCAGAACTCAACAGGCATTCAGTATTCCTGGCGCCCATAGTGATACCAAGCTGCTTGGAGCTAGATATGAAGCTCAATGATACTTGAACACCTATTGGAGATTGTCAAATGTCCTCTCATTTGAAGACACCCTCTGAAGATTCCATAATAACTAGCAATTTTTTGATTGTTTGGCATTTCTAACTGAAATTCTCGCATCAAATGCCATCCTTATACTGAACTCCAGAGTGGGCCATTCAATTTTGAATCATGAATCATGAATTGTGCCAAGTTCAATTGTGAATATTGATGTTCGACAGATTCAAAGGATCTGCTTCCTCTGTGGAGCACGATAGACATCGACACGCTTCGTTGTTATTTCCGAAATAGTCTTTTCCGTAGAAAACTGTAATCTCGTCTCCTTCCAGAATTTCATGGACTGCCACTACATATGCGGTGGAACTATTAGGCCGGATGATTTCTGAGTTTGCCCTACAGTCATGATTTACGAAGCGAGCAGGCCCTAGAAACATCGCTGCGGGTTCATACCGAGTGGATTGGAGGATACTGAAGTCTTGACCAGAGGATTGCAACTGCGTTTCCTCTTCTTTCGTCAACGGCACGCAGACTCCGCTCAAGAATCTGATGATTTCGCCTTTTTTGAAACCCATTTTCGCAAAAACGGCAGCTTCCCGGTCTATGCCAGATAGACATTCTGACTCCCCAATTCTAAAAGGACACTCGGAGGTGTAGATTTGGAGGTAGCTTTGAAGCTGTCTGTCGAACCATTCGGATTGTGAATTGGACTTTTCTTTGCATACTCTGAATTTCTTGAAACAAGGCAATTTGAAGAGTTTGGTGTGAATGCTCTTGATGTTGAATTGATCTGTAGGTCTAAGGATTTCTGATATGGCAGATCTATCCACGCCCCGACGTGGATGATAATTGGCGGAGCTTTTGCGTGCCAATGCTGAAAACTTGACTTGTGGAAGCTCCATACCGTCGATAGTGAGTTCTATCGCAGCGTCATCTAGCTTTGCAAGCAATGCCGGAAGGGGCCGCTTGCTTTTTGAAGCGGCACATCGACGTTTCCTGGTCAGCTTCATTGGGTGGGAAAGAATTCATGTATTGGAAGACCGAAATCATCAAAGAAGAGAAGTTGGTTTAAATCTTCGAATTCCGGGGAATTTCGACTACGACGGCTATCTTTGGCACATCGTAACTTGGCTCCGAAATATAGCTACCACGGTTCAAATCGCATACAATTCAATATATATATTATTCGATCTGCCCGTCAGAACTAGGTGATAATATTGGGAAACTAGCCAAGCTGTACCAACAAGTATACATATCAGAATAATATAGACCGGTATTTTCTCTGCAGGAGTGAAAGGACATTGTCAAGTTGGTGGACATTCAATGCTACATTAGGCATACCAGGTCTTCTGTCAGGAAGTCAATTACAGATGACTACTAAAGTCTATCATTTTGTTACATTTGAGCATCAGAGAGTCTCATCACTTGTCAGAAATAAGATACAGATATTAGCCTAGCGTCTAGGCCGAAAGGGCAACTTGACCTTTTACATGGCACACCGAATATCATCATATGTTCCAGTGCCCAAAGCAGCGCGTCCTCATGCACTGGTAATTATGGAAGTTGGCTGACTTGACGGCCTTTCACCAAGTGTTCAAAATCCTATTTGCACAGTTGAAGCGCGCCTGTCAAATGTAGCATGAAGTAGTGAGTCAGTCAGAACAGAAAACAGAGGAAGTGCACCACGATCTTCTTGGCTCGTGTACTTGCACACTGGTCCGTCTCTGCCGCGTTATTTCGATGGAGGTACCCATTGAGTCTTGCCACGCCTATCCGGAGCTGAGCCAGCATTCTGGTCTCTTTCCGCGACAAGCGATCATAAAGCTGGCCGAGTGTGTTTTTCTGGAAGTGTAGAATCCTCGGCGTGTTCTCCAACAATCTTTGGGAAGAGCTAACCAGTGGCTACATGCGACTGTGCGGCATCCAGGGCTGTTGACTTCATCCTAGACTCGTGCTCGGAGGAGAGCGTCATCTTGGGTCGTAGTCCGGACCTGCTCTCTAGCTAGGCCCAATAATCTGTTCACGGTAGGAGTAGTGACCCAACGGTATTGATACGATTGCCCTGTCCTGATCGACACATATATCTGATCTAGGATTTCCTAGCCTGAGTGGTGTCGATGATCTCTCAGTGTGAGTGCTGCTGCTTCCTTACTTGCGAGCAGCGTCACTCTATAACTTTTCAATGCCGGTGATAAGCTCGACACCATTGCTGCCAATTGCGCAGAATATGAGCTTCGTGTTGCTCTGACTTCCAGTGTGACAGAGAAGTCTCAGCTTCTAGGAGCGAGAGAGCTCCTTTTGATCGCGTCGCCAAGTTACACCAATTGATAAGCCACCGAGCTGCTAACCGCGATCTGCGCCCGTTTCTCTAATGGGAGTAACGGGAACTAGTTGATTGTCTCTAATATCCTCATCCCAACGTGCTCAAGCGCGTACGCGTTGTGGTAGGATAGCGGGCGATGATGTCGTCTTAAGCCCCCAATTCAGCTTGTAATCCTCTGCGGAGAGCCACTTTCTGCCAGGGTAGGCACTTGCATCCACATATCCAGGGTGAGTCTTCATAAATGGTGTCGTGCAGTGCTGATGCGAACCTCCGTGGCAATTCCCACGCAATTTGCAATAGTGTCCGCATCATGCTCTGCGGCGCTACCGTTTGTTTATTTTGTGGAAACATCTAACCACCGTAGACTGACCCATGCTCTCCCTATGTTGCCACTATTTCCTTATAAGTACAGTATTTGATTTGTATGTAATAGATGGCTCCGTGGAGCGCTTGAGCCTGAATTCTTTGAATAATATAGCTTTAGTAACCCGATGCTGTATGGCCTTGGGAACAGCGACTCGCATGTCTTTCGTCAGAAGGAGCTGTGTAGCCCAGGGAAATATTTAGAGAGATCATTAAAACGTCAGGAACCAGTTACAATTGTTGTTGTCAAAGCTGATAGTCATTTATAAGTAGACAAAGAGCCCATTGCTTGAAATTAAGCTGTCTTGGACCCGAATCCACCTTGGAGCCCACGTTCATAGGTCAAAGTCAATCCGTCCCATGAGCTCGGTTGAGGGTCTCCAAGTATGAAATGCAATTTTGTGAGAGCAGATTGGTAAAATAAGGCTACTTGAAGATATTATGCAAGCCAGCCAAATATAATCTATTGCGCGAAAAAAGACTTCACGAACTCGGCGCCTTGTTGTCAAGAACTCAAATCTGTGAGTTCTTTTTGAAATACATTGGAGCCCTCACCACGCGCAAAGAATGTCATTGCATGCAACATTTCCGAAGGCGAGCGATTCTCCTGACCAATCAATATCCAGTATCTATCTCACCCAGACCAGGCGTGTATCACCATGCTTCCTCTGGTAGTCTATTTGAGGAAGCAACCCTCCAATGGGAAGATTCAACTTGCAAATAATATATTTGTACCACAAGACAAATCGGCCTTGACGGTGCTGATTTGAGAAGAAGTCAAGACTGACTGGCTAAACCAAAACCTGGAGCGGACCAGAAAGGAAGGCGAGAAAGGTTTTGCATCTCGATAAATTTGGTGAGATTGTGCGATATAGCCTCTTTAGGCGCAAGTTCGGTTGCAAAGAATTAGCTCCAGCGACTGCACCTTGCCATGCTGTAAAAGAACGATGCATTGGAGGCAACGGCTCACTGCCGGACCCACTCTCCCTTGAAGACGGTCTTTGGCCGAAGGAAGTCAGATCTATTGCAGAAGGCGATTCGCTTGTCGCGAGCTGCATTTCGGAGTGCGCCGGCCTATTTGCAGACTTTTTGACCTTGTCATAATGGTGTTGCATGTCCTTTGGACCTTTTCGGTCCTCCTTCTTGATGATGCTGTAGTCCGGATAGAACATTTGATCAGACGATGAGAACATTCTCACCCGCCCATCAGCAGGGTCTTTCACGTAGAAGTTGACCTCGACTTGGGAAAGAACGGACAGTCCATGAATTTTCTTTAATACGCCTGCATATCGCTTCCAAAAAGTGTTATATCTGTTTCGGCGATCATGAATGTATGCAATTTTGCGAGGTAGCTTTCCCATTTTTGTGATCTAAGTATGAACTGCATCGACTTAAGAGTTGGTGATGTTGTTCGGTATTTAACAGAGCCAGCGAGACGGTCTATTCGATGAAGCTATTCTGTAGGTCTAAAAATGGACAGTCATTTCTATTGCTAGTTTAAAACATAAAGTGTTGAAAGATTAGATCACGCAATATCACTGTGCTTCTCGTTCTTCCCATCTCCCGAGAAATAGTCATGATCATCTCAGCCAAATCAAATCTTATCAAACAGACCGAAAAACCTGGTTGTTTTGGTTTGAATCCCTCAATTTGAACTGTTCTCACGAAACAAAGATTTACTTGTTTTATACATTAGTGATGCACCGACTGCCACGAACTCAGGGATAGCGAATGGCCCTTGCCCCTTAATTCGTTTCCACCCTTCTCATTCTCAATTTACATTCAATACTATGATTCGGTGAACTTACAAAATATCTTCACAGTGTTGGGAAACAAATACACTTGACGGGCAGTCTCCAACCATAAAAATCCACTACAGTACCGAGAGAACACTTAAGATAAATACCTGCAGCGAGAAAGGCCGTACCACTATCACTATGATCTCCAGCTTGGGCCTTTTTATACAATTGATTGTGAAAGCATTCAAGTCTACTATAATTCAAATATCTGTTGAAATTAATCATCATATAATGTCCATGGAAGACTGGAAATTTCGTATTGCTGCTAGAAATTTTGACAATTAGATCCTTCGAATCCTATATATGTATCACTAGGTCATGTCAAAGATCTGTTTCGTATTTTATGAAGGTAAGGCATGACGCCGAATCTAGCACCAGATCATTAACATGCGGCCTTTGATGCATTCACCAATCCTGGGCTTTGAAAAACTCGCATGCCTGCTTTTCGGCCCTCTAATCTCGGAATCCACTCGTCGTAAGACATGAGGATAGCTCAAAAGCAAGATAATGTCAAGTTTTCCAAGTAATCTTTCCAACACACCGTCCTTTTTATGGACCCCATTTATACATCTTCTACATAAATATCTTTATGCCCGTCTCGATGCTTCTCCATAGGTTGCCTGCCGCTCCCAATTTACCCCTTGGGTTTTCGTTTGACATTCGAAATAGATGTAGAAGCAAGGAAAGCAGAGTGGGTACGCACTTACATCCTGACCGAGGTGTAAAAGACATTACTCAGATTATTGGTAAGGGAATTCATCAGAGACACAATAACCAGCAAAATCAAGAGCAAAGCCTGTTATATCTACCAATTAAAGGCTATTTCATTAAGAAACCTCTATAGGGGATCGGGGGTTGTTCGGATCTAAGATATTCTATCGTAAAATGCTGTCAAGAGAATGTTTTAATCTAAGAGCCTGTTAAATTTGTTTTAAAGGGTCTCCGCCTAGATACCAGGTTAACGAGTTATTCAGCCTCTCTCTTTAACTTAGTTCTAATGATTATCAACGCTGCAGGGGATTATCCCCCTCACCGAGCAGTATGCCTCAATATCGACTGGCTAGATCAGGAAAATTACCCTTTGCCAATGTGAGGACATAATGGAGCTTTGGTGTCGTATTGTGCGTTTATATAGAATATACGGGAGAAGCAAGTCATGAGCTTCGCTTGGCAGCCTTACATGATCTTGGTAAATTCAAAGCTTTGCGTAGTATTGTTCTTACTTTCAAAGTTGCGGCCTAGTACAGAAACGTATCTGGCAGGTATTACAATACTATAGGTGATGCTAGATTAGACTGTCTTCCAGCCTTTGAGCAAACCATCCTGTCCTTTTCTGGCGCTTTGCTAGGTTTGTTTGAGAATTTTTCAGAGCAATGAAGACCCTGATTCTAGACACCACTTCCCCACACAGTATGTATATAATGTTAAAATGAGACAAGGCCAGAGTGAGTATGCTAGCGATGTTCGCTGACTTCTTTGATTCCATCGAATATATGATCAAAGGCGGCCTTTACCGCATATCTGACCTAACAGTGAGGCAACCTGTGGTTGTTTACCTTCGTCGTGGCTCAAACACCAAGTATGCAGGTGGCAAAGGTTGGGACCGATCACATATTCCCTGGTTCATCCGCTGAGCCTAGCATTACTTGAGTATATACTCGATGTCTGCGGCCAATTACCGTCACAACAATCTCACATGAGGGTTAACCAGTAAAGCTATTGGCTAGGCGCATATCTCTTGAATGGTCGAAGCACGGCTCGAGTGAGCTTATGCAGTTGATATATCCTACATATCTATATTTATATTCATATATATATACATATTCACAAATAACTGAATCATGGCGAAGCCATACGCAGGATTTCTCTCTTTGGTGGGAATATGATACATATGAGTCTTTATGGGCATCTTGTGTTCTTCGAAACGTCCGGCTGCTGTAATGAAGTCAAAGAATATTTCAAAATCTACCATCTCCGGATATAGTCGCTGTATCCTACCTCGGTCACATGCAGCCTCCTTGAGGCGATTCGGTATTCATTCATATGTTTATGCGTTTGACCATATAAAGGGGCATTACCCTGACATTTTCAGCATAATAGCTTTCTATACCTATCCACCATTCGGAGTTGCTTTTCCTTTTTATCTACCATAACAGCATCTGTTCCTTTAATTGCGACAAAATGCGTCGCACCATCCTGATTACTGTGCTAGCGATGGCTGATGCCGCAGTGTCCATGGATTCTGCAATCAAGAAGTGGCCCTCCCCAGCTATCCTGCTGCCCCTTTACATTTGGCCAACCAACGATTTTATCTGGGAACCCGTCTACACAGCTGCTGAGTTGAATCCGAAAATCCAGTTCCAAGTGATAATAAACCCAGATAGTGGTCCTGGAAATACTGGTCAGATATTCCCTTCGCACCTCAAAGTCCCACTGCATTGTTAATGATTTCTCTTAGAATTCCCCGCGACAAGCTACATTACAGCCGTTGCGCATTTGAATACCTATGATAATGTTTTTATGCTGGGGTATATCCCCACTTACCATGCCGGCAGAGACATTTCCGACGTTCGCAATGACATTTTGATCTATAGTGGTTGGGCATGTTTCAAAAATCAAAATATCGCGCTTTCAGGTATATTTTTCGATGAAACTCCCAATACTAATGAGCAATCAAGTATTCACTACATGACGAAAATATCAAATATCGCCCGAGATCACCACCTGAGCACTGTCATCTTCAACCCTGGAACGAAACTGGAAGAAGGCTCCGTGAACGCGTATTTTGAAGCTGCGGACCTTATCGTTGAGTTCGAAAACTCGTATTCCACCTGGACTAATACCGCACCGGCAGATAGATTCTCGCTGGCCAAAGACCACTACAAAGATGCAGTTCTACTGTATGACGTGTCTTTAGACACGGATTACTATCAATTTATTCGAGAAGCAAAACAGCTGGGTTTAGGGGCCGTGTATCTGACCAATAACGCTGATTACAAATCTCTTCATTCCATATCAATAATTGCGGCTATGCTGACGAAAGCCTTGTAAATATCTTAATAGTGACGTTCAATTCATTCCACATTCTAAATAGTCAGTTATTATCTGTGTGTCTTATTGACCTACAACCCACAATCGGCACGGACGTAACTAGGCATTGAATATAGGGCATGCCACTGAACAAGCGCTATAGACAGTAGGAAGAAACTTTATCGGGTCCATCACAGATATTCATTTCCTATGAATAATGAAGATCACAAAAGGTCCACTTTCCAAGCGCTGTGCTCCATGCCATATATCCTTATAGCCTCTCCTAATGCGTATTGGGACCCCGAAGTTTCTGACACCCCTCAGCAAAGCTAGTAGCTATCTTTCGCCATTCAGATGGACCTTTATGCGAAGTCTTCGTAAATAACCAGAATAGGCCTGTTGCTACCGCTATGCTACGATAGAGCTTTGAAAGCAAGTGGTGATCGACAATCAAGGGGTATTCTGAACTTGACTTGGAACACATCAGTCGAATATACATGAATCAATCAACCTTTGCTTTAGGAGCATAAACACTCTTCACTTAACTGTGTACACGGTATCCAGCTGGTGATACCAAAAGCTTCTCCATAGGAAATTGTCGTGCGGTGCGAAGGATTTCAAAGTAAGCTTCTACTTAGCACAATTGTAGAATTAGGGGTACTGTACAGTTCATTTCGCCTGCCGAGCAAATTCATCTTACCAGGGTGTATCAATTTGTGAGCGCAGAGAATATCCTGTATCTTGATAAACACGAGAGACTCCATTTTGAGCTGGCCCCGGAAATAGTGACCCAAGGGTCTCCAAACACATTATTGCGGTTTGATTGATAGAAAATCTCTATTACCAGCACCCACAGCAGACGATCACGAGGCATTTTATCTTGAACAACTGGCCTAATACACTAAATCTAGGTGACAGCACGTGGAGGGAAAACAACAAAATGACCCTTGCCGGCAAATTGGCTTGGATGTCCAAGAGATTAAGATGGGTTGGGGTGGTGATACACTCGCTTGTCACAAGCCTTCTTCAGCTACAAGAAAGATCTCACTGTCTTATTAAGCTGCCATATTTAGATTCTCCAGACAAAGCGCGATGTCAAAACTATTAGTACTTAAAACACCCGTACTTTTCTGATTTACTTGTCAGCAGGAACAGGCCATGATCTCAATGAACCCTCCCTGTATTGCTCAAGGTCGAATCCGACTAGCCAAGCTCGCCATGGGGGAAGGAAAGAACATCCCCATCCAGATGGCCAGTACTATACACGCTCATTGCACTCCGCTGCACTTTTCAATGATTAAGAAACTGTCAGAAGATGATCCGGCTTGTCAAGGATATCAATGCCAAAGACCGGCTCGCTGGACACGAGTTTAAGTTGGTAGATGATATTTGGGATAGTTTACCATCGGTCCGTTGAACATGACATTCAACATATGACGGCCCTTGACATAGCCGTGCTTATAGGTAGCCAGGGCTTAGTCACATTGTTTCTCGAAAACGGCGCCGATCCAAATGCCGGATGCGCTGTTGTTATTGCAGTCTACCTGGGACTGACAGAGATTGTTTCGTTGTTATTGAAAAACAGGGAAGGGGCCGAATCCAGTAATGCCGACTTCACTGCGTTTCACGCCGCATCCGTCAAGAATCATGTCAAGATTGTAGAGATATTCATTGAGGGCGGCGCTCACATCCGGCAAACCGATGCGCTTGGTCAGACAAGCCTATTTGCCGCGGCGTGGCACAGAGCGACCGGCGTAGTCCAGCGCCTTTTACGGCACATTCACCACCAGGATGGCGATTTTGTGCATCACTGCATAGATTACTTCAAAGCCGCCTATCTATATTACGAAGCTCTCGACAATGGGAAAGGTTTCGAGAGGGACGCAGCTTTCAACTCGGATGCCGCTCTTGACGGGGACGTGAATTGGGATATTGCAAAATTGCTTTTGGACCCACTGTCTTGCGTATCTCTACCTTCTGTCACTGTTTTCTTTCATGTGTTTTGCGTTGCATGCGCCGTTGGGAGTATAAGCCATGTAAAGAAATTGCTTGTGAAGGTGCCAGACCCCGAAACTTTGCGCCGGCTATTCGAAA
Organism: Penicillium frequentans; assembly: GCA_028828275.1. Lineage (NCBI taxonomy): Eukaryota > Fungi > Ascomycota > Eurotiomycetes > Eurotiales > Aspergillaceae > Penicillium > Penicillium frequentans. The sequence continues at coordinate 314,831 of JAQIZY010000003.1, read as the reverse complement.
GCGATCCTTCCCACCCTCGCTCCCAAGATCACGCCTCCATTGAGTGGGCTCTCACGCTCGCAGCATACCATGGGCCTCCAGAGGTTGTCCAAGTAATATTCGAAAAAAGTCGTCAGCTCAAACAAGATCTCACTCGCTGCAATGCCCTTCAGTATACTTGCTCTTCTGATTTGACCCATCCAATTGCGCAGGAAGTTGTTCGGATCCTGATATTGAGCGATATTGATATCAACTACAGAGGGAACAGCGGGGTCTCGGCGATAGCACATGCTCTACGACAATCGAATTGGTTTGTCGTCAACGAGCTTATATACGCCAATGCAGACGTTGATGCAGGTGATATCAAAGACATCAAAAACGGGCAGGAATTATTGAAGAAAATAAAGACTTTACGTACACGCAAGAGGAGAACAGGCTCTACCGCACATAAGAAATGGGTAGCTGACAGCGTAGCCGGGAAGATAGCCACGGTATGTGGACTTGATCGAAGTGATCGGTAACAAAGCTGACTAAGTGTTTCAGCTCAACTGGAGCAGGTTTTGTCGCCAGAAAGTCTCGGTACATGAAAGCACCAGTAAAGTGAAGAAGGCGATATATTTTGAGAACGTTCGACGGTTTTCGCGTACCGATCTTTGCAATGAGAATGTCATGTACTACTGGGCCAACTTAATGGAGCGAGCCAGACAAAGTGGAAGATATTCGCAAGACAAAAACACTCCTTTGAGTAAAAGCTTCATTGAAGCAGCATACGGCACTCTCATGCTCGCTGTTGTTGGTATGTGCAATGAGGTCTTGATTTCAATATGTCCCACTAGGTCAAACTGACTGATTGACCTAGCAATGTCAGACTATGATCAGATACCTTCAGATCAGGTGTGGAGCTTGGAGCTTGGAATTGAAAACCCCGATGTTGACAGATTGAAGAAGAGAGCCCTTGAAGCTCTTGAATACGACTTAGGGCTCTCTAGGTGGAGTTTGGCTATGGAAAAACTGCAATGCTTACGTAAGGCTTCGCTAGAAGTCAAAATGGAAAGGCAGGCTGGAGACGACAGGAGTTTCAGCAAAGCAATGAGGGACTATAGATGCATCAAACACTCCCTCAGGCAGGATTGGAATGGCTTACCGGTATCAGCAAAGGACTCCGTGACCCTGGCCTTCATATCCCATATCCTCTTACTCTGAACATACCATTGAGCGGTGTAACTACTTATTGTGCTCTCTTAATTCATCCTGCTCTGTCAACAAGCTATATTGCATTGCCACGCACCGAGTACTGAGATCTCATCTCTCCATACATGCAGTGGCCACGTGCGGAAAGATTACCGTCAGATGTATGTTTGGAGAGCATGTCGGGTATGTGGAAAATAGGTGTATCCACGCAATGAGCTCAGCCTCGCCGTGGAATTCCTCGTGTCCCCTGTGGCCAGTGCAAGGCCGCCAAATGGTGTTAGAATACTTCAAAAGGGAGTGTGAAGGCCTTTCTGTATGCTTCGGACAAGAAAATCATTATCCCCGATTTCTAACAGAGGTAGTTGTGGAGGCAGTTTAGGTCCAGATTTAAGTGGGTAGAAGTTTGTTTCGAATCATCAACATATTAAAACCCGCGCCCTGACTTGGAGTAATTCGCCAAAACTGTATATGATCAGGAACAGCCTAAACGTAGGGATGTGGAGAGGAGGATTAAGTTGGCACACCGGCTAAAAGTATTGTTTTGTTCGTGACATTCCATGTGAGATCTGGACTTACTCTCACCAATTGCATGATCAATTGCCTAGATCTGCCTGAAAGCGTTTCTTCCACTACTGGTCATCTATCTGATACTAGTGCTGATATATCACTCCCCAGATCAACTTTACTTTGGAGTGAAACAGTAGCAAGAGTCTCCATCGATCGATTCTCTCTACTAGTGAACATCTCGAACGTCATAATGTAGTCTGATGATGGGATAAATTTGAGGTTTTGACGATCAGTATGGAATTGGGAATATACGCGGCTGGCCAAACGGGCCCCGCCTGCTTTGCCGGTCATGTGATGAGTAGTACCCTAAGTAGAGACAATGCCGGTTCTTGTATTCTTTGTGTCTTTTCAATGATAGCCTCTATAGGCTTATTTGAGCCACTTTACACGTCAAAAAGAAAGAAAGACGTTGTACCAAATCAAAATCATTCTACCTACTCAAGATGGGAGAAGCAAAGAGCGGGGACATCAGAGCAGCCATGCATCAACCAGGGTCCTAGTACTTCTCGAGTGGACTGCAGCAAGCTGGATTCGCTTTTGGGCCTGTGAAGTTTGGGAACAACCCGATCTCTGCTCCGGTTGAATGCAGCGCAGATTTGCAATTATTCTGGATCATGAATTCTCAGTGATCAAGCAAGTTCACCCCAGGGATGCCAATATATATTCCATCATTTGCCAGAATTCGACATGCTGACGGATATATCCTTTCGGCTGTCTGCCACCTGGTGACTACCTGATACAGCAGACTAGAATCATACAACATCGGCGAAGTTACTATATCCAACTTCGTAGCACCGGAATCCTAGAACCATTTTTCTGGCGTTGCCCTCACTTTCGTGCCAATTGCCCGGCCTGCTTGTCAGCTCATCTCGATATATATATATATCATCAAATCCTCCAGGGGTCTACCTATTTACCTTTCTGACTTTGCAGCATGGAACCGGTTTGGGTCATCATTGCACTTGGGTACCTTTTTCTCTACGCGCTTGCCGTGGTGCAGGTCCAGGATGTGCCCGCGTTCAACGGATTGTGCCGTATCTAAATATATATGGCGGTATTAGCATAGAGATGAATACATTCATTGCCCAGAGCACTGTAGCTGCATCAGTCCCGCTGCGCCCTGCGTCTACTGCGAAGCTTGGCTTGGTTTGGCGCAGAATTAAGCGCCAGGACGACTTCCTCCTTGTACTTCGTCCTAAAGACTGGTGTTCCACCTTTCAGTACCGCGACGCATTTTTTGAGCCCGTTCATTCCCCTCACTTGTACGATATTGAGAATTGCCAGTTGCCGGATGATTTCAAACCACTTTGTCATATGGTCATTCCCAACTCGTCGCCACTAAGCAAGTCGGGCGATCGGATCGGCCTCCCCGCAGAACAACCAAAGAATCTGTGCCTGGCATAGGCTCAACGCTTGGATGGGGAGTTTGGATGACCTTCAGCGATGACTGACCGCGAAATTCAGGGTCGTAGTCGGAGATTCGTTCGTCAAGTGCGGAGATATTGCGGTCGTTGCCTTTCCAAGGCAGTGTTAACACCTGAAATCAGTTGATCTAGCTGCTTTACCAGTGTGATACGTCTCCTTGGAGGATTTCGGGGTTAATCGCTACATAAGCACTATTGAGTAATGTTATATCAAGCTAAGGATGGGGAATGGGGCAATGTCAACACATCAAGGAAGCTTCAGTATACCCCAACTCCGCACGCTAAAATAATTTTCGTAACCGATAAAGACGCGATGCCTCGATAAAAGTCAGCCATTTCTGGTTACTTTCTCTGGTTCCTTTATCTTGATGAAAGTAACATATTGCATCATGAAAACAGAAGGTTCCCACTTATTGTATGAAGTAGTTCATCTCAATGACCACTGGGGCCTGAAGCACAGACTTTCCTCATGCTTTAAAGAGTATTCTTGATCCACAGCTTAATAATTCGCCAGCTTAAACGGCACTCGAACCCTGGTCGAAGTAGTGAGCCAGGCCCGCTCTGGAACAGGCAGCTAATGGGGCATACAGAAGCCGACTTTGGAGGCCCTGCAATCACCGACGGTGCATAATCGACGTTTGGCCATGTATCCCAGCTTGCAGGTGCGCCAATTTCCTGCTTGTTCGAGAGACCCGGGGAAGTAGCCACGTTCACGATATACGCGGAACATACTTGACAGTACAGTGTTATTCTGCATCTGCAGTGGCTCCGCACCTTTGTGACTGAAACAGAACGGTATCAGTCTTGGGCCGCCAAAATTATAACAGATAATGAGTCCGCCGTTGCGACTTCTCGCAATCCGACAGTTCACTATCGGCGATTTATGCTGGATGCAGGAGGTATTGGGCTTCAAAGGTTTCGACTGAGGAGCAGTCCGCAAATGTTCTGACCAAGTGATTGAAGCCTATCGTCTTTGAAAAGATTTGAAGTCTGGTATGTGCGTGAAATGCGTGAAATAATAGCAGTGAAGATTTGTAAACGGAATAGCAAGCTTGAGATGACCACCAATCCGCAGTGGCGTCTCGCAAAGATATACGCATCATTTACAGCAGAATAAACAAAAGGATATGTCTAGAAAATCTAAACGCCGCTGAAAAAAGGCACAGAGGCCAAGTCAGAGGATGGGCTGGGGATGGTGAATCGTTTTCACGTTATCTTAGAGAGGCTCCTAGAGAGGCCCGTGAATTATTATCGGGATGCTTCTAAAAGAATCAAGTTTCAGCTAGGGTAATCTCCATCGACCAGCATTCTCCCGGGTCGTTCAATTTTCACTTCCTTGATTCATAAGGAGTAAACCTATAATCAGGATTAGTGAAAAAGGCAAGCTAGTATTCTGGAGCTCTATTCAATTTTCTCATAATGAGGCGCCCCAACAAAGGGAACATAGGGACTGCCTGTCCAAAAGACCGGAGAGTGATACGAAGAATAAGGAAATGAATGATCCCAGTTTTCACTCATCTTTGACACTTATTATAAACCTAATACTGAAGCCTAAGAGTGACAAAACCTACTGCACGATGATATTAGAGAGGAAAGCTCGGTGAACGATCTTGACTGGCACCTTTCTGACGAAAAAGCTTCACAGCACCTGGCCTGAACAACCAACTTTGTAAATATCCGGGCTATAATAAGTGACGAACCTCGCTTGACAGCGTATGCATCACGTCTAAAAAAAACCAAAGCAACTCAGACAACAGCCCAAGATTGGTATGCATAAATTGCGGCGATGATGTTCAGGCTCTATGCAGGACCACAAGATCCCCAGGGGTTGGGTTGTCAAAAAGTCATAGGGTAGTCAACACTACTACAAAATGGCCCAACATTCATGCCAATGCAGTTCAGGGTATCCTCTATCATACAATCTCACTGTTGATTGAAATCAGAAGAAAAAGAACTTTAGCAGAAGCAGGCTCACACTCTGGACGTGATTTTTAATTATCTACTGTATTTGACGGAAGACACAAAGTCTTTCACTCGTTTTAAGCATAATTCCTCCTTGGCATGTTTCCTGCTTGAAAATGCGTTGGTTATGAAGTTTCAAAGCAGTTGCACAATAGACCTCTCTAATACTATTTCTTCATCTAGTATTTCAACTCATTACATGTACAAGCCACGACGACGCCTACGGCTACATTTAGTATTGTAATCCCAAGCAAGACAATAGTGTGACAAGAACAGGGCAATACTGAAAGCTAGGTAACACACAACCTGCCTTTCGGCAAAAGGTTGATGTATTGATCTAATTACGCTATCTTCCTAGTTACATCAAGGCAGACATTAGAAACAATCCATCTGTCACAAACCCTTCGAAATGCGTTGAGCTTCGAATGTACCTTTTGCAACCCAGTCAGGTACCTAAAAAGTGCACGATCTGAAGTTTTGCTTCGTATATCAAAGACTATGCGAGATTGTCACAATGATCTATATCTGAAGTTGTTCCCCCCCTGTAAGCTTAGGGACGAAAGGGATAGTCAAGGCGTCAGAGGTCATCTGTTGCTAGTGGTTGAGGAAGCGGTAACAGACAGCGCCATATTTGAGTCCGATTCTGCTTCCACTTACGTCTCACACACAACGTGCCCTACCTACCCTGCGTACTCTGATTAACCTATTTTAAACTACTTGCCCTCCCTCCTCCCCCCTCCTCAGCCTGAGGTGCCGGTGATTTTTGTACGGTTCTTGTAAGTTCATGATGATGCGAAGATCAAAGCGTATTCGATCAAAGAAGGCTGATTCACCTCCCTCTGCTCTTCGTGAAGATGCCCCTTGAGTGCAAGACAGATACCAAAACAATACCGACGCCAAAACCCAAGCGCCGTCTGATTCCCTTCTTAAAGTTGACAGTAGTTCAGAGGCACTCCAACCTGTGTCTGAGTTTGGCAGGGAAAGGTGCCAAATGCGTGTGCCTCAGGCCAGAGAATTGCCCCAGATGGGGGATTGGTCCGGCTCTCACAGCTCTATGGGAGATGCACGATGGCTGTGGAAACCTGTGTTTGATTTCCTTCTGTCTGTTCCCCCTCCAATTGAACTTGACAACAGAGAGACTGCACAAGTCTCAGTGTGGGGTAATCAGCCAGCACTTGCACTTCAGGCGCGATATTGGTGTGGCGCCCGCTACCAAACGAAACGTGCCCAGCAACTCTGGCGACCTGGCCTTGTCGTAGGTGGGCCGTCGTTCATTCAATTACAGCTACAGCTACAGTGCCCCGACACCAATGATGTTACTTTGGTGGAAATTGAAGCAGTGCTTTGTTTCCACGGAGGGAACTGGATATGGACTCGTATACGCATGGCAGCCGCCCAAGGCCTCTGGAACCCGGGCTTCAATGTCAATCGGCCCTGCTTCACCTCGGCACAGATGACACACATGAATATTAATGAAGTACTCGTGATGGCGAACCAAGCGAGAGGCTCCTTGCGGAGAGATGAATGACTAATGGTCCGCTGGCTCATGCTCAGATCCCAAAAGATGTGGCGACCGACACTTAATATCGAAAGCCCTGACTTCCTGCCGTCGGACACTCGCAATGTAAAGTTGTATGAGATACTACTCTTGGCTATCAAGGCCCGGAGGCTTCTACAAGGAGGTTTCGTCTTCCGTGCAGAGGCAGCCATGTGCAACGCTCGGTATCTGTGGCATTGGGAGCTTGGAATCCCCCAGCCTGATTTCAATGAGAACGAGACCAACCAGATATCTAGATAGAAAATAAATTTGCTGGGTAAAAGAGCGAGGTGTCTTCTTCAACAGCAAGAATACGCTGCGGTAGCTGAGGTCATGAGTGAGGCGCAACTATGCTGGAGGGGGGATGTGACGTCCCCATACCCGCATTTTCCATAGAAGAGCAACATCAGATTCAGACTGTATTCTTCTGGGAGGCTGCCTGCCCGCGGGACCTTCGGGGCGGACTTGGATTTTGACTGTGCTATTTGCTGTGACACGCTACCAGGAGCCGTTTCATGCTTAGTTGGGCCGTGCAAGCATTCTTTCCACGAATCATGCATCACTACATGGCTCCGCGACTATTCAACATGCCCAATATGCCGCATATCATGGTTTTGACCCGAAGCTTGAATGGGAGAGGCAGGACGAGGGGATGTAATAAACAGCTCACGCCTGCAGGTACAAGACCAGAATATCGTACTTTGGTAGACAACATTTCGAAATTCGTAATGAAAATGAAAATGATTGTCACTGTAGAGACAACCCTAGGGGAATTAATTTCGACACAGAAGCGAAGGATGACTGACGGTTAAGGGATGAATCCATTGGTTTTTATTCAAACTCTCCACTCACAAAGCAAGGCTCCAGATAAAGCCGCCATGGACATAAGAAGCGACAACTTGGGTACAGAAACGATTCCTTACGGTGTTGGAGCCTGTAAGGCCTCTCCGCAGCTCCGTATTGACGAGAGCCATGAGATATCTTTCCCGCTGGCTTGCGATGCGTGTCTATGATTAAAGCTTTAAAGCCTGACTCTAGAATACAGTCAGAGATCACTCAGGTAGTTATGTAACGGGATCGCAACGAGTGAACTCTTTGGTGACAAGTGAGATTAACCCATGGTCTTACAAATGATATACACCTGTCCTGGTGGCAGATGAGGAAGGCATATCCTTCAGATGGTGTGTGTAATAGAGCAGGAGGCCACGACAGATTCGCCGAACTGTAAGCGCGCACCTGCACCAGTACCCGACGAAAGAAAACGAACAATACGGCGGTGTAGCGCCGACCATAGCCGTTAACGCCTTTCCAGGACCCCCATCCTAGAGGATATGCTACTTGCTAATCTTAACAAAATTCCCTACTAGATTGGGACCTATAAGCAGTCGTGAACAGCCGTGCTTCTCACTCACAATTCAAAAGCCATGTCACACTTGAGAGCCTTTCATATATTTCAACATTTACAACGTGGAGAAAAAATTAAGGCATATGTTGTCATACTTGTTGAACCAGTATTTATTGCCTCCGCTGGTACACCATAAGGGTCAATTGGGTATAATTTGGGACGAGAATGTATATGAAATGAAAAAAATCTACCGCACTTCTACAATTCGAATACTCTCGACTCACCGCTACTTCTACCGAATGTTGAACGATCTACTATTCAGTAACTCACTGCAAGACCTCCTAAATACCGCGTATAGCTGGGTAGCCCAGAGCGAGAGAGGGGAAACTATTCGCAAGTCTTCTCGGCAGGGCTTGAAATTGATTCAAAATGCCAAATCAGGCTGGCATCACATCATGCTTGCCGCGGAAGATGGCCATTTGGGGAGGGTGGGCGCGCTTCTTGAGCATGCCACTCATCGGTTGGCCGAGCTGGTCCATGAACGAGACCATACACGCCTTCTAGATGAGATGTTGATTGCTGCAGCGAGACATGGACGCGAGTCAATTGTCATCCGCATTTAGTATGGAGTTAGTGTGAATCCATATGCTGTATTCCTAGGCGAGGCGACCTATCGAGCAACATGTGGACGCCACGTTGTCCTCAAGCCAGCTGCGGACAAAGGTACGTTGATGATAGACGCATCACGACCATCTTGAGGTATGCTGCCGCTCAGGAGCTATCTCTCCTTCTCGTTTTGACTCATGCTAGTTCCGAAATCTCTACCTTGTCTGTGGAGTCTCTATCCAATATTCCCTTTGACCAGGAAACACATGCTGGCTGCCAAGCCCTGAATGAACTGGGTCTGCAGTATACACTCGAGCGCAAGATTCTTCGTGTTATGTTTGAGTGAACGGTCAAGATTATCCGCTTGATAGCAATACTGATAATAGCTACGCATGATTCCACGATGTATTAATCTGGAGAGATTGATTTTGCGGTAATACTCAATAAGATGATGAGCATCCCGACGCAGAATGGCCAGTGAACCTCTACAGATACGTCAAAAAAATCACAATTGTGCACAATTTCGCAAGGCCCAAAAAGCCTGTTGATTTTTTATTACGGCAAAAAAAGAATGTTCAATGCGATCTCAGTTCACCGATCACACTCCTTTCACGTCTCTACATTGAGAACTGTTGTGATATGAGGCTGGTGCGAATCAGTAACCAAGCCGAACCATCGGAATTAATCCCGAGATATCTATACCAAGAACCAAGTTGATTGGAAATCAACTTGCTCTTCCCATTGTATATATAACCTCATGTTTTCCTCTCATCAATACCTCTGAATTACAACAAGAACTCCATCATTCTTGGCCAGGGCTCAGCGCGCCGGGACTGTAAGCCGAATTGACCCTTTCCTTTCCTGCTTGTAAACTTTAGGCTTATATCATAATCAGTACTATCAAATATGGGCCTCCTCGGTAGGCGAGAGTGAATCTGCTACAAACAGGCAAACAATGTCTGATGGGAAAAGTTGCTTAATCATAATGAAGAGGTGAGCGAAACATCCTAGGACCAAACTATCGGGGTTTTACCAATACCGCGCACTTAAATGGTATTCGAAATCCTTTCACAAAGCCATTCAAGAGAACTTGAGAGTATGTGATAGGCAGTTGAGGAGTGAGCTTCTTGTTCAAATCTGTAAAGAACAAAAGTATTGACCAAGAATTATTCAGTACGGAGGAATTTGAGCTATAAGGTAAGGCCAATATCTTGTCTAAACTCCTGCTTTCCTGTTTCTATAGAGGCTTCTTTTCCACTCTGTGTCAATCATTGCTCCGTAATTTATGATCCAGACTTTTACCAATCGTCTCAGATCGTCTCAGATTTTCGAAAGCGGAGCAGGGCTAGCGACAAGAATTTGTTTCAGCCATCGAACTCACCTATCATAGTTCGTTTACTGATGACGAAGCTTTTCATGTTGCAATTCCGTGACAGTCAGTTTCTAGAGATTGGTCGCAGAGAAAACATTGGCAGGAATGCCTTCTATTGAATGACTTCACGACAATTCTTTCACCATCTATCATGTCGAACTACCATTTCTTAGCATTCAATTACAGCATCGTCTTTTCTTTTTCTACGTGACATCTCAAATCTTGTGCGCTGAGCATTGGGGTCCCGTAGCTGTGTTCGATGTCAGGCCGTATGTCTCATATACTGCCATACTGTCATTAACTATCCACAAACCAAAGACTTTAGCAAGACAATTTTGTTGTATAGAACGTTGTCTTCTCCTATCATCATAAGTGTCGCCTATGCAGGGTCCAGGCTGAAACCTCCTGCTGCGACTCGACACCGACTCTTCGCTGTTGGCACAATGTAACTGTCGACACATTCCATCTCGTCTAGTTTCCTTTGTACTTTAGCTATATAGAGTATCTTTCGCAATTGTTCTACTGATGGGCAGTATATTTATAGTGGTGTATATCGTCGCCTGTCAAGGGACTTACTCCGATGACAACATGATCCAATGTCCGCGAGCCAGTCTTCAGCCGTTGTTATCATTGACGAATGGCTATGCAGAGATGATCTCGCATACAATGGCACATTAGAAAAGTACATTGGATCTATATAGTTTAGCAATTTGTCCTGACATGCCTCGAATGGACTGGATTACACCTTCATAGACGCAAGCTCATGGTCCCAGTCCACCCAGTGCTCTCAATCTAAAGCTCCGTCCAAAGTCGTGGATATACTCCGATTAGATATCGGGTGGCTGAGGAACCGGTCCAGATGATCTGGATGATAGAATACTCACGAAGCACTTGAACTGCAATAAATCCATAGAGGAGCAAAATCTTTGCACGAACTTTCGGCTTTCCGGGGCTTTGTGCTAGGTCGATGCCCTCTTTCTCCAGTGACCAAAGACAATGCTCCACCCCCAAACTTCACAGGGAATTGTACATATCTTTCTGCGCCTCGCAGTCTGCGCGTGACGAGAGATGTCAGCAGATTGTTTGATAAAGGAAATACAACTAGGTTTCTGGATCCTGTTTTCTGGCAATGAAACAAGGCACTAAGACCAGCAGCCTTTGCCTCTGCCCGAGATACTGTACTACAAACGAATGCTCCTCGATTTCTTGACTCTGATCTTGTTGTTGTGGGAATTTCAAGGCCATTCTAGCGGACTACCACCTTTACGTTTGGCCTCCAAAGAACATGAAATAGAACCTGTCCAGAAATGGCAGTGATTCACTATACCTGCCCATGTCTGAGCATCGTGACTTTAAAGTTGGTCCCGGACCTCTTGTAAATTCATCTAAAGAAGATATCAAAATTCGGTAACGAGCAAGACCTTTGTCAAAAGCACCATTTGAGAGATGTAGTATCTGGTGAAAATTTCATTCGGGTCGAAAGGCTTCTCCGCCAGGGTAGGCATGTGCACCCAAATATCCAGGGCGAGTCTTCATAAAGGGTATCGTACAGTGCTGAGGTGATCCTCTGTGACAATTCCCGCGTAATTTGCAATGGTGTCTGTATCAGGCCCTGCGGCGCTACCGTTCCTTTATTTCGATAATAGTCGAGCATACATTCATGGATGAGAGGCAAAGCCCACAATAAGGGATGTTTTTGATATGCGTAGCCGAACCACTTTTGCTGCGAATCGACTTACAAGTCGACGAAGATAAAGCGCGGCCTCTAGGTCTTACACGCGGCAACCCTATTCTTACCGTGCGTGATTTGCCAATCACCAATACGTTGAGAATAATGTTTGAATTACATTTCTTCTCCTTGAAAAACGATATGTATTTGCCCAACGACTGCGTCGGGTGGATCTTTTCTCCTGCAATAATAAAAGTCTTTGCTCCGCGAATCGCAACTCCCGGGCTCCGAAGTGCCTGGTTGGGAGCAGACCGCTGGTCTCTACCGCTTGCTCTAGGCATTCTGCGATGACTGTTCCCAGTATCTTGTCGGGTGTTGCTAAGAGCAAGATTAGCCTCCATGTCCTAGTATGAGCGTGCTCATCTTCATCTGGCTGTTGAGTAGTATACTCTTCCCCTGACCTCACTAGATTGGCGACTTCTCTTCTTGTAGTCAGGTTTCTTGTAGCCAGGCTTGAAAGAGGTCAAGCACGCGATGCTTGACTCTAAGTCACATCATCTTCATTTTATCGCCGTATACCGTTATCGCGAGGAGCCCTTAAATGGTCGAGATCTCCACCGCCGTTCTTTGTGGTCTCATCCCTCCGTCATGAATATTGTCAGAAAAGGTTTGGTTGAATAGCCTTTGCTGAGTAGAGGTGGTGGCTACACCAGTTTCGAGGTTCCTTGGAAACTTTTCAAAGGCCTATTCTCTCCTGTCTTCAATTATGCAGCAGTTCTCCACCCGTTGTCATTAAATTTCAGACAAAATCTTCTTGTCCGAGATTGTCATTAGTGAATCTACTTTTTTATATTTCATACGGTTCAAAAGCATACCCAGATATATTAATATTAATATTGATTATCAACACTGTCAGCTGTGATGGTCTTATTCATGGTCGCATTCTCGCAAATTAGACATATGGCGAAGCTTTGTTTGTGGGCTCTGAGGGAACATGTGCTCTATCCTGTATGATATTATAGGGCAACAGTGGGTGACCTATCAGCAGGCTGTCCGGTATGCTATTCAGTAGTAACTTCCTCCATCTCCAAATAGCTTATCTCCATACTTGGGCAGTACGTGAAGCCCCACCCAGCACCTGGTACATATCAACGACACGTTAAACGATTGCGGGTCTTGCGGGCCATGTGTTTGCAGAATTGATGCACAGTTATAGCCCATCTAGCTTCGTCGCGTCGGCGGTTATGAACAGTCCAACCATGTATTGATGATATCAGTCTGAAGCTAGGAGAATATCGAAAAGAAAAAAAAGAAAAAAAAGAAAACGAGAGAATGCGACCAAAGTTGTTCTGCCCATTTTCACTTGCCTACTTCCACGTCTTGTTAGAGCATCAGAAGGCTTTTGTCGTGAACTTGACATCCACGCTACGTGAAGGTGCTTTGGATTATCCGCTCAGAGCACTATGAATGTGAAAATACGGTGTCGTAACACGTAAAGGATCTCCATAGATCACGGCTATTACTAGTCAATAGGCCGGGTCTTCGAACTGAAAGTAAGTCAAAGTAGATGCTGAATCGGATGGGATATATCACCGTACTTTACTTGCTTCAGAGTAAGCTTGTAAGTTACTTCCATGATGAGAGTTAATGGTCCTTTGAACACAATTTTTTGCTTCACGAGATAGCAGATGATAACGACATATCTTCGGATATGATATACAAACTAATTAGGTACAAACAGAAGAGACCAGGATTGAAGAGTGAAATTTGGCTCTAAATAAAGAGCATAGGTGTATTGTCCTGTGGCTACACAGGGTTGAATGGATGTTGACCTATAAGTTTAATGGTCTCATGCTAGTACAGCCATCCCCCGGTATCGTTGTTCAAAACCATATATATGTACAAAGACAATGGCACTGCGAGATGACACACAGCTCAAAGCGGAGCTTTCAAAAGCTCCAATGACCAGAACTCGCCGGCTTTTGTCGCTTGGTCAAATTGTCAGTCAAATGGCAGACGCGGAAGATCAAATGAAATGCAGAATATACCGACTATATCGGCGTATATGCTCATAGATCAAGAAAACAGTATTTCTTGTTGCCTGCACTGTAAGGGTTCCCTGAAAAGTGGCCAGTCGTTCTCAATACTTTTCATCATCTCCCGGATCGCCCTCTTCTCTGTAGCGCTAGTCCTTTCGAATGGGTCTCGATCACATTCATGTTTACCTTCTGACTGAAATTCGTTTTGCAAGGTCGGGGAATCACATCCTTGCAACCCAATGAATCGGCCAAACCGGCGGCGTTTCGCTTCAAGACTAACAAGCTGTGAGCCGTCGGGTCCAATCCATGGTTCTTCGATCGGTGCTGGGTACATTGTTGTTTCCGGCACAGGGGAAATGGTTTGATCGAAAAACAAGGCAAGCGTGTCAAGTTGATGGCTTGTAAGAAGATGGTATGATAAGATACTATCAGGAAAGTCCCTTGGAATGTCGCCAGTTTGGATTCTGACAAAAGGATGTAGCCGCCGGGCCGAAGTGATTCGCGATGGAGATCAAATTATATCGCGTCAGAGGTCGGGGCCTCTTAACCGCTTTTCCATTGGCTGTGACGATCTGGAAGGAATTGTTATCCTTCGATGAGATACTGCTAGCTGGCATTGGAAAAGAATGATGGATTTGCACATCGGAGATTTTGGTTGCCCATATATCCCCGGTAGGGCCTCGTCTGACATTTCCAATAATAGATGTGTTTTTCTATCTTCCATCTCATACCGCATTTGGACCAGCTAGCCGGTACTCAAAGCTAAAAGAATAGCCAATACAGTGCTAAGCTTTTCCGCCACCCCCTCAACATTGACCATAATGAAATAGGGTTAAGTATGTACTGTATGAGAACAATTTGGGCTATGAATAGTGAGCTCTGATAGGTCAAAAAACCAGTCAGTCAATATGACAGAATCAGGCTCTAGCAAGGAGCAGATTGCGGTTGACTTTTTTCCCCATTGGTTTACCATTACGGATTGATTCGAGAATCATCCCACACTCATTTCTGTAGGTGAAGGGGTGGCGGAAAGACTGTTTTGCAGTCAGCATTATTCTTGTACTCATTTTTTATTACTGTTACAAATAAAGCTTGCAGACTGTGAATTGAGTCTGACTCTCTTAATGAAATCAGGTCTACCAAATCTTGTAATGGGAGCCACGATAAAGCTTTCACAATTCCTGGTGGGCGTGGAATTCACTACCGTTGCTGACAATATGCAAACGTAGTGATTGTACGACGCGCAAGGCGCACTTGACTCATGAAAAATTCATCATCAGGAGACAGTTTTCAATGCATGTTGGGCTACGGAAGTCGTGTTGGCTTTTTGTCTCTATATTGACAATGATTGCCCAAAATGATCTCCCTGAAAAGCTTCGGACTGAAAGTTCTAGCAGCGTCGGCGAAATGCTTTCCTCGAATAAGTTTCTTGTAGAAGATCGCCTTCTTCTTCTTCTAGGTAGATCCAGATGCATCACAAAGGGCTGTGGAAAGAAGATTAGTAATCCCTCTCCACTGGGACTATACACGACTCCCTCGGTGCTGCAAGGAGCTACATCCGTCCGCTGGGCCATCTCGGCTCACTGATTCCTACTTCGATCTTCAAAGAGAGGTCAAATTATCACCCGTCTGGGTCAAGAGCTTCGAGGTCATGGATGTTACCAATGCCCATGTCCCACAACCAAAATGTTCATCGCTTAGATTCGTAAAGTCGCTATCTCTCAACCGGGATTTTGTTGGGATCCGTGCAGCACAATTTACGGAGCATTTAAAATGTAGCTTTTTCTCGCGAAGAAGGTGATAATGAAGACCGCCAGATGGGGGACGCGAGACGTCATTGTTGTAGTCCATAGGTTTGATTCTTTTAATCTTGGAACGAAACTTGAGGCAATATATACAACCAGAGTATCAAGTTGATTTCTAATTAATGTGATTGTTAAAAGCTATACTCGCCATCCAAGTCTTCGCAACTACATGAACGGACAATCTTTCCGCCTGAAAGAAGATAATAAGGAAAGACGCAGAAGGTGCCTAGACATCATTGGTGATAATCAAAAACTTGAATATAGGGAGCACAACATGTAATTGAGCCACACAGTATCGATTGTGGGGATAAGCAGTACTAAAGTAGGTTGGACTTGTGTTGGCTGAGAAGCCTAACACCCTACGTACATGTTGCCTGTCGAGATCGCACTCAGATCCGTACATATACGCTAATCTCGCATGCCTACCCATAGTTTGCGTTGTGCTCCTGTGCTGTTCAATCATCCCGCGCGTTTGAGGTCGTGCTGCAAGCTTGCCGCCTCTTCACTGGTCCGGACGGCGACCCCTACTCCGAAGTGGGTACCTTGCCTTATTGGAATTATTTCCTGCTAATGGCTCACCTCCTAGTGCTTCTCGTTTCTTTCTTGAGAGACTAGAAGAGATATATATGATTATGACGAAAAAGAGGGGAATGCATGCGCCGAGCAATGGGAGTGGTATGAGACTTCTTTCTAGAGTAAAGTCATGCATGGAAATGTTTGACCTTTTCCATTCAACAGCCACCGGAATTTTTCCCAGCTATAAATCTATATTGTATTTCTGATAGGGCAAATCAGAGAAATGTCTCATTTTGGCCGGTCCCATAATTGAATCTTTCGTTTGTCCAGACTCTATAGTGCGTGATGTGAGGGTCAATCAATCCTATTTTGGACTGATCATCCCCTCAGGCCAGACGAAGTATCTGTACCTACCTTGAGTTGCGGGTGTCCCTTGCCTTGTGGGCTGATCCATTTGGTTGACTGGCACCAATTACTGACTCGCCATGTTTGTGTCCTAGAAAAGCCAATCTGTCCACGAAGAGCTTTAACAGGCTGCAAACATTTCGAATAGTATTGTTTGCAAGACCGACCACTTCCTCGCTCAATACTTGTTCAAAAATGGCTAAATAGCTCACATATATATTATCATGTTTGTGGGCACTACGCGTTGATTTGAATTGCCTGAATTTGGAAACGTGGCCGGGCCGACCGGAACTCTACACCTGAGGACCATGTATGTGCGTTATATCTACACTCTGCGGTAAACTCTGCAGAGAATATCTCATGATCCAAAACAATCACAAGGACCTCGGAAAACGTAGGGGACCTCGACGCGGCAGTTCCTGTGCCCGTGATTGAACGGTTGACGGAGATCACTTTGAAGCTATTAGGGATTGTTGAGTATGTTGAGCTACTTGTTTTTATTTATCCTTCATTCTCTGGTTTCCAGCACGTTACATGGGAATATGACACGCTTTGAGCACTTGAACTATCGCGGAATCTAGCGCGCTTGATTAGCTTCTAGAGTATCCTTCCAAGTATATTTTATTGGTGACCTCACGCAGTCAAAGAAGCAAGCAGAATGTAGTTTGGCCATAACGGGTCACCTGTCGCTGTGGTCGTAGACCGTAGCGTCAGATAGGCCCCGTTCGCGCTCCCTGGTGGGGAGGCAATGTGTCTGTATTGAGTACTGTAGTAGATTCTATGTACAGAGGGGAGGCGGGAGGGACAAGAGCGAGATTTGACTGCGTGAGCGGTGATGAGCTGCTTGCAGAGGCAAGCAACTGACTCTCGTGAGGCAGTTGTAGGAGGAAGAGGCCCTCAGTAATGTCGGTGTAGACATCACGTGAGGCTACAGGCATTGTGAGGCAACCCCAATAAAACTATTTCCTTTATAATTTCATGGTGTATCTGGCCCCCGTGCGCTCCATGAGGTGGACCACTCCCTTAGTATGTATCTTGTATATTCTCTGTAGAAGAATTCGCGCGTACTCCGAGTACAATCTTTCAGTGACACGAGGAACAAATTTATATTCTTTTGCCGCTCGGCATTTCTTTGATTGGATACCATCGCAAGCCTTACTGACAATCGCTCTTGCAATGCCGTCCACATACGATGTATCAGATATCAATTGAATACATAGGCTTTTGAGGTAGTGTCAATTTAGGTTTTGGTCAGAAACGAACTGCCGCGACTTTTTGGAGCTACTAAGCCGCAGGACTACGTGATGAGATGAAAGGTCCATGTATCGTCAACGCTACTTGTCGACGACAAAGTATAGAAAGGCCTGTGTTAGCGTACGACATAACAATTTTGCTTAATTTAAGCAGCCATGTTTGTCCTAACTCAGAAGCCACATAATTCGTCAAATTGATCCACAGTCGTGGCAGTTTGGCTCAATATCTACCACAACAATCAAGTCAGACATACGCACCATCTATTGAGATATGAAGATCTTTTGTATAATCCATGAGTAGCAGAGAGCTCAGTATACGGTTGAGATCTATCAACAAGTTGTATCACAATCATGATCAAAAGGATGTCGTCATATCATCGCTCATTCCTAAGCATCTCTTCACAAGCCCTTTTAAAACCCGCGGTTGCCTCCAGAGTTAGTGTCCTGTATCTTCACCCTCGAAAAAGATATAACATTTGACAGCCTGAGAAAAAGCTATTTCCATAGTAAGTTGCTTGATGACAATATCAGAGCTTCCCGCGCCACCTGTGGGTATTGACCTCGCGCAGATTCGAACGGACATGGATGGACAACGTGGTTGTCATTGTGATGGCAACTCTGGCCGCCTCATTTGCCATTATGAGGATAATCAGCTGGTTACTGGAAAATATGTCTGGGTTGCGACAACTGGGAATATGATCTCAATGAAAAAGGCAGGTGTCCACGTACATCCAAGAGCCGACAAACGTTGTTCGGCTGGCCATTTGCAAAATGCCATTCATCTCTTTAGTGATTTATGCAGTTAAGTCTGCTTGGTATGTCAAAAATTCACTTTCTTCTTCTACCGACGCGTTTTGGGTTTGAATCGCTTGAACCAGCTTGTGACCTTTCTGGTCATCACTTGGACCTTCGGAAGCCTTATAGCAATTCTGACTGGCCCAAACCCGATTTCATACTTTTAGAATGACACGCTTCATTACGTGAAGGTGGAAAGACATAATTCAATCCTCAAGAGGGTCCGTAGTTTTTGTGTCAAATCCCGAACATACGCTTCCGACGGAACACACGCGCGTCAGCCCGCCATTACGGCCATACTTCCAAATGGATACGAGATATCACTTACGTCCTCTTTGTATTTTTCAATATTCTGATGTGTTACACTTGGAATTGTCCCATAGTTCTCAATGTCTGAACCCTTTTTTGCGTCTGAGACTCCACTTAACTATATCTAGAAGAAGAGGCAGTACTTGAACACTGATTGATCATAACATTCGAACTATTATTGTATGACTAAATCACCTGCTTATATGACCATCTACCCTTTCTGCATCTGGAGATATATCAGTAATAACACGGGTGGAAAATTCAAAGGCAATGGATTCGCTCGGACTAATATATGGCTTGAATCACCGGCTCCACTGAGTTTCAGGGATTTTTCTGACTCTAGCTGGCAGACGAAGCCTTGTCATGACGCCCGGGATTGCTGCCTCTGGTATGCTGAAGCCATAAATTATAAAAATGTCCTTTCCTGGTCAAAAGCTCTTCGTGAGTGCCGACTTCAACCACTTTGCCTGCATGGAGAACCAAGATCTGGTCTGCGTTGATAATTGTGCTTAAACGATGGGCAATGACGAGCATGGTACGTCCAGCAGCAAATCTCCGGAGGGTCTCCTGAACCCGTTCTTCGGTACCAGTATCAAGCGCAGCTGTGGCCTCATCGAGCAATACGATACGGGCGCCTTTGAGAATCGCCTGGGCAATTGCAATTCGCTGTTTTTCTCCACCAATGAACCGAAAACCTCGATCTCCAATCTTTGATTCATACCCACCAGGCAATTCCATAATCTTGTCATGAATGCCTGCAGCACAGCACGCTTCATCTATTTCCGTCTTTGTTGCTTCTGGCCTGGCGTACCTCAAATTGTACATAATTGACTCGTTGAAAAGTTGCATTTCTTGAGGGACTACGCAGATATGACGTCGTAAAGAGTCAATCACGATGTCACGTATATCATGCCCGTCAATGGATACTTTGCCTGCGTCAACATCGTAAAATCGGAAAAGCAATTGAAATATCGTTGATTTACCACCGCCAGACTCTCCGACTATGGCTGTAATGGTGCTCGGTTTGCAACTGAATGTGACGCCGGTGAGGACCGGCTGTCTCTCATCGTAAGCGAATCCAACACTTTCAAATCGAACATCGCCAGCACATATGGTCATTGGGGTTGCCCGAGCGCTATCAACGATCATTGCTCTCTTCTGTAAAAGCTCTAACATGCGCTCGGCATTGATGAGACTGGACTGAATGGAGATATAGAAGTTTCCAAAATAATTCAATGGACCCTGGAGCTGAGCCATATACATCAGCAGTATGAAAAACTGGCCCACAGGTCGCAGGTTAGCGAAGACTTGAACAACCGCAATGATGCATGCATATAGCAAACATTTCTTCGAGGCGGTACTCTTCAAAATGCTGAGTATCGTTCCTCGGAAAAGCGAATCGAATTGGAAATCCTGGAATTGGTGAATATGTTCACGGTACCGGTCAACCTCACGTCTTTCTGCGTTGAATAACTTGACAGTACGATAGGAAGTAATCGAGTCATTTCTGAGAATAGGTATCAATTTCTCCGCTCCCTTTGGCAGGTATTCCCAACTCACCTGAACGCTTCTTCGTTCCTCAAAGCATCGATCATTTGTCTGGTACTCTCTGCTCTCCACTTGGCCACCTGTATGATGATATAGAGGTAGGTGATGGAAGAGAAACCGATGATTAAAGCATAATGGAAATCGAAGACAATCAGAAAGTACCCGACAGCAGCCACCAGATCGAATGAAGTGGGTATAAAGTGAAAAACTATCTGTTCCAGAAATCCAGTCACGGATCTGCCCTTCTCCAGGGCGGATAGAACCTCCCCCGTCTTCTTGCTTATGTGGAACTCTAGATCGAGACCTAGGACATGTCCAAAGGTAGCGGCCGAAAGTTCGATATAAGCATACTGACTCATTGGTATCCAGAGAATGGAACGCAACGAGCCCAGAGCATCCTGAAGCCACACATATAAAATATACTTTAAGACTTCAATTGGCGGGGTGCGCCACACACCTGCATCCACATGACTTTCCAAAGCCGTAGTAATTGCCCCAATCTGGGTGGGTATCAATATATTCATCGCTCGCTGAAGGGCGAGAAGCGCCAAACAAAGCATGACAAGAAATTGAAGCTTGCGTGAGTTTGGTGGCCACATGAATGGGATGAATATTGAGAAGCCGCTCAAGTACACCCACAGAGTGCGGGGGCCTGCTGTGATTGTACCAATGATTGGATTCGCTAGAGAGACCTCGTTCTCGATTGTGGAACTGTACGACGGTACGTCGGACGTCCGGTCCTCCAAGCTTGCGTCAGTCAAAAGCGCGGTGGTATCTGTCCAAGGGCCAGAGCTTGCCCTGAACATTGCATCTTGACGCATGGCAAAGACCGACAAGGTTGCGTAAAGCAGTGCCAAGATCACCAGACTCAGGACACGGAGACCATTAACAAGAACCTCCATCAGCTCCCACATAGTGATCCCATCTCTTAACGGACCACCTTCAGGATCTCCAGCAACTGGCTCATGGTGCCGTGATCTATAAAGCCATACGGATATGCTGCAAATGGCAATCTCGATGGGGATTGCAAAGACCCAACACACAATATGAGTGATCGTGGGCCTATCATTCCTGATCAAACTCATCGAACTGACCATGTATATGAGGAAGGATCCAGTAAGTTGTATCTATAGCGGTTAGATCTATCGCCGACAGTTTGCGCAACTCTTTTAAGGCGTACAATAATAGACTCACCACCCCACCAGTGCTCAGGCCAGGATTTTACCACATGCGCTATGTAAATCATCCCATCGAAAATGTATGACACGAGGATACTAAAAGAGAGCCATCTGAAGCACGTGGTGAAGATACTGGGCACAGACGTGTCGCGCACTAGGTGTCGGCCGTTGTGGGGTGGGAAAGTATTTCTGTCGTACTTCCTTGCGATTATCATTGCTCTAGTTGAAAAACCTATCGTGTAGAGGAGAAGAATAAAAATTGGGTAGAAGATTCGTAGCGCATTCTGCAAATCACGAGCTTTTTGGAAATCCATGATTGTCGCTTTCGCAGTAGAAGAGGTGAATGAGGGGGAACAGTAAATGTTGGCAGTCAATCCAATACAACTTTGAAAGCGGTGTAAGATCAATGGTGTCTGGCTCACGAGAGCTGGGAGTCAAAGAGGGAAATAATCAGCCGAGATGGCCGTCGAAAAGGGTTGAGATCCTATAGGGTAGTCGACTGGTTGAGTGAGCCCACTACGAACGACATGGTGCAAAAGCGCTAGCTTTTGTTTTGAACGGAGGCTTGGACAGGAGCCAACGCTTATAACTTTGGGACAATATTCATACGTCAGGGAGCTCTCAAGGCCTTACAAAGATATGTAACCGAAAGTGTTTTCTACGTTCTATAGAATGCAAATGCTATATCGTAATCGCATACTGGCCGGTGCCTAAAGAACGATATTCACGACTCTTGTGAGCGCTCTAATCCGCCACGTTACTTCTGTCGCCGTCTACTTGGATGGCCCAAGTTTCCCAATTTTTGGAATAACTGGAATGCCGACTATGTGTGTTTGGTTGACCTAGTTGTTAAGGCGTGTGATGACTATGTAGATATACTGAATCCTATCTCAAAGGACTATGAATACTCTATCCTACAAATATATTCGCGTCCTTGCCTGGTATTCATCAGTGATGTTGCCTTTACAGTACTATTACCTTATAAGTTATACACATTCCTTATATCTTGAACACTTACCACCATGTCTAAATTCATTCTTACCTCCGATTTGGGATATGATTTGCTCTACTATAAAGTTGATAATACCCCCTACAAAGGCCTTGCGTTCGAGCTTTCTCCCAAATTACCAGATTAGAGACAGTCAGAAAAGGAGATTATGGAGCATGATATAAGCCTAGGTTGGGCCTATATTAACCCACAACTTCGCCATTCTATCAAGACATCAATGGCAGTACGCCTAGAAAAGTATTGTAGTTGAGAACACCCTGTTGAATGTCCTTACCAGAAAGTATTTGACCGACCCGCATTGTGACATTCGTTTGCTAGTACACTGATATACTGGGCACGGGTAGTATATCTTGCAGCTCGAAGATATCATTGAATAGCATACTCTCTCGGCAAATTTGGGAGCGGGCAGTAACCCCGTAGCAATAAGTGCCCACCAGCCTCGTAATTTCTGCAGACGGGCTGTTCGAACAAATTTAGAACTGGGGAAGGGGGCTTCAATAGGACAGGGAAAGTCTACCAGGCTCCTTGAGGGCAAATACAAAATACAATGCCTTTTACATGATTTCACAGCTGCGGGCCTTCAATTTCTTGACTTGTGATGAACTAGACCGAGACAGAAACTTCTATTTGTGACACCAGTAGCAAGACACAAGCCTTTGGACACGCCTTGTGAGGCAGCAATTTTTGTTTCCTCCTTGGCTCCCGCGGAGGGCGAGAAAAGTATGCACAAGCTGGCTGGCTGAAAAGTATGAAAAGCCTAAAAAAAAGTCTACCGCCAATACTACCAGGTGGATGCCGTACTATCATTTCATAGTATGCTAGGGGGGAATACTGGTGGTCTATCAAGCAATCAACCAAACGATATAGCGCAGCTCTGGAACCACCTCGGTCGCTCATTCCGTTTATTGAAATTTAATATGGAGGTAAAAAGCCAGTCGCGCAAAAAGCCAAAGGACGCGGACATTGTCCAACAGGTGTCTAATGTTTATTCTCGCTAACCATAGTGCAGAACATTGGATCTCCAGCTGCCTGAACATGGGGCCTCCAGGGAGGATCAACCCCCAAAAGACAGTCGAGAGGTGTTTGAACCACGCCAAAACATCGAGCAGAAGCATTCGAACACCTGCATAGGCTTGTTTATTATTTCTGTTGAATTCTCCCAGTCTTGCGCGTCATCATTTCCCTAGCCCTGGGTACTTCATCCTGACCATGCCGATCGACGAGTTGCACTGCCGTCTTTTTCGGGAAGCACCAAGCCAGATAAGGTCTCGAGACCTTCATCCCACTGGCTTGTATCAAAGGTAGATACGGTCTTTACAAATCTAGATCTTCACCAAATCGTGATGACGTAAATATCCAGGCAGCTCTTGAATGCTCTAGATGGAGTCATATTATGTGTCTACACGGGCGGGGTGGACAGAAGTCATATTGATTGCCTAAAAGATGAACATACAATGTTAGGAATGTGAAGAGAAGAGCCGTTATTGACGTAAGCTTCCAAAAAGCCTATAGGTCGCAGCTAGTTTCTGACCGATTGAGTGCGTCTTTGAGACTTGATCCCAGGTTCCTATGCGCTTCCATTAAGTCTCTAGTAGAATGATTCATAGCCATGTAACTTTATAAGCCAGTCATACAAGTGCTCTCGCCAATTCGAGAGCCTGGACAAGGCTGAATCTTCGTAGGAGGGTGCATCAGAGTATGTATTCCCTCTCAACAAGTGATTGACTTACCTTCCAATCTAAATTCATCTAGAATGCTTTTGTTCTCGTCGGTCAAGAAACCACTCTCTCGTAAAAGACTAATGCAACGACCGAGCTGTAGCATGTCCTCACACTGTGTCACGTTGCATATATACTCCTAGAATATGTCAGTGTATGGTGCAACATACTCAAAACCATTCAGTCAGACCTGGAGCCAGATTGCTTCGAAGTAAGTTGAGCGTTCTAGATCCTTGACTTGTTGCCTCAACTTTTGAAATTCAAATAGAAGTCCAAATGCTTGATGGACTTTTTGCCGCGAATTGCGCTCCAGCCTAAGGCCCTTTAAGCGACTGGCTTCTAAAAGCTGGCGGTCATCGGCATCTAACCATTCCAAAAGAAAGGTTCTGACTCGTATGAACAACTCGATCCGCCGTCCAAGACGGTCATTGTTTCCAGCGCCCATACGCAAGTCAAGTTTGGGCAATGATCCTTTCCGACAGCCAACCCCCTTGCGAGGATTGGCCGCTATTGTCCCACCCTTTGGGCTTCCCCCACGCTGACCAACCCTGAAAAAGTCAAGCAATTGCCCTGTGTAAGGATCGTATGAAGTGTTAATTCCGCCCCCGCCGTCTGACTGATTCTCGTTTTTCACCAGCGTGTTCACAATGTGCCGCTCAGTCAGTGGCCATGGCTTTTTTAATTCCTCTGGGGTCACAGCAAAGAAACATGAAAGATCAAATGGGGAAAGTGGAGGTAATCTGTCCTGGTAATTTCTTCTAGACCCACCTGACTCCATGGGAAAGATTGCCTCCAGAGAAGTTCAACCAGTGCTATGAAATGCATCGCGGAAAATTCAAAGTCTTTAACAGTCGCTGAAAAACTCGATCGACCTTGCTGAATCAGATATGTATATTCAGCTATGATAGGTCTTTTTGGGTTTGACACCTCGGAAACCGCTTGTCCTCCCAGCCGAAGGCATGCCATGGCCGGTCGCCTGATATTACAACATACATCGCCTATCGAGTGAGCCTCCCTAAAGAGCAATACCGGACTGAATCTACATGGTGCCTTGCAAGGCTTAGTTGCTCCTGAATGTAGAGACAGTCCAACGTGCATTCCGTATAAAGTCAAGTCACTCCCGAATCACCCTCCTAATAGTCGCGCTAAAACGGGGTCTAAAGATGGAATCCTCGGTGTTGTGATATGAGACTGGTGCAGATCAGGAACCAAGACGAACCATCGGAATTTATCCCGAAGTATGTATACGAAGAACTTCATCTTCTTGTTGTATATATAGCCCCATGTTTCCCTCTGACTAAACAAGACAATCAATCTTCCTTTGAATTACAACAAAATCCACTACAATTCAGACACATTGCCTCCCTTTACGGGAGCGCGGACGGGGCCTATCTGACGCTACGGTCTACGACCGCAGCGACAGGTGACCCGTTGCGGCCAAACTAAACTCTTCTTGCTCCTCTTGACTGCGTGAGGTCACCAATAAATATATATATATATGTGTACATGTTACTTTTTATAGTCTAGCCGAACGGCTGCGACTATTCCTAGCCAAGAATTCTAATGTCATCACCTTCTAGAAGCACAGAACCCAATTTTCTAAATAATACACATATCACCAAGCTGTAGCTCACAGGACATCCCTATTGTGCCATAAAATACCATATAGTGGGTGCCCTCATTGCATCAGAGTAGAGATCGGTTGTTGAGTATGATTCCAGCAGCTAAGAAATTTGAAGACATTACTTGGACTCGAGGCTAATATGAGTAGATGACCATAAACATAACCGATGCCGTTCTTCGAAACCTCACTTGCACAATGAACTTTTGTCTCCTTGAATGGCGTTAGAGTTGCCTGGTTTGTTAGCACGCCAGGAACTTGAGACTTCAAGTCGTCATTGAGTGACAGTTTTGGCAGAGAGAATTGAGTTCATCGACAACGCTACCCACGTCTCTACAGTATGGCTACCATGGGTACCTGATTAAGAACTTGATATTTCATCGAAAATATAAGAGGGGTTTTGAATCCCGTCGTGATGAGCGGGAGACACACCATGTTAATACCTGGTAATAGAATGCACAGGGCAGCCTAGAGTTCAGTTTCAGTTTCCACCCAGTAACCTTCTATCTTCATGGTGCATGTATGTCCTAAAAAGCCAAAGATACCATTACGTAACAATTTCCTAGTTTGCAAAATTGGGATTGTCGAACTGACAACGCAATTCATGGGCCGTGCGTCTGGTCATTATGATAGCCCCTGGTGTACATCCGATCAGCTGCTTATGGGAGGAACCAACAATAGAGATTAATTTCAAGCTTGCCCTCAAAGCCTAAGTGTGGACAGTCATCACCTAAGGTGCAACGTAAAGAAGAAAGCTTCGGTGGGATATCTTGTAATCGATGATTGTCTATTTTTTATCGCTTCACGCAGGTTCCATACTGCAGAAAGGTAAGTATATATACACATATACTCATTCAGGCAGTACTACTCCCTTTCTTGGTAAGTAGGAGTACGGTCCATCAGTCTCCTCTCAGAGGCCTTATCTGGCGCTTGATGAAAATTCAAGGGGAAAGTAAACGTCGACGCCATCCCAACGCCCTTGTGATAATTCTCGGCGTGAAGCCTTGTAGCTTATCTATTTATATATGAATGCTGGAGACTTTGCAGACCATCAAGAAATTAAGAGGAGAGACAGTAATTTTGCAGCAGCACTAGAATATTACTCCATGATCATAGTCATCAGACATGCCAAGAATGAATTTGAGTGGATAGATAGTGCTGTAGCTCTGGTTTGCTTCAGTATAATATGCATACCTTCCTTATTCATGTTCTCCTTAATAGCTAGCATTGGAGATATGAAAGTAAAAGGATGTGAGCCGAGCTTGGTCTGCAACGCCCCCGCTCTGGATTGCATCGCTGATCTTGAGGTGATCACCTTCCAATCGGTCAATCTCCAATGAAAGTGTTTTATCTGTTTCACTGCAGACAAATTACCAAACTCACCTCATTGGATCAATGACCCACAATCCACTGCGGTATCGCAAGCAAGACCGCCATGGGATCTTCACAAAATGCTGTTTAGATACAGGAAGAGCCTCCTAATCATTGGTACTGTATCTACCACCATGAGCAGAGACACTAGCAAGAAAGCAAGTTATATTTCAAGAGACGCCTTCGTGACATTGTCGCCATTCTATGTCGTAGTCATCAATATTCCCAACCCTGAGTTCACAAGCCCAAGCTTTCAGCTCGCCTAAATCAAGTAGCAGACAGCTCAGCTATGCCCATTCCCCCATTCATTCTGGCTTCTGCACAGCCTCTGCGCGAGCAGATTCCATCTCGGGGATATTTGTGCGGTTCCAAGACCTGCCAGCGGTGATACGCCTGGGACCGGCGTTTATTGCACCTCTGGCAGAACAGTACATCCGATACACGGCCCGGCAGTGGATATATCATTTCATAAGGTGGTGGGGATGCCTCAAGCTGGACTGAAGGATGAGAGTTCAGATTGGCTTTGGGCCGGGCAGGAGCATCTGGCTCAAGCGGAAAGGGAGGAAAGGATTTATGGCTATATGAAGCTCAGAATAAGAATGCACCCTTTGAAGTCTCTCCGAGTACGTACCTTTCCAGAAGTCTGTTCAAGGTACCTACTATCCAACGCATTTCTTGTCCGCTTTCAGCTCGTATCTGACCTAGGATGGCACTGCCAGCGAAGACGGATACCCCAAGAATAATCGAGGGACGCCGGGGTATAAATACATCCCGATTTCATGCAGCTCCGATACCTCATTCTTCTCGATACTTCTTTGGGAAACCAAAAGATACGATATAAGACTTTTGATTAGCCAGACGCGACCTTGTCCTATAATAACACCGCACAGTGCGTCGATAGGTAGTCCGGAGGGATCATCATTACGCCGTTTCGCATATTTTGATTCACAAGCAATTTCTTCATGTAAACGAACAGATCTGAGGAAATGAACGTCCTTTATCCTGATAGGTCGTTGAATCTTAATAGAGCCCAAATACGGATCGCCTTTTCCCACAGCTGATGGCTAACGAGCTATCAAATCTTACCGTTGCTGTTTTAGCTCACTGTGTTCATTCTAGGTCCCAGGGAGTCCTCCTTTATCCAGACAACACCTCTCATTTCCACGATTCAGCAGATTCGGGAACATTGCTGTAAGAATCACCACGCTGTGTAGTCTTCAGAAAGCAGCTGGATATCTTTGCATCCGCGCCGCCCGCCCGTGGTTTCTCGCGGCGTTATTATTCCGCCGCATTACATGAAAGTTAGCAGCAAGAAACAAGGCCCTGCTATAACACTACAGAACCAACCCCGCCGTCCTGCGTCCAAAATGCTGATAATCGCCAGAGTCAACCCTAGAAGAAGGAGATTGGGACGCGGCAATGTGCATTTCGGAGATGTTTTGTGTTAAAAGCCAATGACTGAATATGGCGAAGTTTAAGAAGAGATTCCAAATAAGACACTTGTAAGACCGTTCATCTTTTCAGTTCTCGCGTGGCCAGATGAATCAATGCGCCCAACTGGCTCCAGAAATTTCGAAGTCATATCCGTGTTTAAAACAAATCCACCTCCGTTCAGTGAATGTTCCCCACATGTTGACAAATATCCCTCGCTTGGACTCATAAGAGCAAGCTAAAGCTGGGAAGATAGCTCGTGCCGAGCCTCAACATAGTCCGGGCATACTAGATTTGAAAAAGAACTTGCTTTATATAGCTAAATCATGGTGATCTTTGCTTGCATAGTCGATAAAAGTCAACTCAACTCTTTGAAGTCGTGAGTCAACCAATCCTATAAACGTTGTTCGCTGACTTAAGCTGACTATTGACGCCGATATTGCTCTTGCGCCTGGAATCTGAACTCTCACTTGGTCTTGCAGTAAGCTGAATGTCATCGCGTTCTGTTTTAGATAGGGACGTGGTCCCAACAGTGATAGATATTGAACTTGTTTCAAATCATGGCCTCAAGGCCGTCTCATTCCTAGATCGGCTCAGATGGTGATACATTTCCGTAGGTTGGCTCTACCAGAAAGAAATCACAGGCGACGGAACCTCTTATATTAGCCTTACGTCAAATTGAGTCAAATGCACTAGCAGCGACTATCTACAGTATTCTGTAGGCTTCTTCTGGTGAACGTAGACACCTTAGACTTTCCCTTCAAGATATTATAAGTAGAGATAGCTAGTATAAGTTGACGCATCCGCCATACAGGTTCGATCAGGTTGAAATCAGGCGGGTGCGGGGACCAACCATCAACCTAAATCCCACAATCTTCCAACCATTCTCGCGCACCTAAAGAGGTGTGAATTCGTGCGTTGTGTTGCTTAAGTATTGTCCTTGGTTGATAGTGAGGAAGAGGCCCCTCTTCGATCGATTTGAGGTAAGAATTAGTGGTGTAACCTCTTCCTGAACATAAATCGGGGCTTTTCACCATTATCACTAACTCTATTCAACCACCAAGCTGAATCCCTGCCTAAACAATTGGGGCAATATGCTTCACATAGGCCTTTGGTTTAATGAATTCCTCCGATAGGTCTCGGACTCGAATCGGAAGACCCGATGGGTACTATAATTTGAAGTTAGCTGCCCCGAGCACTCGTCCGAAAAGATCCATCTTTGCCAACCTGATATGCTATTCTCCGACTGCCATTTCCGGGCAAATCTTTTGCTTTTTAAAGCCAATGGAGGCTTACTTCTTCTTACACTTTCGAATGCCCCATTTCAATAGATTACGTCGAAGCGTGTCAAGATGTGGATTTCCGGGTGTGGAGGCAGTAAGTTGTCTACAGCTATCCTCTGTATTCGGACGGACAAGTAGATCGATATATTGGCGAGCATGATCATTCCACCTTCGGGGGTATTAAATGAAAATCTTACCCCTGTAGATGTATCAAGGTCAAGAGATCAAGATAGTTGATTCATTTTACGTCTAGACAGATCACCTGATGGCAGAGTATACACTACAGGTAACCTAGAGAATCGATCGTGGACTTTCCGTCCTGCTCACAATCAACTGGCTATAATAATGGCTACAGCCGTTTTCCCATGACGGTATGAACGCTAGGCTCCATGCAGGTGTAATTAACAGCAAGGTCACTGCACAGTTTGGTAAACGGTACCATACAACTCTGATAGAAAATGACTAATTTGTGATTGCTTCAAGTTGAATCAAAATCGTATTTCAATAAGGATTGCTTCCGGGATCTGGGTACGACCGATCCTGACAATGATACAAAGCGCATCATGAAATCCAACGGAGGGTTACCCAGACTCATATTGCTGGATTTCTGGACAACGAGGTGTTTAAAAAGTGGCAAGACAACCAAAGTAATCTTCTCCTCTGGATGCAAGGCGATCCCGAAAAAGGCAAGACAATGCTCCTGTGCGGTATCATCGACGAGTTTACACGTTTGAATGGAAGCGATGTGACTATCTTAATTCTGTTCTGTCAGGCCACCGACGCGCGAATCAATAATCCCACGGTCGTTCCCCGGGGCTTGATATAGAGCGCGTTACAGAACATGACTAACAATGATGCTTAGTTACATTTTTTTCTTTAAAGATTCCGTGCCCCATGAGTTATTAATTCCCCTGTGCTTACCATAGTGCATGCGATAATGCTCGTCAAGTTGGCTACATGATGAACCTTTCAATGGTTGTACTCCTGACACCGCAGGCCTCTTGGCAAATTGCTTCAGCGGGCTGGATCTTTTCAATTGCAATGTTGATGGTCTACACGACAATCAATTCCCATGTGGAGAAAAATCATGATGCACAAGGTCAGATGTGATACTGGAACAAACAAAGCTTACACACGAGCCCCGGACAGAGATCCGCAATCCTCAAAGCTACGCTGGTGTAGACATGAGGATGTTGTCTATATACCGGTATATTTTACTCCACTAGACGTGAATTATTCTACATTGTTAAAAGTATGCCAACATAATCCGAGTCATTCGATTCATTTGAGATCACCGCAGACACTCTGAATCTGTCAGTTGATGTGTCGAATCGAGCCGGAGCAAAACCACATACCATTCTTCTGGTATTGAAATCATAGTACATTCCAAGCCAAACATCACGGTCGCGACAGTCGTCCTCTTCACCGCTTGTTGCGTTCCAATGGCAAGGAGGTTTGTGTTCATCCAAAGCGTTGGAAGGGAAATTAACCCAAGGCTGTACAGTATCTGTCAGCAAGGTGAACTTCAAGATATCCTTTTGGGTCGACAAGAGGTGTGTAGGGAGACGAACCTTTGGAACCGGCCAGTCAGAGAAATGCACTGTCTTTGCTTCCATCAAAGCCTTTTGTGGATTCTAAAGTTCATGTGAACTCCCAAGATATCTGGTGTGGATATCCTCGCGGAACTCTCCTGTTAGGAGGGTATAAGGCCGGTGAGGAAGTATGAGGGCATGGTCTCTGAAGATAGTATTCACGATCTCCATGTCATAGTCCGACGTTTCAGAATATTCAATGGTAGCTATGATGCGGTCGAACTCGAGCTCAGACGGCTCAATCATCATCAGATAGCTGGTCATAACGCGATGATCAGGATCGAGCTAGTAGGCTCGAGGGAGGGCTAATGGGCATGGAGGCAAAGAAAAAGTTCGTCCATATGCTAGGGCGCGCAGTGTCAGCGATACAGCCTTCGACAGCTGCAGTGCATGCTTCATCGAATACATACTTGTAAAATGGTGACATCCGAGTCTAAGCTCAGGACTCTATGATATTGCGTTTGATTAAAAGCTAAAAGATTCGTAAAGCTTTCCGACCACGTGGCTAAGTGTATGTTAGCTTACTTGGTCTCTCAGGTTCAAATCAAGCATTCCTTACGGTCTCCTCTATCCCGAGTTTGGACATGTACAGGCACTAGCGTCACATTATATTCATCGCGGGATTTGCGACGCAAGCGGCTCTCAGTCCTATTATCTCTCTCATCAACCGGGAAACTCAAGTGGTACATCAGTAAGCGGTCCGCTTTACGTGCAAATTGAGACCAATCCACGGCATCTTGGCCTTTGCAGTGATGGCGATCCCAAAGACGAAGTCTTGTTGCTGAGGGTTGATCGGATAAAATAAATTTCGTTTGAATGCAGAGAAGTGCAAATACGGTAGTGCAGCCTATTGTTCTGAGAATTTCACGCGATGCTCGTAGCATCATTATCACCTAGGCCAGTAGTTCTAAGTGAATTTGATTGAAGATTACGATGTATCAAAGCAGCGCTGACCGAGTATCATATATGCCCTTATCCTGTTTTGAGATACTGCCAAGAACGTATGTCAGGGGTCAACTACCCGTAAAGGGTAAGGCGTACTGGAAAACAGGCTTTGACAAAGAATTGAGAGTCAAGGGTGAAACCGATTTGGACTACCTTTGTAACAGAAGCCTATGGCCACTCATATGTTTTACTTGAGAGAAAGAAAAAGAGAGAGAAATGCATTATACCCGAGTCTTAGCCTTCGTACGGGACTCTTCTCGAGTCGACAATAGCCGTGATAGCGTGTTGCAGCTTACCGAAGCAGCTCCCCTTGCCAGTTGCGTTTCACAGCGAAGCCTATTTCGTCAATCCCTGCGTTGAGACATAGGCAAGATATTTGGATGATAAAATCAAGCAGTCGTATACTGTGTGTTCCTCAGATGGCCAAGGATTTATAGTATTTCAATATAGCCCCTTGCGAGGCCAATGATAAGCCTGTTCGAATAAATTTGTTCAGCCAGGCAATCTATATCTGTCCTGCCTGAAGGAGTATATCCACAATTTTGCAATGGCAAAGGGATGAGGCTCACAAAGCCAGGTTCAGACCATTGCCATCGGCCAGATTCACATCCAAATCTCCTACCATAGGCAGTTATCTGACCTGTCTCACCTTGCCAGTTCTCGCAGCTAAACTAAGCTGTCTGGAGGTAAGCATTTGCTGTACACATATTGCTCTGTTGATGGCCTAGCGACCGTGATAGTCCCGGGATTGCTGTCTCACCTTCGAGCAGAGTTGCGAGCTTGAGTGAGTAGTTTATAGTGCGGAGGTAGTATCATGAGATATACTTGCATGAGTTTGCAGCCTTTATAAATATCTATCATTATGTATACGTACATAATCCATGTTTTCTGCGCCTCAGTCGTCCGCAATAACGCTTCTCGCTTTGCTCCATCCTGGTGAGCCAGAAGGTCGTCCTAGAATCGCGTATATCGTAAAGGGTTTCCATTAAGCCTGGTCCAAGCAGAAGCCATGGTTCCAGTAGCACACAGGCCGGTTTCCACATCCCTGCTCTTCCACTGGGGTGAATTAAACACCGAGAGCTAGACGTCAGCCAGAATAACAATCTCAATAATCGAGCTGGCAGATTTCAAGATAATCCATGCCCGATTCAGGGTGAACTGCGGTATATCGTCGCTTAAGCAAGACCGCGTTTCCGGCTAACCCAAGCAGGTGTGGTCGGCATTGCTCTGGAAACACCAGAGCATGCACATCAATTGGAACGGCAGATGCCCAGGTATGATCCTGGAATAGGTTACTCAGGGCTCCTTGCAGCTGAAAGTCAACTTGCGTTATCTGCCTTGGCTTACAAGAGTCAGGCAGGAGCCTCTGGAACATAACAGCTGGCAGGCACGTAGGGGAAAAGCTTCCGGATTGATTCAAACATGCTGGAGCCCTGACCGACTGCATGGCTCTTTGTTTGTCTAGAATATCGCAGTTGCCAACAACAACATGAGGCTAGGATTGCTGATACACCATTCATGGATGCGAGCTAGCCTCGGCACTGGCCATGCTGTCCACGCTGCAGTCCACACTAAAAGGAATTGTAATTGAGAATAATCCTGTCCTCTTAGTGACGGGATATGAGACGACGGGATTCCTAGGCTTCAAATTCAACTTTCAAACCTTCATTTAACTAAATGTAGCTCTGGATGAATGGCGCGCGGAATCGAGTTCAAGGAGCCATCATATGGAAGCATTGTCCTGATCTACTGCTATAGTAGGGCGCATAGTTACTTGCGAGTAGAGAGGGTAGGTATCAATCATGGGCCCACATCCTCAGACAAAAGCCTCAGTGGCCGGAGAAACCTCCTGAAGTCAGAATACATAATCCCTTGGATTGAACAGTATCATGCAAACAGCATGTTTACGGGCTTTTTATGACCAAGATCACTGCGCGGTTTCTGCATTTCTGACCAGCCCAATCTGCCAGAAACGACATACAGAAGCGCTCCGATCGAGCTTCAAAAGTAAGCAACGACAACCTTGCAGCGTCGAAAGGGATCCAAGAGCCTCTGGAAATACGCAGTCACTCCCTTGTGCCAATGAATGCAAAAAGACTTCGGCTGGAGCCCAGGGCCAGATTCGATCAACTGATATAAACAATGTGTGAGCTCTACAATTTCCTCCCATGTCTTCACAGTTGATGCAAAGTTATTCCCCTCCATTGTCTGTGCTAGACGGAATCTCACAACCTCTAGCACAAATATTGAGACGACATATTCCCGATGCCGTGATCGCTTGAGAAGATATTTCTGTCGAGTGTTCCGGTCTAAATATATCGCTATGTCATCTGAAAGAGTTGTGCGTCTCAGAAGAAGTCTATCCTGCGCCTGTTGCTCTGCTCCTCGAGGGGGAAGATCGTGGTGATGTAATTCGGACACTATGTCACTCGTTTCTTGCAACACAAGTGTGACAGCCAACAAGGGCGATGTGATCCTCCCTTTGGTGTGATCTCGTAGCTTGTTTGAATAACGGCTCTCGTAAAAGTCCGGGCGACTATCTGGATCCATGGAATGCGGCTTGGGTTTATCGTGAGAGCCTTGGATTTGGGGAAATTCAAGGGTAGAAGGTTTTGTGGCTCCTCCGCGGCGTGGTTGAATATATAGGTCATTGACCCTGGACAAACAGCAACTTTCGCATCTGATCTGGTTGCAGACAAAAGTAGACTCCGCCAATTATAGACTTTCCACCCTGTTCGGATTGTCCTGCCTATTGCCGCTTTCTGTGGAAAGTTGGCAGTGTTGTTTGACATCCACGCATCAAAAAATTGCATATCTTGCGAAATATTCGGGCTCTGAATATTATGCGATCTTGTAATTAAGACTGGGCACAATTTAGGCGGGGTGTTACCATTGCAGATACTTTGCGGCGGATGTCACGGAGAATCGGACTTGGGTCTGGAAAACATCGGCAAGACTTCCATTGGCTTCATGATGGCTACCCATCGACGTCCTCAAGCCGCGAGATCGTAATCACCAGGGCCCTTGCCTGATAAATGGTCCTCGCTTCTGTACTTATTCGCCAATGGAAAAAAAGCCGCTAATGGCACCGCCTTGTTGCATGCAGCAAAAACAAAGGATTCACATCTAACAAACAAGCACCCAAGGAATGGCGCAATCTTTATGACACTGATCTTGAACAGATCAATCTGAACAAAGCGCTTGCGACACTGGACTGGCGCTGGCGATTGGAAAAAACTGGTTTCTGCGGTTCAAATGATTGCTCGAACATGAATTTGGGAGACCGAAGTCCAAATGGAAGTGAAGAGCTTGTCAGAGAAACCTTCCAAAAAAGTGCTGCATAGTTGCGGGAAAGGATATATTGGGATTTATTCAGAGATCTTCCGGGTTAGCTCCAGAGCACAGTCGTGAGGATACAGAATTTGGTGCAGCCCTTCGCAGCACCGCCGCCTCGGCCTGTTAAAGGACCCTGTTGTATGGCATGGAGCCCAGTCCATTGATCTGGTGACAGTCATTATAATTCTATGCGGCCGTTCGTGTTTAAAGTGCTGACTTTACGCTTTTCTGAACGAATCGGGGATGGGGGACAAATGGCTCACCGGTATAGCATGACATCTGGCCATGGTTCCGGGTGGCATTTCACACATTCGGACCCAGCCAGCCACGTAAATTCTGATCATAGATACAGTGGACAGTCTAACTTACCTTAAGTGAGTAGTCTACTTTAATACGTCGAAGGATACCCAATGTATGATTTGCAGATCCCGGCAGCTTTTGATCAACGTGTGAAGCTTTCGGTTGCTCCTGACTTTTTTGGGATACCTGGCTTTTCTTCGGGATGAATTCTATTACATTGAGATTTGCGAATCTTGATCTCATTCATTGTCTCTGTGTATCATTTGGAGTGGTGTCTACTAAGCAATCATATCATTGTGGATGTACCTCTCATTTTTGGATAGGCTACTATCGTTGTACAGAAAGACTCGCTGTACCCAACCCAAAAATTGTAACAATTGCGTATATACCTGCCAATCTACCATTTCAAGTAGACTCCTTTGGCCTGCGGAGTCTCTATCCAACATTCCCTTTGACCAGGAAACACATGAATTGAACTGGGTCTGCAGTATACACTTGAGCGCAAGCTTGTTCGTGTTATGTTTGAGTGAATAGCGAAGACTATCCGCTTGACAGCAATATAGATAATAGCCACGCATCATTCTACGATGTATCAATCTGGAGAGATTGACTTTGCAGTAATACTGAATAAGTGATCATGCCGACCAAGAATGGTTGGTGAACCTCTACCTCTACAGATACGTCAAGAAAAATCCATAATGGTGCACAATTTCGCAAGGCTCAAGAAGCCTATTGATCTCAGTCACGGTAAAAAAGACCGTTCAATGCGATCTTGGTTCACTGACCACGCTCCATCCACGTCTACACGTTGGAAAGTCCATCATTCTTGGTCAGGGCTCAGCGCGCGGGGACTACAAGCCGAATTCACCCTTTCCTTTTCTGCTTGTGAACATTAGGCTTCTAAACTCGTCAGTGCTATCAAATATGAAACTTCTCGGTAGACGAGAGTGACTCCGCTACGTACAGGCAAACAATCTCTAATGCGAAAAGTTGCTTAATCACGATGAAGAGGTAAGCGAAACACCCTAGGACCAAATTATCGGATGGAGGAGCAACATGTTTGCACAAACTTTCAACTTTCCAGGGCTTTGTACCGGGTCCATGCCCTCTTTTTTCCAGTCACCAGAAAATGCTCCACCTCCCAAACTAGGGAATTGTACATATACTCCTGCGTCTCGCAGTCTGAGAGCAAGGGGAGATGTCAGCAGATTGTTTGATGAAGGAAACACAACTGGGTTCCTGGATCCTGTTTTCTGGCAATGCAACAGGGCATCAAGACGAGTAGCCTTTGCCTCTGCCCGAGATACTGTAAACGAACCCTCCTCGATATCTTCACTCTGATCTTGTTGCGGGAATTGCCACCAGAGAAGAAATTCCAAGGACATTCCAGCGGACTGCCACCTTTACGTTTAGCCTCCACAGAACATAGTACAAAATCTGTTCAGGAATGGCAGTGATCAGCAACTGTGTGGTGGGCTCACTATAGCTGCCAGTGCCTGTGCATCGCGACTTTCATGTTGGGACCTCTTGCAAGCTCATCTCAAGAAGATATCAAGATTCGGTGACGAGCAAGATCTTTGTCAAAAGGATCAATTGAAAGATATATTATTTAGTTAACATATCATTTAGGTCAAAAGGCTTAGTTATTCTCTGTTACTCACAATTTGTCAGGCAATCGATCGTGCCGACGGTCAAGCCTTTCCATCAAGAGCAGGTCGAGAAGAAGAAAGTCTATGTGATGAATGAAGTCAGATAGTATCACAACATCAAGGACGTGAATGGGACTGTACACAGAGCCGCTGACTGTAAATGGCCACAAAGAGCAGTGTACCCGGTACGAACACCTTTTTACCGATTCCAGGGGATCTAGTGCAAAAGCTTATATCAATGAATCTATGCAATCAACAAGGTGATATGGTGTCAAGTCGCCGAAGGGGGAGAGGGAGGCTAGCGGATGATGATGGTGCCAGACTGCTAGACATGCAGTGCCTCCGGATAGTTCGATGCAACTTCACGCTCCTACAAACAGTCATTGTGCAAGTCCTGTTGATCACATTGTAGCTTCTTTAAATATATTTCTCAATACCCTCGTCGCTAATTTTCGCTGAATTGACCCAGAATGGTGACCAACTAAAGAATCATACGTACATGACGTATATGAAATATATAGAGCTCCCACCAATATCTATCTTGACAGCACTGCGCTCATCCCATCTCCACGCACGGCCTTTGAATTCATTTACATGTTCAGCCAAGTCCAATGCTATTTTCGTGGAGAAGAAATTAATGACTAGGTCTGCTCGCATTTCACAAGCGCTATCGAGGGACTCGGACTGGTTCGAGTGGTCATCGCATAGTCTTGCCACGTTAAATTGGCCGTGCAAATATATCGTTTCACTACAACGTTGCTTCATGCCCTTTGAAGTTTGGAGATCCTATGTCATGCGCCTCTGATGTCACTTGGCTTTGAGCAACCGGACGAGATGATAAGCCCATACCTTGAACGGAATAGGTACACGAAGTCAACCATAGAATATGATATGTTATCCTAACCCCATGATGCCGGCACAAAATCAGCGCTATGTCTATCATCATGGTCACTCAGTATCCGCAGAACGACGCTCTGCTACAAACCTGCCTCAGATTCTGTCCCTTGGTTGACCATCAGTGGGGGAACTATGATTGACGTTGTCAATATATAACTGATGCACCAGTGGACCATCTATATTCAAATTGCCCTGTCAGCAACATAACCTACTAGCTGGATGGGGGACTTGAGCTGGAGTCCGCTGATAAGCTGTCGAATACTCTATCTTCATCCATTCGGATTTATCAGGATGTTGCTAGATGTGTTCGTAGTGCAAGACTTGCCTCTACTGAGTTCATGCCCAACACCTAAGATGTGATCTGCGTAGAATCCATACGGGTCTGGGGCCTCTGGAACTCTTTTGCCGATATCTCGAAGCACTTTGGCGCATGGTATGTGGTTTAGATATAACCTTACGCGGATAGAAGCCTAAACAAGACAAACCAAGCATTGTCTTGCTTCCTTTGGCTTTGAACGGTATATTTGAATTAGATCAGAGTAGTAGCTCGTCTAGGACCGTAATGCTGATGAATTGAGAAATCCAGAAAGCAGCTCTCTTGCGCCTTGTCATAAACATTTTATCAGCTCTGCCACATAATGACAGATTTATTGATCATTTGTGACTATAGGCACGAGAAGCTACAGTATACATTTTTCACAATGCCGTAGTAGAATGAATGCTCCGGTCGAGAGTGTGGCGATCACGGAGGAGGAAAAGAAGAGCATAGTATATAGTCCCCTGAGTCGACGAAAAGAGCTACCTCGCTCTGAATGAGAATTATTGCAAGGGTTCGACATTGTTCTGGAACAGGTAGTATTCTCCACTAATGCAAGTTGAATTGAGAGATGGAATAGAATAAATGGAGAGATCCAGTGCATTGTATTAATAGGAAATTTCTACGTCGCGCTCCATTCTACGCGGCTTTCCCCTAGTGTTCACCAATGGCAAATGGCCGGCGTAGAATTCTTCATATTTTTGCCCACGACGTTATTCTCATTCAGGCTTCCATAGGTCCACTACTGCCAATATGTCTGCTGAATGATGTGTACAGATGAGCAATGCGCCCTTTGCCTTTCTGCTTCTCTGCCTCTTCTCTTGTGACCCATAGTCTGTGGCACGCTGCATATTGAACAAATCTGATATACTATGTCTCTATCCCCAGATCAGCTTGCAACTACAATGTAAACGTTGCGCTTCCTGAATTGTGACACAGGGGCCTCGTTGAGCCTCCATAATGAACGACATGTTATGTTGCTCTAATAATTGCTCACAGATATACACCACATTGATTGAATATTCGAGACCATGTTTGGTACTCTACAACATCAACCATTACGAGTAGTTTTGTATACAATACAGCTCGGGTAAAGAGACCTTTGTCACTATCGATGCAGGATCTGAGTTCTAGAAAGATATTGTTCCTTAGAACCACAGAAGCAGCAGCCCTGGCACACGATGAGATTCTGAATTTCCGCTCCGGGGTCGAATGAAATGACAAACCGATTTGCTACATGTTTAGACCGGACGAGACAAGATAAAATTGTGCAATGTCTTTGTCCTTTCAGCCTAATCTACTCACGGGCTCTTGACTTCAAAGTTGTTTGTCTCATTCGGCGGCTTCAGAATGCAACTTGGGAACCACAGGCATCACCCCACAAATTACGGCATTTTAGTTGAAGATTGCTTCAGCCGCCACATTTGGCGGCAGCCCTTTTAGAATACGGTAATTGGAAACATGCAATGCTGTCAACGATAGCGACAAGAAGTTGTCTCGTTGAAGTCAGGTTTGGAAGGGGTGTACAGGGGGGCTAACCGCAGTGCAACACATAGGCAGCCGGTTGATATGGAGTTGAATCTACATCAGAAGCATGCAAGTTATTGTACTTGACTTCGTGATAGTGTTGCCGTATATTTCCAATTGGCTACTTCTGCACAGTAATAAGGGGATACATGTACCCGTATTGTGAAGAATTCCCGTCGACATCTTTGAATCCAGTCAAAAGCACTCGATGGCGTGCTCAACCTACATGGCGACAGTCAGCAATCACCGCCAACTAATTAAGGGTACGATGCAAGTGAGCAGACTGTGGAGAGCATTAGATGCTTTCAGGTCAGGCTTGCGGCGTCGCCTTCCACTGCTTGGCGCTTGCGTTTACTTTCCCCAGTAGTCATAAAATACCCACTCCAGTCTCGCATCGATGGAATGGGAGCGACGGGAAAATCAGGATTCCCAAAAACGCGAATGCAGGTAGAACACTTAAGGAATATGCCAACCCGAGAAGATACTCAGTCAAGCATTCTCCGTCAGTGCCGAGTGAAGAGGAGAAGGTCAATCGGCAGCTTGCAAGTACTAGAAACAACACCAATACCCCAGGCTATACGAGAGCATTGAGAGGCTCTCTAGTAGTCAACGCCTGTGTAAATGCTTACCATGGTCAACGAAAGCAAGTCACTTCGCACGCCTCATCGTCCATGTCAAAAACCGGGCATGCACTACCCCGAGCCTTGCGATTGGCATCTTATTGCATTAGTTAGTCTAGTACGGATCTATAGAAATATGCGTATCTTCGTTAATTTCCACGGAGTTTCAATAAAGTGGACACTTTGTCTGGTTGCAGATGGGTTATAATGGAAAGAACAACGCAATATACTGTACTTGCACCTTCGACAACTGCCAAGCAAGATATATGACTCTTCCTGATGCTCTCTATACCCGAGCTCATTGAAGTAGACGCCGAACAACCCCTCAGAATAGACTAGTCTTATCATATAGGAAGACTTGTAAATAGTAAGTGTGCAGCAAGATGACCACCGCATGAGTTAGCCTTCGCCATTCATATCAAAGAGACTGAGAGGCTACCCGCAGCCTTCTCCCTCTACTGGCTTTCCTATTGAACTTCGTCCTTTGCCCATTTCGAAAAGTCATCTGGAATGCCGCTGATGGAACCTAACCAGTTCAAAGTTTTAACGACCGTTGTAGTCACCATAGCGTCAAACTTCAATTCCAGCTGGACTCTATATGCCACGTGGAGTTTCAAGTTTGCAGAATTCTGAGCTAGATATATCCATCCCGGAATGAGACAAGCCTTCCCCATTGGCTCCATGCATAGACGGCCGCTTGCGTTGTCAGGCAAAGCTAGAAAATCATTCGAGAAGAAAGATCATGGTATGAGGTCTCAATATGAACATGCTCGAATCATTTGGTGTAGAGTTGTCTATACTTTGCAAAAGCGTACACAAGCAGGCCGATATCATCCTCTCTCACTTGATGTGACACTTTGCGGACTCGTCTCAAGCTGGCTCCGTCGTCCTGAGAGTTTTATTGTCGCTCAAATAATGAATAGTGCCACAAGCCGGGGCGGAAAAATGCTTTTCGTGACCAACCTGCCTGCAGCAAGCGATAAGGACCAGAACCTTCATGTCTTGATTTTGACAGTGGAATGGAGATATGGTAACGACGAGCCATGTCTAGCCTAGGTTCTAGTGGGGGCGCGCTTCTAAGGCATACCCATGTGATGGGTTCTTTGGACATCTCAAGTATATAAGAGGGGCAATAACGCCCAAGTTCGTGGTCCAAAAAAACTCATCTCTTTTGCTTCTCTCAGAGTTTTATTTATGGCCTCAGGCATGACCCTCCTTTCATGGCACCAGCACCACCTGGAAGAAAGGATATTAGTGGTACAAATACTATTTTCACTTATCATAGGCTTTCTCGGCTACATTGTTTATCATATTCTGCAAGCCTGGCGCAGGTATACCGTGAGTCATTTACCTCGAGATTTC
Source organism: Penicillium frequentans (assembly GCA_028828275.1). NCBI lineage: Eukaryota > Fungi > Ascomycota > Eurotiomycetes > Eurotiales > Aspergillaceae > Penicillium > Penicillium frequentans. The sequence continues at coordinate 272,354 of JAQIZY010000003.1, read as the reverse complement.
ATGATGCTTTGTTGACATTTTTAGCGAGATAAATCATTCGGTGACGCGCATGGATGCTTGCCGATGAAAACTTGGATCCCTTATAGATGGCCGTTGGGGCTGGACATTCTCAAGCGGCAATATGACGCGTTACCAGAACAGCGCTTGCTCTTGTTCCAATCTCAGTATTTTGAGAAGCTTGGGCCTAACATGACTTTCAATATATTTGGTAAACAAGGATATATCACTGCGGACCCAGAGAACATCAAATCAATCTTGTCAACACATTTTGAAGGTATTTGGTCGAACATCAAGATTGCAGAATCCTGTCTCACAAAAAAAAGATTGGTGCCTTGGATCACGGCGGCGTGGACTCATGCCCATGCTAGGCAAAGGTATCTTCACTCAAGATGACCGAGAGTGGATGAATTCCCGAAGGTTGCTTGGCATACAGTTCAAAAACATCCATGTTCAAGATTGCAAGGTATTTGATGAGCACGTGGCTGAATTGATAAGGAAAATTCATGGCAAGATCCGTCCCAGAGGTGGCTTGGTAGATCTGCAACCCTTCTTCTTCCGGCTGACTTTAGCGACAACAACAGCCCTCATATTCGGTGAAGAGGTCTCTCATTCAACAGCAATGCTGGATGAGTTTGAAAAAGTCTTTGACTACGCGAGTTATGTCAGTGCCATCAGACTTCGTCTAGCTGATTTGGAATGGATATGGAAGCCTGCCAAGTTCACAGCAGCTTGTGCCGTTGTGAAAGGATACGCCGACCACTTTGTTCAGACCGCTCTTCACGATAGACATAGACACGGCGAAAAACAGGCACTGGAGAAGCACGGCTTCATTCTCACCCTTTTCGAGGAATTGCAGGATCCAGTCCTTGTGCGCGATCAACTAGTTCACTTGATGATCGCGGGAAGGGATACAACAGCATGCCTACTTTCATGGGTTTTCTTCCTTCTCGTGCGCCACCCTGAAGCACTAGAAGAGCTACGCAAGGAGATCCGAGACAAAACCGATAATTCTGGCGAATTGAGCCGGGCAGGAATCAGTAAAATGCAATACCTCCGATGTGTGATCAATGAAAGTAAGACCACTAGACAACAAACTTCTACTTTGACAGTCACGCTAACCTGAAAATTGATATCAGCTCATCGACTCTACCCACAACTTCCAGTCAACGTTCGCGTGGCCTCCAGGACAACATTCATACCCAAGGGAGGCGGCTCTGATGGCAAATCTCCGGTCCTTATTCCTGAGGGCACAGGCGTTGGCTATTCTGTTTATCACATGCATAGATCAAAGAGTCTCTACGGTGAAGATGCCAACAGCTTCCGCCCAGAAAGATGGCTAGGCCCAGAGCTCAAGAGTATTGGCTGGGGATTTATGCCTTTCAGTAGAGGCCCAAGGGCCTGTCTAGGCAGTGAGTGGTCTCCCGTACAGAAGCAACCTAATACTAAACGGGCTGCCAGTGGACTTTGCATTAACAGAAGCTTCATATGCTATCGTCCGAATCATTAAAGAATTCCCGACACTGAGACTACCACCTGAGATGCCTATCGTGCCACCCGGGGAGGAAAGGCAAATTCTAACAATTGTGGTCAGGAGTGCAGAGGGGTGCAAGGTCTTACTAAACTGAAAATACACATCTATGAGAGCTCATCAGGGCTTAAGCACTAGGAATGCGCCCTTCAATTCCGTCAGTATGCTGGAGGTTATTTTCAGCATTCCTAGAAGCAACTACTGGAAAGATCATACCAAGTGCAAGCTCTCGGGGAAAGCTCCGATCCTCAAATAGACTAGCTTTACCGCCAATAGATCTTCAGCAGGTGACACAACGGCACATTAGTCCTGGATCGTGGTGACGCATCCGTCCCGCCCCATTGGTGGCTCTGGTATTGAGCGCCTTTTGTCGACTTAGCGGAGATAAATGTAGCATACATGCAATGGAAATGTCTGTGTCTTGTTATGGGCTAGCCCTCCATGCCTGATGTAAACCTTGACCCATAGCAGTGGCTTTATGCATTGAAAATCAACCATCTATAGGTGTTCTCTTGGTATTTACTAATCAGGAAAACTGAGTAATACGGGGTCCGACGGCGGCCGAAAAGCGCACATGGGCTTTCTGGGTCTTTGAGAATTCGATCATGTTTGCCCCACAATCTGTATGCCATTTTGGTTCAGTGCAACAAGATCATGTCAGCCCTAAGTTTTACCTTGGTCTACCTCCATCACCAGGCATGCTATGGCAATTTCAAGCGATATTTCTGACTCACCAAATTTGCAATATTACGTCACACCTATGAGATCACCATCAGCCGCCATATGTGACAGAAGCAAATACAAAAATGTTGCCTTCTGGGCAGCAAGATTGCTGCCATGGAGCACAACATCACGAAGCTGCTAGCGAACATAATCCTGAGGAAGCACGGGCTATAACCTAGCGCTACCAAAATGGGATCGATCTCTACGGCGTATACGCAAGCAGCTTTTTGTGAAGCTTCTGGTTGCTGATGCAGGAGAGCGAGCCTCGTAGATCCAACAACTTATCCATATTTTTATGTAAGGAAACGTTATAGGGACACATGGTTGTAGGACTGTATAAACTAATTTCCGATGTATGTGGTTATTTTATGCCCGTGAAGGCATTTATGCGGCACGTCGGACGATTGGGTTAACAAGTCATGCAAGTCGAATATCTAAGCTTGTAGAGGTGCATATTTGACCACTGGTCCGAAATAATCTTTCATAGTCTGCTCTGGCATTCATTCACTATCACTTCTTTAAAATTTATTGGCCTTTTCCCCGACACCTTCAGTTTTCACGCCCTATATCTCCGGGAGCTGCCTAGCCTATGACAAGCTAAGGCTCGTGAAATCTTCATCAAGAAGCTACATCTCGATGCTTCACTAACTTTCTAATCTGCCTGTTTTACCGGAATGAAATGCATGACTCGGGCACTATGATTGGAAAAGAAGCATCTTTCAACAATCAGAAAGATCTATCGCCCATATAATTTTGTAAATATATGTAGTCTAGCCAAAGTCTTTAGAGAAAGTTTCAGAAAGCTCACCTTCAATCATGAATTATGATAGAATGCAGGGTAGTGTGGTATGTCTTTCCCGAGCAGGTAATTATATTATCCTTGAGTGTGGAGCGGCAAAGGGGCCGTGTGTTGGGCGATGAAGGGCTCGTGACGGTGGTGGCCCCATTTATCCAAGTGAGGCACCGGTGTACAAATACCACGCAATTGTGACTAGGCGCCTACCAGCACGGTCGAGCAAATCACTTTGAAAGCGCTCGCCCTTTCGTCGGCATTTGTCTCATATGTGTTTGTACTCTTCTCTTTTTCGAATACTGCCGTAACAGATTAGGATGTTGTTCGAGAACTGGCTTTGCCGCTTCAGAAATGAGGTATTGGATCTTTGGGAGTTGGAAATACAGGTTTTTGGTGTCCATAGATGATGTCTTGTCCTTGCAGAGGCGTGTAAGAAGCAAAGCAGTGACGTTTTATGTGAAGTGCAGTAGACGGACTACCCTGGGAGGCATCATATCTCATGCGCCCAGCGGTTCTTTTCGGTCCTGAATTGGACTTGGTCTATACTCGCTTAAGCTCATTATTGAACCTTCGTCCAGAGTGATATGTGCTTACATATTGAGTACCGTTAAGCCGAGCTCCGTGGTCCACTCGGGATTCTTTGTTGCGACAACTACATGCCTCTGAGTTGATCCTTTACGCGGTTTCCAAGTGCAAAAAAACCATAGTTGACAAAAACAAGGCTCATAGGAAAGGAATCATCTAGAGGTGGTTGGAGCAGTAGGGATTGGTTTTTGGGGCCCTTAAGCTTTCGGTGCAGAAGCTCGGAACCAACTGTGCATCATTTCAGGCGTAGAATTCGATACTCAAGCTGTGACGCAAACAGTTTTGATCGAATGGCAAAACGGACAAAAATGTGGACTAAATGGTCCAATATAAGGCCCGTAGAGTCTGAAGATGGCCATCATAGATCCGATCTTAAACAGCTCTCAACGTAAGGTCCCTTTATCAAAATTAATTTGAGCAGACCGATTTTCATCCTTCGTTATTACGCTATGTCTCAGGGCTATTTGTCGCATTCCATACTTGATACAGTAGAGAATAACGCGTTTGGTCTTTCCTCACCCAAAGATAAATGAAGGAATGTCACCCTGAACCACCGTGTCATTCGAAAATAATACGATTCATGTCGTTTCAAAGATGTGCATAGAATTGGACGTGCAGCACGATGTACCTTTCGACCTGTATCAAAGGATCGAGCTGATACTTTGTCACGAGGAGAGATTGTGCAGAGAGAAACTGGAATTGGGCATTTACCAGGATGAAAGAGAAAAACGAGAACTAGAACACCATATTGACTGGATCTATGAGCAGAACCGTAATTGCATCCGGATCGTGGATCAATCAATATTTCTGATGAAGATTTGCCAGCGCTGTCGCACTATTGCGGAGGCTGATCCTTTCCTAGGCCCTAGACATTCACGAGCATCTCCCCTTAAAAGAATGGTGGAATGGAGCAGAGTCAAAAAGCAGAAGTACACTAGAAAAGCCTGGACCAGACTCGACTGAAAAACCAGTGGCATCTTCAATTGATATTGATAGCCAAAACCTGTGCAAGATGTGCTGCAACAACAATTCTCCAGAGGGTAAACTGCACTAGAGCTTTTGCATGTTGTCACTCCTGTCACCGCAGAAGAGGCTGTGAGAACTCAAATTATTCTATAGCTAAGCCTAGCATGTCAACTAGTGGATCAATCTCATGGAACAGGGCCATACAATACCCTCCGCTGAATCCGTATATAAAATAACTACACGATCAGTTAATGGCTTTCATCGAGCATGAAATTTCACCCCGTGACTAATAGTCGTCTAATTTACGGTACTAACAGGGAGAGCGCCATGTATGTCTATGAACCAAGACAAAAGATGGAAAGGAGGATAATGGAGAATTCCATGGCGTTACTGTTGTGATATGAGGCTGGTGCAGATCAGGAACCAAGCCGAAGTATCGGAATTAATTGGAAATCAACTTGTTCTTCTCGCTGTATATATAGCCTCAAGTTTCTTCTGAATAATAAGACCGTTAATCTTCCCTTGAACTACAACAGTGACCAATGAATATTCATTCTGCCTCGAGAGCAATTGAGCTTCACTGAAAACGGCATACTGGGGACAACTTCACCTCCTATGTCTGGGCGTGCTATACCATCGTACATCTAGTTTATATTAGAAACGGTCGAAAGATCCATTCTCGAAAAACCGCTCTATCGCACAGGGGCAGGGGAAGAATCTATTCATAAAGCATTAATCCATAACCTGGGTCCACCATGAGGAAAAATTGTGCAATGATTATTTTGGGCCTATGCTCAAACTCCTTGAAAGGGAGTGCTAGAATATGTGACGTATCCACTTTTTATTCTATGAGTGTTGAATTATCATATCTAGGGTATCGCTAGCCATGGTTTCTGCCCATATACCTGCGCGGAGGCATAAATCTCTTCAAACAACGAGGCGGAGGAACGTCATTTCCGGGTATAAATTGATACACGTGGGCTTCTGAACGAGCTCTAGCAATCGTACGATGTATGTGTTGTATTTTCAAAGAAAGATTGATTATCTATTTTTGGAGGGAAGTTTGAGACTTTGTATACAGCGAGAAGAAAAATTTGATATCCAATCAACTTGGTTCCCCGTATAGATACTTCGAAACTAAGTCCAATGGTTCGGCTTGGTTTCTGATCTTCATCAACCTCATACTAGAACAGTATGTACAGTCACATAAGGCTACAAGTATGTTAGAGGGCGCTTCCAGGTTTGAGAAAGGCGTCTTGGAAGATGCTAGTGGAACAAAAACAGCGGACGCATCCGATTACTCTCATACGATTGCTTCAGGCTTGAAATGTTCTAAAGAAACCAAAGTGGGCCTGAAGATGGATCTCCAAGCCCACAGCCCAAATTATTTCGCACAGTGAGCTCGGAGCGCCTATTTTGGACTATCAAGCCGGATGGTTTTATAAAACTCGCTGCCGACATCTTGAACACCTACTTGTGCTCAATAGTAGCTACTATCAGTGTTCTATGTCGCCGGGAAACCAGTGGATCACTTTGAATGAGTCTTGTAACCGGCTGGAGCTTCTGACGCCGTATTCAAAGTTGACACCAGACGTCGCAGTAAATGTACTCACGGTTCTAACCAGTACAGAGCATAGAAGCAGTATTGGAATAGAAACCCACCTATCCGAATGTGGGACAATGTTTAATACACTATGTCTCAGTGAAGAGACCAGCCTGTACATTCCGCAGAACCCTTCGCGCGATGTTACAAACCTTGTGACTGGTGACCCTGAAGTCTTTCTTTGTCGGCTGTGCATGGAAATAAGCGATGTGTTATGGGTGAGCGCTAGAGACTTCAGCGACGCGACAACTAGCATTTTCAAACTAATTGACTCGCAAGATCCGGATTGTCTGCCCGGTGCGAGCTGGCCAAAGTTGATCATCTCACTAAGAGACAGTGCTAGTCACAAAGGCTCTTCAAGACATGCGAGTCGAGATCTCAGAAGACAGATCATCCGAAAATGGAGACAGAGCCCTAGAGAAGGTGGCAGATATGATAATCTGTTGAAGGCAATGTTGAAAAGAATAGAAATGCGATTTGAAGCACCGATCATCAATCAGCTCGCATCAACGTCTCAAACCAGGAGCTTATCTTCACGCGCACTGGCAACCGTCGTGTCCCAGGTTGAGACATATTTTCTAAATTACCCAGCTCCAGCCGCTTATACAGAACGGATGAAATATTGGCCGGGCCTCGAAAGCGAAGCGTATAGTAACTTGGGCGACTGGTTACACCTTCTTGATGGAAGTGAGGAGCGTAGAGACAATCTAGCTTGTCAGTTCGCTCAATTGTTCTATCAAGACGGTAAAGTGGTCAGTCAAGGTAGGTATGTGAGCGAGTGTGCAGACCTGGCTCAGAGAGCTGACACAAGATTCAAAGATTCCGACATAGAAGCCGAAGATCTTTTCATCACCTTTTATAGGCCCTTGTGCATCAAAGCGTGGCAGAAAAACCCAATGACAAAAAGTCATTACACAGAGACACAAATGAAATACTTTCTCAACGAGATCATGAAGCAGACACGAAGCCTCAAGGCCGGCAAATCAAAAGCTGCAGGCTTCATGAAATCCATTACCAATCGACAATTTTGCACCGCGTGTCTTTGGAGTCTCCCGCCGCTTGTATTCTTTCAGTGCGGCCATAGTATATGCGAGCGTGATGTCTGGATGCATTCGACGCGCGAATCGCTAATCCATTCATTATGCACATTCGAAACCTGTCCGGTCTGCCAGGCCGAGGTTCATGTCACGGTTCGTGGCCGACCGCTACAAGCCGGCTGGCGAGTTTTGACTCTAGATGGCGGTGGCGTTCGTGGTTTGCAAGAGCTATTGACAATAAGAAGATCGCTGGATGGATTACCTAGTAAACTACATCCTTACCACTTCTATGACATGTTCAGTGGATGTAGTACAGGTGACCTCTTTCTAACAAATCACTCTGAAAGCTCGCTTTGCTAACAAACTTATGTAGGAAGCCTGAATATAGCGGCTCTTGCGTTTTTGAAGCTTACGACTGAAGAGGCTATAGAGCTGTTCCAAAGGACAGCTGAGAAGGTCTTTTTGAAAGAAAAAGGCATAGTCGCGTGGTTCAATTATCTGAGGAGGACTATCCTAACTGGAGCAAGATACGACCCAAGTCGATTTCGAGCTGTACTCAATCAACTATGCGGTAGCACAGAGATTAGAGGCATGGGAAACACTGCGACCCCAGAGGTAGTTCGCGTTGCTATCCCAGTGACAGACCCACATGGCAGTTTGCGATTAGTTCGCTCATATGCCGATGAAGAATTCCAGAATCATGAGTCATTGAAAGAGCTTCGCAACGGGTAATGTCAACTTTTCTGCCATGCGAGACTTTGAGCTAATGCATAAGTGATAGAATCGGCGCAAGCTGCTCGGCGCCTGGGTATTTTCCCGCGACGAACGGCTTTGTAGATGGCGCTTTCGGAGCCAATAATCCGTCTCAAGCAATTCAAGGGCAGCTGAATGTTGTTTCTATGACCAAGGATCGAGCGCTTGACTTTGAAGCAAGCTTTGGAACGGGGACCTTTGATAGTAACCCCCATTGGAGTAGTTGGATGAGGATTTGGTTGCCTGTATGGCTACAGCGTCTGGAGTGCTGCATAAATCAGATGATCAGCGGCACAGAGCAGTATCGACAGCATCATGATGCATTACCAAAGGCTGAACAAGCAAGATGCTATCGGATCGAGCCTCGTTTCAACATGCCAGCTATGGCTCTAGATGATGTGCGGGGAATGAATGAATTGACAGAATCGACGAAGGCATGGTTTGAGACAGATGAGTGCCGGAGAGAAATGAACTGCCTGCAGCATTCTTTGCTAGCATCTTCATTCTATGTGGTTCTGCTAGAAAAGAAGCAAAGTAGCACTGGCATAATATCCGCCAGACTGACTATTGCTTGCCGATGGGAAGACGACGAGGAAACTAAGCATGCCCTGCGTCAGATCTTGTGTAATTCGTATTTCCATATCCATTCAATGGCTGGCGAGTTTGACACGGTTCGAATGGCTTTCCAAACGCCCTTGAGCTGCGAAGTGAAGATCAAAAACTTCTATGAGCCTATAGACATTAGGCTTGTGAGTGAGAATCAATTGTCAAAATCGATCAGTGGATTCCCGGCACCTATTTCCAAAATTATCTATCTTCAAATACCCAACAAGATTCAATGTCGGCCACCAAAGCGCACTGCTCAAGGACACCACAGGCAAGCTAGCAAGCGGGTGTGCTTATCGTTGGGCAGCCCAAGCGCTAAAGGGAGGTTCCTCCATGGAGCCACTGTGCAATCCATCTCTACGCCTCGGGCTCAATCTATGAGCCTGGTCCCAGCAAATGACGAGCTCAACGGCAAGACCAAATCGCCCCGTCAAGAAGGGCTTGTCAGTTGCTCGCAGAATTTCCGAACCACGCAGACCGCGGTAGCTCTACTAGGCGTCGGTAGCATCTTTTACTACCTAAACGCTAGGAGGATGAATAGTCAAGAACAGCGACGGGATCCTTAGGCCACCTTGCGCTTGTTATATTGATATGTGGAAGATGCCGTGCAAATCCCATACGTGAGCCTACGAAAGTATAAGATGCTACCTAGAGATACCCCGGGTCACACCCCGAGTGCAGTCGGGAATTAGCACAAATGAAAGTTTCTAGAATGATGGAACTACTACTAAATACTTTATTATATCTTACCCCTCCAATATCTTAAGTCTCATTTGACTTGGTCCCCTCGACTAATAGACTATAAACCTATTCTCGACAGGGGAATCTAGAATCTCACACATCCATTTATAATAGAGGGACGTCCGACCGTGACATAACATATACGTATATTTCAAAGTAGGTTATAGATGTTGATACTACTCTCTTTCGCAGATGCTCGCAGATCATTCCATAAGTCTTGCTTCAATTATTCGAGTACATTTGATTATCAGGTTCAAACTTGAACATGGTCTAAATGATCTGTTTAGTTGGAACCTCAAATTCATATGCAACAATCAGAGTTAGTATGTGGCATATTGATGCCACGAAGAGCGATGAAAGCGACATAGTAGCCATTCCTGTGGATTTTTGAGACAAATCCATGATTCTTTGACTCCATGACCGCTGGAACCATATTAATCATTTACTGGTCATCTCTCCTCGCCGAAAAGATCATTTCGTGTATTTAGGTAAATTATGTTCGATTAAATATCAGACTCATATGTCGTCCAGCGTTGAGAGTAGTATCTAGCTGTCGATATTGTCAGTTAAGCTATTGTGCAGCATGAAGTTTCGGATTATCTTTCACGTTCCATTTTCGCCTTGAGTGGCTGTAGAGCTGATATTCGACGGCTCTTCGCGTTCGGATTTGTGCGTGACAAAATTTGCACCAAAAAAAGCCGCATAATTCTCTTCTCCATGGCGGTAGACTGAGATAACTCCAGGAGATACAGCTGAGCGCTCGCGAGGTAACGAAGTTCCTTTGGATCCTACACCTCGCACCGGCATACACTCCGCATTTCGATACATTGTGGCTGTAACAAAGGCTCCCCCAAGCTTTTCAGCAGATTTGACTCAGAGTGGCAAGCATGTCCATCCATGATGCCTATCTTCCCTTTTCAGCTGATGATAGACAACGTAGCTTTAAGAATTCGGAAGCTCGAATTAGCGTAGCCACGACGGCTACTCGGCGTGTTAGGACTCGCACGATTTAGTGGTAGAGCTAGCATGCCCATCAAGGTACCGCTGGCGTTCTAGTGTTGTAGTCTAAGTGTTAATAAGCTGGCAGCAAGCTTCGAAAACTTCCAAATAATAGCTTGGCATCTACGTAACGAGGCTTGTCAGGTTTACTGCTATTTAGCTGGAGGGACATAACATAGGTCGATGTAAAGTGCTACAAGCTTGCCGCTATGGAGACACTGCGAGATTTCGGATATTGACTAGCATTTACCAGCTATGAATTCTGGACAGTAAAACTGGATGCTGTTTTCGTTTGCCCAATAATTCTTGTGGAGAATCCGCATTTGCCAAAGGTGGTATGCACATACACATATAGGAGTGTACATCATGCCTACCAGTGGCTACTGATGTGCCTCGTATATATTATATATATATTATTGGTGACCTCACGCAGCCAAGAGGAGCAAGAAGAGTTTAGTTTGGCCGCAACGGGTCACCTGTCGCTGCGGTCGTAGACCGTGGCGTCAGATAGGCCCCGTCCGCGCTCCCTTGAAGGGAGGCAATGTGTCTGTATTGCAGTGGATTCTATATACAGAGGGAAGGTGGGAGGGACAAAATTGACATTTGAGAGATGAAGGGCTACCCGCAGAGGCCATCAAATGACTCTTGTGAGACAGTTGTAGGAGGAAGAGGCCCTCGGAAATGTGGGTGTAGATATTACGTGAGGCTACAGACATTGTGAGGCTACAAGCATTGTGAGGTAATCCCAATAAAACCACTCCATTTGAGAAGTGACAAATCCTACGTCTCACGAAGCAAGAGACAGGGCAAACTCCTTCCTAGCGATCTGAAATAGATCTTGCGGCAGAGTATGGGTTGCATCTAGTAGATATACTATTAGCTCAATGTCTTGAGATTAAGCCCTCTTGGTGAGAACTCAAAGTGGCGAATGAATTCAAGTGCTATTTTGCTTCCCTAGTGAGACAAAGAAGAGAGGTAAAATGTATTGGTTTTGCGTACGATACGGTATAGACCTCTGCGGTTCAGGCAGAACAAATGGAAAATGCAATGTTTTGAAGCCTATCGTACTCGCTGTGCCAGTCTCGGATCTCTACTCTCCAAAAGCCCGGATACAACAGGTCTATCATGGCATGCAGGTCTGGGAGGTCTAAAAACCTCTAGAGAGACAACGCCAGGATTTAGAAAGAGCCAGCCCGCGTTCACCTAATTGGTCTCTGGATCGCGGATTCCTGCTTCCTGCTGCAAAATATGATCAAAATTCAGTTCGTCATCCAGATCGTACCCTTGCAAGGGCTCGTTCGGCATGCCGCCGCTGTCGTTCGGTTCAGCCGGGTGGTTTACACTTTGCTATTCATCGTTAGCCTTGATTGGTCCTGCTACGGTAGCCGATATATGATACCAGTCTGGTGATATATTTGAAACTCCTCTCTTGCGCCCAAGGCTGGATGATGCGAGCAACCATGGTCCAGTACAGACGGTCTTCAATGGACAGACCTTTGGGCAACACCGCCAGCACAAGAGCTATGATGTCGACAAACCCGGTTTCCTCTGGGCCGTCAGCAGAGAGTTCTGGCTCTTCTGGATGGCCTGGGAATGGTCGAGAAGGATTCTCTGGTGATGGAGGGGGCCTTCTTTGTTGAGGATTGGATCTTCTGTCCTTGTACATCTTGGGAAGGCTGCCGAGGATCTCGGACCACGAGGAAGATTTGTTGGGAAAGGAGGGAAAATGAAATTGAGCTGGTATATCGGGTTTATGTATGATTCCCCCCGGGGGCTCTAGTACTGCGCGTCTGCTCCGATATCGTGTTCAGGCGGTTATTGATCATCTGTGAAAATCTTGGCAGACGTAGTTTGCTCCAATTCCTGAGCACAGGCTCCTAAGGATTTGCCTGTTGGCTAAGACATACTGAACTTTAAGTTATGTGCTGTGTATTGCGCGTGCGGTGCCGACATGCGAGCCTAGGGGCAGCAGTGGTCGTACACACATACAATTCTACGTTGCGGTTGGGGACGCCGCGACCGAGGGAGCTTCCAGGGCCTAAACAAGACTACTAAAGTATATTCACTGGCAATCAGCGAGTCCAAGTGAACACTCCACATCGTCTGCATCAGTACTGTAGATTGAATTTTCCGTTTGAATGGGCAGATCCAACACGAATCTGAATGAAGTTGTGACCCCACAACCGTGTTTTGAGGGCAATACCTTATGACTTCAACGATATTGTCCACCCCGTCATCCCATCTTCCGCAGCACAAGGCTATCGGAAATGGTGTTGTACGATTGTGTGCTGGAAAAGGTGCCAATCATCAAGTTCATTCAGACCATTTTAGTTTTGAAAGCTTACCACCAGAGCTTTCAAACACTTGCGTTGCAGGAAATCAACTCTTTTACCAGACGATCTCGGCAGCATTCGATCGAAAATCTCTTTCGAGTTTTCCTGCCTTTGCGTATGTAAAGTTACATGAACGAGGTGGTTCAATTTTGCTCGCTGCCTCCTTCACTATGCCTGAGCCGGAGCCTACCGGCTCACCAAGTCCCAATATTCACAACTATCTTTTCCATACTAATCGCTGCTTCCACGGGCCTTTCAGCCTGATACCGTGTAGTCTGTTTTCGATCTAAGCCGACTTCATTCTACAGAAAGTGATTCATTGGAGCGATATAGATCGATGTTTTGTATCCAGATCTCTAATATCCTATATTTATAGGCTGAATTGTGCGATCATAGTCTCCCGCTGATCCTACAGCTAACTAATTACAGGCTCGTTAGTTGTCATCCCATTTCAGATCTCATTGTGATGGTCGCGAAAATATATCTACAATACTCATCAGTCCAGCTACGATGAAGGAAAACTTGTTTTACATTATTGAGGGTCAACTAGCAAATTCGTACTCCAATGGAGCGGGATACTGTGTAAAAGTCGGGCTAGCAGGGGCAGCCCGGCTGGATCCACAGTACATGGCGGAAACAATGATCGAGAACAGACGCAACAGATAGAATTGTCAGCGATTCCTTACCTTCAAACAGTTTCCAGAGCTTTGGGGCTGCCTGTGTGGCTATCACGCGAGCTAAAATCATCACCGCGGGCCGTACATCTTAAATCAACGGACTACGCGCCGCTGCGCATTGAACTCAACGTGAGTCCTGCCTAATGCGCTTGTGCAATCCTATTTTCCTGGATAGGTCCATGGTGCATTTCACCCACAGTGACACCTTATCCTGCGGCGACAAGATCAGCAGTGTAATGGGCTCAAAAGATGATTTCCTACTGAACAAGGATGTGAATCAATCCGTGCGATTACCATTCCCATGTCCTTGCCAACCTTATCTCTCAACCATAACAAGGGATGTACGATATTTCAGGAATAGATGCTTCAAGGCGGCGATAGGTGATACATCTTTTGGATCTTCAAGATAGATCAGCTTTCGGTGATTGACCAGTGCACGGTAGGGTATTACGTTGACTTCAGCAGCATCTGCAGTTGGTCGATGGAGCTGCGGGTTTCCGCATGCTAGCCACCTGTCTTCGTATTCTCGGCCTCAAGCGCGTCGAACCTTTCATTACATCGCTCTAGATCCTCTAAAAGGCGGGTACAGAATGTTTTAGTATGATGAGAAAGATTGCCAGACCTGCATCAATCCCCATGGAGGCTACTGAGATCTAGAGGTCAGATGACTGGATGATTCCCTTGCAATACCATTCGGTCCTTATAGTCGGACTGGAAGTAAGTATGTGTGTATTAAAGTGGCATGCCGTAGGTCACCATCTCTGGTCGACTTATGGAGTAAGGGATTGGTGGTGCGTAGGGCGCAAGATCTGATCAAACTTCTGATCTTGAGGCAATGCCTAAGGAAGCAACAGCAGTGAAAGACGACTGAAGACCATACTCACTATGGTGAGAATCAGAGAATACAAGTAAAGCACAACATCGTTCAATGCTGTGAGAGATGTGCGGAACTAGAAATGCCACAATCCTATTTCTGCTCATGAATGTTCTCTCGCGATGATGCTGCTTACATTCCTGGTTACATTCCTGAGAGGATTTTCACAGGATTTGAGAGTAAACCGACTCCTGCCTCACCAAATTTTGAAACGCTGTACAAGACGTTGCTTCTATGTTTATTGGTTACTGTACTGGAAAGGGTATTCACTGAGTCACTAATAGCCCCTTTCTACCTGTCTCTCTGCTAGTGGCTGGAGATTTTAGTATGCTCCGGCTGTATCTCTTTGCTGAATGACTTCTTTCAGCTCCAATAAAAGAATGAACCCACCCACAGTTTTATCTGTGGAAGATCAAGATCTCTCACGAAAACGTGCCTACCGCACTGAACTATCGAATTGTAGTTATGAATTGTCTCTCATCGTGGCTAAGCTGATTTACTGAAATACTAGATAGCGCCTACCAGATTAACCTTTTTGTAGTCTCGGTCGTAGCAACAATAGTTTCGTAGCAGTGATTCCCCTCATTGCCTTTCGGGGTATCCAGGGAAACGAGGGGGAAGGGAAGGGTGATGGGCGGTGGGTACAAATGAAGCAATCGTGCCTAGAAATGGCGATCGTACTATTTTGCAGGATTATGGTTTCGTCGAATGCACCATTCGTTGCTTGAACAGCGCATGCAAACTTAGGGTTTTCTGTATTGGAGGTTGGCTGTTGGGAAAATTATCTCTTTTCAGCACCCTCGAGTGACTGCTGTGAACGTTGGAAACAGATATTTTGTTCTTGAGGAGAGTGTGATGAAGGGCCCCTGCAGTCGACATCGGCACCATGCATTAATACCATATTGATGATTTTGGTGATTGGGGATCTTGCGCGGGTTGGAGATACGGCATGAAAGATGGCAGACAGTCCGCTTCTGTCTTTGGTGTTTGGGTTGGCGTGTTTTTGAAATAAGACTTGAACAGCACCTGTAGACGAGTGATGAATCGTTATGTCCAGTAGAGTTCTGTCAGAATCATCTTGTGACTCGACGAATTTGCCAAATCCTATCAGCATAGATATAATGACCGGGATGCGATCTTGCCCGTCACGACGTGCACAAGGCCTTTTCCATGCCGGTCCTTTGGTAGAGGTGTATTTACGTCATGCTTCAACAACAAGGTTGCTTGGGGATCTGATTTGTCGTATAGCCTCCAGTAGCGGCGCACATTTATCTGAAAGACTAGCATCGACTTTTTGCCCATGATCAAGGAGAATTTGAGTGATAGAGATATCGCTACATCCACCTGCGGCCACTTCATTGGCCTTCTGGGGTAGCACCATCCTGAAGAAGGCTTTCATGGAATGGCCATGATCCACCGCTTCTAGAAGAGCTGTCGATTGGTCGCGCCTGAGGGGTCAGACATTCGCATCTGCACCCCTAGCCAGCATTCTGTTGACCCCGGCCTCATTACCCTTGCATGAGTACCATAAAATAGTAGAGCCACCATCCGACTCGCCATTCACTTTGCACATCCTGTCAATAAGCAGGATATAGGGCATGTGGTTGATCCAAGTACCTTGAACGTATCGTTGCGATTTCCAGATGACTAACAATCACGGTGTGTAGTTCAGGTGTCAGAGACAGGTGGCAGAGAGTCGAAAGGCATGCTGTGACATTTGGATTTGCCTATTGTCAGTACGCAGTTTGGTGTCATTACTGTGATGACGGGTTATAATGCATCGGTTAGACGAATCATACTTCAATTTCCATTCGCATGATAATTGAACTCGAATTTGCGTCACCGGCGTAGTGAAATGATTCATTTATGTCCACATAATACCTCGAATTATCTTTATTGGGGGTATTTTATGGCACAGTCACTATAATGGGACAAATCGAGTTAGGCGTTGTGTTTTTTGAGTGTCCTCCATTCTACCATAAGTTTCATTTGGCAATAATGACTGTAGTATTCCCGACTGGTAGTAATGTACCTATAGAATGTTTTTGCTTCTCTTTTAGCGAGATTCGTCGTTGATTACTTTCCTTATGTGGGCAAGCAGATCGAAGAGAGCGAGCAGAATACATATAGTTTGGGCGTAACCGTGGGTTTTGCTTCAAATGCAGCGGCTGCATCGAAACGTGATCACCTAAATGCGCGTCGTTAGGGGAACAATACTTCATATTAGGCTGGGCAATTGACAAACGAGATCCTGCAATCGTGGAACTGCTTAACGTCACTGTGTGGATTTATGGTAACGCGGTAACGAACTCGCGCCTAGCAGTTGTTTTTGACCGCATGGATTCTACTCCAGCGAGAGGCACGCTGATTCACATAGATGCATGGTAAGAAACTACACATATAGCACCTGTAGTGAATTCAATAATCAATAGCTGGATGAAATCCGGGCAGCACGTCTTTATTGACCGGTTGCAGGAGAATTATGGCGCAGAAAGAGTGGAAATAGGATTGCTCGTGCAGTGATGTGGACTCTCACATCTGCAGTTCTGGATTCCAATGCGCTCAATCCTTCATATCTTCAATGAGAATCGACAAGACCCTTGCGAGATTGCAAATGCTCTAGCTACCACTGAACGATTCCCCGCGCCCAATCTCGTCACTCGTCTTGGAAACTTACGAGAGTGACAATCATATGGTTCTTTGTCATCTTTCTATTTGCTATCATATTCAGGTCTCTGCAGGAAAGAGATATTCATTCAAGTGACTCATATTGGGCGCCAGAAGATTACCAAGGTAATTTAGAAGGTTTTATCCCAGTAAGGAAAGTCTCTACTGGAATAAAGATGGGCGTAGCAGATCGCAGCGGAAGCCTACGCCGGTGCTAAGGTTTCTTCGAATATGCACCAACTACTCTATTACTATCTCAGGCTGGAAACCCCCGACTCAATCTGAAATCAAGGATATAATACATGCCATTATTCCAATGACATGAGATAACGTATGCAACTTCACCCATCAACAAATAGACCCGATGAGCAAAGCCTCGCTTGCCAATGGGCACAGTACGGTCAACGCACATATGCCAGCCTCTAAGTGCGACAGTCATATCACAGCTTGCCGTTTTGATTCACCGTTCACACAAGCCCACTGAGGGCGAGAAAAGACGGCCCTCGACGGTAGGATTTGTTCTAGTTGGCCTGTTAGTCTTGGTGGTCTTCTGGCCCGCCTTCTTGGGAGCTTGGAATGGCTGGTTATCATCCGCACCCTCTATTTCTGTAGAGCCGCGCTTGGGACCGGTATGACTACCAGAGTTTGATGCCTTCTCGGGGCCCTTACGAGGTTTTTTTGCCAACCTCTTCCTCTACACCAATAGCAGAATTGTTACACGCGGAGTTCTGAAAGAGTGTTAGCGGTAGATTAGACTGGTGAAGCAAGTGGTTCATACCGGGGAATTGTCTTTTGGAGCTACACGCGTCTTTGAGATAGGAGATGTACGGCGAGGGCAATTCATATCGACATCCTAGTGTAGTTGGTAAGCATGGACTGGTTGTCACTACTACACAGCCACACGAAAGCTTGGACTTTCACTGCTTGCTGGGATTGAGAAACTGACACTATTCGAATCCTTATCATCAACATGGCGGTTTTCCAGTGCTTGATGAACTTTGGCTCGAAAATCCTCAGGAAGCATGCCCCAGCCATCGGGGTCCTTGCCAATTGAACCAAGTTCTTTCCGCCATTCATTGATCTTATCAAGAATTGAAGGGGGGATGCAGTTCCTGTGAACGATTAGCCCCTTTCCGATGATGATTATTGACTACCCCGAGGGAAATACGGAATAGTCCAGCACTTACCAATGATACCAGCGGAAGTATCCATACTTTTTGGTAGCAACCCACGAGCCTACATGTAGAGAGCCCGCAAGGATATTCTTCTCCGGCGCCGGACATTCTTGGTTTCTGCATTCTGCGCGCTTTGGAGGCTTAACTCCCAAGTGAGCGGTTGGCCCGCACTGTCAGCAAGTAATCTATTAGGAGTTGTATTTACAGTAGAATTCGAAAACAGATTACCCCCCGAAGACACACACGCTTTCTTTCCCAGTGTGTTGTTGCATGTGTATATTAGTTGTATTGTTGTGGAGTTCTGTGGGTCACGACCCAATACTATAGATACAGGTCTAACCCTAATTGTCAAGATGAGGAATTGATGTACTGGCTAGTACTGCGCATGTCCAATAGAATCAGTTGATTGATTGATTGAAGGTCTCTAGATCGGTTGAGCGATCTCTGTGACCTATTGTCCGTGCTCTGGTGTGTTACGACACCGTACCCGTATTTAATCCTAATACCATACCAATACCTGGGGAAATTGGGCGAACGATGAACAAGCCTATCCCAAAAGGTCATAGCGGTATTGACCGCTTCCTAAGTTTGACAATAATTGTCACACGCTTTGACCCTTTGGGTGTGCTGACCAAGCCTCCGTCTTGGTCAGCCCCACTAAACTGTCACCACCCACTAAATTGTCACCACTTCGCCTTTTAATCCCATCTCTCAACAAAAATAGGCTAAATATGTCTTCTGACCTCGAGACTCGATATCAACGTGCCCTGGCAACCATATCCGGCCAAAAAGAGCCTAATATAAAGGATCTAGCCCGGTCGTTCAACCTTCCATATCGAACGCTGCTCCGTCGGTTCCACAACCTTGGAAACTTCGAGGTCAAACGATCGAGTCAACGAGCCCTAAATTTGGTGCAAGAGACTGCTTTAGTCCGATATATTAAGCAGCTTGACGATCTATGGGCACCTTGCACGCTCCAAGAGATCGAGCGTTGCGCTAATTCTATATTAGCGCGGTCGGGTCAACCCCCAATCGGGAAGAACTGGGCAGGTCGGTTCGTACAACGCCTTCCAGAAGGCTTCTTTTGGATCAAACAAAAGCCTATCGATAAGAATAGACTCGAGTCCGAGGATATAGCGCGTTTGATAACCTGGTTTGAACACGTTGGAGGTTGGTTAGAGGGGATTGGTCCGAAGAATATATATAATTTCGATGAGACGGGGTTCCAATTAGGTCAAACACGAGCTCAAAAGGTCGTTACACGCTATCGATATAGCTCTGATAAGCTTGCCTCGACTGATCGAGGTCAAATTATCACCTCAATTGAGTGTATTGCCGCGGATGGGTGGTCAATGGTCCCATATCTAATCTTTAAAGGTCGGACGCATATGGAAGATTGGTTCCGTGATAACCCTGGACTCGATCAACGCTATAATATTCAAGTCTCTCCAAATGGGTGGTCATCCGATCTAATTGCCCTCGAATGGCTTCATATCTTCCACGAGAGCACAAAGAACCGCGTTGGGACTAATGGCAAACGCGTGCTCTTCTTCGACGGGCATGGGTCCCACCTAACCTTCGAATTCCTCGAATTCTGCGACCAAAAGCGGATTATTCCGATAAGCTTTCGACCTCATACATCCCATTTTGCTCAACCTTTAGACCAAAAGCCTTTTTCAAGCCTTAAACAGCATTTCCGGAAGGAAAATTCGCTTACAAACACATGGTTCCGGCCCGATTCGGCAAAACGGCAATTCCTCGAGGATATAACTTCAATTCGAGAGAAGGCAATTACCCCACGTATAATCCGAAGTGCATTTCGAGATACTGGCATATGGCCCTTGAATCCTAATATTGTGATTGGACCAATACAAAAAAGATGGGATGAAAGGCATAAAAACGACCCAATTCTCGAGTTATTAGGCCATACACCTGAACCACAGTCTTCGCCTATTATATCCCCACCTCAAACAGTTGAAAAGCTTAATCGGATGGGGAATAAACTCGAGAAACGTATCTCGAAAATATCAGACCAAATGGAAGATCAGACCAAAGAGCTAAATCGATTAAAACGTGATTTCAAGCACTATCAGACGGGCCAATTAATCAATGCGGAGTACACCAATGAGCTTGAACGGAAATTATTATCAATTCAAGCTCGTCAACGTCCAATACAGACCAAAAGGACTCGAAAGCAGTTATCGAGTCTTACTGCCTTGACTCCTTTAGACGCTAATCGCCGAATTTGGAAGCGTGACGAAGAAGAGAAAAGATTAGACCATATGCGCATGCTCCGAGCCGCTGCGCAGGATTCGGTCTCAATTCCCCAAAGATCGGACGAAAACAAAGATCTCGAGGATTTCGAGGGATGGGTCATGGGAGATGATGGAAAACCACTTTATATAGTTGATACAGAAGGGATAACTCCGGAAAAGCTCAATAAGTGTAAATAGTGACAATTTAGTGGGTGGTGACAGTTTAGTGGGGCTGACCAAGACGGAGGCTTGGTCAGCACACCCAAAGGGTCAAAGCGTGTGACAATTATGTTCAAAAATTGTTTTCTTCTGTCATTTCAATACACAGAAATTCACATCTAGTGTCCCAGCCCACTCGCAACCCATGTACTACATTGCGAATTGAGAGCAACTGTTTGCCAAACTTCAGCTCGCAGCGCACCTCGGAGAATTTCATGGCGGCCTCAGTGTACTCTAACTGATTTCTAAAAGAGCTCTCGTTTTCCCCTAGCGGCTTTATTTGTTCCTGTTCTAAAAAGCCTTGTAAATTGAGACGTCAAGTTTCCGTTGTGTCGTAGACAAATTTTGAAGCCCTGGCGTTTCTAGCTTTGAAGCTGTAGCTGTTGTGTTAGCATTGATTATCTCTCAAATCTACGCTAGGCGTTCCAGTTCTATCCTCGTGCTGTGGCATGTGACTGAGCTTCAATCCACTGAGACCTTGCTCAATACTTTGCGTGTAAGTAGCTTTGAATAGATATCTGTAATATTCTATCGTGATTTTGAGTCTAGACGAAGGAAAAGTTTCAATGGAAGATTGTCTGAGAAATATCAAAGTGAAGATTGTATTCAAAGTGAAAATTGTATTCAAAGTATACTACTCGGCATTACCATGCTTATTCGTATAGTACATCCTACTCCGTGACTCTTGTGTCCCCTGTGTCCGAAGTCTTTATATATGACAAGGTCATCCGTACAGTATAGGGTGAGAGCCCGTAGGTGAGCCAATCACTATGCGTCGCAGATATACCGAGACTCCATCATATACGTCCCTTCATATTAGTGCTGGGCTAACTGAGGCAGGCCACCACGTCCTAGACGTTTGTAGCTCGAAAAAGAGTCCACCTTATGTGGAACACGAGATAGCGGCATTTGTATCGTTATCGGAACCTTATGGAATTTACCAACAGTACAAGCCATAGCCGAAGGTAGTACCTCAGTCTGGCGTCACTGAATCTGCAAAGTTGCTTCTAGTAGCAGGGACAAATTCCATTAACGTTCATTCCGATTATTGGAATACTTGATTACATCAAGATATGAAGCCCCAGGGTCGTCTTTGTTCAACTTCGGCAGTGACTTTCAAAGGCGTACATGATGGAGTTTGAGACCGTAGTCATTTGCTCATTCAGTACGGACATCGCTCACAATGCTCAGTCTTCGAAACATGGGCGATCCTAACAACCACCTCGAGAACCGAAGACAACCTGAACTAAATCATGAGCAACCTGGCCCTTGTTCAACTTAGTCTCCTAACAGTCAAGCTTGTAATCTCCAGGGAGCCCGGTGTGACTTAGATGCCATCATGGCTAGTGCGACCACAGAAAGCACGCATAAGTTTTGATAATACTGTACATCTGGCTGAAATACCGGAAGGCTTCTAGAGATCTATCTCTGGACTTCCGCTGCTTCGCAAAGGGGGATAGGGACTAGGATGCTATTTCACCACCGAGCTGTTTCTGATCAATTCCGACCTACTCAGCCTGGGGTAACATCCTCACAGCCTCATAATCGTCAAGTGAAGAAGCTCAAAGTAATGGTGTCCGACAATGTGAGTCTTCCATATCCAGGTCATCACTCTCAAGCGAACGCTTCACCAACCCATTATGACCATAGCTGATTGCTAAGGACAACGTTGTTTGTATTCAAGGTTTTGAAATTTATATCGACTTTGCCAGTCTCAATCAAAAGCCTCGCCACAGCCTCATGGCGATACTGTACAGCCCAGAATAAAGGTGCCCGGTCACCAACGTCTCTCAAATCCACATCCACATGGTCTCTCTAGAGGAATGGTTTCACTAATCCTTCACGATCACGTCCCGTAGCCCAGGGGCGGCCCATAGCAGTGCAGCGCCTGATGCTTGAGCGTTGACGCGGTAGACCATGGATTCAAAAGTGCGTGGAGTTTCCGAGTAGCTTGAAACAATGAGACGGTATGTCTTTTCGCGTCGAGACATGTTCCTATCAAGCTAGCTAGCTTTACGGGTGGACCATGAAGAAACATGCTCAGAGAGCCAAATTGGACAAAGAAAAAAATACTATGTAGGACTGAGTCTATGCTTGAGGTTGAATGCGCGAGTAATCTTCTTGAAGCATCTAGTAGTCTGTCCTGTCTAGTTCGGAGAAGACATTCCACTTGGCGAATCTTGTTCGTCACCTACAAGGTACAGTGAAACTAAGCTTTGATCAGCATTTTCTCTCTCTGGTGGATAAATGCGCAGCTGTCTGTTGGCTTCCAGGGCGTTTCTAGTTTGGTGTCTTTACATCATATATAGGGCGTCTTTGTTCCTATTTCACTGCATGATGGTTTCAAAGACAGAGGCAAAGTATGATCGAAAGTCCTCATTCCCGAGGATCATTCTACCATTCAGTGGATCAAATTTTTATTGAATCAGACATGTTCATGGGAAGCTTTGGCATGCCTCTTTATTTCAGCACCCAGGAACTGGGGAAGACACCTTTCCACGCAGATGAATATCGGCTCCCACGAGGTGCAGTAATTCTACTATTTTCTTCCCCGTGGCTGGTGAATCTCGTTTTGAGCTATATTTGGAGCGACCAAGCGCGGGCTTAGCAGGGCCAGAGACACCGCCCGTCTCATGGGGTCAAAGTAGGAGCCCTCCTACCTGAATTTGAATCTCGATCATGATCTCCTCATAATGTGTGCCCTTGTTAGGGCGATCACAAATATAGCAGTAAATGATTGATTGATGGATTTGTTCTATTATAGCCTGTTGGAGCCGCCGATGTATATTACATGAAAGATCGGTAATAGTATCTTTGGTGCCGCGAGTAGCAGCATGCAGTCCTTTTGACTTTCCTGCTTTCACGTCACCTGAATCATTATGGCTCAAACATTCGCATATTTCATGAATATCTTGATAATTGGCGTCCTCGTAACTTCTATTGCTTCCGGCATGCTGCCTACGCACCCATCGACTTTGCAAAAACGCGGTATCACCTCCACTAAGCGCGGCGCGGCTTATAACGATGCGACACTCGTATCCGCTCTGAACTCAGATCCAAGCATTATCTCGTGGGCTTACAATTGGGGCAGTACCATCGATGGAGATATTCCTTCTGGTGAAGAGTATGTGCCTATGCTCTGGAGTTCTACCGACGTCGATGGCTGGGCCGCGGCCGTCAAGACCGCTCTTGCAGACGGCAGCACATATCTGATGGGCTTCAATGAGCCTGATTCCCCGTCGCAGGCGGACATGAGTTACTCGGATGCAGCGACTTACTATAAGCAGCATATTACCATCTACTCTCAACATGCGAGATTGGTCAGTCCCGCTGTTACCTCATCTACTACCACTGGCGAAGGGCTGTCTTGGCTCTCCTCTTTCTTGAGTCATTGCACTGATTGCAAAATTTCCGCGGTCGCTATTCATTGGTATGGCAGCACTCTGGCAGAGCTGAAGAGTTTTGTCAGTGAGGCTAGTAAGATGGCGTCAGAATTTGACATCTCTGAGATATGGCTGACAGCATTTGGCCTGAGCAACGACGAATCGGGCATTACTGATCTAGCTGGGACTGCTCGCTTTGTGGAGGAGGCTACTACGTGGCTTGATATGAACGACTCCATTACTCGCTATGCATACTTCTGGTGCGCCGATGGCTGGATGTTGACAAATGGCGTCGCTAACTCCGTCGGCAATGCCTATGTTTCTTTCTCATCTAGCTCAAGCTCCACTCTCTCCTCTTCTGCTTGGACGCTGTCTTCCTCCCATGCAGCCGCTTCAGCGACGTCTGTCTCTTCTTGCAATATTCGCACACCCTTGATTGAGTCCACCCTTACTTCAGGTTCAACGCCTCGTTTTTCGGCCACAGCGGCCTATGTAGCCAACGCTTCATCGCTCCCTTTATCTACACCAATACCATCTATGAGCCCAGTAATGATGACCTCTTCGCCCTTGACTTCAGCTCTAGCCATCTGTAAACCCGCTTCTCATTGTCGAATTGACGCAGGTGGTACCGGCCTTGGCTTGTGTACAAGCCAACTGCCAGCTAAGCAACCACACCGGAGCCACCCTATAATTCATACCTAAGACTCCCATCTTTCCATGTCACCATTTTCCCTGCTGATCATATGGACTTTTTCCGGTCATGCTCCCAGTGTATTTCCTCCGGTCCTCATTTGTGGTATCCTGCATGTTGATCCATGCATTCAGCTACCTCCTTCACTCGTCGAGATTGCGATGCCAGAAGAAACGCTGCTGGCCCTGAAGTAACCTCGCTCACCTTTTTCATCATTTCAATGTTTAGTATATATAGTATAGATGAGCTGCACTCTTGATTCCTCTCCACTGCACTAGAATTGGCCTTCTGGTCATGAAGGTCAGTTGGCTTCCTTCTGGGTTATCTACTCTGCTGTCGTCCATCAAAATGGAGTCAAAGCGGTAGATGGTGCGCAATTGATCGCAAATCTTTGTCAAAATGGCTGAACCCTCACGTTTAGAACTGGCTCCGTGGGTATTGTGATAAAACGCAAATCTATTGTGTGCCATGGTGACTAAGGAGTATACGAATATATATTTTAAGATGTTAGAGATGTTTGGGAACGCGATGCACTTTATTCGAGCATCAGCTGTGTAGTATGAGAAGTACCCAGCTGTGCCGCACGGTATGGTAAGACTTTGCATTCACGTAGCGTCAAGCAGTTTCTTTTGATTTCAATTATCTACGAGTTGTCATAGGCCATCGATCCATGGCGACTGCCCTTGACGATTGCTTATCCCAGACTTGAATTACGGTTGCGGCGATGGCAAATACTTTGACCGGATTTTGTCCTCCAGGTGTGGTTTTCACGGATCCAAGTAGGTGGTGATGATTACTATTGGTTTGAGCTTCGGGTTTAGACCTTTCATGTCTGCCACTCTTGACTGTGACTAATCTCACAGTTCTCGTGCGATGGAATGTGCTATTACAAGGTGGCAGCCAAAATGAATTCCATGATGAATCTTGTCACTCAATACACCCTAAATTGGCAAGATTGTCTTTCTGAGTATGGGAACTTTTGAAGAGTATTGAACTGGCCTGGAAGGGCATTATCTCGTCATTCGCGGACCGCCTGGGGGATCAAATTCATACAAACCTCACGATTTGATTGCTGTGTCAGATTTAATTGATGTTTGCATACGGGAGGATACTCTGATATCGTCAAGTCTGATGCAAACAGTGTCTGCTCTCTTACATTCCTACTCAGTCGTACGTATTGGCCTTGGAAAACAGTTTGATTTTGGAAACATTGGATATTTCGAATTGAAGCCAGAGCAGGGAATTGAGATGTTGCGCCTTGTAGATGGCAGTCCATGTTGGCCCCTTCTCATCACCTGCGTTCTCTTTATCTCTCGCTTTGAACCATGTGTTCAATCTTTCTTGTGAGACTTTATTATTCTCTTAGTGGGCAGTCGGCAATAGCTTCGCTGGCGTTCACGACATCTATCACAAGTCTTGTACTGTGCGGACAGCCAAGGTCGGGCGTAGGCCGAACAAAGCAACCGTTGTTTGTACAGCTGCGAGGTCCTGGACACCATGAGGCATTGCAGGGAGGCCAATGCCCTACCACGAGCAAGACGACAGGCAAGACATTCTGTATACGTTTGCAATTGTGAAGAGGGATTCTTGACATTCAATGAGCATCTTGGCTAGGAGCTCAGGCCCGGATGAGAATCCATCAGCGCACGTTCTTTCCGCAATAGCTACGTTTCTCCCAAATCATCTACAACTAGTTGAGCTGAGACATATAGTCTACTGTGCGAACTACACATTATCCTCCGTAGTTTATAGGCCATTTATCTTGACCAACACCAAGAGCGTAATCTAGCCGCCTTGACATCAGGACCAGGAAACAAAGTTGTCTTTTCACCCCTTCTAGATGCTTTAGTCTTCTTCGTACTATGCCGGACTAGGCGAGAAACAAGGAGCCGGTTCCGTGTGGAGGCCTTTTTCATAGCAAGATCAGTACAACACGCGGTTCCTGCTAAGGTACGTTTTAGATTATATATAGTGCTGTAACAGAAAACGAAGACGTGACTTGGGAGCCATTACTGCCATATGGATTTGACGAAAATTCTCTGTATTTTGATGCCTTCACGTTTACTAGGCGGACAGCAGGCATATATTGACCGAACGCATACAATACTAAGCTATTAGTGCTCCTAATTGACTTTGCTTTGGCAAAGTGCTTATCAGTGATCAGAGATCTATGACCAAAGGGCGCCTGTTACTGTAATAGCGATGATGCCATGATCAAATATCTGAGATATTGCTATAGGATCCATCCTTCTTACATGACCTAGACCGCCCAGAGTACTTCTCCGCTACTTTCAACCGAACATCGTATCTCAATTATACTACTTCCGCCAAGCTAGAGATCGTGTGCTCAAAGCGCGAGAGAGACTCTGAACTTGTGCGTGGCATAAATGCAAAACGGCTGGCCATCTGGTCAGGTTCTGCTTCCTTGTCTATACCCACCTTCGTACCCTCAAAGACCAGCGTCCGTTACGGGCTCAGGCACTTCGCATCATAATATTGTGTCATCCGCCGAGGGTCTATAATACTCGAAATCATTCCTTTCTGAGATGCAGGGGAGCCCTAAGTAGCGCAAAGCTAGGGTCTGTTCCAGCGTCACTATATTAATGATGGTGTTCAAGAACAGATAGCGTTCCTCGTGGATGTAGAGTCAGCTATGATTGGGGCTATATCACCTGGCTCGGTCAAAGTGTTGTGAAAAAGGCTACCAGTTGGAGAAAAGAGGAACAGCGGCCAGGCTTTGCGCAAGATATACTCTTTCCACGCCTCATCGTGGACTTCCAATGCCAGGTCAGATGGGCACCAAATGTTCCAATGGTCCAGCCTGCGACACCTCACCGTTGGTGAATGCATGGTATACTACGGTGTCTGTTTAGAGAATGATCTTTTTCCTCCATGTCGAGATTTCTTCAATGGGAGTTAAATGCCTACGCTTTTTATTGCGCGCGTTCTCCCTGTTGAGCTACTAGTGAGATGGGGATTGGCAGCAGTAGCTAGTTGCTAAGGAATCCTGCATTATTGTTCAAGCCTATACACTCAAAAAACACAATTTTTGACAGACTAGCAGCACGTACTGTAGCGAAAAAGATTCCGTGCTGATGGCAACCAAGGCATCTTACTCAAAATGACTAAGTGTGTTAGACGATTGGTTATTGATGACTTTGGTTCAACTTACCAGTGTCACTGCCAGAATCTTCAATGTTCAGTGATAGCTTAGTTCGTGACGAGCTAGGGGTAGGGAAACGGTAGTCTATCAAAGTTAATTGTTTGTCCTCGTCATTTCCTCCATCACTTACTTGTCCACAATTCCACATTATTCATGGCATTAGCATAGCGCCCATAAACGGACTTTTCGCTTCGCTCAATCTCTTTGAGGCCCAACACGCCCCACTTTCTGAACCTCCGACGTTGCTTGCAAGAAGGAGGATTTGTGCGCCAGTACAGTACGCGGCGACTGGAGCCAATCCGCCGAGCTCAAAAAAGCCACGTCGCGGCAAATGGCTCCTGCCCACTGTCTCATCCACGATTGCTGTTCCCTGGCTTCCCAATACTCCTCCGCGCTTTGCCAATCTAATTCGGGTCAGATACGGACATTGTCAAGGGTAGTATGGACGCACCATGTCTGTCGCGATTCAAAAGTTCTGGAATCAACCATCTCTTTTCATCTTCCATGTTGGGAACAAAGGTAATGGACAACATGCGAATACTCAAAGTCTGGAATCCAGGCCTCTTATACATATCCTGAAACGTGATGACTCATGGATCATTTGGAGTCTAAATATAATATTGCCACCCCTACCTGATGAAATGACTAGCAGTAGACGGCAGAGTGTTTTATTAGCTCCAGCCAAACGATTGTAGGAATTTCCAAACTCCGACAAGCAATACAGTATATTAAGGAAGTCAAGCAATGAACCTCTGGTGGGATATTGCATAATGCGTGGGTAACCGTTCTTCTGTTTACAGTAAACATATATTTTCAATTTCCTACTAACACCCGGGCTCTTTGAATTGGCTTGTCATGAATGTTCAACGGATAATATGCAAACAAAGCCTTCTACTGCCGTGCCCAGACTGTCGAACCTCTCGCTATCAGGGCCCCTTCGCAGGGTTAGGAAACAACTGGCAAAGTATAGGGCTGTATCATTCCAACAAGGCTTGAAATCTACGGCTAATGGGGAAATCGTATTCAAAGATAAATATCTAAAAGACTTGACTTAGATCTTGTACAGTCACCTCATACTAGAGATGGAGGGCCGCCCCTGCTAAGGCGAGCGAAACAGAACGATTCGAGATTGAAGGTTGTACGAACACTGTCTACTTTTAGATCGTTTGGAACAGCAGCCTGACTTGCAAATCGGAAAATGGCTGATAGGAAATCCAATTCTGGGCTCCCCATGCCCAAAATCAACACCAATGCCGTTTAATCTGAGGAACTGGCTCATAAAGCCCTTCATTCCGATCGGTCAATGCAAATACCCATCCACCCCGACATTGCTAAATCAGGCACATGAGACCGCCAGGATGTGAGGAAGCAACAGCGCCCAACTTCTTTCTCGACCACCGTTACATAACAATTGGCCGTGATGTCTGATGTCCAAGGATTTGTCGTACATGGCTCCCAAGCCCGTAATGGAAGGAGCCTTTGCATGCCTTTTCTTCATTGCGGCAGTGTAAGTCTCGATTGGCAGGACTTTACTCCTAAGTAGACCACAGTTCGCCACCAACGGACAAGTTGGGTCACAGTTTTGAACGCCGTGACATAACGTAATCTGTAACGGGCATTGACTATCTCGCACCGTCATTGCGGATTTACCTTATTATGTCAATTACCCCTTGTCGGAAGCAATGCTGAAAACCCTAACTGGAATGTGTTGCAGTTTCCTTGTAATCCCGCAATATAGAGTATACGGACTGATGTATTCCACGCTAGCGAGCCACGCAGAACCTCTATTACATGCTGCATTCCATCAATGCCCCTCATCTCATCAACAGTGAATTATTGATAAGTGTGACACTTCAATCAACGTTCGCTTTGACTCTTGACCGAAGGTTCACATTATCACAAGCGTAACTAAGAGACCCGTATATAGGAACAAAGGTGGGCCCTACAGAGTAAACCTGCACTGAAAATCCGAAGCTGTTCTGATACAAAACATCCGTCTTGAAGTTATATCTGCATAGGGTCCTTTCATCCCACTAAGGCATTTGGCAACAATGATGTTTCCCAGACAGTCAGAATAAGGATGGTTACTGGTCACTTATAGTGGTCGTGCAACGGCATGGCTACTTAGGCCAGTGCCATTTGCGCCGAGGGTAGACCTACATATATATTACCGATTTACAAGCTTTGAAATGCCAAACCTAACGATGTGGACACAACAATTGCGTTCTCCTGTTACTCTCTGGAAAGATAATTACCAATGGCGATTGCGGTCTTATCATCTGACGCGCGAGCATCTAGCTCGCGATCCCAGCTTTGCTATCTAAGTTAAAGACTTTCAGAGGTGGAGCGGTGTTGGTCAGGCCTGTAGTCTAACATCTTTCTCCTTTTACTACGAAGTCGCCGCCTCCCCGCTTCCGCCGGTACCTTGACTTCTCGTTTGACAATCTTACCAGCATTGTCTGTCTTGACCAAGCTATTTTTTTTTCGATCGTAATCTTTCACGGCCTTCACATGACGAGCCTTAGCGGTTTGTCTCACTCTCGCTTCCCTCTTTTTTGCTTTGGAATCCCGGGCTTTTCTAAGCTGCCAGTTAATAGGCCCAAAGTCGCGAAGCTGCCGTTCTAGGCTGTTTTCATGCAAAGACCCGCCCTTGTCGAATACACCGCCTAGATACATTTGGAGCGGCCACATCATCCTTTGAACGTGCACGCTTCCTTGTTCGAGGCGCTCAGAAATCGTCAGTTTTGGGCCCATTCGTAGAGCCTGTAGCTTCTTGGCAATTGCTCTCTGTCGTTGTCGGTTGAAGTCATCCTTTGGCTTTTGAGCAATTTTAATCTTTATGTTTAACATTACCTTATCTTGCATCGCGCCATGGGGGAAAATCCGGTTTTTATCGAAGATCAGCACACATTCATCGCGCATCCGATACGTGTCCTCCATATGATGCCGAAGATTGTGCGTTCCAAGTTGTTGAAGCCTCTGATTGTAGATCAGCCCGTGAGGGAAGTCTTTGAGGAAATCCTCAACATCGGCCAAAACGTCATCATAGCTGTAGTTGACTCGCGACACTATGCGCGGCTCTGTAACAGGCCGCTCCAATTCTAGATGCACTAAATGAGTCACACGAGGCGTGTTTCTATTCAAACGCCGTGGTTTGATGCGTGCCCTTTTATTAGCGTTGGTCGGCAACATCGTCTTTGCAAAGGACCTGGAGCTTTCCAATCGTTTTTTGCCACTGCCCATAGAAGCTGGGATTAGTTCAAGAGTGCCATCGTGCAACAATCCTTGGTGCACTTCGTGCTGGAGAGCATTGTTTGCATGCTTTGGGCTCTGATGAGTATCATCGTTGTTCGATCCGATCCCTTGGACTTGCCTTTTACCGGATATCATTCCGTCAGCAGGCTCGCCATCTACGTGAGATAGACGCACTTTGTCGCGTGATCTCTTCTCTAGTGCAAGGGCTTCCGTCTGAGGTCTTTGCCGGGTTTCTACTTTGTTGCTATAAAGAGACAATTCTGGCACCAGGCCTTGCACAGCATGCACTGGAAGAGAACCATTCCTTGTGTGCGGGGCACTTCCAATTTCCCTCTGGGCGATGGAGGCCATGGTCCCGGCTGCAGGCGTGTTCGTCGAGTGGACTTCAATCGGAGACCTGCTCGAGGCGGTTGCGGTGGGTGCATTGCTATCTCCTTCGCCAACGCTAGGTGGCCTGTTTGGATCTGGAAGACGCTGTTCTGTATTCTCCACCACGCAAGGCGGTTCAACATCCCTATGCATGCCCAGATCAGGCTGAGATGATATAGGTATCTCCTGAGCAGGCTGAGCCGCATCTAGAATCGCTGTTTTTGGAGCGTTGGCAACATCGCCAAGATTCCTAGGTTGTTCGAAACTCGGAACCGGTGGTACAGGAGACCTCTGTGGGACATTGGGGGCTTGACATGCGGTCCGCCTAGGCCCACGCGGCACTTTGAAGGTAGAGGCCACGGCTGGCCCTTGTGTTTTTGTTCTAGGGACATTCTGCGGCAAGACTGGGTATGGAACGTATCTCTGTCGCTGTGGCACTCCTAGTGCCGCCTTTAACATCCTCAGCCCACCTTCCCGATCTGGTGCCGCAGTTAACGCCCCCCGGCCAACTTTCCGATCCGCCGCCACCGCGTGATTCTGCAAATACGCCGATGGGGAAGCTTCCGGTATGCTCTGTGCCGGCTGAGGTGGGGCCTTTTCGTGGCTCTTCTTTTGTCGTTCATGTAGATAGACTAACAGGGCGTAGGTATCCCAACGCTTGCTTACCTCCACTTGAACGCAGTTCTGCATGACCGTTGTAAGCTCGTCGGAGTATCTATCTTTTGACAACCCAATTTTTCGGCCCCGGCAAATGGCATTTTCGAGCCTTCTCAACTCCCTTTTAGTGTTTGCGGCTATGGGGAAAAGCTGAACTCTCTGACATAGCTCGTACATGACGCATCCCAGGCTCCAAATGTCGGAAGCAGTGGAAATTGGCTCCCTTTTCCACATTTCCGGTGGTACATACGATAGCGTACCTTTCCAAATTGTGGGAAAGCCATCGCCTGCGGGCCGTTGTTCGGATAATCCAAAATCCCCAATCTTCAGCACCCGACGCTCGCCCAGAAAGATGTTGGCTGGCTTCAGGTCTAAGTGAAGAGTTGTAAGGACGCTTTTTGGCCTAGTTTCAATATGCTCGGGGGCGAAGTTCACGCCGTAGTGGCAGCGGTAAAGGCCTAGCGTGATCTGGTGCATGGCGTCCCAGACATCCGCTTCCGGGATATCTATCTCTTTTGCAATCAATTGTTTCAAATCCCCGTTAGCACAGTGTTCCATGTATATGCGAAGACAACTTTCTTTCTTGAGCTCCTCATGGTGATGATAGGAGACAATGTGATCGTTGCCTTGCAGTTTCTGTAGGTAGTGAACTTCTGCTTTCATTTGCGCCAGCTCAATCTTCGAAAAATCTTTATAGTAGATGTCTTTGCGGCATAAAATCTCGATGGCGGTCAGACGATATTGTTTCGATGAATTGAAAGAGGTGAACACTTACATCCCCGGTATCCTTGCTCCTTACGGCCCAAATATAACCATACGAACCTTGGCCTACGAGAAGACTTCAGTATATGAACCTAGGACTTCAGACAGGCCAGCACTTACCAATGAACTTCACAATTTCCGTGTCTCGATGTTTTTGATTCCCAACTGCCTCGCGAGGGGCTCTGCCTAGGCCTTCTGCCCAAGGGCGTTTAGTTGCTGGGTGAGCATTCCTTCCTGGTCCAATCGGTGGAAGCACACCTGGCTTCTTTCCCTGGTGGCAGCCTGTCTGAGCCATCCGAGCACGCTCGGGAGGGCCCAAAGGTACCTTTGACATACCCTTCTGGGTTTCCCAATCTATGTTCTGGAAGCGGGCATGTGTCCCGGCCTCGTCAGTTGGAGTGCACTGAAACTTCTCACCAGGATTTACACGGTCTGCTGAGGCTTTTTGGTGTGACTCGATAGTGGCAGGGCCTTCAGGTAGACTATCCTCATTGGAGGCACCGACCGTCTGTGATTTGATCTTTTCTGCTGAGGAGATAGCTTCCCGTGCGGCAGCTTCTTTTGCTGCAGCTTCTTTCGCAGCAGCTTCTTTTGCGGCAGCTTCTTTTGCGGCAGCTTCTTTTGCGGCAGCTTCTTTCGCTGCAGCTTCTTTTGCTGCAGCTTCTTTTGCTGCAGCTTCTTTCGCTGCAGCCTTCTGTGCGGCAGCTTCTTTTGCGGCAGCTTCTTTTGCTGCAGCTTCTTTCGCAGCAGCTTTCCGTGCGGCAGCTTCTTTTGCGGCAGCTTCTTTTGCGGCAGCTTCTTTTGCTGCAGCTTCTTTTGCGGCAGCTTCTTTTGCGGCAGCTTCTTTTGCGGCAGCTTCTTTCGCAGCAGCTTTCCGTGCGGCAGCTTCTTTCGCAGCAGCTTTCCGTGCGGCAGCTTCCCGTGCGGCAGCTTCTTTTGCGGCAGCTTCTTTTGCGGCAGCTTTCCGTGCGGCAGCTTCTTTTGTCGTCAGGTTGCGTGGCCTTCCCACTCTTCTACCGGTATCCGTATAGCTGAAAGATTGCTGGAGCTGTACAGCCTCAGGCTCGCCTTCACTAGTCTTCCCGCACGCAGAGTTCGGACGCGGGTTCGTATCTGGCTGTTTCCCGGGGCTAGATAAACATAGATGCAGTGAATTTGACTCCAATCTATCTCTCGTAGCATGAGAGGCGCCCATAACACTTGAAGTGCCTCCATCCGGTGGGACGCGCTTTCCCATAGTCTTAATCTTTGGTTTGTCGCCACTGATGTTCGGTGCCGTCAGGATCACCCTGTGTCCATATTTGCTATGTCTCTTGGCGTCCGAAGGCAGTGTTGTCCGTCCATTGTTCAAAGTATGCTTCAGTCCAGGCCATGTACCCCATGCGACCTGCCCAGTCATCTTCGTAGCAGGTATCACTGAGGCCCCCCTAGATGGCCCAAACTTGCGCGCTGTAGTGATCATTGGCAAATTATCACCCTTCTGGATCACATGTAGTGGAGGTCTTCCAGAAGAAATACCCAGCGCCTTGGCCGTTAGAGGCATTGACCAGGCCCACCGCCGGGGGTGGCTGACAGAGCGCGCATGTTGCAAACGCTGGATCGTTGCCGGGGGGCCCATTACTGTGGAGTGGGTATGACTATGGACTCGTTCTTCTTGACTAGTTTTCTCTACAACGGAACGGGTCTGGGGTTGAGGAGGATCAGCATCGTCCGTTCCTTCCTCCGACGGATGAGCAGGAGATACATCGCAAGTTTTCCTCTGCACCCGCCCCTGTTCATTCTGCTGTGCTGGCGTACGACCTTTCTGTGCCGCATTGGGTAAAGCAGTAAGACTCTGTTGCTGCGTGGTGTCTTCAGTGTCGTTGATTTGCTGGGCACCTACGAGCACAATCGTATCACCATCTACTTGCCCGACGTTCGGCGTCTCATCAGCCGCGTGGCTGACGCTACCGCTACTCGCGGCGGACATAAATGATGTTGTCCCCTCTGTCATCTCCAGGCTCGAGCAGATGTTCACCTCGTGATGAGACAATGCGCTGCGGTCTGGTTGGGCAGTCAGGGCCAAAACGGCCTCGTGTATGGTGTTTGAGACAGCCTCTTTCGAGGCACCGTCTTTTGAAGGGTCGCCATCTAGCGAGGGCAGAGTATCGAGCGACCTCAATAACTCAGCCTCAGCCTGGCCACCCGCTAGACGATCTAAAGGTGACGTGAAAGCCGTATCGTCATTCTGCAGCTGGGCTAGGGGAAGGTACTCCAATTGACCGGTAGTGACGACTTCATTCTCTTCCTTAGTGGCATGGGATAAAGCTGCCATCCAGTCGCGCAGTGATTCCCCTGTGCTATGGTTGCCCGTGTAGCTCAACGGTTGCGGTCGCTGCATAGCATCAGGCTCGCCCTCGCTGGTCTTCCCGGACGCGGAAACCGCATGCATGTTCGTAGTTGCCTGTCTACCCGATCCAGATGGACACAAGCTAAGCGGGGCCGGCTCAGCTTTGTCTGTCGTAAGGTGACGGGTGTCCATTGGGCTTGAAGGCCGTAGCTCATTCGGCCGGACGCCGTTGTTCACAACTGTGAACTTTGCTTTGTCGCCGCCGGCGTTTGGCGCCGTCAAGGTCACCCCCGTATCCGGATCTCCTATGTCGATTCATACTTGAAGGCAGTTTGGCTCGTCCATTGTTCAAATCACGCATCATGCCAGGCCATACAGATGCCGCTTTGCCAGGCATCCTCATGGCAGGCATCTCTGGCGCCCCCTTGGATGGCCCAAAGCTGCAGGCTGTGGTGGTCCTTGACAAATTCTCAACCTTCGGGGTCATGCGTGGAAGCCTCCCAGAGGAAGTATCCACCATTTTGCTCGTAAAGGGCATTGAACAGGCCCGCCACGGGGAATACCTGACAGGACGCGCAGATTGTAAGTATTGGATCTGTACCCGGGGGGCCATGACTTTCGAAGGGGAGTGAATCCCGTCTGTCCTGTTCGTGTCGTAGCTACAGGCCTGTTCTTCTGAGCCAGGTTCTTCTCCATCGCAACGGGCTTGGGACTTAGGATCTGGGTCTTTCGTTCCTTCTTCCGACGGAGGAGCAGCAAATATGTCGCATGTTGTCCTCTGCATCCGCCCCTGGTCCGTCTGCCGTGCTGGCGCAGGACTGCCCTGTGCCGTCTTGGGCAAACAAGCCAGATGATTTTGGTGTGTTGTGTCCCGATGGTCGCTGGCTTTCTGCTCACCTACGGGCACCATCGGATCGCTCGGATAACCATCTCCCTCGTCCACGAGTGGCATTTCATCGGCTGCGCGGCTGACACTACTCGCGGCAGACATAAACGGAAATGTGTCGTCCGTCATGCCCAGACTAGGATAAAGGTTCAAATCGCCCCCGTCGTCATGAGACGATACGTTGCCGCTAGGGTCTGGTTGGACACTGAAAGTCGTTTCGGCCTCCTGGATCGTGGTTGGCTTTGTCTGATTGACGTTCTCCGCGATGTATGTCTCTCCACGAGCCTCTGGACTAACGATGTCAGACTCGAAACATGCGGTGCTGTCTTGCGTGGTACTCCGCGAGCTGAGATGCGGTCCGTCCTCTTCCAGCACGCTCGATGGGTTCCCAACATGGTTTGCTCGAGTGCCCACGGGGAGAGTTTCTGCCAATGTGCCACGAGCGATTGGCACTTCAGCAAACTCCGACGATACGAAAGGGTGTGCGAAAAATGCGCGGTACATGCAAGAAAACTCATAGACAATGTTTACTGTTTGACAAACCTCTTCAGCTCGCTCCATGACATCAAAGTAGAAAAATCGCTGTTTGGCTTGCTCCAATGCGAGGCCCCATTCCAGGTCTTTTCGGCGTTGCCCATTGCCGCGCCTACATTCTACATCGATATTGTGCTCCAATGTTGAATGTCGGGAAGCCACACGATCTCTGGGTGAGGTATGGGTCGCCACATTGGCCCCGAGTTCCTGTCGATAGCTCTGCGCGAGGGAGCGTATGCGCGTCTTGACCTCCATGTATTGTTGTCCGGTCCGCGAGGTCTTCTTGTCGTTTCTGGCAAATCCAAGCTTTATCGCCATATGCGCGAGATATGGCAAGTGGTCTTTATGATACCGACCCTGTCTCATAATGCAAAGCCACAACTGCCGAACGCTCAGCTCCCGGCGGTCTTCAAACGACGCTGAGATCCTCCTCCACTTGCCGGGAGAGATCTGTATGTCGTAGGCCACAATCCCCCGCTCCTCGTGCGTGTAGATGTCTCTTAAAACCTCCTCCGCTGAATGCATTGCCCTCGGACTTAGTCCCAGTAAGCCCTTTATCCATTTGGACCATTCTATCAGCGTGCTTCGGTGGCAGAAAAATAACTTCAGCGATGGAATCATGCAGCTTGTTCGCAGAATCACTTTCTGAAATGATTCCCTCGTCGCATCGTCGAGTCCGTTGAAGACTGCGTCATTTGCAAACTCTTGCCGGACTGTAACTGCGTCGCGTTTCGACACACGTGGCGCTAAGCCCGCAAGCCGCTGAAATGTTTCAAAATTGATATCATTTAAGCGGATTGCATTATTACGCGTATCTTCTCGAACTTCTGCCACCACTCCCTCCCAATAGCCAATCGTCAGATTCTTCAGGTAGTGCCCCAAGGACTAGATAATGGTCAACATGTGCCGCACTGCTGCATCTCCAGCCTCGAGTTCTCACATACCGCCCAGCAATGACTCGCTATGATTGTCTTCCATGAGCCTCCCTGGAATTCAGGCGTCATCCCTATGATACTGTTCATAATTACCGCGATTTGACCGTATACTTGAGGACACCTCCGAAGCGCCATGATACTGGCATGTAGGGAAGAATTCCCTCGTGACAGAATATCCAAGATTCTCTGAGGCCCTTCGACGTCATTTTCTGCATCTAACACTTTACGAAGAATTCTTCCATGGTTGGGGAGAATCTGCTTTCGGAAGCCGTGGATGATGTTCTCGCGCTCATCATGACTGATTGCTGGTGAGAATTAGTGCCAACAACAGGGCGATATGCAAAGTGGGAGATACTCACAGTCGAGGACAAGATGCACCGGACCCCAATCTTCGCCACGTGAGAGCGACCCATGAATTCGAGCTTGTCCATCTAGACAAACTAGCTTATCCTGATCAAAATCCAGCTTCATCAAGGTTATTCCATCATGCTTAGAATATCCTGCCGGTGTATGCTTGGCTTCCTCGAATGCATTCTGAGACACCTCTGTCACCGGATAATCATATTCAAGCTGTTCCTTCCAAAACTCGGCATCATGAGGATTAAAAGTCAGCCGTTTCCATTGGGGAATGTGAATTCGATTCAACCTCACTAGAAAGAAACCTTGACAGCATTCGAGGAAACACATGCTGAGATTAGCAGCAAAGGGTGGGACAAGGCATAGTATAAGAAAAAGGAATTGGGTCCTATTTTGGCCGGTTAGTTCTAGAACTAAAATGGTACTAGTACTGTGGTCACAACACCAAGATCGTTGCATGACTTGGGTTCGGTGACCTAGGGGGTCATAGGACTTTCACAATGTCCAAAAATAGCTGGCGCTTTCTCTGCCGGTTGGATGGAAGGCACCTTGCGGTGAGGCTGCTCAAGATACTGTATCCCACAGAATGTTTTTCCACGGCGGCCATGTCTGCTGTGGGTTATATCCAAGCCGCAGTGTATTCCCGACAGATTGAGATGGTGGAGCTTGTTCTTCGAGGTAGGTCGTGGACAGGGAGCACAGCGTCTCAACGAGATCGTCCGACTTCTTCTAGATGTGATTGGTCAAACTTTCTTGCGAGAATGTGCAAATCGGCCGGTCTCTACGAGGTCGACATCCCATGCCGTATCAAAGTGTCGCAGCGAGTGCCCCATGGGTGCTCGAGGATGCGGTGCTTGGTCGAGAGGCGTTTTTTGATACTCTTTTGCGTTGGGGCTTGAGTTTGCAGTGCGAAGATCCACATTAAAGACGAGCACTGGAGAGCGCAGTCCGGTAGACCTGCTATTGATGGGCAAGAAGATTCCGACGTGCGTCTCTCCCAAACGTCTCCCGTGACTTCACGACGGTGCTGGGTGGGAGGTTACGGGGTTAGCATACTTCTCGAGAAGCGCGCTTACCCCCTCACTTCACATAGTAATGGCGAGTATCTTTCGGTTCTAGTTGCGTTTGAAAGATTCCTTCCTATGCTGGAATCGCTTCTCCGTTCCTTTGATACGTACATGCTTCCTGTCCACAAGACAAACAATATAGTTTGGAGAGCGGCTTCCACGAACCATCGAGACACCGGCTCCATATATATTAGAACATCTTATCGTCTGATCTCCATCATGGAAATTGCATTCTGTTTAGCGCATTCTCTATACTTAGTGGTCCTCTTGATACTCTTTCAATTCCCAGCCATCATTAGTATGCATCACGAAGCACTTGTACCTCCGGCATGCTTTTCAAGTGTACCAATCTTTCTACTGATTGCTACTTTATTCTTCTCTCTACACTTTCTGAACAATGCATATTGCAACCCTACAATTCGGAGCAGCCCGATCCTATCACCGCGAAGTGCCCCCTGAAACCTCTGTAAAGCCAGAACCATTATATATATATATATATATATATAAACAATCATCTAGCTTGGGGCGTATCCCCTATCCACGTGTTGCACTATGCGCACTGCTAAGGGCTGAATTAGGATGGCTTAGGAGATGGAACTTCTTCCCATCCAATCTACCTTCGACACATGTATGGAGACGTCAGGGCAGGATCTCACTTAGCTGAAGAGGCCATTGAGTCTAGCGAACACCAGGTTGAATAGGCACAGATGGCAGTTTAGAAGCTCGGAACTATAAAAAGACTCGAATCTCAACATAGAAACATAATTTGACAAAGAAGGACTGTACCAGAAACTTGCATGGTTTTGCGTTCTTCCTCTTAAGATGGTAAATTCGTAGGTTCTAATCATTTTATATACTGTATATCTGAATTTTCCCGTTTCATAATGTCCTGCGCATCGCTATTCCTGTCTTTGCTTTTCATCTAGCTTCAAAGGCAGGGTTTTCTTATAACTGCAATCAGCTATATATGATCTGATGTCACGGTTAAGGCTCTCTAGATTGATGTAATCTCTAATATGTCTGGTGCTCCAAGGACTGATGAGAAACAGCCGTTCGGCATTCATCGTTAGCTGGGAGACCAACGCTAGCACCCTACTAAGCCTTCATTTAATCACAAGACCTGTTATGCCAACCATACAACGAGGCATAGCAAGTGCGTGGGGGGTGCCTAAGATCCCTTATAACCGTTTGTTGGTACATCATCTCGCCATACGCACAGACAAATCCCTCCAAAAAGCGAGGAGCTGGACCATATTAGAAAACCTAGCAATGAGACTTAGTGTCTTCATACTCATATCAGGTCCATCTCAAATTCTTCACTCGGATCCATATCCTCCTAGGACGCCCTCAAAGAAGTGTGCTAACAAAAACGTTGAATTCATTGCCGAAGACCACTTTTTTATTCCAGTATAGATTTTATTAGTGTAAGCACTCGTAATAAACTTCTGCTTAGTGTGGGGTGATCGTTCATTGCAGGAGAATATTGTTATTTAGTACTCTAGCTTCTTATATTCGAGAGCATGGTCCTCTAGTGAGCTCCGAAATCACTTGAATATAAGTTAATCTCCTGGTAGGGGTGTGTAGGTTTTGATTGGATTAACGAAGTCTATGTGGTCGGACTGCCTTCGTGTTACGTCCTCACAATGTGAGAGCCCTCATGAAGGAGATGTAGTGTTGCTGAGAACGAATCGAAGTACCCCAGGAACATGTGAAACTTCCAAATCATGGAAAAGCAGCTCCATAGTATTGAAAAAAATTGGCACGACAGCTCGTTGGAAAAGGCCGAAACGCCTTTCATTGGTCTACTTCACGAGCTTAAAATTGATGGGCGCGAATCAAATATCCTCGCCGTGCGCTCCGTGATTTCAATTTGCGCACCGGGAAAAAATCATTAGTTATGAAATGGATAATAGTCAGACTTTCGAGGTCGATTACAAATTAGGTTACTTAGGAACAAGCCTAAATCCTGGAACTCAGGGGAGCCGGTGGTTCTGGAGATACGTTTATTCAATCAAGTGTATTGTTTGTACATTTTCCTCCCTCTGCCCCTCCTTATATATATAGCCATACTGATGGTAAATTGAGAA
Source organism: Penicillium frequentans (assembly GCA_028828275.1). Classification (NCBI taxonomy): domain Eukaryota; kingdom Fungi; phylum Ascomycota; class Eurotiomycetes; order Eurotiales; family Aspergillaceae; genus Penicillium; species Penicillium frequentans. Next base: position 231,345 of record JAQIZY010000003.1, on the reverse strand, counting down.
GCAATCAAGCAGATGATTGCATCTATATCATGACCTCATCGATAAGTCCCGAACAAAGCGAGCAGTCAGTATACAGAAGTGATTAGATGGACTCTTCAAAAGGATGGCAATGAAAGTAAGCAGCAATAGTCGAATATCTTTCGACGGGAAGCATCGGCTTAAAGATTATACGTTTCGAGAGTCGCCTTCGCGCCTATTAGGTATCTAATGACAATTGAGCAGTTGAGTGATGCTGGCTTTGCATGGCCGCGTTTTCTTCTCACATGAACCAGGGCTTGACAGTCAACCAGCTTGAGTTTGAGAGCCTGCCGCCAGGTTTCATACGTTGTATTGTGACGAAAGAGCTGGCCTCCTCCTGTCGAAGTTTTGGGTGACACACCTTTAAGCACCTAATACACTTACCCTTTGAACGGACAGGCATGAAGGCAGAGGCCAGCTTCCAGACCAAACTGCTCAGTTGAATTGAAGATACATTTCCTTACCACACATGCATTCCAAGGAGCAGTCTATCACCGTCCCATCAAAGACATAAGCACAGCACATACAGTGATAAGATCCCCACCCAGTGGTCTAATGAAAGAGGTTTGATTCAAGGTCTTTGCAACTGGTGAGCTATCCTGTTCTACGCAAGTACGCGTCGCTGTACTGTACGTTTTGCTTGGTCTGAGCGCTCTGGGGAGGAATAGTTGATGGTTCGCTTCCCTTTGTCTCATATCTGAAAATGCCGCTCGCAACGATCGGGGCATTCATCGACTGGAGAACCTCTGCAATGGGTGGAAGATTGATGTGGGGACGAATCTCTAATGGTTTGTAGGGACTGAGATCGCAAGAACCTGGTTCTTGCGCTATCCTAAAGACTCTTTTTTAAGTTGTTGCTCCAATAGAGCTGGCACATGATCTAGAAGTCTTACCTAGCGGCAGAGTCGGCGAAAAGCTTCCGATATATAGGACAATTAGCCACAAAGCCCCGAGGAGTGTCCATTCTTTGGAGGTATCGGATGTTGAGAAAAGGAAAGCTGAAGTTGAAAGCTAAAAGGTACAACTTGACTGCCGGACAGAGCAAAACAGGAATATTTAAATCTTCTACGACCCAGCACTATGAGACTAACCTAAAACGGAAAATTAGGGCTCGCGGGGGTAATTGAGCGTGCGACACGATTCAATCGCGCGCAGAAGCCAGATGGAGTCGTCACAGAATTACCAAAGCCATGAGACTAAGGCTTTAGAACCATGAAAGTACCCTTACGGAAGTAATGAGACTACAGAGGTGCCAAAACCGAAGTTACACGACCTAGGGGATGTTAGGACTAAATCCAATTTAACCTTGTCAATCCTCCTTTGGGGATTTCACATGAACTCCATTTGCGATAGGGCTGTCGTCGTCTCAGTCGTCAGGTTTCAATGACCCATGTTACGAGATTTCCTGGAGTACGATACGGCAACCCCATATCTGTAAATAGGTAGCCAAGGTGCGCAGGGCTGAAGAAGCGGAACCATATCATAAAGAATCAAAACAACCTCCACATCGATGGAGCCAGGGGACACCTAGAGATGGTTCCCAGGATCTTGCAAAGATAATTTGTCAGAATTATTTACGAAGAATCCACAGACAGAAGATAGGAATGAAATTTGCAGGCGGACTTTCGAGCTGAGTAAAGCTCTTGAGGGCCCCCGAAGATCGACCAAGATGAGAAGTCGTCCAGGAAGAACGAACGACTCGCTCTTGTGGCTGGACCATGAATTCGATGGGCCTGAAAGGACCAAAAAATGGAGATGCTTGGAACTAGCTTTTGGAATTCTCTTCAAAATTACGCAAATCTGTCTATTAGGCGAAAGGAAAGTAGGCAGTATTGCGTCGATTCATCAACGCTCCGTCAGCCTTGAGGGAGATAGACTGTCTGTTTTCCCCCGAACAGTCCCCATAAAGACGACATCGGATACTAGATCAAACATCACTATCGACGCGGACACAGAAGTATCTGCTTAATGCAACCTAGAAGCATCTTCAGCTAGCGGGAGAATATCACATAGCTCTCGTAAATACGCAGCTTCGGAGAGGCCTTGCAGGCTCCAATACCGAAAAGAACCGTTCCTGTGCGCAGATTGTCGCTTCTTATATCCATGGCAGCTTTATGTAGAGCCTTGCTTTGTGAGTGGAGGGTTTGAATAAACAACCAATGGATTCATCCCTCGAACCTCAGTCATCCTTCGCTTCCTAAATCATATAGACATTTCAATCGCCATCCAGGGTCCTCTATGGAAAAAGAAGTAAAGTGGAATACCTAAAGTCACGAAATCAATCTTCCTAGGGTGGTCTCTACAGTGACAATCAAATTTATTACGAAAATCGAAATGTTGTCTACCAAAGTACGATATTCTGGCCTTGTACCTGAGGGTGCTGAGCTGTGAAGTCCTTGCCCTCGTCCTGTTTTTCCCATGCAAGCTTCAGGTCAAAACCACGAGATGCGGCACATTGGGCATGTTGAATTGTCGCGAAGCCAAGTAGTGATGCATGATTCGTGGAAGGAATGCTTGCACGGCCCAACTAAGCATGATACGGCCCCTGGCAGGGTGTCACAGCAAATAGCACAGTCAACACTCAAGTCCGGCCCGAGAGTCCCGCGGGCAAGCAGCCTCACAGAAGAACACACAGTCTGGATCAGGTTTTGCTCCTCTATGGAAAATGCGGGTATGGGGACGTCACACTCCCCCCTCCAGCATAGTTGCGCCTCACCCATGACCTCAGCTACCGCAGCATATTGTTGCTGTTGAAGGAGAAACCTCGCTCTTTTACCCAGACAATTTACTTTCGATCTGGATATCTGGTTGGTCTCATTCTCATTGAAATCGGGCTGGGGGATTCCAAGCTCCCAATGCCACAGATACCTCGCGTTGCCCATGGCTGCCTCTGCAAGGAAGACGGAACCTCCTTGTAGAAGCCTCCGGGCCTTGATGGCCAAGAGTAGTATCTCATACAATTTTACATTGCGAGTCTCCGACGGCGAAAAATCAGGCCTTTCGATATTGAGTGTCGGCCGCCATAGGTCCTGTGATCTGAGCATGAGCCTGCTGACCATGAGCCAATCACTTCTACGCAAGGAGCCTCTCGCTTGATTCGCCATCATGAGTACTTCATTAATATTCGTGGGTGTCATCTCTGCCGAGGTGAAGCAGGGCCGGCTGACGTTGGGGCTGGGGTACCAAAGGCCTTGGGTGGTTGCCATGTGTATACGAGCCCACATCCAGCCCCCTCCGTGGAAGCAAAGTACTGCTTCATTTTCCACTAAAAGAACCTCATTGGTGTCGAGGCACTGTAGCCGTAGCTGGAATGGAATGAACGACAGCCTGCTTACGACAAGGCCAGGTCGCCAGAGTTGCTGGACACGTTTCATTTGGTAGCGGGCGCCACACCAATCTCGCACCTGGAGTGCGAGTACTGCCTGATTAGCCCACATTGAGACTTGCACAGTGTCCCTGTTCTCAAGGTCAATTGGAGTGAGAACAGGCAGAGGGAAATCAAACTCAGGTTTCCACAGCCGTCGAGCATCTGCCATAGAGCGGCGAGCGCCGGACCAATGCCCCATCTGGAGCGATTCTCTGGCCTGAGGCACACGCTTTTGGCACCTCTCTCTGCCGGATTCAGAGACATGTTGGAGAATCTCTGAACTATTGTCAACAGTTAGAAGGGAATCAGACGGCGGTCGAGTTCTGGCGTCGGTATTGTTTCCGTATCCACCTTGCATTCGAGGGGCATCTTCACCAAGAGTAGAGGGAGGTGAACCAGCCCTCTTTGGTTGAATACGCTTAGATCTTCGCAGCATCATGAACTTAAAAGGGCCTCGCAGGAATCACTGGCACCACAGGCTGGGGGGAGGGGAGGGAGGGAGGGCAAGTGATTTAATACATGTCAATCAGAGTACGTAGGGAAGATAGGGTTCGTTATGGGTAAGAGGTACTGTAAATGGAAGAAGGATCGAACTCAAATATGGCGTTTTCTGCTACCACTTCCTCGACCTTCCGCAACAGGTATCCTTTGGCCTTGACCATCCTTTTCGTCCCTATTTTGACGGTGTGGCATCAGCTGGGCATATAGATCATTGTGACAATTTCGCAGACTCCATCAGCTTGATATATGAATTAAAACTTCAGATCTTGCAATTTTATGTACTTGACTGGGTTGCACAAAGTATCCATTCGACGCTTAACGCATTGCGAAGAGTTTGTGACAAATGCATGATTTTCTAATGTATGCCTTGATGTCAATATTGAGATAGCGTAATCAGAATCAGATAAGATAATATACTAGAGAAGTATACTGTGCAATTGCTTTGAAATTTCAAAACCAACGCATTTCCAAGCATGAACATGCTTAATCGAATGAAAGACTCTGTCCCTCCTGTCAAATAGAGAATTTAAAATCAAGTCCAGAGTGTGAGCCTGCTTCTGCTAAAGTCTTATTTCGTTGACGTTCAATCAACAAAGTGAATATACGGGGTAGAGGATACCCTGAACTGCATTGGCATGAAGGTTGGGCCATTTTCTAGTAGTGTTGGCCACCCTATGATCTTTTGACAACCCGGCCCCTGCGGATCTTGTGGTCCTGCATAAAGCATGAACATCAGCGCCGCAATTATGAATACCGATATTGCGCTATTTTCTGAGTTGGCTTGATTTTATTGTAGAGAAGAAACTATGAGAGATATGTTGAAGTACTATGTACAATGATGTACAACCCTGGAACATCCCATCGAATGCGGGTTGCAGGATATTGATTTGTGAATATCCTTCCCAGGTCATTTAAACCGCGATGGAGCTATAGCGCAATGTTCAAATCCCGGCCATGCTAGGTAGCGAGAACAAGAAGTCCGTAGTGTCTTTGACCTGTTCAGGTGAGAGGTCTCTTCGTTTTTTACCCTCTCTTTCGCATATTGGTGGAAACGTCCGCATTTTGGTGAGTTGAGCATGATGTGTAGCCCGTATAGCCTGATTGACCAATGCTTTTTGCCAACTTTGAAGGCTATTTTGCCAACAATATTCTCTCAGTGACAGAGGCCGGGGTCTAGGTGGATGGAGATTTTCCGTCGCTGAAAGGTGTTTTTTTTGGAAGCATGCCGATAATTCACGGGCCTCTCTAGGAGCCTCTCTCGGACAAAGTAAAATCATTTGCCTATCCGCAGCCCTTCCTCTGACCCGTTTCCCCTTTTCTCAAGGTCTAAAATGGGTCAAATGAGGAGTAGCCGCAGGCGCAGAGTTATTATAGACCTATAGCAATGTAATGTCTATTGTGACGCGGTTTCTTCAAGAGTCTTCAAGGGTACAGGATGACTTGATCCCCAACATGGTGCCCCGGCGCGCGGGTCTGATTTCAGATAGTGCAACCGACTACGCTGTCAGAAGTTGGAATCGACCGTATTCCGCCGATGGTGACAAGCAAACGTGAATACCATGTGGTCATGAAAAACCCACCAGAAGAAAAACATGGGCCACCGCGCAGTATGAACTTGGATCTTTATTGTCAAGTTCTTGTTTCGTTGTAGGTTCTGTCTCGACAATACATGCACGCAACTCATCTTGGCCAAATTGGCTGCTTCATGGTAGCCCAGGTAAATGACCAGCCTATGCTGCCTGCCCTTGGCAAGACCTGTACGGCAGATACGTTGTTTTATGCTGCCCACGCTTCCTAGCACAGGCTACCAGCACCGTAAGGCTCACCAACAGACTCCCGCGTGCGCAAGCATATCTAGGGACTACAGTTGAATGAAAAAAAGCACAGCGTATCAACTCAGTATCTAGCGTTTTCAACTAGACTCAATTCGTCATCCCCACGAGATGAAATTGCAACATAAAATATCCCTTTTACTTTACCTATCGTCAATAGCAAAAGCTAACTATCTCGGATTAGATACCGTAGAGGGTGTACAACGCCAATTGGAACAACGCAAGACGGTGTTATAACTGTGACAAACAAGAGAATACATTCTGTGGCCATCATTGTAGCTCTTATGATCTCAAACAGACTCTTTTTTGATGCTGTCGTCGTGGCCAAAGGCATGAGTCGGAAACGCAGTCTATTTGTTTTGCTCATTTTGAGTAGCTCCATTTTACTACGGCGACTGGGTTTGAGCAATACCAATTATCTCACGACTTAGTCCAAATATATCAGTATTTAATAAAACAGTCCTTTAGATCCGTTTCTCTGTATTCTGCAGAGGATGTACATATAAACTTGCACCATCAATCAAGAGGCAGGAAAGTCACGTTCAAAATGGAGCAGGGGGAGAACAGCTTCATGGCCTTGTGACTTTTTGCCGTGTATATGCGTCGTATTATCGGGTCTTTTCCATTTTGTCTTCATCAGGTGGTAGATCGTTCCTATAGTGATATAAGGGAAGATGTAGGGGACTCAGCCTAGCATCATCACGCTAAATCGCATACACACACATATGTATGCATGGATATATAAGTGGCTGTGCTAATCAAAAATCATTGCTTTCTTGACTGCCTAATAATGCTCTCAACTTTGTTGTGCTCGTTGGGGCTCGTTTCCATCAGAATGACAACTCGCCCAGCCAGGCATCATTATACTCTACTAGAATAGTTATATACCGCGTACCCATGTCTCAGGCCCCTTCTTTCATCTTGAGAGTCAACGGCCTGGAGAATCGCTGAACAATGCAATCACAAGAAAACCACCGTCTTTGCTGCAAGGTCAAAAGAGGGATTTGACAATCGCGAATGGACTGAAGTTTGATGAGTCTGCGAGCCTACACAACGCGTACAAAACATATTGTTCAGAGAACCCAAACTTCCAGCAGCCCGCACATAGTCGAACGTGCAAGCGGATTTGGTGACTCTTTTATTTACCTTCCCTTTCTTACCCACACCAAGGGACAAGGCACAGTTTCGCTCGGCGGAGCTGGACTATAAGTAAAGGCTATCGCCTCTCTCAAAAGACTTTCGCTTCACCACAATATGCACAATACTTAGCCAGCCTCAAATTAGTGATCACTGTATATTTAATCCTTACTAGGCCTTCTCAAAGATTTCCACCGGAAGGATCATGGATTGACAAAAAATACATCCGGTTATGCGGGCCATTTCCGCTGCTGCGCATGCGATCCCAACTTTGCAAACGGGAACGCTCTTGAACAACATCGGGTTGATAAAGAGCATCGCGCCATGGGAAACGAAAAAGAAGTTCAGACATGCAACCAGTGCAATCAGACCTTTCTGAGCCAGGCTGCACTTGAACAGAGCAGGATATCACTAGTCCACCATCCCATCAGTCGCCTCAACTGTATCGATGCAGTACGCCAAAAGAATTTCAAAAGTCCCTCCTCCATGCTCCATCACCTTGGAAGCGGAGCGTGCTTTTCGGGTATGAATCGTTAGAAATTCAACTTGATGGTCTACACGCACGATACGGAGCGCATTGTCTCTTCTCGGCGCGTTGCCGACGCTGTTGGTGATGCTCACAGTAAAATTTCCGATACAGGCTCCGACCGATCAGCTATTCCTATTCCCAATAGTACCACATCCCCTAGTGAGCCTTTTCTACTGTCGTGAGATACTCCCTCGACTAAAATTGCATTGCAACACGAAGCCTTGATTGCATTTGCGATCAGAAGCTGCCATAGATGTGACAAGGTATTCGAATCGCTGCAGTCCCTTGATAAGCATCAAAGCTCTGCTGCTCATGAGATGCGTGTGTTTCATTGTCCTATCTCTTTGCTACGTGGGGATCGTCGTTCTGGTTCGCTCCAATATTTCACAACCATCAGTGGACTTGCACAGCATATTGAGTCCAAAGCATGCGTCGGTGGCATTGCTATGCTTCGCGATGTCGCGTCATATCTGGAAAGTCGTTTCCAGCTAGTGATTTGGACGACCAAGATCCTCCTGGATGACTCCATAGAGCGTGCCCCGGCAAGATAGTTGACGGCCGGTAGTGATTACGCAACCCGTCATCTGCAAACGTGAAAGTGAGCGATGTCATACTGGCAGACATGTTGGAAATAAGTCGAGCCGTGGGCGACGGTCCCAATGAAGGCTATCGTGCCTAGCTATCTTGTTCGAAGAGTTGTACATTCAACATGGACTCACATAAAGTGAAGAGGGTGGGGAGAGAAATCCTTGAGGCTAGGTTCGGAGGATGTTTTGGCGCACTCCAAGTGGATGTTCAGCTCCTTCTTTTCATCATAACAGACGACGTGGATTCAGTCCAGTCATGAATGCCGCCGTTGTTGAGGATAAACATGCGTATAGTTCTCTTGCATGGAAAAGTGATAGGAGGACACGGAGCGACGATAGCGCGTAAGTCCTTCAGAGTAAAACGTCCTATCTCTCACAAAATCTCCATCTCCTGTTGTTTCTCTCTACCTTTTGACCTTCTAGCAAGAAGGCTCCAAGACCTTTATTTATTTCATATCCTCTCTTAGAGACTGCAGATGCATGTCGGTCTTTGTGATGATAGAGCGTATATGGGGGTGGAGGGGATAGAATATGCTGCACCGCGGCCTCGAAGCGATGTAACTTCTGAAGATTTGAGCAATTCTCTCACTTTTGCTGATCTTTCTTTCTTTCTATGATTGAAGATGTTTACATACTCGCAAGTATAATCATGTATACGAGATCGTCCTTAGAAAGGTAACCAGATTCGACCGAATTGTCTTTGACACCTTTTTAAACGCCGACGCTCCGATACGCAACAAGAATATCTCCCTGTAGCAGTCTGACGTGAATGTAGACTAAGATCCACAGGACCAGCACTGGAATAAACAGTTTTCAAAAAGGCAAATCAGCGTGAAGTAGTCCCTCTTTGTCTGTATTTGGAGCTCAGAATATTTTGGAGAGCTCGGTCAAGATCACTAAATCAAGCATCGTGCAATCGTTCTTCAAATGATAATCTGATCGTGATGTAAGACAGAAGATCCTTCCTGATCCAGCCTCGTAAGGCCTGGCACGATACGAGGGGTGATCCATTCCAGACATACATTTACTGCATCTGGATATCTTTGCCGACTAGCTCTTTATTTCCTGCACGCTCATTGAAGCTTGTCCATAAGGGAATGCCCCATTGAATCGCGCCCCACAATCCATCAAATAAAGTGCAGGTGAGCAACAGGGAATTCAAATCTAAGCTCAAATTGTCTACGAACGGCTGGGGAGTGCTCAGCCTGGCGTTGTCCCCTACACGAGAGGTTTTCACGCCCTCGAGGTGTTTTTTAACGGTCTACCGCTTGTAATTTTCAATCCTGCAAATACAGGCCCCGACTCAGATACAGCGAGTGGATAACACCCGGGAAGGAGCGGACGTACCATGCGAGTCATTTTGGCAGTCTCCCATTCGTGCATCAATTGCGTTGGACCTCTTCCCTTTGCGTCCCGGGAATTGCTTCGGGCATGCGATTGACGAGAAGACAACAGTCCACGCCTCTCGCCATGGATGACAGTAAGCACATGGCATACTGATGACACCACACAGACCTTTGTTGAAAATGAGAATGGAACAACTCCACCTATCAAGAAAAGGGAATATGTGAGTCGCATACGGGTGAACGACCACATATACAAACTACAAATGCCATCCCCATCGTCGATACTAGCATGTGGAGAGCTTACGATGTAAGCATGTCTATTTTGTCGCGACACGTTCATCAGAATCGGTACGCCCTAGGGCAACGACAGTCTGGAGTTGCAATCACCGTGCCACCCACCATACGCAACACCACGTCGAATCCTCCTGTTTAAGAAACGTTTGCTGCCCATGTGAATATGAAGTTGGATGTATGTGCTTGACTATCGATACACTGTGCTTTTCATACGCAATGTAGAAGTCGCCAGCTTCACGATTGTCGTTTTTGGTGCAGATAGATTATGCATCGCTGGCTCTGAGTTCTCAATACAACAGACGCATGGCATAGCTTGTCCGGGTGAGATTTCTACATGCCATTGTACAGCGTTGAGTTTGAGAGAACCGTTGAAGTGCCCATGAGCGAATAAGTATACTCGTCCCCTCCTTTACAGTCCAATCGGAAATTTCAAATCGTTCGTCAAATTTGTCAGCTCAGCTGATGGAGAATCCCATCTGCAAGCTCTGTGACTTCCCGAAGTAAAGTAGAACAGCTGTGATACGGTTTGCTGGTTTGACCATATATAATGTCTTTTAATGCATGAGTGATCTCATAGGTGTCAATTCTGAGCTATCTTGTGCTCAGCTCCTCATTGGATAAAAGGGCTCGTTCAAGCAACTCTAAAGAAGCTCCATTTGCAACGAAATCCGAGTAGAAATCTTCGTGCAGGTCCTGGGGATTCTCCTTTTCTACTTCTGATAGGGAGGCAGTTGCCGGGAGGTACATCTGCCTCCACAAACCATCCTGTATACTATAGATTGGTGACTGAGTGAAAACCTTTGGGAAAGAGATTGCATCGAAAGCTGGAAGGCGTTGAGCCTCCTGAGTGGACATTCATATACATATCGTTTGAACAGAATTCAATTTTGTATCAATAGAATGTATGCCAGTCATGGGTTCCAATTTCAAAATGACCAAACCCGCACTTAATTGGGAAGCTTTCGGATTTGCTTTGCACTGCTCTGGGTAGCGTGATCATTAACATAAGTAGATTTTCAGAGCTCACGCCAACTTTTGTGTGTTTTTGTCCGACCGCTCCTGCTTGCGCTCCAGTCGCTCTAAGAAGCGTCTACCCTGGCCGAAATATCGAGATACAGAAGCTAAATTTATTTGGCACCATCGAATCAACAATTGCCAGGGCTGAGAGGATCTTCGCCGCAACTTCAATCGCAGTTTTCCACGTCGGCAACGCCATTGCGGACAAGACCTGCGGGCAAGGTTTCATCAAATGCTGAAGTAAAGCAAATTTGAGAATAGACTAAAGCGTTTTCATGCACTTAGGGATGATCGAATATGGCAGTATTGTTTATGGCACCGAGTAACCTCTGTAGCATTGGAATCTTCGAAATGAGAGGGAGGTCAATCATGGTAGATATCATCGAAATGCTGTTCACAGCTAGCAGTGTCGGCTGGAGATGGTTCTGAACAATGACCGACATATTACTGTAGGATTGACAGGACTGCAGATCCCCATCGCAGATTTCATACTACTCTCAAGCGGCTCTTGCGTCTAAGACCCCTTTTAGCACTTGATCGATATTCAGGTCATTCGCTTGATACACTGATTCACGCTAGAATAGTGTCAGCGCTGGTCGGTAGCTCAATAGAAATATATTTGACTAGTCGGGAACTGTAGCTGCGTCAGTCTTGCTGCCCCCTGCGTCCACTGCGAAGCCTGGCTTGGTTCGGCGCAGAATTGAGCGCCAGCACGACTTCCTCGTTTCACCTTTCAGTAGAGCGACGCATTCTTTGAGCGTGTTCATTCCAATCACTTTTACAGTAGTGAGAGCTGCAAGGAGCCGGATGATTGCAAAACACTTTGTTATATGATCATTCCCAACTTGTCGCTACTAAGTAAGTCGGGCGATCAGATCCGCCTCCCCGCAGAACAACCAAATAATCTGTGACTGGCGTAGCTTCAACGCTTGGATGGGGAATTTGGACGACCGTCAGCGGTGGGCTGACCGGGAATTCAGGGACGTAGTCGGAGCTTTGTTCGTCAAGTGCGGAGATATAACGATCGCTGGCTTTCCAAGGCAGTCCCAAGACCTTGAATCAATTGATCTAGCTGCTTTACCAGTGCGACAAAACTTCTGAGAGGATTCTTGGAAACATTGGCTAAGTGAGCATCATTGAGTAATATTTGATCAAGCTAAGGATAGATAATGGAGCAATATCAACACATCACGGAAGCTTCAGTATACTCCTAGGCCGCACGCTACGATATTTTTCGCAACCGACAAAGACACGATACCTAAATAAAAGCCAGTCATCTCTGGAACATTTTCCTCTTTTTGGTTCCCCTATCTTGATGGACGTAACATATTGCATCATGAAAACAGAAATCTCTCACTTGCTGAATGAATTAGGTCATTTCAATGACCCCTGGGGCCCTAAGGCAGATTTTCCTCATACTTTGAAAATCATTCTTGATCAACAGCTTGATAATTTGCCAGCTTGAACGGCACTCGAACCCTGGTCGAAGTACTGAGCCAGGGCCGATCTGGAATAGGCAGCTAATCGGGCACATAGAAGCCGACTTTGGAGGCTCTGTAATCACCGACAGTGCATACTCGGCGTTTGGCTATGTATTCCACCTTTCAGGTGCACCAATTTCCTGCTTGTTCGAGAGACCGGGGGAAGGAGCCATTTTTACGATATACGCGTAATAAACTCGCGAGTACAGTGCCATTCTGCATCTGCAGTGGGGATCCTGAGATGACCACCAATCCGCAGTGGTGTCTCGCATAGATCTACCCATCATCTACAAGAAAGTCAACAGAACAAACATGTCTAGAAAACCAAGCCGCTGAGAAAGACGGGGAGGCCAAGTCGGATTACAAAGGAAGCGGCATTTGCTCTCATTTTCGAGATGGTCCCATTCGTACCGTCATCTGTACTACCTACAAGGCTTTTCAATGAGAATTATCTATAATAGGCACTCTTCGCATGATTCAGAGTTGGGCGCAAGAGACAGACGTGAGATTCATTTCCCGACTTAGATACGGCACAACCTGTTGAACGTGGGCGCATCCTGAACTTGGGCTACGGCAAGCGCGTAGAGAAGAAGGTATCCAAGTGCAACGATGATCCAAACCGGCTCCATGGTGCAAAGTCAGAAAGGTGAATGGGTAGATGCCTGGGAGGTTTGATGATCGAGATGAGCTGACAAACAGGCCGGGCAATTGGCACAAAATCAGGGCAACGCCGGAAGAATGGTACCGAAATTCCAGTGCTATGAAGTTGGATATAGTAACTTCGCGGAGGTGGTGTGATTATAATTCACTGTGTCAATATACATATATATATATATGTATATATATAGTCACCACGTGTCAGACAGCCGAAAAGATAGATCCGTTGGCATGTTGAATTCTGGCTAATGACGGAATATATACTGGCATACCTGGGGGTGAACTTGCTTGATCTCTGAAAATTCATGACCCAGAATAATTGCAAATCTGCGCTGCCATGCCCAGCCAAACATCCACCGGAGCTGAAATCCGGTGTTTTTCAAGCGTCGCCGGCCGAAAACCGAATCCAGCTTGCTGAAGTCCATTCGAGAAGCACCAGGACCCTGGTTGATGCATGGCTGGTCTGATGTCCCTGCTCTTTGCTTCTCCCATCTTGAGTAGGTAGAATGGATTTGCTTTTGCTAAAGTTTTTTCTGTCTCTTTGATATGGGAAATTTAGCCCAATTGCGCTTATAGAGGCTATTAATGAAAAGACACAAAGGATACAAGAAGCGACAATCGTCTCTACTTAGGGTACTACTCATCACATGACTGACCAAAGCAGGAGAGGGCCGTTTTGGCCAGCCGCGTATATTCCCAAAACCTCAAATGAATCCCACCATAAGACCAGATTATGACGTTCAAGATATCCGCTAGTAGAGACAATCGATCAATGGAGACTCTCGCAACTCTTTAATTCCAAAGAAAAGTTGATCTGGGGGGTGATATATCAAAATTAGTATCAGACGGATGACCAGCAGTGGAAGAGACGTTTTTAGCAGGGTTCTCCGGCAGATCTAGGCAATTGCATGATGTCCAGATCCCACAGGGGATGTCAAAAACTATATGTACAATACTTCTACCCGGTGTGCGAATTTAATCCTCCTCTCCACATCCCTACGTTTAGGCTGTTCCTGATCATAAACGATTTTCGCACACTATCCCAAGTCAGGGCGCGGGTGCTAATATTTTGATGATCCGAATTAAACTTCTACATATCTAAACTCTGTGCCAAAATAGCCTCTACAGCTATGTCTGTTAAAAATCGGGGATAATGATTCTCTTGTTCGAAGCATACAAAAAGGCCTTTACAGTCCCTTTTGAAGTATTCAAATCGTTCCTCGCTGAAAATATCAAAACTAAAGGCTTCTAAAACTATTTGGCGGCCTTGCGCTGGCCACAAGGGACACGAGGTGTTCCACGGCGAGGCTGACTTCATTGCGTAAGGGTACATATGTGCCACATACCCGACATGCTCTGTATATATATAGGGAGTGGTTTATTGGGGTCGCCTCACAATGCCTATAGCCTCACCATGTCTGTAGCCTCACGTGAAATCTACACCGACATTTCCGAGGGCCTCTTCCTCCTACAACTGCTCACGAGAGTCATCTGATGGCCACTGAGGGTAGCTCGTCATCTCTCACGCAGTCAAGTGTCAATTTTGTCCCTCTCACCTTCCCTCTGTATATAGAATCCACTACAATACAAACACATTCCCTCCCTTTACAGTACAGGAGCGCGGACGGGGCCTATCTGACGCCACGATCTACGACCGCAGCGACAGGTGACCCGTTGCCGCCAAACTAAACTCTTCTTGCTCCTCTTGACTGCGTGAGGTCACCAATAAATATATATACATATATAACGCAATAGGGCGGGATGGATCAAGAGAGGACAATAAGTAGATACATCGCTCAATGATATGTTCAAAGTAAGAACATATGGGATATGAAGGCTAGGGCTAGGGAGTCCTTTGTTGATACCAGTAAGCCGTTCCAATCCTGCCTGAGGGAGTATTTGATGCATCTATAGTCCCTCATTGCTTTGCTGAAACTTCTGTCGTCTCCAGCCTGCCTTTCCACTTTAACTTCTAGCGAAGCGTTACGTAGGCATTGCAGTTTTTCCATAGCCAAACTCCACCTAGAGAGCCCTAAGTCGTAGTCAAGAGCTTCAAGTGCCCTCTTCTTCAATCCGTCAACATCAGAGTTTTCAATCCCAAATTCCAAGCTCCACTCCTGATCTAGAGGTATCTGATCATAGTCTGACATTGCTAGGTCAATCAGTCAGTTAGACCTAGTGGGACATATTGAAATCAAGACCTCATTGCACATACCAACAACAGCGAGCATGAGAGTACCGTACGCTGCTTCAATGAAGCTTTTACTCAAAGGAGTGTTTTTGTCTTGCGAATATCTTCCACTTTGTCTGGCTCGCTCCATTAAGTTGGCCCAGTAATACATGACATTCTCATTGCAAAGATCGGTAAGCGAAATCCGTCGAACGATCTCAAAGTATATCACCTTCTTCACTTTACTGGTGCTTTCATGTACCGAGACTTTCTGGCCACAAAATCTGCTCCAGTTGAGCTGAAACACGAAGTCAGCTGTGTTACCGATCACTTCGATCAAGTTAACATACCGTGGCTATTTTCCCGGCTACGCTGTCAGCTACCCATTTCTTATGTACGGTAGAGCCTGTTCTCCTCTTGCGTGTACGTAAAGTCTTTATTTTCTTCAATAATTCCTGCCCGTTTTTGATGTCTTTGATATCACCTGCATCAACGTCTGCATTGGCGTATATAAGCTCGTTGACGACAAACCAATTCGATTGTCGTAGAGCATGTGCTATCGCCGAGACCCCGCTGTTCCCTCTGTAGTTGATATCAATATCGTTCAATATCAGGATCCGAACAATTTCTAGCGCAATTGGATGGGCCAAATCAGAAGAGCAAGTATACTGAAGGGCATTGCCGCGAGTGAGATCTTGTTTGAGCTTACGACTTTGTTCGAATAGTATTTGGACAACCTCTGAATGCCCATGGTATGCTGCGAGCGTGAGAGCCCACTCAATGGAGGCGTGATCTTGGGAGCGAGGGTGGGAAGGATCGCTTTCGAATAGCCGGCGCAAAGTTTCGGGGTCTGGCACCTTCACAAGCAATTTCTTTAAATGGCTTATACTCCCAACGGCGCATGCAACGCAAAACACATGAAAGAAAACAGTGACAGAAGGTAGAGGTACGCAAGACAGTGGGTCCAAAAGCAATTTTGCAATATCCCAATCCACGTCCCCGTCAAGAGCGGCATCCGAGTTGAAAGCTGCGTCCCTCTCGAAACCTTTCCCATTGTCGAGAGCTTCGTAGCATAGATAGGCGGCTTTGAAGTAATGTATGCAGTGGTGCACAAAATCGCCATCCTGTTGATGAATGTGCCGTAAAAGGCTCTGGACTACGCCGGTCGCTCTGTGCCACGCGGCGGCAAATAGGCTTGTCCGACCAAGCGCATCGGTTTGCCGGATGTGGGCGCCGCCTTCAATGAGTATCTCTACAATCTCGACATGATTCTTGACAGATGCGGCGTGAAGCGCGGTGCAATGGGCATTACTGGCTTCGGCCCCTTCACTCTTTTTCAATAACAACGAAACAATCTCTGTCAGTCCCAGATAGGCTGCAATAACAACAGCGCATCCGGCATTTGGATCGGCGCCGTTTTCGAGAAATAATGTGACTAAGCCCTGGCTACCTATAAGCACGGCTATGTCAAGGGCCGTGACATGTTGAATGTCATGTTCAACGGACTGATGGTAACCGAACCTATCCCAAATATCATGTACCAACTTATACTCATATCCAGCGAGCCGGTCTTTGGCATTGATATCCTTGACAAGCCGGACCATCTTCTGAGCAGTTTCTTGGTCATTAAACAGTGCAGCGGAGTGCAATGCGCGTCTATAGTACTGGCCATCTGGAAGGGAATATTCTTTCCTTTTCCCCAAGGCGAGCTTGGCTAGTCGAATTCGACCTTGGGCAATACAGGGGGGTTCATTGAAATCCTGGCCTGTTTCTACCAACAAGGAAATCAGGAAAGTACTGGCTTTCTAAGTTCTAAATAGTTTGACATCGCGCTTTGTCTGACGAATCTAAATTTGGCAGCTTATTAAGACAGTGAGATCTTTCTTGTGGCTGACGAAGGCTTATGACAAGCAAGTGTTTCACCACCCCAACCCATCTTAATCTCTTGGACATCCTAACAAATTTGCCGGGAAGAGTCATGTTGTTCTTTCCCCTCCCCCATGTGCTTTCACCTAGATTTAGGGTATTAGGTCAGTTGTTCAAGATAAAATGCCTCGTGATCGTCTCTGGGGGCTGGTAATAGAGAGTTTGTATCAATCAAACCGCAACAACATGTTTGGCGAGCCTTGGAATTTCCGGGGCCAGCTCAAAATGGAGACTCTCGTGTTTATCAAGATACAGGATATTCTCTGGGCTCACAAATTGATAGACCCTGGTAAGATAGATTTGCTCGGGAGGCGAAATGAACTGTACAGTACCCCTAGTTCTGCAATTGTGCTAAGTAGAAGCTGAATTTGAAATACTCCGCACCACACGACAATTTCCTATGGGGAAGTTTTCATATTATTAGCTAGGTATCGTGTATATAGTTAAGTCAATAGTGTTTATGCTTTGAAAGTAAAGGTTGATCGATTCATGTATAATTGATTGATGTGTTCTAAGTTCTGAATACCCCTTGATTGTCGATCATCACTTGCTTTTAAAGCTCTATTGTAGCATAGTGGTAGTAACAGGCCTATACTGGTCATTTATGAAGACTTCGTATATAAGTTTATCTGGCTGGTGAAAAAAGCTACTAGTTTTGCTGAGGGGTGTTAAAAATTTTGGGGGCCTGATACGTATTAGGAGAGGCTATAGGGACATATGGCGTGGAGCATAGCGCTAGGAAAGTGGACCTTTTGTGATCTTCATTATTCATAGGAAATTAATACATCTGTGATGGGCCCGATAAAGTTTTTTTCTACTGTCTATAGCGCTTGTTCAGTGGCATGCACTAAGTTCAATGCCTAGTTACGTCCGTTCTGATTGTGGGTTGTAGGTCAGTAAGACACACAGATAATGACTGACTATTTAGAATATGGAATGAATTGAACCTCACTATTGAGATATTTACAAGGCTTTCGTCAGCATAGCCGCAATTATTGATATGGAATCAAGAGATTTGTAATCAGCGTTATTGGTCAGATACACGGCCCCTAAACCCAGCTGTTTTGCTTCTCGAAGAAATTGATAGTAATCCGTGTCTGACGACACGTCATACAATAGAACTGCATCTTTGTAGTGGTCTTTGGCCAGCGAGAAACTATCTGCCGGTACGGTATTAGTCCAGGTGGAATACGAGTTTTCCA
The DNA here is from genome assembly GCA_028828275.1 of Penicillium frequentans. Lineage (NCBI taxonomy): Eukaryota > Fungi > Ascomycota > Eurotiomycetes > Eurotiales > Aspergillaceae > Penicillium > Penicillium frequentans. Next base: position 213,281 of record JAQIZY010000003.1, on the reverse strand, counting down.
ACTCAACGATAAGGTCCGCAGCTTCAAAATACGCGTTCACGGAGCCTTCTTCCAGTTTCGTTCCAGGGTTGAAGATGACAGTGCTCAGGTGGTGATCTCGGGCGATATTTGATATTTTCGTCATGTAGTGAATACTTGATTGCTCATTAGTATTGGGAGTTTCATCGAAAAATATACCCGAAAGCGCGATATTTTGACTTTTGAAACATGCCCAACCACTATAGATCAAAATGTCATTACGAACGTCGGAAATATCTCTGCTGGCATGGTAAGTGGGGATATACCCCAGCATAAACACATTATCATAGGTATTCAAATGCGCAACGGCTGTAATGTAGCTTGTCGCGGGGAATTCTAAGAGAAATCATTAACAATGCAGTGGGACTTCGAGGTGCGAAGTGAATATCTGACCAGTATATCCAGGACCACTATCTGGATTTATTATCACTTGGAACTGGATTTCCGGATGCAACTCAGCAGCTGTGTAGACGGGTTCCCAGATAAAATCGTCGGTTGGCCAAATGTAAAGGGGCAGCAGGATAGCTGGGGAGGGCCACTTCTTGATTGCAGAATTCATGGACACTGCGGTGTCCGCCATCGCTAGAACAGTAGTCAGGATGGTGCGACGCATTTGGTCGCAATTAAAGGAACAGATGCTGCTATGGTAGATGAAAAGGAAAAACAACTCCGAATGGTGGATAGGGATAGAAAGCTATTATGCTAAAAATGCCAGGGGAATGCCCCTTTATGTAGTCAAACGCATAAACATATGAATGAATACCGAATCGCCTCAAGGAGGCTGCATGTGACCGAGGTAGGATACAGCGACTATATCCGGAGATGGTAGATTTTGAGATATTCTCTGACTTCATTACAGCAGCCGGACGTTTCGAAGAACACAAGATGCCCATAAAGACTCATATGTATCATATTCTCGCCAAAGAGAGAAATCCTGCGTATGGCTTCGCCATGATTCAGTTATTTGCGAATATAAATATAGATATGTGAGATATATCCAATGCATAAGCTCACTCGAGTCGTGCTTCGACCATTCAAGAGATATGCGCCTAGCCAATAGCTTTACTGGCTAACCCTCATGTGGGATTGTTGTGACGGTAATTGGCCGCAGACATCGAGTATATACTCAAGTAATGCTAAGCTCAGCGGATGAACCAAGGAATATGTGATCGGTCCGAACCTTTGCCACCTGCATACTTGGGGTTGAGCCACGACGAAGGTAAACAACCACAGTTTGCCTCACTGTTAGGTCAGATATGCGGTAAAGGCCGCCTTTGATCACATATTCGATGGAATAAAAGAAGTCAGCGAACATCGCTAGCATACTCACTCTGACCTTGTCTCATTTTAACATTATATACATGCTGTATGGGGAATTGGTGTCTAGAATCAGAATTCTCATTGCTCTGATTAAGTCTCAAACTAACCTAGCAAAGGGCCAGAAAGGAAGAGGATAGTTTGCTCAAATAGGTAATCTCAAATAGGTAATCTCAAAAGCTGATATGTATTGAAAGACTGTATGCTCCGCGCCATATTAGATCGACATTTCAGGTGTCAGACAAGAAGTCAATGGTAATATTGATGCACAATGCGTCTCTCAGAAGCTGGAAGACAGTCTAATCTAGCATCATCTATAGTATTGTGATACCTGCCAAATATGTTTCTGTACTAGGCCGCAACTCTGAAAGCAAGAACAATACTACGCAAAGCTTCGAATTTACCAAATCATGTATGGCTGGAGAGCGAAGCTCATGACTTGCTTCTCCCGTATATTGTATATAAACGCACAATACAACACCAAAGCTGCATTATGGCCTCTCATTGACAAAGGGTAATCTTCCTGATCTAGCTAGTCAATATCGAGGCATACTGCTCGGTTAGGGGGATAATCACCTGCAGTCACTGGCATTGATAATCATCAGAACTAAACTGAAGAGAGAGGCTGAATACCTCGTTAACCTGGTACCTAGGCGGAAACCCTTTAAAACAAATTTAAGAGCCTCTTAGATAAGAGCATTCGCTTGAGAGCATTTTACGATAGAATATCTTCGATCCAAACAAACCCCGATCCCCTATCGAGGTTTCTTAATGGAATGGCCTTCGATTGGTAGATATAACAGGCTTTGCTCTTGACTTTACTGAATATTTTGTCTCTGATGAATTTCCTCACTGATAAAGTGAGTAATGTCTTTTACACCTTGGTGAAGATGGAGGTGCGTAGTCACTTAGCTTTCCTTGATTCCACATCTATATCGTATATCAAACGGAAATCCATAGGGTAAATTGGGAGCGACTCGCAACCTTTGGAGAAGCATCGAGACGGGCATAAAGATATCTACGTTAAAGATGTATTAAATGGGGTCCAGGAAAGGACGATGTGTTGGAAAGATTACTTGGAAGACGTGACATTGTCTTGCTTTTGAGCTATCCTCATGTCTTACGACGAGCGGATTCCAAGATTAGAGGGCGAAAAAGCAGGCATGCGAGTTTCTCAAAGCGCAGGATTGGTGAATGCATCAAAGACCGCATGTTAACGATCTGGTGCTAGATTCGGCGTCATGCCTTACCTTCATAAAATATGAAACAGATCTTTAACATGACCTAGTGATACATAGATAGGATTTGAAAGATCTAATTATCAAAATGTCTAGCAGCAATACGGCATTTCCAGTCTTTGATGGAGATTGTAGGAAGATTACTTTCAACAGATATTTGAATTATAGTAGACTTGAATGCTTTCACCATCAATTGCATAAAAGGCCCAAGCTGGAGATCATAGTACGACTGATAGTGGTACGGTCTTTCTCACTGCAGAGATTTATTTATCTTCAGTGTTCTCTCGGTACTGTAATGGATTCTTATGGTTGGGGACTGCCCATCAAGTGTACTTGTTTCCCAACGCTATGAAGACATTTTGTAAGTTCACCGAATCATAATATTGAATATAAATTGAGAATGAGAAGGGTGGAAATGAGTTAAGGGGCAAGGGCCATTTGCGATCCCTGAATTCGTGGCAGTCGGTGCATCACTACTGTATAATACAAGTAAAATTTTGTTTCGTGAGAACAGTTCAAATTGAGGGATTCAAACCAAAACAACCATGTTGTTTGGTCTGCTTGATAAGATTTGATTTGGCTGAGATGATCATGACTATTTCTCGGGTGATGGGAAGAACGAGAAGCACAGTGATGTTGCGTGATCTAATCTTTCAACACTTTATGTTTTAAACTAGCAATAGAAATGACTGTCCAATTTTAGACCTACAGAATAGCTTCCTAGAATAAACCGTCTCGCCGGCTCTGTTAAATACCGAACAACGTCACCAATTCTTAAGTCGATGCAGTTCATACTTAGATCGCAAAAATGGGAAAGCTACCTCGCAAAATTGCATACATTCATGATCGCCGAAACAGATATAACACTTTTCGGAAGCGATATGCAGGCCTATTAAAGAAAATTCATGAACTGTCCGTTCTTTCCCAGGTCGAGGTCAACTTCTACGTGAAAGACCCTGCTGATGGGCGGGTGAGAATGTTCTCATCGTCTGATCAAATGTTCTATCCGGACTACAGCATCATCAAGAAGGAGGACCGAAAAGGTCCAAAGGACATGCAACACCATTATGACAAGGTCAAAAAGTCTGCAAATAGGCTAGCGCACTCCGAAACGCAGCTCGCGACAAGCGAATCGCTTTCTGCAATAAATCTGACTTCCTTAGGCCAAAGACCGTCTTCAAGGGAGAGGGGGTCCGGCAGTGAACCGTTGCCTCCAATGCATCGTTCTTTTACAGCATGGCATGGTGCAGTCGCTGGCGCTAATTCTTTGCAACCGAACTTGCGCCTAAAGAAGCTATATCGCAGAATCTCACCAAATTTAGCGAGATGCAAAACCTTTCTCGCCTTCCTCTCTGCTCCGCTTCAGGTTTTGATTTAGATGGTCAGTCTTCAGCTCTTCTCGAATCAGCACCGTCAAGGCCGATTTGTCTTGTTGTACAAATGTACCATTTGCAAGTTGAACCCTCCTATTGGCAGGTTGCTTCCTCAAATAGACTACCAGAGGAAGCATGGTGATACACGCCTGGTCTGGGTGAGATAGATACTGGATATTGATTGGTCAGGAGAATCGCTCGCCTTCGGAAATGTTGCATGCAATGACATTCTTTGCGCGTGGTGAGGGCTCCAATGTATTTCAAAAAGAACTCACAGATTTGAGTTCTTGACAACAAGGCGCCGAGTTCGTGAAGTCTTTTTTCGCGCAATAGATTATATTTGGCTGGCTTGCATAATATCTTCAAGTAGCCTTATTTTACCAATCTGCTCTCACAAAATTGCATTTCATACTTGGAGACCCTCAACCGAGCTCATGGGACGGATTGACTTTGACCTATGAACGTGGGCTCCAAGGTGGATTCGGGTCCAAGACAGCTTAATTTCAAGCAATGGGCTCTTTGTCTACTTATAAATGACTATCAGCTTTGACAACAACAATTGTAACTGGTTCCTGACGTTTTAATGATCTCTCTAAATATTTCCCTGGGCTACACAGCTCCTTCTGACGAAAGACATGCGAGTCGCTGTTCCCAAGGCCATACAGCATCGGGTTACTAAAGCTATATTATTCAAAGAATTCAGGCTCAAGCGCTCCACGGAGCCATCTATTACATACAAATCAAATACTGTACTTATAAGGAAATAGTGGCAACATAGGGAGAGCATGGGTCAGTCTACGGTGGTTAGATGTTTCCACAAAATAAACAAACGGTAGCGCCGCAGAGCATGATGCGGACACTATTGCAAATTGCGTGGGAATTGCCACGGAGGTTCGCATCAGCACTGCACGACACCATTTATGAAGACTCACCCTGGATATGTGGATGCAAGTGCCTACCCTGGCAGAAAGTGGCTCTCCGCAGAGGATTACAAGCTGAATTGGGGGCTTAAGACGACATCATCGCCCGCTATCCTACCACAACGCGTACGCGCTTGAGCACGTTGGGATGAGGATATTAGAGACAATCAACTAGTTCCCGTTACTCCCATTAGAGAAACGGGCGCAGATCGCGGTTAGCAGCTCGGTGGCTTATCAATTGGTGTAACTTGGCGACGCGATCAAAAGGAGCTCTCTCGCTCCTAGAAGCTGAGACTTCTCTGTCACACTGGAAGTCAGAGCAACACGAAGCTCATATTCTGCGCAATTGGCAGCAATGGTGTCGAGCTTATCACCGGCATTGAAAAGTTATAGAGTGACGCTGCTCGCAAGTAAGGAAGCAGCAGCACTCACACTGAGAGATCATCGACACCACTCAGGCTAGGAAATCCTAGATCAGATATATGTGTCGATCAGGACAGGGCAATCGTATCAATACCGTTGGGTCACTACTCCTACCGTGAACAGATTATTGGGCCTAGCTAGAGAGCAGGTCCGGACTACGACCCAAGATGACGCTCTCCTCCGAGCACGAGTCTAGGATGAAGTCAACAGCCCTGGATGCCGCACAGTCGCATGTAGCCACTGGTTAGCTCTTCCCAAAGATTGTTGGAGAACACGCCGAGGATTCTACACTTCCAGAAAAACACACTCGGCCAGCTTTATGATCGCTTGTCGCGGAAAGAGACCAGAATGCTGGCTCAGCTCCGGATAGGCGTGGCAAGACTCAATGGGTACCTCCATCGAAATAACGCGGCAGAGACGGACCAGTGTGCAAGTACACGAGCCAAGAAGATCGTGGTGCACTTCCTCTGTTTTCTGTTCTGACTGACTCACTACTTCATGCTACATTTGACAGGCGCGCTTCAACTGTGCAAATAGGATTTTGAACACTTGGTGAAAGGCCGTCAAGTCAGCCAACTTCCATAATTACCAGTGCACGAGGACGCGCTGCTTTGGGCACTGGAACATATCATTGTATTCTGCATGCCATGTAAAAGTTCAAATTGCCCTTTCGGTCTAGACGCTAGGCGCTAATGAATGGCTAATATCTGTATGTTATTTCTGACAAGTGGTGCGACTCTCTGATGCTCAAATGTAACAACATGATAGACTTTAGTAGTCATCTGCAATTGACTTCCTGACAGAAGACCTGGCATGCCTAATGTAGCATTGAATGTCCATAAACTTGACAATGTCCTTTCACTCCTGCAGAGAAAATACCGGTCTATATTATTCTTTGGTACAGCTCTACTAGTTTCCCAATATTATCACCTAGTTCTGACGGGCAGATCGAAGAAGACTTGTATGCAATTTGAACCGTGGTAGCTATATTTCGGAGCCAAGTTACGAAGTGCCAAAGATAGCCATCGTAGTCGAAATTCCCCGGAATTCGAAGATTTAAACCAACTTCTCTTCTTTGATGATTTCGGTCTTCCAATACATGAGTTCTTTCCCACCCAATGAAGCTGACCAGGAAACGTCGATGTGCCGCTGCAAGAAAAAGCAAGCGGCAGCTTCCGGCATTTCTTGCAAAGCTAGATGATGCTGCGATAGACCTCACTATTGACGGTATGGAGCTTCCACAAGTCAAGTTTTCAGCATTGGCACGCAAAAGCTCCGCCAATTATCATCCACGTCGGGGCGTGGATAGATCTGCCATATCAGAAATCCTTAGACCTACAGATCAATTCAACATCAAGAGCATTCACACCAAACTCTTCAAATTGCCTTGTCTCAAGAAATTCAGAGTATGCAAAGAAAAGTCCAATTCACAATCCGAATGGTTCAGCAGACAGCTTCAAAGCTACCTCCAAATCTACACCTCCGAGTGTCCTTTTAGAATTGGGGAGTCAGAATGTCTATCTGGCATAGACCGGGAAGCTGCCGTTTTTGCGAAAATGGGTTTCAAAAAGGGCGAAATCATCAGATTCTTGAGCGGAGTCTGCGTACCGTTGACGAAAGAAGAGGAAACGCAGTTGCAATCCTCTGGTCAAGACTTCAGTATCCTCCAATCCACTCGGTATGAACCCGCAGCGATGTTTCTAGGACCTGCTCGCTTCGTAAATCATGACTGTAGGGCAAACTCAAAATCATCCGGCCTAACAGTTCCACCGCATATGTAGTGGCAGTCAATGAAATTCTGGAAGGAGACGAGATTACAGTTTTCTACGGAAAAGACTATTTCGGAAATAACAACGAAGCGTGTCGATGTCTATCGTGCTCCACAGAGAAAGCAGATCCTTTGAATCTGTCGAACATCAATATTCACAATTGAACTTGGCACAATTCATGATTCATGATTCAAAATTGAATGGCCCACTCTGGAGTTTAGTATAAGGATGGCATTTGATGCGAGAATTTCAGTTAGAAATGCCAAACAATCAGAAAATTGCTAGTTATTATGGAATCTTCAGAGGGTGTCTTCAAATGAGAGGACATTTGACAATCTCCAATAGGTGTTCAAGTATCATTGAGCTTCATATCTAGCTCCAAGCAGCTTGGTATCACTATGGGCGCCAGGAATATTGAATGCCTGTCGAGTTCTGGCACATGTGCGTTGATAGCGATCGGAATTGCGATGTCCTTTAAGCGTGTCTGCTCTTGGACATATGCCGGTCATTCCATGAAGCAGGCTTCAGGCATCACGAATAAATGTCGTTCGCAACACAAAAGACCTGCGCGCAGTTTGAAGAGTCGTAGCTAGCAATATTATATAGAAATAACTTTGAGTCTCCAATGGCTCCCATTTCATCGATGGGAGGCTGAAGCAAGCATCTATAACAACCGGGAAAAGGATATGCAAGCGCTCAACAGTGGGAGTCGATACTGCAAGCCAGACCCAAGGCATCTTCATGTAGTCGACTGTCTGATTACTTGCATCGTACATTGGTCAGTTGGCGGTGATTGCTGTGTCGCCATGTATCCCTTATCACTGCGCAGATGGCGCATGTGAGAAACCTGTCTGTTTAGACTAGCTAGTTGGAAGTGTACGGTAACATTATCACCAGGTCAATTACAAGAACCTGCATGCCTCTGATGTAGAATGGAATGCAGATCAGCCGGCTGCCTACGTGTGTTGCATTGCGGCTAGCCCCCTTTATACCCCTTTACAAAATCGACCTCAACAAAACAATAACAAATCAATTTCTTGTGGCTACTGTGCAGTATTGCATGCTACGATCCCCAAATTTGAATAGGGCCGCCGCCAAATGTGGCGGCTGAAGCAAACTTCAACGAAAATGCCGTAGCCTGTGGGATGATGCCTGTGGTTACCGAGTTGCATTGTGGAGTCGCCTAACGAGACAAACAACTCAAGAGCCCGTGAGTAGGTCTGGCTACGAGGAAGAAGACTTGACAGTTCTATCTTGGAACGTCCAGTCTAGACATGTAGCAAGTCGGCTTTTCATTATATTCGACCTCGGAGAGGAAATTCGGAATTTCATCGTGTGCCAGGGCTGCTGTTTCGGTGGGTCTAAGCGACAATGTCGCCCTAGAACTCAGTCCCCGCATGTCACAAATGCCTTTTTCCCGAGCTAACCACTGGATTAACCCTGTAGAGCACCGAACATAGTCTTGGAAATCTCACCAATGTGGTGTATATTTGTGAGCGAGTGGTCGAGCAACATAACATGTCGTTCAGTATGGAGTCTCCACGAAGCCCCGTGTCACGATTCAGGAAGCGTGCCATTTTCATTGTAGTTGCAGGCTCATCTAGGGACAAAGACGGATTCAACATGATTCGTTACTTCCACGGTGTGTCATAGACTACGGGTCACAAGAGAAGAGGCCGAGAAGCAGGACAGCAAAGGGCAGATTGCTCATCTGTACAGATCGTTCAACAGACATATCGGCGGTAATGGACCTACGGAAGGCTGAATGAGAATAATCCCGTGGGCAAATTTTTCTACGCCGGCCATTTTTCATTGGTGAAGACAAGAGAAACTCGCGTGGAATGGAGAGCGGCGTGGAAAATGTCTATAAATGCGGTGCACTCCACCTGGCCCTTTGCCATTTCTTCTACTGCATCTTTCAACCCAACAACTTGCCTTGATGGAGAACACTACCTACCCGGGAACGACTTCAAACCCTTGCAACACTGCCCAGTCAGAGCGAGGTAGCTCTTTTCGTCGACTCAGAAGACTATATCCTAGGCTCTTCTTTTTCTCCTCCTTGGTTGCCGCACTCTCGACCGCAGCATTCATCCTCCTACCGCTTGAAAAAGGGTCGCCGAGCAAGCTGTCCTTGTCTGAAGGTTTGTTCTGCTGCTCGGTGATCACTGGGATCATTTCATGTGTGGTCTTGTGCATACTTGATTATGAATTCAATGGCATTCTAATGCCCAGTCAGGTTGAGGGCGTGATTGTATGGCTACCCGTGGTATGCCTTGACGTCTGTATCATCTCATTTCTAGCTGGGATTAGCTCTGCATACTGCAGCTTTTGCTCCTCGTGCCCTTGCTTGTTTATGACGGGTTATCTTGGACTTCTCATTTGTGGCTGTATTTCCTTGTCCTTTGGAGTGCTATACTTTGGCGTGGCCCGTCACAAGTTGACAAGCGAGAAGCTGGAATGAAGGCAGCCATCATGCGCCACTGAATGACGGATCGGACCATCGTAGCAATGCATGCCATGGCTCCAGACAGACACAGTATGCGACCGTTTATAACTGGGGATGAGTTTTGTCGGATTCAAATAGCACCATTGATACTTTGATGCACTGTCCTAGTTTTAATCATATTTGAGAATGTAAAGCCACAGCACCCACAACTATTTCTATATGCGTCATCAGTATTTCATCTGGAACTGCAAATCCTGACGATTAGTCGTTGGGCAGTGGTATCTATTCATCGTATAGGCCCTTTCGACTCTCTTACAACCCCCGTCAGCTGCAGTATTGCTCTTCAAAGCTACATTTGATCTCGCAGAAAAAAAAAGGGGCAAGGATTTGGACCCAGCATCATCGTTTCTTGATTATTTAACATGATCAATGATGATGATGCTGGTGAGCACCCATTCAGTGTTTAAGCTGCGTAAATGATTGATGCCAGTACTGTCTCAAAAACGCCGATTCTATTTTGTTCTTTTTCTTTTTCTTTTTCTTTTTCTTTTTCTTTTTCTTTTTCTTTTTTCTTTTTTTGAAAAACTTTCAGCTAGCACCATAGGCTACGGCAAATAAATCCGGCGGAGGCCCTGTACTGCAGCAATCCGAAGAAACATATAACACGTACAGATCAGATCAAAATGTCCAACTCAGCGGGCAGCCCTCCAGGCTGTGGGCTGTGCATTCCTCTACCCATTGCAGCCAACGTGCCGTCCACTTAGGCGCAACACAGATCGTTCGGGAAAGCGGTTTTTGTCTCTAGTGCAGATCTTGCAGACATGGCCGTGATCATATACGGCATCTTTCATACGTCTTGTCCTGCCCAGACTACCACAGGTAGATCCATACGGAGCAGAAGAATTGATGTTTATACCACCCTACGCTCCGCAAAACTACTTGGTATGAAATACAGACAACCGGACGCAGACGATACGCAAGACGTGATCGACACATCTAGAATTGCTCGAGCCGCCAGGAGGCTGAGTCCTATCTTTTCAGCGACATAAAAAGACGACATACGGGTTTTTCTGAACGGGTTTCCAAGTGCTAAGTAACCTAGGTGCAAGGGGGATGAGATGTAGACGTATGGCATATGTTTGTGCCGGATTAATCGACACCGTTCTTGAGTCTATTGGCTCAAAGTCCATATTTCGTATGAAGCCTAGGAAGAAGGGAAGGGTCTTTTCGACCACACACATATGTGCATCATCATGCTGTGTGGTCGATCAAAGCTGCCAATGCTGCGTGCAAAGTGGACATAGCTGGGCTATTGCCAATACGCGAAGTAGACTGTATATGAAGATGGGAGTTGCCAGCTTCGATGCAGCGAAAATCAATGAAGTGCTGTTCTTTGACCTCACCTATTGTTTCAATTTGCTCGACACGGAGCTCGGGTTACACTAGGTAGGTGTTCCTCTCGGTCTGCCTTCTCTGATTCTAGGGATGTTCGAACCATGGATATGTAGCCAGGTTACAGTTGGATCGTCGGATGCCCACTGCAAATCCCATATATATATGTCTTCCCTCGTCTGTAGCGAGCCTTAGGGCTTTGTCTTACTATTACCACGGCGAAGTGACTAGGCGAATCGTAGCACGTAAGGTAGGCTATTATCACTTGAGGAGAATTTGCTCTCTTCTAAGATCGATTGCTTTCAACAGGCTTGGACTTTCCTTTCCTTGTAGATCGTAAAACTCAGGGACCTGAAAACCGGTGTTGACAGAGGACTCGGCCTTTCATGAACATCGAAGGCCAGGGGAAGATATGGAGAGTCACATTGTGCGATGCATGAAGCAGGCTTCAACTATTACAAACAAAAGCTCTGATGTCGACTGTAATAAACAATTCATGCGCAGAGCTTGAGAAGTCGTAGCGAGATTCAACGGAAATGGTTGATTTTGCCAATCCCAAGGCTCGCCTCAAGGCACTGAGCATTTTCTCCCGCGCCACGATCAACCTTTTCGGTTTGATAGACAAATCACATGTATGACCAATCTTCCGAGCAAGGATTGTGCTGAATATGATTGTCTTGTGTCAGCATTCTCTATCTGGCTCAATCCACGAGGATTCTACCAGTGGCTAGGAACCAGTCTTTGAGATTGCCACAGGTTGTGAGTTTATTGGAGGAGAAACATTGCAAAGCTTAAGAATAGGCAGAAGAGCAATATTCCAATCTCGTCATATATCGCAGCTGCGAGAAAAGTACAGAAGATAATATTGAGAATGCTGTGAGACATCAAAGTTATGGAATTTTGTCGGGAATTGGTCGGCTACAGGAACTCGCCACAGTGATTGAGTCCGAGATGCAGGACCGTTGCAAAAGTCAACCCCCAAACTCTTTGGAAAAGGGGTCAGGATGACAAGGTCCATGCTTTTTACTGTTGGCAAGGGCGGCCGGTTTTGTGTCAAGCTGAAGGACCGAGACCTAATCTCTTCTCGCTGGCAGCAAATGACTCTTGAGCTTCGCTGATTCGTCAAGTGTCTCAAAGTAGACCAGAGTCCACATCATTTGCTGTCATGAGGAGTATATTTATGCAAGGCTGTTTGAAATTGCGTGACCCTTTTTGAGCGCACCAACCACGCTCTACTCATGGGCACATGAAGGCACAGATGGAAGGACATTGGTCAAGAGTATAAGAATTCATAACTCGTTTGTCAACTGGTATATCGGCGACTGCTGTTACTGAGTTCTCAGGATCAGTGTGCGGCGCGCTTCGATCATTTCCAGCGGCAGGTTTCGAGTACTCCGCTATGTATGTCAGTAGATGATTGTACTCACCCAGGGAATAGGAGCACTTGCCACGCTGACATCACTTCCGTATCAGTACAGAAGACACATATTCCTGTAAGACCCACGATATATTTAATCTCATCTTTGTTTTGACAACAATAGTTTATGAGAAACCAATGAAACCGTAAAGGTGGAGAGGACACTGGACTCTTCTCGTGCGAATGATGTATATATTAGACATCAGACTGTCTGGTCCAAATCTGCTTTTTCGCAACTGCATCCAGCTCGCATTCCTCCTTTCTACTTTCAACTAACACATTCCAAGCCTTCCAAGTCGATCTGATGTCTGGCCGTAGGTTTTGCAATCGTCACCTCAGTTTCTGCTCCATCTCAAAAATGTGTTTCGTACTGACGCATCGCACTAGGGGGAAGGGGTGGAAAGGGCCTCGGCAAGGGTGGCGCTAAGCGTCATCGTAAGATCTTGCGAGACCAGATTCTGGGCATCACCAAGCCCGCTATTCGCCGTCTTGCTCGCCGTGGGGGTGTCAAGCGTATCTCTTCCATGGTCTACAAAGAGACTCGTGGAGTCCTCAAGGCCTTCCTTGAAAACGTCATTCGTGAGGCTGTCACGTACACTGAACATGCCAAACGCAAGACTGTCACGTCCCTTGATGTGATCTACGCTCTGAAGCGTCAGGGCCGTACGTTGTCTACTGCAGTATCGCGGGCTCCCAGCGCTTTGCTAATGCGTTTATGTCTTACCAGATCCTGTGTACGGGTTTGGTGGATAGTGGCATCGGCATTTCTTCCACATAACATCGCTCGTGATGGTGACGGTAGTTCTAGTCAGATTTTCCAATACATCCTGGTTCAGCTCGATTGGTCTTTTGCTCCAATGTATCTTTATCATCATTTATCATCAGTTATGGCGACCGAAGGCGGGTCCGAAATTGGCAGCGAGACCACAGTACCGCTGCGCAATGTCTTAGAGAGCGCGAATGGCTATGCAGCAGAGGCCGTGAATTCTCCTTACCGACGAGAATATTCAAACGCATATGCGCATCGACTGTTACCAGCACAAATTTCGATGCGTGCGTAAAGGACATACTGGCCGCATTTCAACAGCCACATACTAATGCATAGATATACGTACTCCGGAAGCCGGATTTGGCATCATTGTCACCCGCTCCAATTGGGCCTAGCACTGTCGCCAGGTCAATGCACTCGTTATATATTCTCAGGCAAGTCTGTCTCTGTCGATAGTCTCGCTCCAATCACCATGGGTGTAGAAAGTCCACACAACCCCCGGCTTACGGCCGCGCAGCGGCGAAAACATGCCCAGCGTCGTGCAGAGCTACAGAATCACTACCAGGTCCCGGTGCAACTCGAGATCATCAACAATCACAGCCTTTGCCGTGTATATCGCCCCAATTTTGTGGACGAGCTGGATACTCGAGTGCTTGTCTGCTCGAAGAAAGACTCCGCACTGTGGTATGATATTCGAAGGTACCAGACCGGAACCCCTGATGCAGACCACATGAGCCATGTGATACGAAGCTGCTTGGTGCGGAACCACCATCCGAATATACTTTCCGTATCGACATTATTCACTTCGTATTGTCCCGAATACCAGTTTGTCGTATCCGAACACACGTTCGCGACGCTGCAGAATCTCCTTGATGCAACAAAGACCTCGCCACTCCCCACCCACGCGGTCATTGTACCTGTTATGCGACAGGTCGGTCGGGTCATTCCCAAAGGACGTTGGCGACGATTGGGTAGCTGACTCCAGGTAGATCCTTGACGTGCTTTACTTTTTACTGGTCCACCGGTTACAACACAGCCAAATCACGCCACACAATATTCTTTTCAATGCCAATGGAGTGTTGAAGCTTGGTAGGTCGCCAACAAATCCTCACCGCGCTCTTGCAGCTAACCTGCGCCGGCCAGGGGGATTCATCATCTTCTCCCTCTGGGCGATACTGCCTATAGGGAGACCGTCACACAGTTACAGTCCTTGGCCGACGTGCTGCATCGAAGTGATTGCACTGCATGTGATGTGAAGAGGGCTCATGCCTGTCCAAGTGCAGAGAGGCTTCGTCATGCCTTTCCAACATCGCAATCGCTCGGCGAGGATGGCCCATCGCACCCAGCACGTTCTGACGTGCAAGTGGACATTCAAAGTCAACGTCTCTTGCAATTTCTCATCAAAACGAGACAGGTGAACGTGACGCAGACCCGTGGATTGTGTATCGAACTGACCACGTTTGCCCCCAGGAGTTTGATCCCGTGGAAAACGAAATGTCCAATGTAGATATAGCACAGCATCTTCGATTCAGCTTGTCTAGGGTCTATAAACGACTAGATCTTGTCTGCGATGGTGACCCCTTTGTCAGTCAGGAGCTAGAAGATTCCCCCACGCCTTCCAACTTGGCACTGGGAATACTGACCAATGCTGCTGCGCAGCGTGTTAGAGGTGCTAGGCTGCGACGGCTGCAGAAGCCTGCCCACGGCCTTCCACCACAGCGGTATCGAGCTATCAAGAGACTTCCTAGGGCGTATCGTACACGGAAACGGCTGTAGATCCCGGGCTGCAACGCCCCTGGAAGCCACAGGCATGAGGACATTGCAAGCACGATATGGCTGAATCTGGAGGTGTGCTCGTTACTAGAGTTCACAGTCAGATGTTCCCATGTCCTACCAGGTAGAGGTAGTGAAATCCGCCTATATATTGTCTTGTAGTGCGGTGCTATCATCTTTTCATGCAAGCAAATCCCTCATGGCCACCAAAGGATGAAGCGGTCGAGAACGAGATGCAGCTACATGAGCATAGAGTGAGGTGTCGCCGACATCGTGATCGCACGGAGTGGCCAATTCTGTAAGATCGTTCATTGGCTATCCACGAGACCATTACTGAGTGCCACGACGCTAATCGTGATGCATGCCATAGTGCAATACTGTTCATGAAAATAGGTTTGGTAGAATAGATAAAAATATAACCACAAGAACGAATCCCGTATGAGAATCAATTCAACAGGCCACGTATAATTTACAAATGAGATGCCCTCATTAGTGGTGGGTCAAGCCAAAAGATGTCATGTCCTCGTCTGGATTGAGCAAGATTCGGGGAGCTTCGTGGGCCGTCATCTTCAACCTAAGCAGCGACGCTGTTCGACCGTCATTCCGCTGGTCATCGATCAACAACACAACCATCGAGTGCACGCCAGCACAGGCTACTCAGAGACCACAGTACGCCCTGGCTCGACTGCTCATTCTGACCACCGTTGGCTGATGAGGATCATTGCAGAGTTTTCCTTATTGCGAGGATGCTTTTCTGGACGCTGTGCCGGTTGGTAGCGAGACCTGGATCAGACTAGCCGTGATCACTTTCCCGTCATTCCTGATTTTCCCTTTCCTCCTCATTCGTATGAGTCGGTCAGCCACATCTCCACTGAAATAAAATAGCCACAGACTTCGTTGTAGAGAACGCCGACCCTGACGATAGCTAGCCGCTGAAGATTCACCCAGAGGATGCTTGTTCCAGACGGATGGCCCTAATGTGGCCCCGGGGTGAGCTTGCTTGTTGGCCCCTATATATGTGTCGAGAGCGCGAGGAAGAGTATCAGAGCCAAAGTTCCACTCAGTTCATCACCAGATGATCAATAAGTTCGAAATAGAAAATGACATAGGCGGCCAAAACCAAGATGGTCGTTCCAATAATCGAACCAGCAAACTGCACCCAGGCAGCAAAGAAGGAGAATATGAGAATCTGGCCGAGATGGTGTTCTCTCATGGTTCTCAACTCCGTTACTGGTGGAACAATCGGTCACAGAGTCGCCATGGATATATATATTGGTCGGGTACGGGCCGCCTGAGCTCTGCATGCCTGGCTGCGCTCGGTTTTGGATTAGGGAAACTATCTTCATGTAGAATCAGCCACGCCGCCATCCCGGTAATCAAAAATGAACATTCAACTGAGGCAACATGGAGCGATCCTATAGCTGTACGGTATCTCGAACACTTCAGACGCGCATCTGGATTATTTTCTGCAGAAGGGGAATGTGTCGATACTAGTTCCTTTCTTTACATATGGCTAAAAGAGACTCGACTGCGACTTTGAACCACTACAGGTGGGTTTCCGCTTCTCGAGAGTCTTATTGCTAGTACGTTCCATTGTTCGTGCCTACGAATATCAATCATCGGGCCTGTGCTATATGAATCCATTTGACGACTAGGCTGTCTATTGTCGGACACGGAATTGCAAAATGCTCATCCTATTGAGACCATTCATAATTCCCTCTGAATCCGCATGATTCCAATGCATCTAACATGCATGCAGACATGGCGATGCAAGCTCGATCCAACAAAAGGACAATACAGAAGTCAGTACAGTGCCTTGTATACATTGATTCAACTATCGTATCATGGAATCGACGTCAAGCGTATGATTCGTATTGCGCAGACATAAACAGCGATACGTGTGTGCAATTTCGCAACGTATGTGATTCATCAAGCCAGTACAGTCACGTCACAGTGGAAGTCTACCCCGACCTTCGCAAATCCATTCCACCAGAGACCTGGAGGTCATGTACGATGTCTTTGATGCCCATTAGACTCTCACGTAATGCTGCAGGCAATTGCGTGTCATTTCATTGTGTTGTAGTCCAAAGGTCTGTATAATCATGTTTCTTCAGAGGAATCCATGAGGTCAAGGACTATAGCTACCCTTGTTTCAATACACACCGGATACCGTCTGCGAGTAGCCGAGACTGAGTGACAGAGGCAGTATTCACGTAGGAGCCGATCTGATAGCAATCATAGCAAGAGAAGCGGTAGTCATGTCCAATCCAATCATCACTGGTGGTGCCTGGGGCGTGCGGTACTTCAAAAGATAGACGCGGTGTCCGGAAGCCGTGACGTCCATATCAGAGGACAGGGCCCTCACGTTCTGGCTAGACTTTAGTCCTCTCCCGGGTGAATAACATGGCATGCCGAACAATCAGGCGCGACATGGTGGTATCAACGACATGTGTCACAAGAAAGCTCCAATTCAATTGGGCATCTCGGTCTGCTACAGAACACAAAGTAGCTATCTGTGGTGAGGGGCTGATGGCTTGTGCTTTCACCTGGGAGGCAGTCCTGTCTACCGCCCCCGCATATCTTATCCAATACTGCCATTTACTTCCCCATCCCACTTCGCACGTATTCGGACCACAGGAATCAAGATGGCATGCAGCCAGATTCCGTCGCTCCAATTCGCCTACCTACAGCCGACTGGGTGCCAAGGGGGGTTCAGCAACCAACCACGAGGGTCCTTAGCAGAAACGCCGGCCTCCCGGCTGACGATATGGAAGCATGGGTGAACCGGCCATCATATGAGCGTCGTGCAGAAGTCAGGGGCATCCCCAGGCCCCCCGGAGCCCATGACTGCATTTGGGATCTATTTCTGCGCATACCGAGCACGTGCCGGTCAGGTTTGGCCCGACGCGGTCTTGTTGGAGCTGGTGGACGCCATCGCCATAAGTTGGCACGCCGAGCAGACCGAAGTCAAAACCCACTACCATCAGATGGCCAGAATTGACCAACTCAATCATGACGCCACGTTTCTCGACCCCGGCCCCTCACAAGCACCATCACCATGCATGAGTAGCAAGGGCAGCAAGGAGGCTGTATCGGACGAACACGAGTACCGTCTTCTGATGGAGACCTATTTCCGCTATCGTATATACGCCTCTATTGACTCTGTCGTGAAAAAAACCTTTATTCGCGGCAAGACCTGCGATCCTTGTGTTTTCCGGTGTCGGCCTACATTAGTATCAGGCAGGACTTTGTTTTGCTCCACCGAGGAGGACAGCAGCATATAATCGCCTGAATGACCGGTGAGAGCAAGACGGCTATGGATGGTTCACCTCTACTGCCTCTGGCAAGAACTCGGGAAAGACGCGTAAAGCTTAGACTGCCTGTACATACGACTTACTTAGTAAATTGATACACATACAGGACTCTTGATAAGTCTTATTGCTGGGTCAGCCTTTGCGTGACAGCTACTTCGCCGAAAGGCTGATGCGTACATGAAGTTGCGGCGTGGCATTGGTGCCATTATTCCGTCGTCTAATGTCTGGAATGTCAATCTCCGAGGCATTTCGGCGTGGCAGGGGGCAACGCAAAACGTCCCCGTTTGATGTCTTCCTCTGCCCGTATACTGAGTTGGTAGAATCACCATCACCATCACTATGATACACACACGTACAGGAGAGGGAGATGGAATCAGCTTTGATCATGGCTCGGGACGCTTTTCCGATGAATGTAGGTTGAGTACAAGCATGAAAGGAAAATCAAAGGCAGGTGTTGGTGGGCTTTGTGCACAAGGCAAGTCGACCGCTACATTCAACACCATTCGGTGATTTTACGGATAATAGAACGGCTGTTTGCTATTATCTGCGCGACATCACATTGAATCCCTCTGTCTATATACACATGGCCGTTTCACCAAAGTCAAGGCCCTCAACGCCACCAGGGCTTGCCTGCGCACTCTGGGAACGGACTACTAGTCTTGAATCAAAGCTAGGATAGGGCTGGTGTGATGTCTTTTTTGTCTGTAAAGGCCGAAAACATTTCTTCAAAGCCACCACCAAACAACAGCGAGGATTCGTCGATGTTTGGCGTCGGGTTTCCCGACGGCAGCGCGGGCTGCGTATCTTGAGTGGCAGATACCTCTGTGCATCTGGCGTTCATCAGCTTTCCTGTCATCACGCATTCTGGGCTGGACAGTGTGTACATGGACTGTAGCAACGTCTGGGCTTCGCCTACGAGGCCATGGAGCTCGTCAAGGCGCTTGCTGATCTTTATATTCTCACGCTCTAAGGCTGCTAACCTTTCACAGTATCGACCTTTATCTTTCGTGAACTCTTCCCCAAGTTTCTTCACGAAAGCCACAATTTTCGTCAGTTCTAGACGAGCATCGGGGATTGTTGGGTGTTGAGATATGAAGGCCTGGTCGATTTGTCTTGGATTCAGGTTAGCGCCCTCTAGTCTTCGCCTTTTGTTTGGGAATCTGGGTCCCGATATGGGGCCAGGTAAAGGACCGAGTGGACGGGCAAGCATAGGAGGGCTGCCCGAATGATTGAGCATTTTCTCTCAAGTAATCTTTTTAGACCAGGCAGGAAAGAAAAGCTGGGGTGGTGCTCTAAATATACTCGGTGTGCACCGAGAACACGGTCCAGCCCAAGTTTGTAGGCACGATGGCCATAATGGGACAATAGACCTGGAGACGCGGTAATGCTTAGCGGTGACGAACGACGCTGTCAGGACCACTCGTGTTTTTTCTGCGCTCGCTGAGATGCTGTGGAAGAGATTCCCCGACGCCTGTACTTTTAGGTCGGTTTCTGCTTGTGTCACAAGGAGCTGCTGTGTAGAAAATTACCACACCTTCACAGTCATTTTTGATAAGTCACAGCTAGCATTCACACCGGCGCAGGATGTAGGCCCCCGTCGTGGGTATTTTGACCGAAGGCAATATCTCGTCAACCACGCGCTGTGGGCAAGGACAGCGATCATTATTTCGATCTATCGTGCTGGCACGACTTGCGCCAGAAATACTGTCTTTTGGCCACCACGCTACCATATGAGGTGAGCGAGCAGTCTATGCAGTGCAGTACTACATCGAAATCTGTTAGGAGATGAGTAATGGATGTTGAACATACAACCGGTCCGCATGCCTGGTGGACGTGCTTTGGATACATATTGCGTCACATTTGAACAGTCAAGAGGCACTAGAGGGTGCTGTCACAGATCAAGAGACTTCTACTATATATACCCAAATGGACCGGGAATATATCGTGGTGACACAAGGACTGACAGCTAGCTAACGACAGCCGAGTCGTCATATTGAGACGTGATTGTCGGGTGACTCGTGCCTCTATGTTTCTAGACAATTGAATCCGTGACCTGGATTCCCTGTGACCAGCCTGAAGGAATATACTCAGGCGATATTGACGAAGAATGTGTACGACCCTCGGTCTTATGTTATTGTCAAGCCACCGAGTATAGCGTTCTCGCAGCCCGCAGTCAAAACAGTATGGCCGCATTGCACCGTGATCGTGACCGGGCTGGTATACGATAAAACAACGATTCAGTTCCACCAGACGGTAGAGAGCAACGTGAAGCCCACAGAGCACCACCGGGATACGGCTTCCATGCGCGCGGCGCTAGACGTACATTCGTGTCACAGCTACTAGTAGAAGTCGGGTACTGCAGATATTCATCACAGGTACGGGAATACTACATCGTACAGGGCGGTCTGCACGTACGTTGGAATACGATAGTTGTGGATTTCGACACACAGTAATGGGTATCAAGTTCAGGTCCAATTGCGACTTTTTACGACTTGTTCAAGAGAAATGACAGGCCTGTAAATCTTTCTTTCTCAAGATCTTTCTCTCAAAGAATGCTAAGGAATTCTGCCATCGCGACATCCTAGATCCCACGGCGTGGGTATCGTAGGATGTAAGCAGAACGTCAGTCTGCGAAGTAGCCCATGGTGTCAGGAATCGATAAAGTCCAGGGTAGCAAAGTACTCCAGCATGGGATCGCAGAGCTCTAGGCTGTCGTCTGGCTCACCGCCACATAGACGAAATGTCTCGGCCTTCATCGCACTGGCTTCAGGGTGTGGCAGAACCTTCGGCTCCTTTGTACCAGATCGTCCTTGCTCCTTGTTTGAGTGGGACTCTATAGCCGATGGCTTGGTGGGCGTGCCGTGCACAATCACCGGATAGGTTGTAGTAGTCGCAATATCCGTGGCATCTTGTCTACGTTGGCTCATGCTGGCAGGTGCTGAGAACGACACTTTCTTAGGTCTGTAGAATGTGGTTGGAGGTATGCTCGGCAGTTGGAAATCTTTTTTTCACAATACCCTAGGCCAGTTCTTTTATATGTTGCATGGTACATGATGGATGACTCAGACGCTTGTCATTCGACTATCTAGTCCCTTTGGTATCTTCGCCGTTGAGCGTACTCACTTGAACGCTCATCTCCGGTAAAGAGCCATTGCGGTTATATATATGAGCCATTTCCAGACTTCATGATGAAAGTTCATCGAAAAGGAGCTTGAACGCGGTTAAGAAAGACCATCATCGCGGTTTTGCTCCTTCTATCACGATCAAATATCTACTTGAAGATTGCGGCGCGTTGGCGAGCGACGGATTGCCGCGTTCTGATCAATTTAATCACCAAAGACGATCTCAGCCAGGAAAGGAAGCAGATTCGGTAGCATACTTCCAACTAGACGCTTGGACTGTGTAAATCAAATGATCCACTGGCAAGGGCCCCCGTTGAATCCCAGATACTACTCCAAGACCTCTTGGAGGGACCGCCGGGCTTCACCAAGTCGCAGACTAGTCTTTCCCATTGCTAGGCTGATGATCGCAGCCAGCAGAAGTTTCGATGGACTTCGCCAAGGAAACTTCATCTTAGGACCAGGACCTATCAATCATTCATGTCGAGTAATGCCCCCTTGACTGTATTTGAAAATGGCTGTTTGGATTGAACAAGGCAAATGTCTTCCCCACGGACTGAGGTGACTGGGAGGTACGACGCAATAGTAAATAAGCTTCATAGCAAACTGACACGGAACGGCTTCTCGAGTTTGATCACCGGATGCTATGTGTGATTCCAAATAGCTCGCTGTGGCACTTGGTCTTTCACTCAGTCGTCGCTCGTGAGGGTCAGCGCGGCCCCAAACATGATTGACCCGCTACCGCGCTAGCCTGACCTCAACACAACCACAACTCACACACACATATGACACCCAGCTTTTGACGTACAGAGCTTCTTTTAATTCTGCTGGCCTTCACGATGGAAGTGAAGCTTGATTGGCTTTCGCCAGCTCCGCACGCGCAAAGTACACCCAGTTACATCGAAAGTGCAAGCTCTACGGATGCCCTCGTGGGACTCCACCAATCGCTCATGCCTCCGGCCAGCGGTCAGCATCAGCCAGTGGACTTGGGTGGTGTATGTTCTCGAGGCAGCGCAGCGTGCTCGGCTCACCCTCCGTGCCCCGGATGTCTATCAGTGCGGAAGATAGACCATAACCGACATGCGGATCAAGCGGACATGTTGGGTCCTTGCCACCGCACAATGAGCAGCATATGTGCGAGATATGAATGACATCTTTTGGGTACAGACCTGACTAAATGACTTCATTTAGGGGGCGAGTTTGAGTCTACCGTAAACCAACGCTTGATCGAGATCGTGGCAAAGCAGGCACACCAGACCCTTGAACGGGAGCTACGTGCTCGGCAAGTGGATTTCAGGGTCGGCTCGCTCGTAAGTATCTGGCAAGGCCTCCTCAGTTTACTCAGCGCCAGGCACTGTGAGCGTTTGCTGGTCGAGTGGGGGGACGTCATGGGAAAGCCAAAGGGCGCAAGGTATGTTACCAAGCCCCCGTGGTGGCCGCGAGACCAGGTCTTCAAGCCAGTCAAGGGACTATCGGTCGAAGGTACGTGATCACGTCTTGCCATTGACACAAATCAGCTCACGGCAGCGGACTGGCAGATCGGAGATCAGTGTTGGCGTTCCTGCTTTGCGGAGCTCACGGGCGGGCGATCCACTTTGGACGACTATACCGCATGCTTCCCAACACCGGGCTCGGAGCATCTGAGGAACGGTTGGTGACCCTGATCCTTTTTCTACTTCTAGTCCAGTCCGTGGCGTCACAGCATCACCTTGGTGGGTTTTTGTGCGATCCGTGCAGATCCTGCTGGGCTAACACACCACAGTTCCACGACTGAGGGGACCGTTGATGGGTCATCTGTTGCAGACAACGCGGGGCCCATTTGAGTTTTCATTGGTTCCCCGGTTTCTGTTGAGGATAACTACGCACTGAAGGCTATATAGCAGTTAAGGCCATGGCATATATAGACAGAATGGATCGAACGTCGTCTCAGTCAAGATCAACGTGAGCTCGAGCCTTCCGTGTTGGCGACCAGGGACGGTAGTGTTCAGCCCGTTCCTTCCCTTCGTGCTCGCCATCCCTACGAGGGTGGTTTTGTCAAGAAAAATCCACAACCCCAGCTTTTGCGCCAGCTTGTGCGCCAGCTGGGTGCCAGATGTGAAAATGAGTCCAGTCATGCACACCCAGCTTCGGTGAAATGCATTCGCAGCTATCACGACTAGCTGCGTTTAGGGCGTAAACCAGTAGTCACGAAAAGATGGAGTATAGCATTATAGAGCTGTCATAGGTGTATGTCTATTTAAATTGACACCGCATCTCCTGCTTTCTGCACATCGTGGTCGGACATTGCGCTGCCTCTTTCTGGTCAGGGTAGTCATGAAGCGTATTCATCCATTGCCACCATCTACGGTGTTCCTTGTGTGTCCCTGCTCGTCAGTGACCTCGATGACGAGCTTACTGGAATCAGGACTAAAGGGCGATATGAGTTCCCGCAGCTGTATAACTGCACAACCCGCGCCAACAAAGTACTTGCCTGGTGCCGACCTGGCGTGCTAATAGCTATAGCCTGAGCTATTTCGTGCTCTGTGCCGGTCCTTAGTCCCGTGAAGCCCTGGATGATGAGAGCCCTAGTGATACCTGAGACGCCTGGCCACCCAGCCAGTGAGGATAAACGTATGATGCGTGGGCTTGATGATAAGATGATAAGATGATTTCGATACAAGAATCCCTTGAACAACATGCAAAACTACATGTTTTAGCTTAGCCCTGGTGATACAGCTGCGATGAGTCCTTTGACAGGCCCCAATCGCTGTTCGTCAAACATAGTGTAGGCCCGTCGTCTTACTCGGTTGGGTGCGGATCATCCGTCCCAATGTCAAGATATGAGATGTTTCCTTCGCCCGTCTCATAAAACCGCGTGAATACCGCGTGCCTTCTATGTGTCTCTTTTACTCTGTCCAAATACATCTCCAATGCCCAACAATTCCCAGGCGCCAAGCCGAGACAGGAAGCGCACGTCAACATACTTTGGGTACAGGCTTCCGTTTTTTGGGCCGGTAATGGGCACATCTGACGCAAACATCACGTCGTGCGCCTGGCGATGTGCTGTGGCCAGCGCACTGAGGTTTGACTCGTTCCGAGGTCTAATTGACACCACAGCACTCCCGCGCATACATGCGTCTACAAAAGACTTACTCGTAGCAATACGTATGGTGACCTTTTGCATGTCTCACCACTGGGTCGTGAAGGCTTTCCTGGTATCTGTCTATTCCGCATCTCCGCGGCGCTGATGCGCGATACACGTAGCAGCGGATGAAGGTGTCAGGGAAGTGGACGCAGTCGAACGCTGAGTAGAGTACACATTCAAAGATACAACCCCCCAATATTCCTCACCGAAGCTGTCTGGATTACCTGCCACGTAAGTTCCACATTCTTCGGAGAACGACTGACACCCACTGTCGCTCCATGTCGCAGTGGCCAAGTCTCCACAGAAAGTAATGTCAAATATCTTCTTTGAGTCAGATCATGGCATGCCGCAGGACAAGACCCGAGGGGCCATGCACTTACTATCTTTTGTGTATGAAAATGCTGGGCTATTTGGCAATCGCCTTGAAACCGAGCCAGCGGTTCTCCCCATCCATCTGGGTCGTGACTTGGTCTTGACATGAATCCAGTCGGGATCTGGTAGCGGGGGAAAAACCAGATTGCGATCCCATTCGAGGTCCATTCCATGGCGTATATTCCGCCGCCGATGGAATTGAATTGGGAACCAAACGAGGTCGCAGAGCCTGCTTCTATACCACAGCCAGCGTTTCTGCTTTGGCCGGCCGCATCTACGTCGCAGTTCGAGGTGAGGAGATTTCCAGAAAGTCCAGTACTGTCGATTGTGCAATTGTTCCCCGTGTGAAGGGTCATTTGGTTGTAGAGGGCTCTGTTTGCACCTTCTATGATATCGATCTCGCCATCCGATGGCCAGTTCTCCCCCACCGTCCAGCTGAAGGTCAGGTTAGCCAGCATCACATCCTCCACAGGCGGGAAAGAAGCAGGGTCGACAGGCGATGGGAGAAACATACGAGGCAGGCCAAGAGCCGCAAGCTACGCCTGGCATATGGCTCAGATCTACCGCTATTAAAGTCCCAATGGAGTAAGCATTTTTGCTGGTCAACCTCACGCTCTTTCTTCCAGGCGGCAAAGCCGCATTTTTGTGCTCCACTCCGATGTGAAACGTGCCGTTGACAAGCTTTACCAGGCCCAGCTCAATGGCAGTTTTCTTGTCCACATAGTCCACGTATCCGTTCGTTGGGTCCGGGCCCTACGTTGAGATCTTAGTCAATGACTGAACAAGACCCGTCGATACTTCCAAGCTTACTGTGTCAAAGTCAAATTGTTCAAGAAAGGGGCTGAAGTTCTGCGCGAGGCGATATTCTGCACCCGTGGCTCGAGCCAGCAACATAAGTATGATAAATAATAAAGTGCACTCGAGCATTTGCGACAATTCTGGTAGAAAATCCGAGTGTGCCAGGGAAGGGCTATTTCCCCCGGCCTGATGGATCCATCAATGTCTTTATATCTGTGCCGACTCTCATTGCATACCACCCATGGACCGACCCAATATCTAGTTGTTTATCATCAACCCCAAATTCCCGTCTTCATTCCTTTACAGTAGCTATTTCAGGATACGCACGCTCTGACCTGTTGCCTTGACCCTTCCAGCGACTGCCACGCCATGCCGGAAATGCTCAGATACTCTGCAGTACTATTTCCTACATGATGATCCAAGGAACCGAAAAGCTCTCCTCGCCCACCGTCCGAGGAGGCTTTCTGTCCTAGGCAGATACTCAGGACTGATCAACCTACATTTGGCAGATTCGTGGTGCTTCACGTCCCCCACGTATTGCACATGGCTTGCTTGTACATGGCTTGCCTGCACAGTTGGATGATCGACGGGCAGACAATTCTCTTGCAGCAGATCCAGCGCCTCGGAATACATCCCTTGAAGGCGATATATCCATGCTAGATCGTTTCTAACTGTAATCTCTCGCTGGGGATCATTCAAGAGGCTCGTCTGGTGCATGGTATATTCCCTGTCGTAGTAATCTCGAGCGAAATATAATATGGCAGCCATATCGTTGGTGAGGGGTGATCCTTTGATCCGATCCATTTGTAACCGCTGACTCCTCTGTTCATCGTTGAGAAGCGCTACTACCTGCTGCATCTGAGCAGTATGGTCCCGCGTGGTGTCTCTTTCCGCTGATGCGATTGACTTTCGTACTGCCTCTTCCTCCTGGAATTCATTGATGACAGCCAAGGACCTATTGGGGGACGTCGTGCCCATATGCAAGTAATATTCATCAAGCGATGCCACCTGCCTTGGCAACAGATATCCTTCAGAGAAATTCATTGATGAAAATGAAGGACGTCAGAATGATAAGACTGTAATGACGTGGGGATGCAGTCAATCACGGGTTATGGACAATGCGACCAGGTCTGTCCAGGCTGCTTGACCTGAGTCCAAGAATAGCATCCATGTGCTGAAAGAGGATATTATGCTGCATGGCATTCGATTCGATAGCTCCTTGCGCATTTCCTCGGACTCACTACCTCGAACTGCGTACGGTTGACTCGACCACTGAGCCTCTTGCGCGGTGAAAACATGGGAACGAACTTCAACAGCCAGTCGTGTTGGCTCAACGGTCCACGACTCATAGCAAAGCAGCAGGAGATCTTTCTATTCAATGCCCTACTACATCGCTAGGCTCCCCGCGCTCGCCGCGCCCGGCATTCTCATATCGCTTCAGCTTCAAATATTGTATTTCTGTTTTACACATAAGCAGTCGTCATGGAGCTCATTCTGTCTTTTACCGTTGCAGTCATCACCAAAACTGCGGCGGCACCAAGAATTGGGCCAGGTCAAATGCGCAGCATCGCCTCTGACAATACTGTAACCAAGTTATGACTTGCCACGCTACATGATTCCGAATGTAACAGGCGGAGCATGCGCAACCACCTACGCTAACCTCTACCAGGAAGACAAATCAATGAAGAAGAGCGAAGTCTCTCGCCCTCCTCTTCCTTGCAGGGATCTAGCATACCAAACGGATGGCCTTGACAGGATAACAGCTAGACAAGTAATGCCTGCCCTGGAACAAGCGGTGGTGCACTATCTGCATACTGTGGTGATACGTAGCATAAGGAATTAGACGAAACCCCCTACACTCGAATACAGTAGCACGTTGGAGGGCACCAATTGGGAGCATAGCTCTCGAGCTTTGAGTCCGAAGCAAAAGGAACATGATTGGCATGGTATGTAGCGACAGCGGCTCTCTAACGAGCCTGGGAGCTATGATGCTGGATAACCCAGCAACATTCAGGAACACTTAGAGACAATCATTGATAGCTCTGTGATCGGCCAATCCGCAAACCAAGGCAACCGTCCCTCTTTTTGCTACCTTCTTCTTGTGGCCTTTTTATATATATTGGCATGCAGAACAGAGGCAGTCATAGTTTCTTTGATAAAAACGCACTACATAGCTTATCAAGTGCATTCCTGCCATTCATAGAGGCTTAAATTGGCCAGATTTGCAGAATTGGTGCCACTATATGGATGGTGAAGCGGAATCAACAACTACAAGGGGCTCGTCTTCCCTACGTTCTCTACACCGGAATGTCGACGATTATGGAAAGTTCAGGACTCTGCGGAGCAGCTGTCCTGTGACGCATACTATGGTGACGCTTTGGTGATACGGGAAGATATACTAGACGCAAAATGAGTTGACTGCCACGCTTCTATCTACTGCGGTCGCTATATGAGGAAGATCTCTTATCACAGTATTGAACAGATGAATCAGCGCCGCGTCCTCATCGATGATCAGGAGGCCGGTTGGTGTTTTTCAATCTCCTGCTTACTGAAGGCGACGAGCTCTTCTGGGATTAAGAGGGAAGGGACTGGTGCACTCAGTGCGGGATGTGAGTACACTGTATCCTCGGTTGAATTGTGTCGAGATGACTCTAGATCAAGATTCAGCCCGCGGGGCGGCGGGCGAGTGACTTTGCGCAGCAGGGGTGGAAGACCTGACCCAGGCGACAGAGGCGTGATATCCATAGTGCCGGGACGATTTTTCCCCGGGGATTGAATGCGGGCAGTCATGGCGCTTTTCATCATCCGGTGGTATAGTATGGTAATGGCCAACAAGGCCAGCATCAGGGCCAAGGGGCCGGCTGCCCTCCTGTGTGAGCCAGTGGCCAACGCGAATAGCGCGATGAGACAGACGATGAGAAAATGGCATCCCACCATCAGATGCTGGAGGGCCTGGATGTAGGCCAGGCCCTGGGTATCGACTGCCGGGCGGCGTACGTAGAAGATATCATACCTATACGCGAATTCCAAGAGACAGAGACCGGCACAAGTGCACCCGAGAAGCAGCGGAGCAATGCAAGAGTAGATCATGCCTATCGAGGATGAGCACAGTCTCTACCTTCGACTATAAGAAGAAGGGAAGCACACACCGATGGTGGTGAGTAGGGTCACATCTGGGTAGACAGTACCCCACTGGAGCCTTCAAAGGTTCCCAGGCTTGTTGCAAATCTTGCAAGCGAAGACAGCTCGACGGCACGTCCAGAAATAAAACAGTCCGAGAAGACTGCCGCGTGCGATAGGATGGGCTCATCACATATTGCTGGCGCGTACCAACAAAGTAGATGTGTTCAACGGTCATGACGGAAGAGATAAATCGAACCAACAGAAACGTGGCAAAGACATGGAGGTAGTAGCGATTATATTGATCCTCTGCAATGTTGGAAATGCTAAGCAGGTTGAGCTGCGTCTGGTGGCCACTGCCCGTGATATGAATGGGCAGCAGGATTACCCAGGTGATACAGCATCTACCAAAGGATATGCGTCGGAGAACTTGCAAGTATCTGAGAACGAAGTACGCATCCAGCGAATGTTTTCTCAGGACGATAGCATCGTCTTGGCGGTACAGGTCCAAGATCCAAGCCCATAGCCCCGGACCGGAGGAAGACGTCGCTTCTGAGGAGATGCGATGGGCATACAGTCTACGCTGTTTGTGGCGCAAGATTCCAAACAGTGCCATCTCGACGGTGAAGAACGCCAAGGATGGGATCAGAGTGGACAGGACGGCGTAGGCCGAGCTTGAAGCCATATCGGTATTGCTCTGATGGACGTGTCAGCAGTCCAATACAGTACGTGCAGGAGATATAGAGCTCCATACGGAAGAGTGGACAGTATTCCACACGTTACGAGGATTGTGGCGCATCGTGAGAGAGATGTCAATTTCGGTCCAACGCATATTGGAGAGACAGAGGTAATGGTGACAGAGGTCTGCGCAATCCTCCCTGTGGAGTGGCTGCTGCTCACCTGTGGATGATATTTGATAAAAGAGTAAGAAGAAACAAACTTTCCAGGCCTGAGGTCTTGCACTGGGGCCACATCCCCCGGCTTCGCCTCGGGGCTCAATGGCTATCTGGTTCGGCACCTTGTAGACTGCACATATCGGCGGAAGAAGTGGTACAAAAAAATGGAAATGAACAAGACGTGGCCGTTTTTGGATACTGGAATCAGCAGATGAGAGCCACCAATATCTATATGGACCAATGGCCCAGTATAAAGAAAGGAACTGCGTTCTGTGTTCTTACTTTGGGATAGTGCTTCTCAAACACACCTCAAATCTGGTGATCGACAAGCTAGATCATGAAAGTTCGGGCCGTAAGCAAGTTGAATCGACTGTTTTCGTTGGGAGCGTTATCTTGTTCCCTCGCTGTGCTGGTCTGCCTGGCTTTTGTCTTTGTGGGGTGTACCTCGCCTTCATCACCTACTGATCTTTATTTCATGAAGGTAAGAGAGTCACAATGAGAGCGTCGCCGGTCCCAGAAGCTAATGCCGAAGTGCAGGTCAACCTGAGCAACTTTCCACAGTCGGACAAGGTGACTGTGCGGCGGTCCATCAGCCTTGCTGAAGGAGCCACAAGCGAGATTGGTAATTTAGGAAGTGCTGCAGAGAGTAGCGTGACGGCCGCCTCTGTTGCCATCGAGACCACGGTTAGCCAAGCTGGCGGCCATCTCGAGAATTGGGCAAAAGATCTCAAATCCGAAGTGCCCGCATATTATTCTGTTGGGCTTCTGGCCTATTGCCAAGGTCAGAGCGATCATGATCTTACATGTTCTCATCCTACCGTGTCTTTCTCGTTCAACCTGTCCAACATCCTCAATTCAGTATCCACAGAGATGGACGATGTGGTCCCTGGCGTCAGTGACAAACTTTTGACGGGATATCGCGACGGCTCGCGGGCTATTATCTGGCTTTACATTTCCGGATCTATCACAGCCATACTGACAGCCGGATTTGGCATTCGAAAAGCCTTCCGTCAAGGAGGAAGTTCGTTGCTCATCATCTCTTGCACGGTCAGTCTGTTCCCGTCTTGCCTCCCGATCAACTAATGATTCAGACAGCTTTCAATGATTTTGAATACCATCGCGAGCATTGGCGTGACAGTCATGTATGGCTTATTTGCGGTGAGTATCAAGAGCATATTAGGGCCGTTTGGTGGGCAAGCTTCCCTCGGGGCCCATACACTCCTTTCTACTTGGCTTGCTGTCGCATTCTCAGCGGCAGCATTTCTGATGTGGTTGATTCGGCCGTTTTGTTGCTGCTAGCTTTGTGACTATCTGAATGAGCGCTGGTAAGCTCACGGTGCTTTGGGAATCATATGTAGCCACAGCCAAAATAGAGGCTAGAGCCACTGATGCTCAGCTCGCTCATTTTGAGCAATAAGAGAGGGCCAATAATAGAGCGCAAATATTGAACTTGACTTGAAAATGTGTGTACGGCAAGTCCTGCCTTGGAACCACGCGGCACTAGCAGAACCAATTTTGTTTGACTTATGAACCAGGATATGTAATCAGGCTGTGAGCAACGAGACAGCCCAGTATACAAAGAATTCAGTCCTGCGCTTTCTTCTTTGTAGGGTGTGGAGATGTTGCCGTTTGTACAGGAACCTGCGCGCTCATAAAGACAAACAAACGAGAGGAGGAATATACGAATGTGTGTCGAAATCACACAGTAAGATGCCTCGAAGATCTCTATCTCTCCTAGCAGTGAACAAGATAGAACACGTAGACTAGCACGGCACGACTTAGAATTCCACCTCTCGGTGAAGCCGGAGGGCGACTCATACTGCATTTGCATCTACAATTGTCGGAGTCGTTAAGTCGTCCGCTATGGGTAAAGATTTCGTTCTCTTGATTGATAGAGATATAAAATTTTGACATCGGGGACTTCAATGGAGCGCCCAGTCACGGCGTACTTCTATGGTAGCTAGAAAAGTAGAATCTGGATTTGTGCAGGGCAAACAACAAGTTCGCGCTGGCGCTGTGACTTTTCCGACTGCGCATCTTTCCAAGGCTGATTGATGTATTACATTTGGCTGCATGATCTGCTGGCTGGCCTCGAAGCTTTTGATATACCGTCGAGGGTGAATCATTCACCCTCGACGCGAGGCACATTTATCTGAGAATGACGGAGCGCTTTCACATGGTATTAGGTATTCAATTTTCTCCTCCAATTCAAACTCATTGCCGTCTTACATTGTTCACACCGGCCAAGGTTGTCATTTCCGGCCGAGAATTTGCGTGATATGGAAGGTAGACTCCTCTATGTTTACGTCTTCTAATTTGCCTTGCCTCAAATTCGGATCTGGGACGGATGGTCTTGAGCAAGCTCACTTTCTCACGCCTAGATGCAGTTGCTTTAAACGCGTTAGACGAACTCTATCAATGGCTTTTTGTCATGTCCAGCATGATCGTATATGAATGTGGCTATCGTCTCTCAGCCATACAATTGTGTACTGTATACGATCACTCATTTGCTATTCAATGAGATGGGATCTTTCGAGGCTGGCAAGTCAGGTTGTAAGCCGGATTTCCATGGGGCAGAACTCGTCATGCGGACGCACTGGTCGTGTCAAGCGTAGTGATAGAATGCTTGCTGAAACATCGTTTTGTTCAAACATCTCCATGAAGCACCTAGGCAGTGGTAGGTGTGACAAAGTGAGCTGCACATGATACTGTGGTAGAGACACTGGAAGCTGCGAAGCTGATGGTGCTGCACTCGGATGGTGTTTGAGGGATACAACTGGTGGACATTGCAGGGCCGTGGTCTGGTGTCGCAGTTGGACAGCTACGGACTGGTTTAGCTGAACATGTCAGTCGTTAGCGATTTACTACTTGGTTGGTTCTTCAGAGCCACTGACTTGAATGGGTAGAGACTCCAGAGAGACTTGTATCACAGTATGCCATGATCATGTCTCCTATTACCTGCACATTGTCCCTCTGCCTCTTCCTTGCACGAATATCCGAGAAGTCAAAGTTGTAGGCAGGAGCCCCGTTGTCTTCCGCGACGGAGTCTAGTGCAACCACTTTCAGCGTTCCAGCTGTTGGTTCCTCGGTTGCCATGACTGTAATCTCGATGACGAGCTCACTGGAGGCAGGACAGGAAGGCACCATGAATCTCTCATGGATACATGGTTGAGCGTCTTTGACGAACATAACGTTTGCTTGGTGCCATCCTGGCTCGAGATCTGCTTTGATCTCAGCTGATGTATACCCCCTAGCAACATCCAGTCCTGCATATGCTGGCTTCACGAGCGATCCCAATGGCAGAAATAGCGCTAGTAGTTGAGAGGTGCGCATACTTGGAAGGCAATCTGCTTTTCCATCAGAGAATCTCAGCGTGGACCTGGCATCTCATATAGCCTTATGTCTTCCCGAGGTCCAAAACAGCTTAAAGGGGCTTTGAAATCGTGACCAGCGAAGAAAGTCTGGACTCGCTCGACTGGGTAGCTCACCTGCTGCCTCTATCAGGCCATGCAACACAGTGGTACGGAGACTAAAAGTGACTGTCTGGAAGTAACTGGCATTGGGCCCACCTTGGAACCATTCTCAAGTCTAAAAGGTGTCACACGCGTGGCAGAACAATATCCTAAATAGAGACTTGAGCGTTTTAAAGTTCCAATCATATACAAAAATATGGCTCTCTAGTATATTATATTAATATAAATCAAGGCCTAATTAGGGCTTTCAATCTTGCAGAGCCTCTAGGCGCGTAGAATATTTTAGACTGTATAAGATAGATAGCTGAAAACGCTTATGATAGAGCTATCTATGGGTCTGGAATGAATTAATCTAGACTTGAATAATGATAGCATTATGGGCCTAAAAGACCTTGACCTCTATACTAAAGATATAATCCAGTGTTTCTCTTGAGAGTGTGAAAGTATATGATAGATCATCCTATAGGCGTACTTCAGAACATCAACTAACTTGATCTATACTCTATATTTATCATTATCGCGTGTTGTTATATCTTAGCTTTCGGCCTTCCTTTTCTGATATACCGTATCTTTATAAGAGTAACTAGGGGGCGTGAGAAGAGGAAGCCAAAGGGTTAACATAAGAGCGACCTACTAAGCTACACACAAGTGAAAAAGCATAATCCTTCTAAATAGGTAGATAATTCTCCTAGGCTGTTATGAAGTAAATGACTATTCTAGTCCTCTTATCATTATTTGTTGGCTCTAAAGAAATTGGGTCAATGCTAGTGGATAGTTCTGGGGTATATTATCAGACGGGGTGTCCATTATCCCACAGCATACCGGTGCTAGCTAGCTAAATCGAACTGGGTACTATAGAGAGCTCGGCGTTTTAGCCACAACCGCATCGACGATCTTCGTACGGGTGCGACCAACATTGAAGTATACTGGATGGTAGTGTAGATAGGAGCTTACTTTGCATAGCGTCCTCAAGTTCTTGCACTATACGCCATCCAGTATGGGGCTCTAGTAGAGTGGCACAATTCTCAATCTAGCACACTCATAATGTCAAACATCGATCGGGCCAACCACATCAGTATATATTTTATATATATATTCCTCATCTTGCATATTAAGACACCAAGCGACTTCATCTAAACCCCTCTCTTAACCAAGTGAACAGACTTAAGATTGTTAATACACAGTGCAAGATCTATGATGGTTCCCCAAAATCAATGGGTATGTGTCTGGAGCCTCCCTAGGACATTTATCATGATTGATCAAGCGAAAAAGCGGGCGATTGAGACAGTGCGATTCCATAAATTAGTCGCTGGGATAAGGCCATGTTGCCATGCTCTTTTGTTCGGATCTGAAAATCATACATTTTTACG
The DNA here is from genome assembly GCA_028828275.1 of Penicillium frequentans. Lineage (NCBI taxonomy): Eukaryota > Fungi > Ascomycota > Eurotiomycetes > Eurotiales > Aspergillaceae > Penicillium > Penicillium frequentans. The sequence goes on along the minus strand of JAQIZY010000003.1, from coordinate 178,840 downwards.
GCGATTGTGAGCGTCATGCGCTTGGTACTTAGCATCCAAAGAGAGAAGACTGACTTGAAGGGCTACAACGGTTATTCGTCATACACGGATATCTTCAAGTTCTGCTACTTTACTCGCATGATCAAGTGTTTCAAGAGACATGACTCACGTTGCAAAGAACGTTAGCCCTTGCATTTAAGATCCGGCTCGAGATTTACTCTTCCAGAAATCCATAGTGACAGACTGGGCAAGTTGAGTGCTGGGCCAATCATTCATCTTCAGGAGCATGCTATCTGGCACCCTCAGATTGTCCCAGCATATCCCAGGGATGAGCATTTTGGTAGGTCCCATCCTTATCTTGGTGGTTAGTAGGTAGCTAGCTTTTCTAGAAGCCATTCACGTTGTATACACTTTAAGCCCAAATCTAGCAATGCAGTACAATAACATGTGCCCTGACGAACTCTCCACGTTGTGAGTGTCGAGTTATATGAGAGTTTCTAGAGACCGACACGGCTTGAGGATATAGCTCTTCGCAATCCTTAATAGCTCCCAGCTTAGTATAAGAATTCTTTGGAATGAACAAATCATATACTCCATGGGAAAGGCCCTATCAGAGTGTCAACGGCTATGGCTGGCCCACCGCCATCTTGGTATTTCCTCTGCTACTGATATAGATGCGCGCTTGCGTTTCGGCAAACCTGTCTCGCCTTCCTACTGAATTGCGCACCCCATCTTAGAGCGCTGGCTGCTTTATCTGCCTTCAGGTCATGTAGATTATGCGAAAGCCTCATCTTACTTGTGACCAAAGAGGTATCATCTTCCAACACTGCCACAGTGCCTAACTACCCGATGCATTATTGTGCCCCACGGCCAAACTGTAAGGGTTTAATCATAGACCCCGATCGTCAGCCAACGGGTGAAATGTCTCATGGAATTTGTTCATATCCGGAGGCCAAACAGGTCGTGTAGGCTTCGATATAGAAAGGAGCCGTCCCTATATCCAAGTTCTCGCTCCTTATATCCATAGTCGCTATACCCAGAGCCCAGATTTGTGAATGGAAAGCTGCATTGTCGAGCAAAGTCTGGCGCAATGAATTCAGGCCTCGACCGTTAGTCGGCCTTCGCTCTCCAGATTATATATACATTTACATTATCATTCTCTGGGTTGATCCATGGAAAATGGAAAAGGAGGCAAAGAGGATCACCACAAATGTAAAACTGATTTTCTTGGGTGGTATCTCTAGAGGTAATCAGAATCATTTGCAGATATCGAAGTGCTGTTTACTCAATCACGATATTCCAGCCTCGTACTGAAGACGCTCAGCTGTGCGGTTTTTCCCCTTGTCCTTTCTCTCCCATACAAGCTTCGGGTCAAAGCCAAGACTTACGACACATTGGGCATGTTGACTTCTCGCGAAGCCATGTAGTGATACATAGTTCGTGGAAGGCATGTTTGCACGGCCCAAGTAAGCACGATACTGCCCCTGGCAGGGTGTCACAGCAGATCGCACAGTCAACACTCGAGTGCTCCCCGAGGGCCCTCCGAGCAAGCAGTCTCATAGGGGAACACGAGGCCTCGATCTGGCCTTGCTCTTCTATGGAGAACGCAGGTATGGGGACGCCACTTCCCCCCTTCCAGCAAATCTGCGCCTCTCTCATGACCTCAGCTGCCGCAGCACATTTTCGCTGCTGAAGAAGACCCCTTGCTCTTTTACCCAAGCAATGTACTTTCCACCTAGATATCTGGTTGGTCTCGTTCTCATCAAAATCGGGCTGAGGGATTCCAAGCTCCCACTTCCACAGACTCCGAGCGTTGGACATGGCTGTCTCTGCATGGAAGACAAACCCTCTTTGTAGAAGCCTCCGGGCCTTGATAGCCAAAAGTAGTATTTCGTACAGTTCTACATTGCGAGCCTCCGACGGCGAGAATTCAGGCCTTTCGATATCGAGCGTCGGCCGCCACAACTCCTGTGCTCTGAGCATGAGCCTGCGGGCCATCAGCCATTCGCCTCTCCGCAGACAGCCTCTTGCTTGATCTGCCATCATGGTCACTTCGTTGATATTCATGTGTGTCGTCTCCGCCGCGGTGAAACAGGGCCGACTGACGTTGAGACTGGGGTACCAGAGGTCTTGGGCGGCTGCCATGAGAATACGAGCCCACATCCAGTCCCCTCCATGAAAACAAAGCATGGCTTCACTTTCCATCAAAAGAACCTCATTCGTATCGAGGCATTGTAGCTGAGATGGAGTGAACGACGGCCTGCCTACGGCGAGGCCAGGTCGCCAGAGTTGCTGGGCACGTTCCATTTGATAGCGAGCGCCACACCAATCTCGCGCCTGGAGTGCAAGTACTGCCTGAGTAGACCACATTGAGACTTGCGCGGTCTCCCGGCTCTCAAGATCAATCTGAGTGAGAACGGGCAGAGGAAAATCAAATTCGGGTCTCCATAGCCGTCGTGCATCTGCCATGGAGCTGCGAGCTCCAGACCAATCCCCCATTTGTAGTGACTCTCTGGCCTGAACCACACGCTCTCGACACCTGTCACTGCGGGACGCAGAGACAGGCTGGAGCATTGCTGGACTGTTGTCAACAAGGGAATGAGATGGCGCTCGAGTTCTGGCCTTGGTATTGCTTGGGTACCTATCATGCATTCGATGGACATCCTCACGAAGAGCGGAGGGAGGTGAACCAGCCCTCTTCAATCTAAGACGCTTAGACCGTCGCAGCATCATGAGCTCGATAGGACTGTAAATAGATCACCAACGTTGTAGGTTGGGGGAAACCAATTGCTTTAATATAAGTTGAGTAAAGTACGTAGGGTAAGTAGGGCACGTTGGGTGAGAGACCAATAGAAAAAGGATCGGACTCAAATATGGCTATGACTACCTGAGTCCAGTACCCATGCCAAACGGACAGGTTGCCTCCAATAAGGCAGCGCAGACTCTATCTACTGCCTGTCTCAGCCTCCAGCGACAGGCTACTGTGATATGAATTTTTTGCATCTCGCAACTTCACGTGCTTTACTGAGTGGCACGAAGAATATTCTTATGGCATTCGACTCATCCCGAGTATATTACGTGCTATTCGAGATGCGAAAGTACATGAGAGAGCGAGATAAAGCCGCTGGACTCGTTGACTTGCTCGATCTGAGCATCCCATAATTGAACTTTGAAAATGGAGATGAGAGAGATATAGGCTCGTCGGGTTGACAAGAACAGGCACGCAGAACCATCACTCCCTAGGCAATAGCTTCAGACCCTCGACTTTGGATTTTGTACAAACCTAGCGCACCGCAGTGTACCAGCATTGCTCTTTCATAGCCATGTGCATTACTCATAGTCAGTGATTGGTATCACCAATATTGCACGTAGCTTGGTCAGATTCTGGTTCTACCATGACCTATTTGCTGACGTAGCAACAAGGGAGTTTCTTTTAGACATTCAGATTCATACTCAACTTCACTTGTATGACTAAATTACTCTGAACAAGAGGAAGAATGCGAGCGAGATGGTTACGAGAGACAATGCTCTCCAAACCGTATGAAACGATGCAAAGTCTCTCATAAGAAGTTTGTAGGTGAATACAGTACCGAGCATTCCGCATCTTGATGGGCATTTCTATGTGTTCCTCTACTTCTCAATCTGGAGTATCTGGTGTTGACTCCGTGTATCTAGCAATACATCCTGTTGTCTGGAGCCAGCTTCGGTCTTTTACGTCCGAGTAGTAGATGTCCCTCATATAGATGTGCCGGTTTCATGTTTGAGAGCTATCGGCGGCATTGCCGAGAGCCAAATTTGACGCAGGATGATCTCTTGATTGGGAACACCATACTGAGCCCCACGATATTGTTGTAGACACCTTTACTAGCCAAGTCAGCTTCTGCCCCTTTTAATCCAAGGATAATTCCATCCAAGCAAGAGCCTTATCGCCGGGTCTCTGACTCCACGCTTGCTCAAGGAGATTGTGGAATGCAATCGCATGATAGACTTGTCTGGAGATCGCCGCTCGTGGCGTGACGTGGGATATATGTCTTTGCCTGGGACTGTACTTCATGAATTCATAGACATATCGTTATTTCCGTCAATAGTGTGCTTGTCAGAGCTGCTTTACTTTCCTTTGACTGGCGAGAGTCATCATTCTAGCTACTCTGTCCGTAGATCCACTCAGGTATGGCAGCATAACGATAACCAAGTAAGACGATGAACCAAAGCTCTGTGGGCCCCACAAATTTCTTGTATCAATTTCGATCAACTGAGTGGGCCGTTGAACAGCATCAAAGCTTACATTTAGATCGCACCCTAACTACTACCTTACTCGTATGACGCCATCAAGCCAACGAAAATACAAGGCGAGCTGTGGGAGCAAGCAACTGTCTTCGCACTAGGCCGGCTGCTGTATTCTGTATTCTGAAAGCGAGCGGTGCAATAATCAATGATCCAAGAGATATCATGCGTAGCGAGGATTCCCAGAGAGCCCCACCCGCTTGCATTATACCGCCGAGGTCATAGAGCGTATATGAACTATCTCAAGAAGTAAAAAGACTAGTCTCAAATCATACCGGACTCTAGCAAAACGACGAAAAGCATGCCCTTCCAATAATGTACTAGCCAACTTAGCCACGGATGCTTCTCTCCCAAACATTGCTACTAGACCAGTCGAGCCTGTAACGCGATGTAGTAAAGCCTAACAGACACAACGCTAAGTGGTGCACAGAATGCGCACAATAACCGACAAGTTAGTCTGCAGGTAGCGGCACGGCAGACGATATGACACATGTGTCATCCAGATGGATGTGCAAGACCCGGACAGCAGATCGCCACCTATGTAGTCAATCAACCTCGTGCCATGAAGTCATGGGATTCCATTGGGGTGAAATTCCATGATTCGATCATCCTTCCTTGCGAGTAGCGAGTGTCAATCAATCCCTGTATTGTTCCACCATGCTTTCACTGCACAGCATATCCTTGAGAAGTACTTCACTCCCTGCAATATTGATTGTCTCTCCAGTGGCCAGTACTCCCACAAGAGTAAGTCTAACAGACATCGACGCCAGGGATGGCTGACTGGCTAACTGATCAGATTGAGGCGCAAAGGCTCTGTGGAATTGAATGGCATGTCTGTAAAACGCCAGGCGAACATACCGGCTTTCCACCGGGTCGGTCACGACGCGCCTCAATGGAATTTTCAGTGTCACATCGCTAGCCGTTGGCTGCATATGCCCTGGGCCGTGAACTGAAAGGCGGAGTTGACACGACATTATCGGAATGAGACTGACTTGATCCGGTCCTGCGGTTGGGATATCCTTGCTCTGCCTTACTTGAACATGAAAAATCCCACGCGGAATCGTAACCATGCCCGAAATTCCCCAGATGTAGCACCATCCCTGCGCTGGCGGTTGAGGCTGTTGTACCAGCATCCCGCGGGGAAGGCATGCCACGTATTGACGATTGTTCAAATAAGACCGGCTATGCATGCGGGCTGAGATTGAAGCAGGTAGCATTTCTATTCCATTATTGGAAATCTCTAGGCAGTATTGCAGCTTGAACGGTGTGGATGATATCGCTGAGGGTATAGCATGTGTTCTTGTTCCGGGCTGACCATCGACGGAATCTAACATCTGTAGTGAATGCTCCTCCATTCTTGTTGTAGCTGAGGGAATAGCATGTGCTCTAGTTCTGGGCCGACCATCCGCAGAGTTCAACAGCGCGAGTGAATGCTCCTCCATTCTTGTAGTAATTCACTGATTCAACGATCGGTGCTTTGAAACACAATGTATTGAGGCAAGTCGTGTGGAGAGGGTAAGGTGCGCAATCGAGCGGACCACAAGAGCCTCGGCTTTCTTCCAGTCACCAAGAACGGGATCCAAATATTATCACCCTTTTTTGTTTTCGGTGGGGTACTATGATATTCTAGTAGGTGGTAGGGCGATACCAAGCAGGGTGCAGGTCAGCTAGGCCGGCTCTCGGCCTTTAAAGCCAATTTCCACGTGCCATCGTAAAGTAAGACCTGGAGACTCATTTCAGCGGCGGTCTCAGACAGGCACCTTGGTTTTTTTGGTTTTGCTTTCAGATGACATGTTGCTCGCATATAGTAGAGTGGCCGTCATTCGAGTACACTAAAGAGAGCGCACACGCCATTTCATATACCATGGAGCTTTGCTGCAGCATGACGTATATTCATGACCACCCAGTCCATAGCTTCAGAGGATTGTTTTGCAAATCCCACATTCGCATTTGCCGCGACTGCTGTGCTTTACAGTTTGGCCTTGATCCAGTTTGGAAGGTGCCAGGATCTATATCGTATTTATGGTACTTCTTGACCTCATTATCTAAGGCTACACGACTTGAGGTCATCCGGTGTACTGCAGGAACCATTCTGATCGAAGAGGCAAAGACCAAGCAGCTTATAGAGTGCATTGAAAGACCCAATGATCTGAGCAGATGCTGTGGTGCTCTGTGGTGCTCGGGCTGTGCTGGCCAAGAAAACGCAAGTCTGTGAGGAATACTTATTGTCTCTAATATGTAATTACAGTCTTCCACTCTTCAAAGCAGCCCTAGAAGCCCTGTCTGTAACTAAGCAGAGCGGTAACTGCATTCAAGGCTGCGGGCTCAGATGAACGAGATCCATCAGAGTAAACATGCAGCACTGGCCGGTGGAAAGTGGATATACAATCTGGAATGAACCTTAATCTGCGGTTCTATGACTAGCAAGAAAGGTCTCCCCGTGGATGATCAGCCGAGAAATCGATTCCGCCCTTGCATCCTTGGACAATGAGGTTGGGACATTCTTCTGTACGTACGGCTAGAATATCATTACAAAATGACTTTGATCATTCACCATATGCAAGAGACGGCGCAGCCAGGTATAGTAGAGTGAAAACACTCCGGTAATATGATCTCATCTTCACGGCAGCAAAAGGTTGGCTTAGATACAGCCCAGATCTACACTGGCTGGTGAGGTGGGTATATCCTAGAGATGGTAGAATGGTAGATACACTCTGGCATTCGCAATGCATTAATATCGCACGACATCTTTCTTTTCGTAACGCTGTACTAACGGGTGAGTAAATGGTGAGCAAATGGTGAGGAAATGATTGAAGTCATGTGTTCTCACTGTTGGCTGAGACTCGCGACGTCCCGGCGATTCCTACAGGCTGTATATTGTATAGGCTGAGGATCGTACAGGCTGAAACCCGCACAGGCTGAAACCCGCACAGGCTGAAGATTGTACAAGCTAAAAATGACACAGACTGGAGGCGGATACGCTAATGTACCTGTTGCAATTAGTACAGCTCTCCCTTGTCTGGAGTCTACTGTGACCCCAAGGACTATGACTTCAGAAATAAGATCGCCGCGGTCTTCAACATCTAGACCCTGGATTGCAAGGTCCTGCTTAGCTGCTCCAAGATCCTGTCACATTCTGACAGCTTTGGGAGGATATGATTGTACTGCGTTCTGGGCTGCAGGGGCAACTCTCGCTCCTCAGGGAATGTCGGCGTATGTTTTGCCAACGCCGCACGCTTCATATAGTGATGTTGCATGTCACGAGGTCCTTTACGGTCTTCCCCTCTGATCGTGCTGTAGTTTGGAATGAATTCTCGGTCGGATGAAGAGAACATCCGCACCCTTCGGTCGGTCGGATCTACGACATAGAAAAAGACCTCCATATTGCAAAGGACGGATAGCTCGTGGATCTTTTTTAGAATACCCCCATGTCGCTTTCTGAATGTGATCTTCCTGCCTCTCGAGTCAGCAATGAACCGAATGCTGCGCGCAGTTCTGCCCATCTTTGGCGGCTCGTGTGGAATGAAAAAGAGTTTGCCTGGGACCTCTGCGAATGAAATATAGACTCCAGGCCGGATTTGTGAGAGGAATCGCCATTTTTAAACCATTGCCTGCTGTCTGTTCCAGATACGATTTCAACTCATGCCACATGCCTTCTCTATTGGCTCTCACCACAGAGACACTGAATCCTGCTGGCTGGATGAGTATAGAGAACTTGTCCTTTGCCCGTGCTTAAGTCGTCTTGAGCGGGTGTCACGATCTCGTTTACTTGCCTCCCTGGACCATAGACTCAATTCTGTGTGCTGTGGCGGTTGACATGGCTGAGCCCTACGGTACAAACATCCCATACGGGGGCAGCGCGAAGCAGCCTGTAATGGCATTACTACCGCGGAAGAATCTTCAGCATCAGCCCTATTGACCGATCAAGTCACTATGCTGGGGCATGACTTTCCCCTATAAGCTGACCTCTGCCTGGAAGTGAAGGACGGCCTGTATTTGGGACTGCGTGAGAGCCAGTCGCTGCTCGCGAAAACCCAGAGGGATACTGCTTCATACCGACGAGACATGCAGTCCCTGGGTTTCATTCTGCTCTTTCTATTTGGCGTCTTCCCTTGGAGCATATCCAAAACACGGCGCATCAAATGCGTCAGGGAGCGTTTTCTGGCAGAGCCCCGGGCATTCCTCCTAGGATATGACGCCGTACATGCAGAGGATCCAGCCGATGCCGCCCCGCTCAGACAGGGCGACCAAAATTGGTTTTTGCCCAAGCGTCCGGTCAGCCAATGGATCCATAATCGGGAACAGCTGGTCGAGTTTTTCAACCTGATCGGTCGCATGAATGGCAAGCCGGACTATCGACAATTTCGCAGCGTACTGGACAAGATCGATCATAATTTCCATGAATCTCTCCTCTGAAGCATGCTGCTTCTCGTCGGCATTTTTGGGGTTCCCGTGAGATCAGCCCTCTTGGACGGTACCTGTTGAATAATCCAGAGCCCATTTATCGACTGAGATCAGCGTCGATCTACCGCGCGAATTCTACCCTGCGAGGTCTGTACAAAAATCGGCATAATAGGGTACATTCAAGGAGCTTCCGAGAGTGGAAGTCAGTTCTTTGTCATATAGGGTGGTTTTTGTGGATGTACATAATGTCCTTCCATGCATGGGGTTGCGCCAACCGTCACTCTCCAGTTTATGTTGTGAGATATGAGACTAGTGCGAGCCATATGCAAGCCGCAATGACTTATAAGAGACTACTACGGGGTGTCGAGTGGATACAGGCTTCCTGTTGTATATAGCCCTGTGGAACGCCTCTGGCCACCAAGCTTCTTTTCCAGTAGACACCCTATGCCTGTGTGGATGATAAGGCCCAATCGCTATGAATTGATCTAATTGATAATTTAAAAACTGGGCTAAGTGGACATCTTACGATCTATGTTGTGGTCCGAAAGAAGATTGATTACTCTCAGAGGGACACATGAGACTATGTGTACAGTAAAAGAATAAACAGACTTGATATTTCGTATGGGTATTTCAGTATCAATTCCGATGGTTCGGCTTCGTTCTTCATCTGCACCAGTCTCATATCAAAACATTTGGTAACCCGACATCGGACATTAAGCACACGTATAGAAAACGAGGCTTCCATCTTCTAGTGGTTTAGAGGGGTCCAGGCTATTTGTCTCTGACAGCGTGTCTGTGTGCGGGCAGCGGGAAGATGCAGCGGGGCTGCGGGCTGCGGGCTTGCGGGCTTGCGGGGTTGTGAGGGCTATTACAGCAGATTAAATCTTTTTATTTCTTCAGATCTGTATAAATTTGGGCAAAAATAGTGGTGCATTAGCTAATCCTGGTTTGTCATCGATGGTAACGTGACTCACTGCCGCGCGAGCGACCCGACTGAACTCCGAGATCCCTTATCATTAAAGCCACAATGAAAACATGAACCTGATTATTGAACGCGCGGAGGGCATCGAGAATATGTATGACCTTCATAGCCACATGTCGCCCGTCGAACCAGGGGCATAGAAGGTAGAGCAGGTTCCGTAACCGGTTTTGCAGGCACCCCTGATAAAGATATATCTTTGCATCTATTTTCATTCATCACTACCACATCATCTTCTTCACCTCTTGGGTCCCCAGAATACCCCTCCGGACAGTTGACTCGTGTCTCAGGTCTCGATTGTTGGTGATTTTCTGGTCGGTTGCTTCCGTTGGGAACAGAGATGGACTATCAACTTCGTTTCCCATTGGCGAAGAAAGAGATGTTGAGTCTTTCTGGATCCGAATAGGCGGATTGATGGAATTCGACGGGGTCCAGACAGAATTTGGATCACTATCGCTGCCAGAAGAGACTGCTCGTTGGGAGAAATTATCTCGAGGAGGTCGGGAGTCCAGGCGCACGTTGGACCTTTCCAATACTTCGTGAGCATTAAAGGGTACCAGTCCAGCAGTCAAAAAGCTGTAGCGTATATTTGAAACCGTAAAAGCATCCATTCTCGCATTCGCGATTAAATCAATGACATTCTCCTTGTCAATGGTGTTGATTCCGTTCCGCGTCAAAGTTGAGACCCCTTCTCCATAGCGTGCGTTGAGAATCCAAAAGCAACCCACATCCAAAGGCTGTAGGAGATGGGAAGCAGACCCAGGCACATAAATTGCGATGATTTGGTTGTCTTCACATATCTGATCAAATTCAGGGGTTAGATGGCCCCCATGGCCATTTAGGATCAGTAGACAATACTTTCCTGCTCTTGTGCCAATATTTGGGATAAAATGATGTTTTAACCACCATGCACCAAGTCTATTGGTAGCCCCACCATTTAGGCTCATGGTCAGACGAGCGCCGTCATGATTGAAAATGGGATGAGATCGTAAATGCTGTGGAAATTGAGCTCCTTTGAAAACGAAGAGCGGAGGAAGGACTCTTCCAGAAGCTCTGATACACTCAATCGAAGTCACCCACTCACGATTCCCGGCTTGCAGAAAAGCTCTGCTTCCATGGTATTCCGCTGAAGTGATGATCGTCTGTGTTGCTCCAACACTCATGGCATACCCAGACTCATCAAAGTTATAGATATCGTCTGAAGCGATACCCCACTTCACGATCGTCTTTTGAAGCAGGTCAAACCATGATCCAATCACGCGAGGGTCCTCTGGAAAAGTTTTCTGATCGTTGTGCTTAGGTGAAAGCCGAGTTGAGAGATTTGGGTGTCGTTTGGCGAATTGAGAAGGCCAATTGATCCCAGTGGTTGAGGGTGCTTTTTTCCGTGCACTAAGTAGAAGATTGGCCATATCTCGCAACATAGGCAAAGTAAGAGCTGCGCCTCTTGATACCATATCAAGTAGCCAATTTTCGATCGATTGCTCCTCCATTTGTGTAAAAATATGACCAGATGCCCTCTTTTCAGTAGCAGATTCGCGCCCCTTGATCCGGGCTTTCAAAGTTGAGACAGGTACCTTCCAGTACTTTGCGGCAGCTGCAGCAGAGGTATACTCTCCACTTTTCATAGCTTCTATGGCCAACAAAAGGCGGTTCTCCTGCTCTGTCAGTTTTTCCATTTTATCAGAGCGTCGGGGAGGCATTGTCGATGTGGGCATAAAAGAAAGTCACTGTTGAAGTGGATGTTTGATGAGGCCGCTCGCGCGACCGTGGATGTTCTCGAACAATTGATTATTAATCACCAAAGTGCTGGACAGCCTTGAGCTACAAACATTGGCGATCGCATCAGGGAGCGCGACCAGAACTTACTTGGAGTACTGCAACCCCCTTTTCGAGGACTATGGCCTACAAATATAAATTAACTACGCAAGACATCTCGCCTTCGTGATTTGTACTGATAGAGACGGAGAGGCGATGATATACTGCCATCTCCACCGGCTAATGTATCCACCGGCTAATGGGTGTCTAGACGCTGAGGGGTAGATCACGGGCTGCGATTGCCGACCTACATTTCTACGGTACAGCACGTTGATTGGCGGGAATCAAGCAGCCCCCACCACTCGACCGTCCGTCTGTCCAATGATGGCGTGGCTCAAGCGGAGGGTCTTGTTTTCCTGTGGCCGGCGCTAGAATGTGCGGGTTCCAAGACACAAGACAGGAAACACGCCTAATCCACTTCAGATGTACTGTAAAATTCAATAGGCTCCATTTTGGCCACGCGAGCTCCCCACCAGGATGATCATGACTTGACGCCGGCCTACCCACATAGTTGGAGGCACCCGTGAGTCATGTTTGATGCTACAGGGATCAAGGACCAATATACGCATGCTATCAATAATGGTCTAGACGATCGGAGGGAAAAGAAGCGTAGCGATAGACAAACAGGACATTTGAATTCATGGACCAACCGAGGCTCATCACATGACCAGCATGCACCTGCGGGCTTCCGTTTTTTTCCCCCCAAATCGGTCCCAACTAAGCTGGCCGGCTTCACGACTATCTCCGAGAGGCCGCGCAAACCAGTAATGAGCCCCTGCTAGCGAGACGCCCGGATGTTGATCAGATTATCGCAACTGGGGTTGGAGGCCTCGGATCTGAACACGGATTGATCTCCGAGGCTGGCCCACATCTTTACTGATAAGGATTGGGGTTTTAATGTCCCCTGTCTGTCTGGAAAAACAATGCCTCGCTGCCTGTAGTCTCCTTCAAACGGCCGATTTGAACTGCGCATGCTATAATTTTTCATGTTGCCACCTTTACAACAACAAGCGGTTTCCTTGTTGCAAGGGGTTGGAGTTCCCGCCGTCGTACCGCTGTTTCTCGAGCACGCTACCGTGATAGTCCGTCGGTGGCAAACCTGATGGACAGGGGTGTCAAGCGGAGCGCTTTGAGGGGGCAGAAGTAAGAAGGTCAATTCTCCAATCTAGAGTACCTTATTGTCGTCATAGTGTTGCCTCGCTCGTCATAGCGTCCGTATAATCGAATAGGAAAAGGCTTCCAAGTTCCCATTGGGAGTGACAAGCCTGAGCGGGAGTGTTAGGGTCAAGATCTTCAATTAGTTTGAAAAGATCGGGATCACAGCATAACATGCCAAGGAAAAGAAAAGGAAAAAAAACAAAAAAAAAAAAAACCCAGGAAGAAAAAAAGGAAGGAGCGCACGGCTGATCCTAACGATCTGGAACTCAGCTTTGCATCCGTACATATCAGGCCACTTGGGTGGGGGCTGAAGATCGCGTTCAGGAAATCCAACCTGACCTCAAGTATGGTATGTAGAGACCCCGATAGCCCGCAGGCCCGCCATTTATTCTCCAGCCCGCCAAAAACAATGAGCAACTCAACTCCCTTTGAGAAGAATGATCATTACATCGGCGATGATTTAGTTGGATTTTTAGATGAACCTCAGACCTTATTGCGATCTTGCATCTGGTGTGGGTTCCACTACTTGGACTTGTCCTCCTTTGATGAGCAAATCAGGTTGATTCAGACTGTCCATACTAGCTTGTCAGCGAGACGTGCTCAACAGCGATCTCTAGATAGTTCTTGAATCATGTATGCCAATTCGTCCCCCTCAGCAAAAGTCCATCAGAATTTACCTTATATCAACTCCACAGTATGTTCTATTTAATTGTACACAACAAGGCCTCTCGTATGCTGAATCAACTTCTGCTGCCGCAGCCGACGATTTCTAGCTAGGGATGACCAGGCATATCGCTGATTTGCGCGACGGATAGGCCGCACAGGGCAGGGATCCCATGGTCAAGTACGATATGGTTTCAGAAAGCAGATTAGTGGCTCATTTCAAATTTTCCCAGTTTCCGTGCCGCGCCGGTCCACCCCGGAGATTAAAGGAAATGTTGGCTCTAGTGGGGCAAGCGCACGGACCGGAGAGAGGAGAAGGGGGGTGTTGTTGGGGCCGGGAAGGTCCATGATAGGTTCTCCCTCCTTTAGATTGTATCATCAAGGCAGGGTGTCCTGGGCAAAACTTGACGCAGACGTAGCTGGTCAGAGCTGGCTTGACTCTAATCTCTACACATGATAGATGCAGATGTTTACGCAGCTTCGAAGTCAAATTCTAGAAAGACCATCAATTCATAACACTACGCGCGACGCTAGATTGTTGATCGGGATCCTTTTTGCTCCTTAAGGTATTGGCTAATCGGCGCCCCGCCAACCGTTGGATGGGACTTGGCCCCCTGTTGATCAGTCCCTATGCGGCTCTTAGCGCAAAAATGGGTCGTTCATCATTGAGGGGTTAGGTCCTCCCCGGAGAGTTCGAGTAGGTGTCCATCCACTCACATGGCGGAATTTAGCGCGGTCTGTCGGATCGTGGCCGCGATTTGTAGCCGGAGTGAGAGTACACGAGCGATTGGCGAAGTGGACGTACTGTACGCTCATCTGATGTCGATCACTCGTTTCGCCAGCCAAGAGATTTGGAATTTGGACTTCGCGATTCCCCCTCACATCCCGAAACGTGCCCATACATGCCAACGCGTAGCAAGACAGACGATAAGAGCTCGCCGCTACTCAGAGCAGGAAGTCCTGCGAAGCAGATTGTCCGAATCCGATCATCAAGGTGAAGGATATTGAGGGCCGAGGTCAACAGCGATCGAGCTCCTAGGATACATCTCGGCTCGGTGTTTGCTCATCACGCCCTGCGGCGCCGTTCCGGAATGGCCACTAGCGTAGCTCACAGATAGGCTAGACAAAACCGCCGATGGTGTCATCGCGAATGCTGGTCTCATGGCGCCTTTGTATCTAGGTGAAACCTCCCACGTTCACGAGCCCTACACGATTCCCTGGACTGGTCTACCTGTCCTCTACTTCGTAGAGGGCGCGTGTAACACCGCAAGTGATTCATATTTATATACGTCGCCAATTGCATCATTCACAGGCACTGAAGGGCCGTTGTTCTCCTTGGCCACCCATGAGTAGAGCTGCTCCAATCGCTACCCTTGTAAATGGCGTCGGTGGAGACGGGGTGAGAGAAATTCCTGGCTGCAATCTGCTACGTATACCGGTCTGGACTCGACGCCGAGATATGATAGGCAACGGACTACCCGGAAGGAGACGGTCAATACAGGGGTTCTAGTGGATCACGCGAGAGATCTGGATTGACATCCTGGCTGTTGGAACCAATGCTTCGCGGCAAGACGAAAGGCGAAGAAGCCAGCAGCTCTGGGAGCAGCTGTCGGCATGCTTGGCTTGACTTTCAACAATGGCTGTGCCCGGTATATGAAAGCGGATGTCCATATCGTCTCAAATGATCTGGAGTTGATTCCGTGGAGAGAAGCTGCACCGCGTTTCTGCTCAGGTGCCAAGGTCGACGGTGGCCGCCCTTCTGGTACTTGGTGCTAGGAACGGGCAAAACAAGACCAATGACTGGCGATTGTTGGTGTTGGTGGCGTGGCCTTGGGCACACTCTCTAGTAATGATCTGTAATGACACCCTAAGCTTTGGAACTAATGCACGAGCCTGAGTTCAGCCTGCTGCCTCTCGTGGGGGCCGTGGTATCAGATTGTTGCTTCAAGGTTGAAGGATTAGAGACGGGCACTTATAACCAGAGCCCAATCCAATGCCGGTGTGTCCTTCAAACACCGGCCATCTGTTTCTATCTTTTCCTTCCCTTGTATATACATTTCTCTCTCCTTCCGAAATGGCGCCCCGCACCCGGCATGGACAGAAAGGAGGGCAAGCGCTCCCAAACCAATCTCAAGAAGCCCAGCCAATCACTGCTCCACCAGAGCCACACCTTTCACCAGCACCAGCACCACCTCCACAAGAGCCACCTCCTTCACCAGCACCACCGCCACCAGCACCACCACCTCCACCAAAGCCTTCGGAAGATCCAGAAGTGGCATCACTCATCCAAGATCAGATCGAGCGTTTCAAGAGGGAACCAAACTATGAGCATCATGTTAATAACTATGTCCCCAAAATAAAATCCTCTTTTAAGTATCATATTATCAAAGAGGCCGGTCGAAGAGCGGTAAGACAACCGAACGGCGGGTGAGACGATATTCGGTGCTGATTGAATCACAGGCCATGGACCTCGAGACGCCAAAAGGCGTAGCGGATCGCATCGACCCCCAGGACGTCATGCTCGATGTGACTCACCCGCTGATGCAGGGTTACTATGGTTGCGATGAACTACTGTCCATTAACTGGACTGACTTCGAGTCGACCGAAACCGGTCCGCATACTTTTTGATGCCTCTGTCATTCGTGATGTCCTACAAAGATGAACAATAAGCCCTAAACTGTCTTTAACCCTGTCGTTCCACGTCGATTTGCCATTTGGTGTGCTTTTGCATATAATTGCCTTTTTCTGCTGTTTAAATTATCGGAATACATGGATCACTATCGATCTTGATTGGACGTCCTCTTGTATGCAATGGCTGAACCGTTGGATGTGACCGTGAATCCTTTTGCTGACCGAAGTAGTGCCTTGTAGCCATTCTCATCATACATACATATATATATAAATATAGGTTTAATATATATAGGGGCATCCTGTGCGTACGCCGGGCAATTATAGGTTTACGATCAGTCTTGACTAGTGTTAGGAGATTCGAATGTGTTCATTGATTGATTCACGATACTGTCTGAAAGATGCTGTGTGTTACTATTCAACGCTGGGTTGGTACTGCAGTAATAAGCGACGTTTTTACGTCCAATTCCAGGCTTTCACTCCAAAAGGTGATCTCAATGGCAGATCGGCGTTTTCAATACGCGGAAAGCTTCAACATACTGTCGTAGGCTACACAAGAGATGTCGCGGATATGATTGACACGGTATTCGAGTGGTATCATGCACTCCTAAGATCAGGCTATGTCTACCTTGCTCATCTAGACTAGACTCAAATCTAACGACAGCCCGATAGACACCAATACGCGCACCTCGCTTTTCAAGTTTTCCGGAAATCGGGCAATATGTATATAAAATTCGAGTGTTGGAAGAGCCTTCCCAAGACGATGACCATGAATAATCTTGGCCGGGGTGCATACAGCTTATATCCGATGCCGCTTAGAATGTCGACTCTCAACTCTGCTTAGACTATTTTCAGGTCGAAGCCTAAGCCCCGTCGCATGCTCTTCCAAGGTTACTGGAAGGGTTCAGGGCCCTGGTCATTGCCTTTATCCCCAAATCAAACAAAAAGAAGATCAGCCCGTAGGTTTTTGGCTTGTCGGCGAAAATGGGAAGCACCCGAGCACTTAGCTTCTGTACCATCATGTATATATATACTGTGTAACCGCGCTCCATGCACAGCGAGCCAATGCCACATGGTCTTTGATTCGAAACCAGCGACTAAATACATTGACAAACCCTTTCATGTAGGAATGCTACTGGCTGACCAGCGTGCGATTCAATCTATATGAAGATGGTAACGAAAAAAGAAAGATATTTTCCATAGACTATGTAGATTTGCATGAAAATTTCTATCACACATTCTCCACTAAATGAAACGAACAATCCTCACGGCCCGGGCTCAGCTACCACTTGCTGAGGGGTAAGACACCAAGGAACTTCATACATATAACCACGATCATCTAAAAGGGACCGCGCGAAAATGAATTAAAGGGCAAAGCCGACCGAAAGGCCGGGGGTGGGCGAACTCCCCGTGGGAGCTGTCTCAGTGGTAGCATGCTCATTTTCTCGCCTATCCGACGAGGGTAAGGCAGGTGGTGTCTGCGAATGGAATGGGACGGAAACCGTGGGTTTGAGGGCGAAGGGAGGACTCCTCGAGGCGGCTGACTTGGCGTCTGTAACAAGGCTGGAGTGATAGTCGATGGGTGTTCGACTGGTGTGGGCATAATAGCCGGAGGCTTCATCACTGGTCGCTGAACATCCCTCTTGTCTCGCTCGTACTGAAACTCAGAGTACGGCATCCAGACTGGAGCCGGGAAGAATGTGACGTTCAGACAACGCCCCTTGTGGGTGACTTTGGTGTGGAGCATTTGGCCGACCTTCCAAAGAGACGCTTCAAACCTTTCAAAGCGCTCGTCATCTTCATCGGGGCCGGACTCTGGCGGAAAGACATCAGCCTTGGGCACATAGGCCTCTATCCGACCCAGCTTCTGTAGCTTGTCATAGTGGTCTTCGGCATTCAGAGTAACCGGGCATCCCCATGTGGTGCGGTTGTTGTTCTTTTTGATATATTTAGGGTCGAAGCGACCGGTGGTACGCATAACGTCTACGGTCAGGACGAACATATCTTCATTCATGCTGCGGTAGAACTTTTTTTCGTACGGCACGGTGATTCTTTCATCGCAGGATTCAGCCTGGATGGCTATTAGCGAGTCGCCCGGAAATGGCCTGCGAATCACATAGGGCCAGCAAACCTCCGAGACTATCCACCCGATGCTTTCCGTCACACGTCCAAATGGGTAGAGCTTGTTTCTCGGTGAAAAGCGGTCGAGGTAGGTGAAGCCGATGGATCGCGAGGCCACGCTCCTCTCGTGAATCGGTGCTTTTGCAAAGTAGAGAGCGCCCCGTGTGACGGCACTGATTCTAAATCCAATTAGGCTGCACGGAGGGGATGAGGTGCCACGGGGGCATGAACTTACTCAGGTATGCGGAGGAATTGGAGCCCAGGGAGCTTTTCGCAGAACATGTTGAAGAACGCATCATTTCGGAAAGACGCGCCCAGGAAGAAGATCTTGTCGACCTTGCCATTGATCTGTCCGATCTGGCGATCCAGGAGCACTTTTCCTTCCATTGCTAGATGTTCAAAGTACTTGTACATCACCATCCTACGGAGATCCGGGGATGAGCTGACGCGAAGTATATGTTTGCAGAGGGATTGCGGCCACCTACCATTCTACCACCACCGTTCCGTTCAGGGTGTTGATGACGAGATCACGGCCGGGCTGGAACATTTGCTTGCAATACTCAATCTGTGTGAGCAGGTATCTCCTCTCGCGAGGATCATCGGGCTGACGGACATGTTGCCCATCGACCAGCCATTTAAACAAGCCCTGAGTGACCAATTCACCCCCTCCAAAGAGGCCTGCGAGAAATGAGCCCTGCGGTCCAACCGCCTTCAAGACTGGCGATGAGACTCACCGTCGGTAGCGCAAGCGAGCCGGATCTCGCCGCCTTCGGTTGTCACGGCCGCGACATCCTGCCACTGCGATTAGTTCGCCAAGATAGATCTAGTTCCGGGGGCAACGCACCATCGTGCCACCCCCCACATCTATGATCAGGGTAACATCCCCGTTGCGTTGGCGGTGCTGTGAGTACATTGCGTAGTAGGCGGCAGCGAGAGCCTCGGAGGTGCCCTTCACGTCTAGTCCTAGGGTGCTCGCTGCGACCATCAGCGAGATCTTCATAGATTCCCCGCCTTTGACTGGGAATGTCAGCCAGCACTGCTTGGGGATACCGTCAAAGCTCGCGTAACCTCGAAGGCCTTCCGGGCCGGTACCCAACTGACTTGCAAGTTGGCTCAGCGTGTGTCGTAGTAGTTGCTGTAGTACGTGGACAGGAGAGAATGCACTGGCTACGACAGAGGTACTGAAGCCCCGGGCCCTCGCATTTCTCTCAATGCTGCTGCATGCATCCATGAGATTTCGATGATAGGGCTGCTGGCCCATGATAGCTACCTTCAGGTGACTGATTCGGAACGCATCTGAGAGGACCGAGGAGGCGGTCCCGACAGCCCATTCTCCGGTCTTCATCGAGTGGGCGAGAGAAACATCGAGCTCGGGTGACCTGGCGTACATCCCACCGGCATCGAACTCGACGGTGATCACATCGTCCCGATCTTCCCACTGTGCAGATGCACCACAGGTATTAGTGCCAACATCAATCGCTATCAGGAGCTTTTGAGATGACTCCATTCTGTGTATTTTGCCAGGTTGGCTCTGACATGCGCAACGAACAAGACAGGATTCCAAGCGTGGAAGAAGGACCCGCAAAGGGACCCACAGCCAAGCTCTAGTACCACCCAGAATCCCGCTGGGATATGCCATGCAATCCACTGGGTATCAACAGGAGGGTCAGTCAGGCTCTTCCTTCAAGCATATTATAGCCCAGTGCGGGTTTCACAGTTGCCTCCACCCCCTCATTCGACATGGTTCCGTGCCATCGCCATTGGAGGTCACAATATGTTTTGTACCACTGTAAGCCACACGCGTGGATAACAAGGAAGAAAAGGACACTCCGTACAGCCTTTCTAGTCGCGATAGGAAAAGTAGATCTAATTTTTGGGCTGTGTGAGCACTGCTGCAAAGTTTCCAACCTCCAATGCCAGCATCTGGGAACCGACACGCACTATCCGTCTTCTCGATACATCTATTCACTTCACATGTTGGTTCCTTTGTAGGAATACCGCTGCCACGAATGTAGGTCTGCCTTCATTTACTGGTTTAGAGTCACTTGCAAGCTACCCACAATCTGCATAGCCGAATCAGATTCGGCTACTGAATTCAAGTCTGGCTCTATGTGTCGCCGCGGAGGCATCAGGTCGGTCTTTTATAGTGGCAACGGCGACTCTCTAAAGTGCGTCATACTTCAAAAGTCGGCCCCAACCTCGTCTGCTCAGTATGTTGAGGCCTCTCTTCTACAGTCAATGCGCGTCTTTGCGATTGAAGGGTCTACCAAATCATTCACGGTTATAACGAGGAGAAGGACGCGTGGTAAGTAGACCTTTAGACAAACGACGTTCTGATTGACGAACTAGCAATACCCAGTTCAACTGGGACAGCGAGCACTACCGAGCACAGTTTCCAATGGCAGCGAGCAACCATCTTCCGGTCTACCTGCTTGAATGTCCTGGCCTTCGCCTCAGGGCGCCTTGTGGCCAGTCCCTCTCTGGCACTCAAGGGCGGGAGAGACTGCTGGCGTTCACTCTACACGCCAAAAGAAGCCAGATGATTGTTTCGACTAGGATCACATAAGTTTCCTATATGATCGCAGACCACGTTTGACCGAACGAGTTTTCTCTGGTGTGTGAGATACTTTGGGTTTGCCACAAATCTTTGTTCCAGATTTCCCTAATCACGGCCGTGTGAGAGAAAACCGAAAACACAACGAACTATGCTTTGTGCTTTTATTACTACACAAGTCAAAGGCCGAAAGGTCTGTGGAGAAGCAGACAATCAAACATGTTGGTCCATCCAACTTGAAGTGGGGATATATTTGTGCAGGATAGTATTTAGGTTTATGTTCTTTCAAGGACATGTAACGTCTTTCATGTGATAGGATGTCCAGATTTGACGCTGGAGGATATTAATAGGCCGCACTTCGAAATCTGCTACTCAAAAGCTCACCAGGTCAGAAGTGAAATAAGAGTCAGCGTCAGTGAATCAACAAGATCGGGCAACATACTAGTGCTCCTCGCATGACACGTTATCTCTCTATGATCTCCCAGACTACATTTAGTTTTATATGCTATTGCCTTTTGATATTGGGTAATTCAGCTCAAGCGTCGAACAGCCATGGCTTCGGGACCTATTACTATGATATGAAGCAAGTTAGAGCTTGCGGAGCAGACTTTACGAACCAGAACACGGGCGGAGTCGCCTGTAGCTCTTCCAAACTGACCCTGAACCAGATAAACAGTAACTATGTTGTTGCGATGAATAACACTGAACTGCAAGCTAATCCATCTTTGTATTGTGGCAAAAAGGTGGTCGTTTGGGTCAACGGAAAGAGGTCTGACCTGCCGCTGTTCATTGGGGATGGTTGTCAGCGTTGTGCGACTGGTTCGTCTTCCAGCACAACTTGGAATCCAGAGAGAGCCCCGGGGCTTGATTTCAGCTATAGCGTTCTAAGCCTGATGTCTAACCAAGCATGTCATGATGGCCACGTCTCGATTTCGTGGGAGGTTCTTGATGAAACGCTCTACGAGTTTGACAGCCAGCCTAGCCTCGTTGAAGCGTACGCACAGTCTACCACGAAAGAAACGGCCGTCAGTTATTCAGCCGCAATAGCCACGCAGATGTCTACGTTGTGTGCAGACAATGCGTGGCAATGTAATAAGAATGTGCTTGAGCAGTGCATTAGTAGTGTCTGGCAACCTCGCGAGACATGCGCCTCCGGCCAGACGTGTCGTGGTGATTCTAACCCATATTGCATATCAGTGACAATGTCTAGGTGAATCACCCTGAATTGATTTGTCTGTGTTTATAACACATTATTGTTCTTCATACAAGTGTATAAAGTTGAGAGACTCCCGAGTCATGGCCTGCGTATCTATTAGTCTATTTGGGGACTTCGTAACATAATTGCATTCCCGCTATAGAACGACGATGATAGAAACATGATGCAAAGAATGAGATCATTTCACCTGCAAATATCTTAGACTTTGAAGCTAAACACCTCAATCTTCATACACTACTCTATTCCACACCCACGAGAGTACCTAAACTCACCGTCCCCTCCACTATTCTTCTGGGAATAGCGGCAGACCAAATTTGACATGCGGATCTTATTGGAACGACCTACCTGATTGGCTAGTTTTGGTCTATAAATGAACCTACTCGGAGCTCTTGGCTATACCTGTATCCTTTACTTGTCCAGAAAGCCTAGATGACTTCAGCTGTGGCAGAGGTTCCACGTTGTAGAAATACCCGCGCAATCACTTGTTTCCTTGACAAGCGTTCCACCCATACGGTCTGATCATTTGTCTGCAAGGGCGACCAGTGTCACGTCTTGTTCCATGATCTGTATACGCTTCTTGCAGCGAAAATATCGATTCTCTCGCATTAGGCTGAAATTCCGGAGACCCGTATCTAAGTCATACGGAAGAGCAGCCCATGGCAGAGACATATCTTATCCTACGTGGATTCCGCTCTCTGATCTTGAAGTTTTGATAAAAAAAAGCAACGACCAATCTGATATGAAAGCTAGTCATCCTTGTTGTAAGATACTGAGGGCCTTCTTTGGGCTCTACTTTGAATCAGATCATTCAATGCAAGTAAATGGGTCTGGTCAAAGCAACTGTCGTGAGACAATGACACTGTTTGACAGCAATAGTACCAGTTTCCATCAGATAAAAAATTATCTAAGAACTCGACCTAGCCCGGAAAGTTGGAATGCTGAGATGAAAGGTGTGATAATCTGCACGCGCTTAAGAGAATTGATTCTCGAGAATCGCGTTAGAGATTGCTCACCCTCCAACAGACGCGTTCTTGCTGGGCTCAGGCTTGACAGTCAGTCTCAGCAGAGATATCATTGGGGATTCGGTCTTCTGTGGCAATTCTGTGAAGAGTTTTGTCGCAACCAAGTGCATATCGACATGGTTGCCTGGTCTGAGGTATTTCCCACCTTTCCAATTCAAAGCGATTCATGGATGCTGAAGCCCGGTGGTTATAGCAAAAAGACTAGATGGCCCATTGTGCGAGGCTATGACGGATATTTGGAGTTCCTTGAAGATGCTTCTTCGACACCATTTCAAGTTTCATCTGAAATTGCAACCCATTGATATAGGTATGACCACCATTGTGTATGTGTGATGGTGGCATGGGAGTGCTAAACAGCTTAGATCACATTGTTGACGCTGCTTTGGCCACGGGGCTCGAAGGCATCTACGTGACCCTCCTCAACGGTGTATACAAGTCCCGCTCAGGGACGCAACGACCAAGACACTCCCCGCCATTTTCTGAACAAGCATTTCATACCGACAGCAAATAGGGACGCTCGGGAAGATTATGCGAGACACAGAGCTCATCGATTAATTGAGATGGATCGTTCATCGACCAACTTGTAGTGACAATTAGGAGCTCGAATACAAATTCACAACGCTTGTTGGACATTATAGTTCTGACAATCATAGCTACAGAGGTATTTAAAATGTGCCCTAGCTAAGTTTACAAGCTCTCTTAGCCCTAAGTTTCAAAGGACGTTTGTGGACATCGACTTGTTCTTGAAGTAAAAGCGAAGCGTTTCTGGAGATACTGCGGTAGCTATGATGGCCTAAAAGCCGTCTTCTGCCCAATTAGCAAAAGATGGAATATCAACGACATCAATCGACCAGCTTATATATATTGTGAATTGACAGTGGTCGAATTTTGCATTGCACATGCGTGGTCCATACAGAGCTCAGCGCGGGAAGTTTCCTACTCCCAGCCCAAAATGTTGTTGTCAAAAGCTCATGAATAAACTTATATGGTCGTTTCTTCCATACCCAAATCGGGTTATACACAAGCTTGTGCGATAGATATGATGTCGATCCAGGGGCAATTGGAAGCATATATGCAGCGCAGCCATGCGACTGAGGAACGTTACTGTGCTTGAGTACTTCTAGGCGCCTTAACAGCCGAAAAATAGATTATTCTAAACCTTGACTTGATGGAGCCATCAAGACGGCCTATTGTCCTGGATACCAATGCTTTCTCACATCGTTAACTTGTCAGCTGCTCGTATATCGTAGCCGTAGGCGGGGTTGCGGCTTGTATTCTGAAAGGCTAGGTGAAGACATAGAGCATTTAAACCGGTAGTGAAGTTGTGAATACCGATACTGGCTTGTTGTTTAAATTGCGTAACATCACTTTTGATGCGATCAGCATGGTGTCAAGCGAGGTTCATCACGTTTTGGAGTCGAGGTACATACATCGTTCCGGCCAGCTGCTGTGAAGAATAACAGTCAACAGGGCGACAAATAAGACCTTTTACTGAGCTGTGCTCTATAAAATTGCTGTGCTCTAAATCACATCACTCTTGAGCTTGGGATTGAGTGCTAAGATGATATTCTGTTTAGTCGAAGATGAGTTACAAGTGGGATCCTTTCCTCATCCTTCCTATGTCTTTCCAATCTTTTTGGACAGGCAGGCGCTATGGTTCCCTTTGTTGGCTCGCCTCATGGTGAATATATCAAAAAGGTCTCCTCATTCCAGGTTTGTCTTCTTCAATATAGTTCATTTCTAGACGCAACTCTCCTACTATTACCACAGCATTTTTGGAGGGTATCCCAACATACGGAAAAACTAGGAGAGATATTGTGAAGTATCATTCATAGTCTTGTTTAACTCTGAAGCATCTCAACGAGTGTGGGTTACAAGATCTATGACCGAGATCGAGCTACAGCGCAATCTTCAAGTGCCGGTTATCCTAGGCAGCGGGAACAGTGAGTCCATAGTGTCTTTGACCTGCCGAGGCGAGATGTCTCTTCGTTTGTTACCCTCCTTTTCGCATCTTTGCAGAAACACTCGCAACTTCTCAAGTTGAGCCTGATTTGGAGCCGGGATAGCCTGATTGACCAATTCCTTTTGGCCGACTTCGAAAGCTGTCTTGCCGGACATATCCTCACAGTGGCATAGGCCAGGGTCTAGTTCTAGCACCACCTCCAGAGCCTCGAACAGCCCGTGTTTGACTGCCTCATGGATCGACCTATTCCCAGCTCCTCCAAGTAGATCAAAAGCAGGAATATTCCGTTCAGTGGCAAGAGCGAACATGTACTTCATCATCTTCACTCGCTCTGCCACTGCCAGATTAGATGAGCTCTGAGAGTGACCCACACCCGTTCCTTGAGCCTCGCATATTTGGTGCAACCACTGGGCAAAAGGCGTTTTCATCGTAACGCTGTTTTTACCAACTAGGATAGATTGCACGGTCTCTTCGCTCAGTGTTCCAAGGAGCCTTTGACAGTCTTCCTTGGTCCCTTGGTCCAACAGTAGATGCAAAAGATTATTTCCGTTCTGGTCGCAAACATGTTCTAGATCCACAGTACCTGATTGAGCAAATACTTCGGCCCAAACGTGATCGTGTAGCACAAAGGACAAAGACAGTGGTGTATAAGTTCCAGCAGCTCTCTCTTCTAGCATCCAGGGCTGGCTTTTGACGATTTTCCGAATCAGGCGTACGTATTCTTCAGATTTCGGTCCAATGGAATAGTGAAGAAGGAGGTTTCCTATTGATTTGATGAGTGAACAAGATACACTGGGAGCACCACGGGGGGTTTGATTTTACCTTTCATCCAGAGCCAATCTTCCACTACCTTCTCTAGTTGCGGCACGTCGACTGGAAGATCCTTCGAGAGGAGGAAACTGGAGAGTAAGTTCACGGGCGTATCGCTGGATACGTCGGAAGTGGTATTCAACAACCAACTTATGCACGAGACCTCACCAGCCAATGCGGCAATGTAAAGCGGGGACCAGTGACTGCGCAGCTCACGGTCCAGGGGTTTCCACTGGGGGGAGGCTCCCTTTTTCCATATACTTTCTGTCCTTGGTACCTGGCCTCTTTGTCCTGACGATAATATTTGGTCAGCCCAATGAACGGAAACCCAGTCGCTCTCACGATGTCCTTGAGAACATGAATATTCTTTTCGGCCACCCCAGAATCAAATTTCTCGGCCAGGCTGTCGATGGCATCAGCATTTGTCAAGGGCTGCTGAGATGTCTGTCCCTGTCCGTAATATGGTGGAGGGAGAAAATCGAATATCCTGCCACGGCTCTGCACGGTCGGCCTTGAAGGACCGCTGCTTCTCGTATTGACATCAGGAACCGCCAACCTCTTGGAGTGAATCTGTGTGCCCTCAAACACTCTGATCAAGTCAGCCAAGCTACGGCTGGTGTTCCTGACAAGTGTGGTGTTTCCGACAGGGGTGGCTTGAGTCTTTCGTTTGTGTAGATCGGGATTCAGCTTGTAAAGCATTTGTATCATCTTGGATTGGCTTTCAGGGGGAGACTTCCCGCCAACGTCAGATTGGAAATTCTATGTGAATCGACACTTGTGGGGTTCCAGGGTATGTCAACCCTAGCTCCAAACAGTTTGACCAGTTCTTGAACAGCTGCAGCATGGCCATGCAACACTGCCAAATGAACAGGTAACGTCTTGTCTTTCCGAGTAGTCAGCGTGTTGATTTTCATTTGACCGGACTGTGTCTCTGTAGGTGCTCTAGGGCGAATCGAATGTTCGCGACTATCAGGATGGTTTTCGTTCGACGTAGGACGGGGTACCGGACAATCCTCGCCCTTCTGTATCGGCTCAACGCCATCATCCATGTGACAGCAGAATTGGGGATAGTACTTCTGACATCCAGCGTGGAGCGCTCGAATAATCTCGACATCTCCTCTAGAAGCGGCTATGTGTAGTGCTGTTTGGCCGTCATCTCCGCGTAACGTCAAGCTAGCGCCTCGATCAAGGAAGCATTCAACCACGTCACGGCTAGAGACGGCACAGGCAAGTTGAAGCGGAGTCTGGCCAGTGTGGTCGTATTGATTCACATTGAATTCCTCGTTCTCGAGCGTCTCTTTGATTTGGCTCACATCGCGGGTGATGATTGCCGAGCGCAGCTTCCCGGTAGGCTCCACGTAAGCCATTCCTAACAGTCTGTATGAGTCTTATCAAAAAAACCACAATAGTACTGCTCACAACAGAAATGCTTGGGCTTACTTGTCCAGGTCTGGTTGGTCATTGGGTTGAAGCTGCCTACCCCTTGCTGGCCAGGATTGTTCTGTAGAAAGCGAAGTGGTCCAGACACATAAGACGCTGTCGATTCTGTTGAGAGGGCATCGGATTGCTTGCAGCTTAGACAGCAATCTTCAAATACATCTTTCATTGCCCCAAAAAAAGCGGGATGCCGATGGATGAACCTTCTGTCAGTCATTCTCTGTTTATAGTTCATGTCCCAATCTTGTTCTTTTCGGTACTTCAGGATGGCGATGGTGTTCGTTCCGAGTTCCTGCGGAATCACCTATTGAAAACGTCAGACTTTGTTCCATGCGCTTACACAGCGTTCTCACGTACAAAGGTACTATACATAGAGTCTATCGCGCAGGGCCGGTGGGCCTCTACGTGACCACTGCGTTCAACACATCGCGCAGATTCGCCAAGATAATGCAACATCTTATTGCGAAAAAGCTCCTCGGGGGCATCACGGAATCGCGCGGTGTGCAAGAGCTGCGCAAGTCCCGTCAGATGGTTCTTGGGCCGTCCGTATATCGCCTACTGAGTTAGCCATGCTCCCCCAGACGCTGTGAGGGCCAAGTCAAACAACCTACCGGATTGATTCGATCCCGAATCAACTCTGGAAAGTACGGCTCCAAGCCCCTGCCACGATACTTGACCAGGCGATGCACATACGATGGGGATATCCGATCAATGTCGATGCGGTTAGCCCCGCTGATGAATGCAGCGATCGCCCGAGGGGAAGCATACACCTGATGCCCATTGAAGGCAACCGCCGAGCCGTCAATATCGAAACCGACGAGAATCTCCGATATAGAGCGATAGAGTCGGAGAACAATCTGTACGCGTCGCTTGTAATGGGACGAGAAGATGGTGATCACGTTCACGGTCCGATCGGCCAACTCTCTTCCTGGCTCCTCCAGCGTGCCACTGGGGTCTTGCGCGGCCCATTTTTGGGCACTGTTCTCGCAAATGGTATTCCATATAGCAAGAACCTTTGCTTTTAGATCTCTTTCTTGCAATCCGTAAAGAAAAATATCAATGTCTGCGTCGGGAGGTAGATCCCAGCTCCCCCTATAATGTAGCGAATTGCTGACCGAGCCGCCGGCAACCACGATGTTTGACCAGTCCAAATTCTGTAAGATATCTTCAGTGGACCTAGCGAATTTTGTTTTGACGATTTCCAAAGAAGGTTCCAGGGCGAAACACTTGGTTGAATCTTCACGTGGCTTTTCGAAGATATACCTGTCCGAGTCACTTCCATACAGCTCGACATTTCGAGTCACAATCAGTCTTTCCAGTGAGTCATAGACTGGAACAATGCCAATAGTTTCACCCGTGTATGCTTGGTCTACAGATGGCTGCGCAAACAATCGTCTCAAATACCTATCCTTCAATAGATATTCATTGAAGACGACCTCCTGGTCCTGGGACTTTGCGCCCTCGGTTGGACTCAGCCGTTTGAAAAACTTGTCACGGTCGATGCAAAGCTCTTCGGGCAGATATGAAGTCATACTTCTGGTGCCAGAGCGTGCCCAGTAGTGCGAGAACAAAAGTCTTAGGGTCGACAAACGATCGATGGCATGAAGGGGGTCTTTATAGTCCTCAGGTGCTTGAAGCAAAGTTTATTTCTAACGAACCGCACTTCCATACCACCCCCAGAAAGTTTGTGGTCTCCTAATTTGCTGAGAAGTGGGCCATTATTTTACATCAAGATGCTTCCCATGTTTTGTAGAATACAGCTATCGAATGCGTTTGATCGTGCCTGTCAGACTAAAAGACGAAGCAATTGCGTGACAACCAAGTCCTTCAGAAATTATCAACGAGATGGCCACTCTCCTTCTACGAGTTTGAGATTGTCAGGCCGTTGAAATGAGATATTCGGTACATGGAATAGTCATGGCACTAGGCGATCTTCTCGCAACATCAGTCCCGAAGTGAACAGCGTTGCACTAATGTTGGAATTTGAAAGACGGTTAGGAAGTGCTCCAGCAAACATGTTCGCCCCCAGACATGCAAGGCGATGGTGTCTGACTCTGTGGGTCTGCTGTAGGCTACAGATCTGAGAAGATAGTCAGGACAAAAGGTGGAGACATTTTCATAGCTAACCATTGTTGCAAAGTGTTATTCCGCGTATTGTAGATTCATGCATCTGGAGACCACAAAGTGAACATATCCGCATGTTTCAGGGTGCAAAGTGACTCATCATTCATCCCCTTGCAAATTTATGGTGTCCAAGATATATCGGAAAATACCAATCCGGTGCCTTAAAGGTCCCTTTATGTAGGCCTTGGTGCTTATCGGTCGACGCCAGCACCGTCGCTGGCTTCCCCTCCAGTACCATGAATCAACCCCGCGTTACATGGGACAAGATACAGTGCGTGTGTTAGAGGGGCTATAATTGATCTTTTCAGGATGGGTGTAGCACATTTAGCCATATATGAGCACGTGATACAATAGCCCTTAAAATACCCATAGTGCCCTCTCACCATTGCCCCGTCTCAACAAACCCTCCGGGGTCTCAATTTATCAAAATGCTCGCATATATCCAAAATGAAAAAGACGTTGATGCAACTCGGCAACGGGTGCTCGATGACGCCATCGTCTGCACTGCGCGAATTGAAGTTTTGACGTTGTATGATTACCATGGTCTCCGTTATCCGACGAGAAAAGAGGAGAAAGACACGACAAAGAAGAAAATATTGTGGCTTTGGCTGAGATGTATGCCACATCGAGCCTTTGCGGACTTTGAGCGCGAGTGGCAACAAAAGGGGGCACATAGGCCAAGTGTGGAGGCTCGCTTCTGGTTCAGCTGTGCACGACTTTCAGAGCTACGAGAAATCGCCAGAATGGAAGGGTTTGCGGATCAACTAGACCCGGACGGTGATTATTTCAGCATCAAGTTTGAACACCGGATGGCGTCAACTCGCGATGTTCCCCCAGGTAGGTTTGGCTTCGACGCCTCCAGAGATGGTAGATTGACCACCGGCCAGGAAACCCACCAAATCCTTTCACAACAGATCCCTTCCGTCGAGACCAGAATCCCGAAGACTGTGAGATATTGGATGAGATCCCTAGAGCGTACCCATTGCCATCATCGCAGCTAGCCCTTGTTAGTCAAGGTAGTGCTGGGTAGGCTGCCTCTCCTTTCCTAGACAAACACGATTACTAAAATATATAAGAAGATCCACCCTGGTCCCAGCAATCTCTTTGAAAACCGCGAGGAGGCGCCAGAAACGTATTCTCTCTGGGTTAATTCGGGCGGCGCATGTCGCCTCGAGGATCTTTTTCGCGGCCATGCCAATCGTCTCAAGATGCGGCGCACAGATCACAAAGCGCATATCTTCAAAGCTTTTCTCAATCGGCTTTCCAGTAAAAACAACAGGAATTGAGTCCTGGCCTTGGAAAACGTGGGTTGTAAAAAAATGCCCATGATAGACGGGTATGATCAACCGTGGAGGGCGATCACCTCGCGGAGGATATCCAGCTTTTGCAAAACTATTCATTATATATACATATAGATATCGTCCATACCCCAAAGTTACAAAATGTCTACTGTGGTAGAACTTGCAATTCAAGATTTGGTCAAAGGCAATAGTCATGCAGCAAAATTTATGAAGTCCTACAGCGATGTTTTGGCAGCGCTTGGGGACTTGGAAACACCCCGCGTACCTTTCCCGTCAGTAGTGGCTTCGAATATGTCAAACGTGGAATGGTGTTTTGAATGGGCCTCAGTGCTTCTCGAGGAGGCAGAGTATGAACGGGTGGCGCGAAATTCGCTGCCATGAAGCAAATGGGCCAGAAAGCAGCTCGGGTGTTGAAAGAGTGTTCAGGGCCAGAAGTCAACGCGTTGGTGGTGAATGGATGTCAACTGTTTATAATCATATGTGCATTTAAGTTTTAAAAACAAGATAAATTTACGGAAGCTGAATCTTGCTGTCTTGTATGATACTTTGATTCCCTTGAATCGAGCTAGTTGCAGAGATTTACCTCAGATCGATCTTGACGAGACATGTTCAAGGCTTTCCCTCTCCTCTTGGCCTAATCATATCCTCTTGGCCTAATCATAATATATTCCACAACTGTGAGGGCAATGTATCTATACGTAAATTTAACATAGAAAAGGAACCGTCATGATGCTGGAGCAATACGTCATGTAACATTCAATAATCAATCGCTACTGCGAGACGGACCTGACCAGCTGGAAGATTCCCACCCACTCCTCCCACATCTCTGTTATCGATCGTGTATGCGTTGTCCACTTGCCCGCCAGATGCAGTGATAGAAGAGCAGGTGCCACTGTTGGCTTCGCAGATCTTCATTCCCTGAATCTCAAGACCGGCGTCCTGAGCCGAAATGGCGGACACGTCAAATCCAGACCAATTTGCATTTGCCAAAGACGCAAAGTCCCACTCCCCCAGGTTGAGGCATAACCGCCGTTTGAGTCCGTTGGAATGGTTGAGCCTTGCGCCGCAGCAAATCCTCCCTGACTATTGTTCATAAATGCAAAGAATTTGACCTCCCCCGACATGAGTGTGAAGTGATGACAAGCATTGCCATACCAGCCATCCATTTTGTCATCTGGCCCATACTTGTTCCAGATCACCACAGCCCAGGAATCAGTGTTGCAGCCTGTAAAACGGACGACATTTTGATAGTTCCTCGCAGTATCGGCCGACACTACAATGATGTTACTACCGTAGGGACTTCCAACATTCCCTTTGTACGTAACACCAGACCCACTTGATTTGCTCATATTGCCGAAGCCTTCTACGGAGAAGATGCCAGTGGAAGGCCCCTGGGTCCAGTCAGAGATGCGTCGGACATGTGATTGCATTTGCCCGTTCTGGGGTCTAGCCTGAGCAAGGTTTCTGGGGAAGCAGGATGCAAGAATTGTGCAACAGAGACTGATGGCAAGTGCAATAAGAACGAATCTTCTCCAGTACGTGAAGCGACTGTGTCTCGGGAAGGCGAAATGATCAGCTAGCGGTAATTGAACGTCTTTTTAACGGACTGAGTAGAGGCGCATGATACGGCCAACGCT
Source organism: Penicillium frequentans (assembly GCA_028828275.1). Lineage (NCBI taxonomy): Eukaryota > Fungi > Ascomycota > Eurotiomycetes > Eurotiales > Aspergillaceae > Penicillium > Penicillium frequentans. The sequence goes on along the minus strand of JAQIZY010000003.1, from coordinate 146,745 downwards.
TGGTAGCACGATGGCTGGGTAAGAAAAAGGTGACATGCATTCCCTTTTCTAGTCTTCCGTCCATAGGGCCATATTGAGCCCACCGAGTACGGAATGTGCTCGGACTATACTCGGCGAGAAGCCGAATTTGCTATTGAATCTTGAAAGTACGCTTTTGAAAAAGGATTTCCGTGTCAATTGCCACCTAAATCGAGTAGTGTGGAGAAATACGCATCATCATCACACGCCGCACGGCGAAAGTGGGCACCTGGTTGCGAATAATGACCAACACATAGTCTCCAAGCCTGGTCCAAGTCTGTATCTGCATGGAAAAGCCATCTTGCCTCGTAAATGTGATCTCATGCTCGTCTAACAGTATGGTGAAATATTGAAGCTAGAGCTTTCCATCGACGTTGTGGCATAGATGGTTGTCTCCCTTTACAACACCCAATTCCGGGAATAGTATCTATTACCGCAAGTACTTTACAGTACGTGTCTTTACTCGAGACCACTCACTCATTTCGATGGACACAGGTCACTCTATTTTCCAATCTGATTCTTTAACCATCTCGTGCTACATTCAGTAGATGCGCTTCCACTACTGGACATAGGGTGTTCAACAATTAGAAGCAATTTTGAGCCAACCTACTAGCCATCATAACATTATCAAGTCTGTTACTAGAGATTGACGCTCCTTTGAAGAAAAATTGACATAGTACTTGAAGTGAGTGATAATTATCCCTCCAATGACACGAGGACGTTGTTGACATCAGAGACCGGGGCCAGCCAGGCGATGACACGTATTTTGAACAAGTCACTAATTGGCAGGTCACCTGAAGTCAAAAGTCAGGAATACCGATCGACGAAGAGTGCGCCAGCTTCAGATAATAGGTACCGGGCGAACACAAAGTGAAGTGCGGATCCTGAATGATCCTTATATCATATTGGGTGTACTCGGTAGATGCGAATCTCCATTCCCTGTGAAGAAGTGTCGGATCTGTTGCCATCAGGTGAAATGTAAGCCGTTTTTTGCCTACGAGGCATAAAGAAAACCCGAAAACCGCTGAATGCCGCGAGGCAAACACCCGACTCTGCGCTCATCGTCTGCCAAAAGGTCTCCCAGATAGTATCGACCTGGCCATTATGCTTCAAGCCAGCGACGCGGACGACTGATAACAACACCAGCAGAATTGTCAAACACAGCGACGTTGAGAGAGCCACTTTTTGAAGCGGGTCCATGCGAATCCGCAATATCAGCGCGATAGGAATTGCCAGGACTAGATGATGTGAGTACGAGTGAGGCTTGACATGACAGACCCCGGGAAGATAAATAGGGAATAGGGAATGTAATACATACTCAGGAGATCCACCAGAATGTCCAAAGCAATCTGGGCGGCGGAGTACCGGACCAAGTTGGACATATATTTTCCGGTGGCACATTGGACTCGGATTGCCGTTAGTACCCCACGGGTGGTCCAGGAGGGCAGAAGACGTAACTTACGGGCATTGACGCCCCAAAAAGGACAACTGACATAGTACACCGTGATTCCAAAAGTGAGTAGCACGACGTTTGCGGTGAAAGGGATCCACCAGTAGGCCTGCCAGACCCGTAGCCGGTCGATCAATCTTCTAAAGAACGCGAGGAAGAAGAAGTTCACGGCGCACTTGGAGCACCAACTCATCATCAGGGAGATGATGACCCATCTATGGCAGTCCTCGGCCATCTTCACCACGTCAATCTCTCGGGTAGGTGCATCCAGCCTGGCGACGCCAGCCTGCAGGCCAGCGACCATATAGAGAGGATTGACAACTTTGCAAAATAACATCACGCAGCTTGCCAGCACAAGAAGTAGTGCAACCAGCAGAAGCCACAGTTGGTCTTGAAATGGCGTCCTTTGTCTCCGAGGCGATGTTCCCAACCACATCGCAAACCGGGCAACGACCCCCAGTACAGCCAACCCCAAGAAGAAGCCAACGCAGACCTAGTGCGAGCGTGAACATGACGATATGCATGTGAGCGAACCTCGAAGGCTAGGGAATACATACCACAAAAGCTTCTTTGTGGATTCGGTCTGCTTGATAGTTGGGTGCCATAGCTTAGGTTGCTATGGAACTCGGTGGTCGGAAAGGTGGGGGGAATTGTGGAAGAAAGGTCGACAGAGCGAGTGAAGAAAGAGAACACACCATAGTATTTATGATCAAGGGGGCAGGCGAGTGAGCGGCTGAGGGACTGAAAAGAGTAGAGCCGAGTCAAATGAACTTCGTTGCCTCGCCTCCAAAGCCCACTACAGGATGATAAAATCTACCCAATCTTTCTTCTTGATGCCTTTCTCAAGTATACCTGGATGACCTTTTGGCCATTTTTCTTACATGTGGAATGTACCACCGCCTCCACCAGATTGGTTGACTCGGGGATAGCTGGCAGCGCTGCTCAATATTGTAAAATAGCTAGGCGTGCCTGTCCGCTATTTCCCACTATACGTTGTAACGGATATTACCCACCTTGATGTCACAATTTTTTGCTTAATCATAGAGCATCCCTCAAATGACTCTCAGGTGGCACTTGCGATACCCAGTCGACAATGTTGTAGAGCGAAACCGCATAGGCTTGACGAGGTTACCTCTTCGTTGCCATGGTCCTGCGCCTTCCATTCTTCAGATTTACGGCGACACGAAAAGGCTTGTCAATCCATGAGAATTCTGAGTACACTTCGCACAAGTGGAGAATACAACAAGAGCAATGAAGCGACTTCGAGGGCTTGAGGTGGAGGCTTGGTCGAAGATTAGCCAGAGAAGAGGAGAGCAGACCAAGAACTTTGACCCACAAGGCTGCCGCTGAGTTGATCAAGTGTAGTCGGCCTGAAGATATTGGCACAGTATGGAGTATGCCATGACTTGTTGTAGGATCATGCTTCGAAATGCAGGGGAGTATGACTCGAAGTTCGTGGTCCGACGACTTCAAGGCGTGTGTGGCTTAGAACGCTCTCAACTTGCTAAGCACCGACAGGCTTGTGAACAAGATATGATCGACTATCAAATGATTGGCACCAGGAAGACTTGAAATCTTTTATAAATCAGAGCTTTTCGTTTCCTAGGGTCCACTTCAAGCCGCGAGTTGACAGCCCATGTTGGAACTGCAAGTTCAGAAGCTCTTTGCGCAGGGTAGAACTGAAATCCCCGATAAATGCTGCTTTTTAATCCACGCTGAATTCTCGTCCTCTTCGCGTCATTTCTTTCATAGGAGAGCTGTGAGTCACAGAGACAAGCAACGGCAGGGTTCATGATGGACACCTTGCTTGAAGATCTTGAAGCCTCGTAGTAGTATCATGAAGGCTTTGGTACTAATTTCGGTAAGAGAAAGGTAAAAAAAGATCAATTATGGGCCATTCAGTTGAGGCATAGTAAAGTATGTGCTGAGGTCGGAGAGCATATCTGTCTGTTTCCGACATGGAAACCATACAGTACAGTAACCGTCAACAGTGAGGAATTAGGCCCGTGCTGTAGTAGCTACGACAGACACAGTCGCAATGGTGGTAGGCTTTCGAAATATGCGAGACTACTTAAAGCCTCCTCTCAAGCCCCTGAATTCTTTTGCTTCACTACAACAAAGCGTTCTGCCAATCGTGCTCGTAGTCTCTAAGACTGCATTCCCAGGCAGTTCGATTCCATCTACATTGCACGGAAAAGGCCATCAACGATTTCGGGGCTTCCAAGAAAGAGACTGTGGTGTAAGGGTCACGAATATATAATCTGAATATCGTATTCATTGCTATCCGCCAGTATACACATACAATGGGGTCTTGATGTGTCTTCATTGTTCACGGGGAGACAGCAAGAGAGCAGGATCGACCGAAGAGATCAGACGCTCGACGTCGACTGCTCCTTCCGGACCAAGGGATATCTCTTCACGAATGAGCTGGAAAAAAGGCCAACCGCTGCAACTCCACACATGGATGCCCAGACAACCATCAGAGAGCTCGCATACATGGTCACAAGTACCTGTCGTAGTGAACTATCACCTGGCAGTTTCTGAATGTAGCTGACTAGGCTGGATGCATCCTGGACCCATTGGTCTGCCGCCAAGCCTAGATGGGGATGATGACCCATCTGGGCCTTCATGCGGTTCTGGAAGATCACACCACCGACGGCAACCCCGACAGCCTGGCCCAGGACACGGAAGAACGCCGTCATGGTGGCAGCGATGGTGAGGGTTGCTGGGTCAGCGGCGGCCTGGACGGCGAGCTGGACCGCGGGAAAGAGCATCCCGCACCCAAGACCAGCCGGCAGGTTGATGAAGACCCATCGCGGGATACTCGTGTGTGAGTTGAGGAGACAGAGAACGCCAAGCCCCAGCGCCGTGATCGGCCATCCCATCCATAGTGCCCACCGGTAGTTTCCGCTTTTCGAAATGAGGAGGCCGGTCACGACGGAGATCGGAGCAACGGTCAGACACTCCGGAAAGACCGCGATTCCCGAGATGACGGGGCGGTAGCCCAGGACGCCCTCGTAGTAAAGGGGCAAGTAGTAGACCAGAGACCAGAGGACCAGGCCGTGGAGAAAGATACCCAAGTAGCTCATCTGCAGGGTTCTGTTGCGAAAGAGAGCCAGCGGAATGAGCGGCTCATCCGCCACCAAGGCTTCGTGGACGGCGAAGAGGCCCAGCCCAGCGACGCCGAGCATCAAGGGAACCAACGTCTGCCATGCATCCCACGAGTACATTACCCCGCCCCAGGTGATCGGGATCAGGAAAGAGGTCAGGGAGGCCACAAAGAGCACCGCGCCGCAGTAGTCCACCTTGGCCAGGCGATCGCGGAGAAGAACGGGGGGGCCGGTCTATCCGCAGGAAGATGGGTATCAGTAGCAGCGCGATACCGCAGAACGGGAGATTGAACCAGAAGATCCATCTCCACGAGGCCTGCGACTGCGTGAACCCACCCCCGAGGAGGGGACCCGTCACGGTTCCGAGGGATGACGCTCCGAATTTGACGCCGAACCACTTTCCGCGCTCGCGCAACGGAATCAGGTCCGCAAAAATGATCTCGGTCAGAGCCAAGATGCCCCCTCCTCCAAGGCCCTGAATGCACCGGCCGAGCAGCAGCACGGTAAGCCCATGAGAGACAGCCGCAAGGATCGCACCGACGGTGAAGAGGATGACCGCCAGTAAAAGAACGTTCCTCCGACCAAAGATCTCAGACGCAAGGCAGAGGATGGGCTGGCACACACATGAGGCGACCAGGAACGAGGTCCCGGCCCAGAAGGCCTCGATTGCCGTGCCGCCAAGGTCCCTTGAGATTGTCTAAAACCTCGATGGTTAGTGTAACGGATACAGGCCAGTGCGGAAAGGCACGCGGATGCCGGGGCGCTGTATACCGGTAGTGCAACGGAGATGGATGTCGCATCCACGGCCGTCACAAAGTTCAATAGGCCGATGATGGCGAAGACACACTTCAAGCGCCAATCCGGGCTCCATTCTGGCCGATGATCTTGCTTCCTTTCCTCCATTGAACAGATTGGTCAACTCGTACGATATTAGGAAGAATGGCTGTAATATAATGGGGGAGGGTGGACGTTCGTAGGGTGGGTGGAGAGCGGCTGGAAAAGGCTTTATAGGGCCGGTTCTCCCAAGGGCACAATGCCCGTGCCTACCCGCACTATGTGTTGTGGTGTACCAAGGCTTACCCGTTGCACGATCAAGTGGGTACATGATGCAAACTCACAGAGCATCAGCCGGACGGCCGTCCGCCAGCGCTCGAAGATCACAGACATGCGCGGCAGTCCGGAATGTGACACCATGCCTTTAGACCAGGGAATGTTCCTCGTGATACGAAGAGCGCACAGGGAAGGTGTCGGCAAAAGCGCAGCAGGCAGTCTCCGCCTTGCTCATCTCCCCTGGTCGTACGTGGCGCAGATGCCTACAATCCATATTGTTCAATGAGCCCAAATCTCCAGCCCACGCAGAGTCGAACGTGAAAGCGGATTTGGTGACTCTTTCGTTTGTCTTGCCTTTTTTACCTCACAAAGGGACAAGATTCGGCGAGGCTGAACTATAAGTAAAGGCTATCTCCTCTCCCAAGAGACTTTCACTTCACCAACACTCGGCACAATACCCAGCCAGCCTCAAATCAGCGATCACTGTATATTCAATCCTTACTAGGCCTTCTCAATGATTTCCACCGGAAGCACCATGGATCGACGAAAAAATACAATCGGTCATGGGGTCCATTTCCGCTGCTGCGAATGCGATCGAAGGTTTGCAAACGGGAACGCTCTTGGACAACATCGGCGTGATACAGAGCATCGCGCCATGCGAAACGAGAAAAAAACTCAGACATGCAACCAGTGCAATCGGACCTTTCTGAGCCAGGCTGCACTTGAACAACACAAGAAATTACTAGTCCACCATCCAATCAGTCGCCTCAAGTGTATCGATGCACTATGCCAGAAGAAGTTCAAAAATCCCTCCTCCATGCTCCATCACCTTGGAAGCGGAGCGTGCTATTCGGGCATGGATCGAGAGAAAATCAACTTGATGGTACACACGCACGATACGGAGCGCATTATCTCTTCTCAGTGCGTTGCCGACACTGTTGGTGATGCTTACAGTGACATTTCCGACACAGACTCTGACCTATCAGCTATTAATACTCCCAGCCGTACCACATCGTCTAGTGAGTCTCTCGTACTGTCGCCAGATACTTCCTCGACTCAGGTTGCATTGCAACGCGAAAGCCTGATTGCATTTGCGATCAGAAGCTGCCATGAATGTGACAAGGTATTCAAATCGCTGCAGTCCCTTGATAGGCATCAAATCTCTGCTGCTTATGAGATGCGTATGTTTCATTATCCTGTCTCTTTGCTACTTGGGGACCGTCGTTCTGGTTCGACCCAATCTTTGAAAACCATCAGTGGACTTGCACAGCATGTTGAGTCCAAAGCATGCGTCGGTGGTATTGCTACGCTTCGTGATGCCGCATCATATTTATGAAGTCGTTTCCAGGAAGTAGGTTGGACGACCAAGATCCTCGTCGTGACTACATAGAGCGTGCCCCGGCAAGATAGTTGACGGCCGATAGTGATTACGCAACACATCATCTACAAACGCAAAAGTGAACAATCTCATACTGTCAGGTGTGTGGAAAATAAGTCGAACCGCGGGCGACGGTCAAAATGAAGGCTACCGTGCCTAGCTATCGTGTTCGAAGGGCTGTGTACATTCGACATGTACTCAGATAGAGTGAAGACCGTGGGCAGAGAAATTTACATTATTTTCATCATAGCAGACGACGTGTATTTACCCCAGTCATGAATGCCGCCGGTCTTGAGGATAAACATGCGTATAGTTCTCTTGCATAGAAAGGTGATAGGCAAACACGGCGCGACGATAGGGCTTAAGTCTTTCAGAATAAAACGTCATATCTCTCACACAATCTTCATCTTCGGTCGTTTCTCTCTACCTGTTAGTCTTCTAGCAAGAAAGCCCCAAGACCTTGATTTATTTCATATCATCTCTTGGGATCTGCAGATGCCTGTTGATTTTGTGATGATGGAGCGTATGTGGGCGTGCAGGGATAGAATAAGCTGCGCGACGGCCTCGAAGCGATGTAACTTTCGAAGATTTGAGCAATGCTCTCACTTTTGCCAATCTTTCTTTCTCTTTCTGGTCTTCATGGCCGTTCGACAAGATTCTCTTTTTGTTGCTTTTATTGATCATCTCAGTGGTTGCAATATGGTGATTGCCTAAAAAGAGGTCAATGCCAAAATATCTCGCTGAGTGGCACCCACCTCTTACAGTCTCGGAAAATCGAGTGGGATGGGGAATCGTAGCTAGGCTCAGCGAGTGAGCCCCAGCATCAGAGTTCTTCTGACTCTTCGGTTCATAGGCTGGACTTTGGCCATTCCAAATAATGACCAGACAGACACTGGAAGGTATTCATACATAAATCATGGCGTTGAGTGTGCCAGGCTGTGGTGAATGCTCCGACCTTGAGCACAGACTGTGCAGTGCATCCAGCTTGACTCAACGCTGCAGTGGTTACGGCACCACCAAGATCACACTTTGCGGCTCTACTGAAATACATGATGTAGCCGTCTTGAGTCAGCCCATATATCCACAAGGTAGGCCGGAAATAGAACGGGAGGGCAGTCAGACCAAAATGAAGAAGACCTGATAGCAAGATCCGGATGCTAGATCATCCTAGAAGAGTGCCGGCTGGTGCAATTTCTCTTTCTCAGCGGCTAGCTTCTGGGCAATTTCAGATAACAGATATAAACGTGGCATATCTAGTATACTCGAAAAGCGGGAGATTTCGTCAAAATCTGAAGAGAATATGATGCCTACATAGCTTGGAAAACTTATGAGTACCTGTAAAATGCTGTAAATAATGCGATGAAATGAGGATTATGACTTCTAACACCACGTCAAATGTCCCAACTTATTCTTCTAAAGCGGTAATATCATAAAAGACAAGTCCAACGCCCGCCTGGCACAGGTGCAAATGTGAATGGACCTTGACGGAAAACATCACATTATGAGCAATATGCGCCCGCATATAGAGGAATCTCACAATATAGTAGGTACGATCTGGCGGTCACATTCTCTCATATATAGCAACGCAAGACATCTGCGCTTTTTACCTTTCTCAACCCTATCTTGATCCGCTGAGCTTTCCAAAACCTTTCAAGCCAAGAGGATGCAAAGGTAGATTGGCAGTATGATTGAAATCTTTCTATACTCGCAAGTAAAGCTAACGAGCTCACTATAGAGACGTCTCTTAGAGAAATCGGGCAAGTTGACAGACCTAGAGCTACTGTCCCAGCAAAGCGTCCTCATTATACATATGAGGGGAACGAGGAGGAATTCAGACTGAGGAAACGCCCACGGAGAATCCAGCGAGGGAAGGATTCACATTTTGACCGTCCCATGGTGGCTGCTTCTACAGAAAAAAGAGCGAGAAGGCAAGTCGCCGAGATTGTCAATAGAACTTGGTGGAGTGACCAAAATGCGTCCACGGAGCATGCGTAAACTGGGTCGATGTAAATAGTCTACTATGCTGGAACTGAACCACAAAAAGTATTCGAATGCCCAAGACTAGCGATGTGATGGAGAGCCTTTTATTGACTAATCGGTAGGAAAATTGCTCTCCGGTCTTTCTATTGTACAGATAACCTGTCTATAGAAGTGCAGAGCAGGATGTGATGTGGAAGCTCTACTTGAGACGGGTTCAATGGCGCGGGAGGGACAAGAAGCTAAGCAATTAGTCGGAATGACCTGCGATATGATCGGATCTCCGCATTTCGAACTGATTCAAGTGATGGTTTTACAAGGCCCCTAATCTCTGGAAAGCTGCGTGGTCTTTAGCGCTCTTCAAATGGCTACCGTGTATCACTAGTAATTGGTGTGCGTCGAGCGAATGTAAAAGACATTTGAATCTTATTTAAGGGGCCTATGCGCTTAAACCGCATGCAGATATTCAGTCCATTTGTCGAAGATGGCTAATGGGCTCAGACAGGTCACCATTCAACCTTCACTGAAACAGCGTATGTTCTCGAATAGACTGCCTCCGTATTACCTGTCTCGGCATCTTACCGTGGCCAGATCTGACTTGCATATGTAAAGAACAGAAATCAAGTGTCGGTATAATACGGCCCTTGAATCCGGCTGGGACTTCTTTTGACGCTCTCAAAATAGGCCGATTCCTGTGCTACATCATAGATTGATGCTTTCATGCAGCCATGGGGGGAGTTTAGAGTGTCTATCTGCCTGTAAAATGGGGTGTTTCGGTATAAGTGCAACTACTTGTATTACTATCATACGCGTATACACTGTCATTGTCGCTGAACCAAGTTATTTTCGCCTCATCAGGCAACGCATCACCCAGGCAAGCAGCGAAAAAGAGATATTCGAATAACATAGTAGTCAGCAGCAGAAACCAATGGAAGTTTAAAGCCCCTCGAGCGTGGAGAAGCCTGTGTCATGATAGATTAGTCCTACTATCTCGGTAGAAGGCATCGAAGTACGCCACTTTAAGGGAGTTGAAAGCAGGTTCGAGCCCCTGATGATACATCTAGATATGGCTTGAGAATTTGAAAACGGCTAGGGTATCAACCCGTCCATCAGAACACATTATCACGAGAGCGCTTTGTCTGACTGGAAGCTGTTTCGGGTCATGAAACTTCAGGCCTGCTGTTCACTGCCATCAATACTGTCTTTCCAGGCCGTGTCCGATCTATCAATACCCAAGAGTTCCCCATTAAACGGTGTACAGGGACGATAGTCAAAGAGACCATAAGTTAAAACGAAATTGTCTTCAGTGGCCAATACGAAGCTTTGTACTGAGAATTCGCGTATAGGAACAAAGGATCCCTGAATGTCTTCTGACGATCGTCTATGGCGGTATCATTTATGGCCGCGAGCGACCTCTGTATCATTGGAATCTTCAAATTTGGAGGGAGGTCAATCATGGTAGGATTCATCGAGATCATTCCGTTCAGAGCTAGCAGTGCCGGCTGGAGATGGTTCTGAACTATGACCGACATATTTCTTTATGGTAAAGACTCATCCTGTCCGCAAGCAAAGACCGCAACAAAGACCGCAACAAAGAGCGTTCGTAGATTGAGAAGACTGCAGATCCCCATCGTAGATTTCATCCTACTCTCAAGCGGCTCTGGCGTCTAAGGCCCATGTCGGTTCAGCTTTTGATCAATGTTGAGGTTATTCGCTTGTATCTCATGTATCGGAGGGATCACTAAGTCCAGCAGCTCGGCCAATCTGCTCAACATGCTGATTCACGCTAGAATACTGTGTCAGCGTTGGTCGGTAGCTCAATAAAGCGTCGCAAATACTTGACTAGTCGAGAAGTGAATTACACGTCTGTCTCTTGCGCCCAAGGCTGGAACATGCGAACAGACAGTGTCTGTCACAGACGATTCTCAATCACCTTATAGGTAGTACAGATGACACCACGACTGGGGTCATCTCTAAAAGTAGAAAAAACGTCCCTTGCTTTGAGCCCGACTTGGCCTCCGCGTCTTTCTCAGCGGCATTTTGGTTTCCTAGACATATTGACTTAGTGACTTCACTGTGCATGATGGGTAGATCTATGCGAGACGCAACTGCGCATTGGTGGTCATCCTAGGCTTGATATTCCGTGTCATCGTGCTGAATCAAGGCATTATCTCTCCCGCGCTTCAAGACACATTGGGAGCCTGCAGGTCTTGTAGAGCTCTCCCTGCCCTACAAGCAAGGCCGAGATTCTATCATCTGTCATGGCAAGTGAAAGGGTTAAACAGAATGCAAAGCACGCTTTGATACACCACTTTTCCTCTCAATCTCCGATTGCAAGGTGGATTTTGCGGTGTTTGAGCGTACGCGATACACTGCTACTTTCATTCACCTGTCGAGGAATGAGGCTTTGCCTTCAAAAACGTATGCGCGAAAATTTCGAAATCAAACAAATACTCCAGGCTTTTGTTGGGGACGTTCCGTATTTCTTTGAGCTGTTAAAAGATACGCAATCGGTTCTCGCTGGACACCTGCCGCTTTCCATATTTCAGGGAACTGTCCCAATAAAGTTGATTCCGGAGATTCTGACTTTCAATGACACACCATGGCTGAGGTTTCTCACTTGTAACGGCTATGTTGCTTTCGGGGAGCTGCAATCGATGTATCGATTTCCATGGACCAGCATCATGAGAAGTCAGTTGTTCGGTAGGAAAGGAGGTGGCATCTGGACCGAGCTTATCCATATCACCACTCCTGGGGAAGGCATCTGGGACATGTCGCGAGGTCTTGAATGGCCCCAGGATGGCTGTTTCATCACAGCGGAAAGTCACATCTGTTGCTTTCCGCACTGTATTGACGAGTGCAGACAAGAAGGCTTCACTGGGAGTGAGTCACCACAAGATCCTGCTTCGCAGGAAATGAGCCATATGAGAGCAAACGGGTTCATCGTAATGATATATCGTTATCATTTTCGTTCAGAGTTTTGGCGGTTGGCAAGTGCCGGTTCATGATGTTGAACTTACAGAATGAAGACACCAAGGTGGGTTGGCTTGGTTGGTAGTCTATTTAAATTTCAAGATTCAAGTCTACTTTCAGAATGATAGACGCCCTCGAGCAGAATATTCTACACTCAAATCTCCTGTGACGAGGTCTAATTATCTCACGTAGACCAGATTTTTGCGCCCATCGGGCTGTGGGGTGCGATAGCAAGCGATTTTTGGCGGAAAAGAGAAGATCGATAGTGAAAGCTAGCGAAGTTACTGTACCAGACGATACTGTTGTATTCTGGGAAATATAGATTTCTTTTTTGTATTGACAGCAAAACATGAGGTTGTATAGACAAAGAGAAGCTCAACTTGATTAGAATCATTCAATTCTTGGGACATACATTCCAGGATTAATCTCGATGGTTCAGCTTGGTTCATATCACAGTATTCCGCCTGGGGATTGGCATGCTGGCAAGGCACACTGGAATCGCGCAGAACAGTCAGGCCTTGGTAAAACTGAAAACCCCTTCCTAGGGAGATGCAGTGGAAAGAGCGCCTGTACTGTCTCTAAGAGACTACAAACCTTGTCAAAGGCCATATGCCCCAATACCTTGGTGAGACCATTTGCGGCCTGCTCCTCAGCTTGAAGATTTGAAGCCCAATTCCCCTGCATCAAGCACACTTCACTGATAGTGAACTTCCGGATTGCGAGAAACCGCAATGATGGTGGACTCATTTTCTGTCATCGTTTTGGCGGCCGAGGACTGATACAGTTTTATTTCCATCACAAAGGTGCGGAGCCGCTGCAGATGCAGAATGGCACTGGACAGTCGAGTGTATTCCGCATATATCGTCAACGTGGGTACTTCTCCCAGTCTCTCGAACAAGTAGCGAATTGACGCACCTCCAAGCTGGAATACCTAGCCAAACGTCGAGTACGCACCGTCGGTGATTAGAGAGCCCCTTAAGTCAGCGTCTGTATACCCGATTAGCTGCCTATTTCAGGGCGAGCCTGGCTCAGTACTTCGACCAGAGTTCAAGTGGTGTTAAGGCTGGCAGATTGTCAAGCTGTGGATCGAGAACACTTTTCATTGCAAGAGAAAAATCTGTGCTTCGGGCCCCACGGGTCATTAAGATGAATTACTTCATTCAAGAAGTGAGAGCCTTCCATGATGCAATATGTTACCTCTATCAAGATGAAGGAACCATGAAAAGGAATCAGCAATGGCTGGCTTTGATTCAGATATCGTGTCTTTATCGGTTACAAAAGTTATCTTGACGTGAGAGCTTAGGATGATACTGAAGCCTCCGTGATGGGTTCACATTGCTCTATTTCCTATCCTCCGCTAGATTGAATATTACTCAGTAGTGCTCATTTAGCGATTGATCCGAAAATCCTGAGAGTCGTGTCACACTGGTAAAGGAGCTAGATCAATTGATTCAGGTGTTGGGACTGCCTTGGAAAGCCAGCGATCGCTATGTTTCCGCGGAGAAGAAAGCAGAGACTACGACCCTGAATATCGCGGTCAGTCTACCGCTGAAAGTCATCCAAATTCCCCATCCAAGCGTTGAAGCTATGCCAGGCACAGATTATTTGGTTGTTCTGCGGTGGGGCGGATCCGATCGCCCGACCTACTTAGCAGCAACGAGTTGTGGATGGCCATACTACTGTACATCGTGGCTTGCGATCATCCGGCAACTGGCAAGTCTCAATAATGTACAAGTGAGTGAAATGAACACGATCAGAGAATGCATCGCGGTACTGAAAGGGGAGGTCATCAGGCTTTAGGACGAAGTACAATGAGGAAGACGTCCTGGCGCTCAATTCTGCGCTGAGCCAAGCCAAGCTTCCGGAGCATGTACATGTAGTGGACGCAGGGCGCAGCAGAACTGATGCACCTACAGTGCTCTGGGCGATAAAGCCACTAAGGTCTATGCTAATACCACCATACATATTAGATACGGCACAGCCTGCTGAATGTGGGCGTACCCTGAATCTGGCCCACGGCAAGCGCGTAGAGAAGAAGGCATCCAAGTGCAATGATGATCCAAACCGGCTCCATGGTGCAAAGTCAGAAAGATCAACGGGTAGATGCCTGGAGGATTTGATGATCTAGATGAGCTGACGAACAGGCCGGGCAGTCGACACGACAATCACGGCAACGGCAGAAGAATGGTTCCAGAACTCCGGTGCTTCGAAGTTGTATAGTACCTGCGTGGAGATTGTGTGATCCTAATCCGCTGTGTCAAGTATTCACCAGGTGTCAGACTAGGTAAAAGGATTTTTTCACTACACTTTTTTTCATTCTCTTTGATACAGTATGGGAAAGTAGCTTAATTGCGCCTATAGAGGCTATCATTGAAAAGTCCCAAAGGATACAAGAAGCGGTATTGTCTCTACTTAGGGTACTACTCATCACATGACCGACCAAAGCAGGAGGGGCCCGTTTAGCCAGCCGCGTATATTCCCAATTCCATACCGATCGTCAAGATCTCCAACGAATCCCATAATAAGACTACATCATGGCGTTCGAGATGTTCGCTGGTAGAGAACATAGATCGATGAAGACTCTTGCCACTGTTTCACTCCAAGGAAAAGTTGATTCTAAGGAGTAATATATCAACACTAGTATCAGACGGATGACCAGTAGTGGAAGAGACGCTTTTAGCAGGGTTCTGAGGCAGATTTAGGCAATTGATCATGCAACTGGTTAGAATTAGTTCAGATCTCACAGGGAATGCCCCGAATACAACAATACCCGTACCCGGTGTGCGAATTAATCCTCCTCTCCACATCCCTACGTTTAGGCTGTTCTTGATTATAAAAAATTTTGGCACATTATCCCAAGCCCGGGCGCGGGTACTTATATATTGATGAAGAGTGCTTAGGGCCCTAGGCAGCCTGACCTGACAGTTAGTCAAGATGTACTTGCACGGTGGCTCGACATCCGCAGTGGCGCATATAGAACATGACGAAGTGCATCAAATAGCCAGACATATGTTGAAGAAAAAGGCATGTGCTTTAGCGTTTGAGACTATGAGAGACGCGCAGGTGTGCTGAAAGGGCCGAAGTAGTTTCCGAAGGCCTGCTTTCTCTATTGAAGAGCAACGTCAAATTGAGACGATATACCCCTCCATGAAGCTTCCTTCTCGCGGGCCCCTGGAGGATCAAGGTAAGATGGACTGCGTGATCTGCTGGGACACACTACCAGGTGGCATATTATATTTACTTGGGCCATGTCGTCATGCCTTCAATGAATTATGGATTTCCAGGTGGCTGAACGACCATATAACATGCCCTTTATGTCGCCATATGTGGTTTTTTGGAAATCAAGCCGGGGACTATGCGTAGCACAACACTGAGAGATCAAAGCGAAACCCTTGTTCACCGGCTGTCAGTCTAATTTTCTTAATACTCATACCTCTCAGTACCGTACAATCATATCGCATACAATCATAGTCATTTCCTTTTCGTTCAAAAATATCTCTTTACGTTAACATGGCAACAGAAAAAAGTCTAAGAAGCCCCAGACGCGAAGGGAGTCTGGAGCTACGACTCCTGTCCCAATATACTCGAATATTGACTATAATCGATCACTTGGCTCGTAAACTCTTTTGTTCTCTTGCTATCCCATTACCTCTAACCTTTTCGATGACCCTACGGATCGCGCTTTGTTACCCTCACGATCGGGAACAAGCGATATAAACTCCCAATAGAATTTCTCCATGGGTAACAACAACTACAGTACCAATTGTACTTATACCCAGAAATCGCAATACCGGAAGATCATGAAGAAGCCGGCCATAACAAGGTGTATTCGGTGGTCTACCAGACGATGCGCTCGCCATCTAATTCCGACACATACAGCTTTGCAGAAGAATATACGAGAGGCGTCTTAGTTTACCATGCATCCAGAGAGTATGGAATGTTGTTCTCGAGTCCCTTGCCAAACATTACATTGGTTTTTAAACGACTTGATGGAGCAGCGGTTTCAACTCTCTTCCGGCAGCAATAGTGACCCGAATACCCTCTGGACCCTCTCAAGATTCACAAAATCGCAATCTCGAATCAGGAAAGGTCTTGAATCTTCCTCGCCACATCTTTCATCACCCACTAAGAGGGAAATTGAAAAGACCTACAAGATGACCATCAAAGTGGTCCACAACCACATTTTTCTGCAACCTCGCTGTGCCCAATTGGAGGCTACAGATAGGAGACAGACCAAAGAACGAGTGATCAAGCATAAGTTTACGATCCAGAAAGGCATTTTGGAGGGTCAAGAAGGGGGTGGGGATGATGTGGTTGTTGAGGATGAAAATAGAAGCGAAGATATATCTACACCAGAGGTGCCTGCAAAACCGACTACTGAGCCCAATTTACCTTCAATGCCTTTAGTCCGGCGGCAGGTGACATATTCTGGATGTGGGCTGAAAGGTCATAGATACTCTCAATGTCCTACACGTGCTAAATAGCAAAATTTATGTTGTTTTTACTGATTTAGAGATAGTTAGAAATTAACATTTTTTAGATTCTCGGTGGGGTCGCTCGCGCGACCGGATCGCCCGCGCGGCCGTTGATCACGTTACCCGACGTGTTCAGTGTCCGACAGCCCACCTTGAACGTGATCCACGGTCGCGCGAGCAACTCCACCTTTTCGGGAATCCGCGAATCTTGAATCGCATTAAGCCTACAATAACAAGAAAAATATGGCTATCAAACGCGGGTAAGGCATTGAGAATATGTTTCACCTTTATTTCCATAGCCGAATTATGTTTAAAGCCGCCGACCCAGGCGCACATTTGGCTTTTCTAAATACTCTATTAGCATCGAATGGTGCTACACGCTCACAATTGATTGACGCCCAGCGCCTGAGCCGAAAGGACATTTGTCGCTGATCTACTGTACATATAAAACATACAGACAGTACAGTATCTCCTCAGAGGCATACGTAAGAACTTGCCATAATTGTCACACGCTTTGACCCCTCGGGTGTGCTGACCAAGCCTACGTCTTGGTCAGCCCCCCCTTACCTCAGTTCCCTCAGACCGCAGCCAATGATGAGACAGAATTCTGCCGATTCTGCCACGCTAACCCGGTTGGGTTGCTTCATCAGCCTGCGGTCTGAGCCGGGAACCGCGCTGTACATACAGTTCGTCGAGATTCTTTTGGAACCTCGACATTTTGGTCGAGTTAAGCACAATTTTTATGTTCAAGTCATAAACTGATATTTGCTTACAGTTTGCCCTCTAAATATTTCCGAGAATTCGCTTCTATGTCGCGAAAACGCGTGCGCAGGTCGCCCTCTATAGAACAGACGCGTCCTCCTCCGCAACATGAACAATCTGCAACTTCGCGGGGCTACATACAGAACCTTACCCCACGTGAGAGAGTTGATATGATTCTATCAGACCTTCGGGAACACCACCGGTGGTCTATCAAGGATCTTATTTATCATATGGTGCAAGCGTCCTCTTCGCAAAAGAACGCCCATTCAGAAACACGGCGCGCAAGACTGGTTTCGCAAGCCATATACGGGCAGCCAGAAGTTGTCAAGCAGTTGGCTAGTGTTTCAAATGACATCTATACCACTGGCGCGTCTAATCAAGTCTCTCGGTTACAATCTGAGCTCGGAGTTCTTATCAACGGGAATGTACTGGGCGAATTTGAGTCGGATATGGACCCTGGAGATATGGATATCCCTGGCTTGGCTACAACGGTGCAGAATAACGCTTCAGGGCTCTGGGAACTGCTTGTCGCCATCATGACACCGCCGGGAAACTCTCGTGATACGTCCAAATTCTACCGAGGCAGTATCTTGATGATTTGTTCTATTCTCGCGTCTACCTTCGCACCACGGAAAAGCAACAACTTCCCGATGTTGATTGGCTTGTATTTACATGCAATGGGCGTCAAGCGACGTGTGATTAGCTTCCTGGCTGGCCTGGGCATAAACTCACCCTACCAAACTATCATGGACAGACGGAAAGAACTTGCAGACTTAGGACAGGTACTCTAGACCCGGTTAACAGAGAATAACTACTAGATTTGGCTGACCACGTACAAGCATATGTAGAAACGATTGAAACAGAACGCCCAAGCCTCTCGCAAGAATCTCATTGTGTCATGGGATAACTTTGACTACAGCCAGACTGTTCGACATCAAACTCTTCGCGACCCATCAGAGCATATTTCTGCCACAACTGGCAAGCTTTGCATTGGCCAGTCCATCCCTGCAGGAGGGCTTCTCCGATCTATGTTCCATCCAGAGGTTGCACTAAGCCCCCATGATATCTACATGGCACCAGGCAATCAGGATAGCGAGATCCTTCATCAGTGTCAACGCCATTGGATTGCAGAGGCTATTCGCTACACTCATCGGGAGGCAGTAGAGACACTATTTACTAAATCATGCGTCAAACGTGGTCAAATGAAACCGCGACCCCATCTTATTGACTGGCCTGAATTCCCAGCAGTTACACGACTTCCAGCGCAAAAAACAGTTCACTACAGCCTCGGGCCAATGTTATACAACGAGGGTACGATAGAGGGGACGTACAAAGTCATTGAGAATGTTTTCCTGGAGCAACTGGGGGATGATGGTGATACTGATCTGGATGGCCTTTTGCAACTGGTTTATGGTGATCAGAAAACAGTGTCACTCCTCAATGCAGTTAAAAAAGAACGTGCTGAGGCTTCTCGTCTTTTTGATCGTTTCAGCTGGGTATTGCCAATTCCCGGGCTGTTTCATTGGCGCATGAACTTCTTGGATATGATCTTTGAGCTCTATTCTGGATCAGACCATCCTACCGTTGAATCGACGATCCATCACAACAAGGTCTATCTTGGTTGTGTACAGGGACATAAAAGTCCATTTCATCATAAAGAGGAGGTTGCTACGCGCTCATTTGACGCTCGAATCACGGCCATGTTCTATCGACTTATGCCATCAACGGTCAATCCTGCGGATGCTAAAGAGGTGGATGATTGGATTCAATGCCTCGGAAGGGGACAATTCCTAGACATCGTCGATCAGATACGCCGGTCTCTGTTTCATTTTGAAGAGCAACAGTCTAAGGCTCATGAGCGAGAAGGAAAACCAGTTGACCATGAGTTCTCGGCACACGCAAAGTTCCTCCAGCAGATGGAGACATATAAGTCGTTAAAGCTGGCCATCAAACTTGGAGATATTGGAATTATCCAGCGGGTCTTCTCACAATGCTGCCTCCTCTTCCCTGGCACCAAGAAGAGTCGATATGCTTTCCTCTCTTTGTATATGACATGGCTCACTCAAACCAAAGCAGCTGATCCTGAGCTGCAGACTGCTATTCTTGCAAATGGACTTGTGAATCTACGGGGCACGGAGGACGGTTGGTTCGAAATTGATCGACTGAATGAGTTCTTCAATCTTCATATGAAGACACTCATGGCGACTCGACGGACCTCAACTTTGGACACTACTACCATGTTCCGTCGAACTGCACTCACCGCGAGCTATTGTACGAACCTGAAGGAGCACCTAGAGACTACATTCGGAGAATATACCAATGGACGGCACCAGAACAAGGATGCTAGTCAGGATGTTCGACATCTAGCCTATCAGATCTCGAAGTCTATCCAGAAGCAGCCTACCGGTCGGACAAAAGGCTTCCAACCATGCGACATACTCACAGAATCAATCGGAGAAAAGCTCTTCAAATCTGTGCAGAATTTTAATAGCCTCGTCGTCAAGGGGCAGTGGGCACAAGAAGTTGGTCTCAGCAAGATGAGCTCGACTCCTATTGCTGTTTTAGATGAGGTTGAAGAGAACGACCTTGAGTAGGAGGTTACCACGGTGCAGTTTCAACCGCTCTTTGGAGATGCCCTATAACTTCATATTCCGGGGAACCAACGCACTTTTCTGATGGAATGGTTCAGAAGGTATCTATTGCTCTTCATTCATTCTGTTGCACAGGATCTCACTGGCTCTTGAAACACTAGGTCTTCTTCACTCCTGTCCTCCGACGCCGATTTCCCGAAACCACACTGAGGGCCTTGCGTTTGGGGCCTGGACTTGCAGAAGGATAGTACATATCCATTGAAGCTTGGGATGGCGTGTTGATATCAACCCACGGAGAGATATTCTGAGATGGAGTTGGTTGATTGATGCTTTCCAGCGTGAGTGCAGACCATGTGAGGTTGCTGCATTCGCTCATTTGACTCGAATCATTCGAAACACGCTTTCTCTTTGCTGGCGTTTGAATACTGGCCATGAAGGCTGCTCGATATGTGCTCTTCAGGACAGCCACAAGACTCTCAGCAAGCTGGTCCGACCAACTCCAGGTCCCCAATATCGTCTGAAGATCCTTTGCATTGAGACATTCACGCTCAGAGTAGGTGACATGCTGGATATAGGTCGCAAGTTGGGCACACTCTTCTTCTGCCAGGATGCTGGATCGATCGGGTTTAAACTTCGCTCCTTCGAAAGTACATGGAAGGACCTCCCTAGACCAAATTTTCAATTGATCGATGATTGTCTTGTCCATCTCTCCTGGCTTGAAGCCCCGCTCAGTATACATGTAACGAGTTGGATCGTTTAGCTGATACTCAGGATTGCAGCTGCTGCAGCACCGGTCAACCCGGGTATTGGATTTGAACCCTTCAGGCTCGTTGAAGTAGTCCAGGAATCGTTTCCGAAGGCATTCTGTCGGTTCATTGGCAAGGAGATACCAGAAACCAGGTAACTTGGCACGTCGTTCCTCGTGACTTAAATGCCTACCTTTCTGTCGTCTCCCAGGGTCAGCAGCTTCGGCTTCGTTATCCGAGTCCGCTAATGACACATCTTCCTCTAGATCACCGTCCCTCACGCGAATATTACGTTTCACGGCACGTTTGTCAATGCCTCCTTTCATCCACTGATCAATGAGAATAATGATTTTCCCATCTTGTCCAACGCGACACGCGCGACCACCTCGTTGCCAGAGTGTTGCTGGTTGTAGATTCCTTGGGAATCGATAAATAACCACTTGATCAATGTCCTGGAGGTCCACTCCGAGCGCCAATGCCTCAGTAGTCACGAGAACACGAAGCTTAGACTGCGATCCAGGTTTCTGAAGGTCCTTGATCATCGCTTCCTTGTCTGTCTCTGCAATATTGCTATGGTAGACCTTGACAGTATTCATCGTCTCATGCAAGGTATAGCTGCAATGTTGCATATTTGCACCCTCTGGTTGTTTGTCATGCTGCAGCCAATGCCGACAATTTTCCATGGCAGCGTATGCATCTTTTTTCGAGTCGAAGAATACCAATGTCTTTGGGATTCGTGATGGTCGCAATATTGGTTGACAAGGACCATTGTCAAACAGGAAACGCAATGCCGTTGCCTTTTTATGTGCACCTGTCGGGATCCAAGCGGTTTGAATGAGCAACTCTGGACGATTGATAGATGTCCGCAAGATCTCAACATCCTTTTGAAACCCAAGTCCCTCAATAATAACGTGCAATGTCTTCAGGTCGAGTGTAGCAGAGCATGCAAACCAGGGGACACCTCTGCCGAATAGACTTCGCAATTGATGCAATCGCGCATAGTCCGTTCGAAAATCCTTCCCCCATTGCGCCACTAGATGGGCTTCATCCACAACAACCAATGCCAGTCGGTCTTGGAAACCCAGGTTGGTGGCAGTTAGACGAAACTTGTCACTGATTGCAAGCTCCGGGCTTAAGAGAACATGGGTAAACATGCCGGCTTGGATCTCTTCGAGAAGTTCAGCTGAGAACGTTTCTGCGTTTAGGAAACAGGGTCGCCCTCCAATGTTCTGGATGTAATTGGTCTGCTCAACACCAATTTGATCCAATGGGAGCACCACAAGTGTGATAGCTTTCGCAAGCAAAATGGACACTGCTTGCAGTATCATACTCTTCCCAAATGACGTCTTCGCAATCAGAATAAGGTCCTTTCTCAGGTAGACCAGTTGTCTCAAGGCTTGCAACTGACCCTCTCGTGGATAATAGGGATACAGCTCCCGAACTGCTCTTCTAATGGCCTGATCCTGATCCTCTTTACTCTTCCCAATTGCGCCGCGAATCAATTTCTGCGCTTGTGTAACTGAATTCTTCTCAACTTGTTGTTTACCCAGCAAAACAGGTGCGTCCTCAGTCTCATACTCCACTCCCAATTCAATGGGCTCTTCAATCTCTGGAGGAACAGGATTATTCTCAGAGGCCAACCAGTTAGCTAACTGTGTCTGTCCATTTCCAGGGTCGTTTAGTTTCGCTTTATATTTCCGAGGAGGCTTCCGTCGTGGGGGCCGTCGATCTGGCATCATGAGGTGTTTTAGAGCCAATTCTCACGCGATAAAGTGGATACTTTGGACCTGTTGCGGCCAATATATGCTTCACGAAGATTTTGGCGGAATATTTGGGGCATGGAATAATGTTGACAAGTCAAGAGAGGGTTCCGTCTGGTATTTTAAGGACATATTTCTCACCCACCTTTTCAGTCATACATGTAATTTTGGTGTCAGTAGACTCAACTCAGAAAGATGCAGAAGATATCGTCGCCCAATTTTTAATATTCGCGTTGGTGCGCGAGTAATTGTAGAATGGATAAAAACGCGTCCGACGTACTGCAGTAATAAACACAGCCAAATTTCCGACCCACTGTATGTAGCCACCAAATTCCCGGCTCAGACGTCCCCCAAAAAAGATGTGTCAGCATCGCTGGAAACAGCAGGCGGTGGATTTCCAAATTCACCGCCTTTTTTCGGGGTGCGGCTGAGGGAACTGAGGTAAGGGAATTTGGTGGCTACGAAATATTAATAATTCGGAATATCGAGAGACAGGAGGATTACCCCTAGCGATAGCCATAAAGGGTCGGCCACGAGGCAGCCTGTCTTATTTCTCACAAAAGAAATCTCCAGAGCGATCTCCCTGTGAAGGCAAGATGCCTCCAGGGGCCGCCGCAACCGAGCGGGCGGCAACACCCGAGCTGACCGAGCAATCGGCACCGACGGCACCGCAGCCACTGCGAACCTCATATCGACCAATTAGAGCCTACTCTCAGGAGCAAGAAAACGACGCAACTTGCAGACGCCAGAGAAAGAACCATTCGGAACCAAGCCTACGAGAGAGTGCGAAAGCGGGGCCCGCTGCCTCTACAACTGACCAGACGGACCCAATTCTACGAGCGATTCTAGAAGCTTTCGGGAAGATCGAGACCTCAAACAAGTACTTCCACCAAGAGATTGAAGCGAGGCATGTGGAGAGGTCCAGATTCCAGTCGCAGATCACCGAGCTTCGCAATGAGCTGTGCCGGAGGGACGAGAGATATCAGGAAGAAATCAAGAGCTACAAGGTTGCACTGCTGGAGATGCAGAAGAAGATGGAGGAACTCAAGCAAACGGCGCTCACAACCAATCTGACAGAATGTGCCTGTAATGGACACTACGAAGAGCTGCGTGCGGAGCTCCAGTCGCTCCGCATCGCGGTGACCAGCCCGAGCACAGGCCGGAGCTGGGCATCGATTGCGTCTCAGCCATCGGTGGTGTCGTCTAGTACCCGGGCTGTGCGCTCGAGTCTTGGTCTTCCAGCTGTCGTCCTGGACGTGCGATCGGCAAACGACGAAACCAAAGCGTTGGTGAACGACCCTGCACAGATGCGCGAGAAAGTCCGGGCCGCACTCGATGATCAGACAGCCACCTCGAGTGTCGAGATTGTTGGGATCAAATCGACCTCCCGAACGACGGTGAAGATTTTTGTCGATTCGGAAGAAAGTGATGCGCATCTACGCCGAGCCACTCGGTGGCTGGATTCCGTGCCGGGAGCTACGCTGCAAGGGGAGCAATGGTTCCCCGTTAAGCTAAACGATGTCAAGAAGGAAAGCGTCTACGGAACATCGGGAACGCAACGGGAGGACTTCACGCAGATCTTCCAAGGAGAGAACAACGTCGAACAGGTCAAAAAGATCGTCTGGCTCAGTGGAGCGAAGCGATACGGATCCATGGCGATTTACCTGTCTAGACAGGGAGATGCCGAAGCACTTCTAAACCGTCGAATTGCCCATGTGCGTGGGGAGGCAGCGTTCTCTGATAAGTTCCACGAGCGTCCCAGGCCGCTACGATGCCGTAAATGTCAGCAATACAACCACAAGGAGGATCGGTGCCCAAATCTCGAAGCCTGCGGTAAGTGCGCGGGTCACCATCGCGCCGAGCAGTGCACATCCGATGCGATCAAATGTGCAGCCTGTCAAGGCAATCACGCTGTCACCGACCGTAATTGCCCGAAATGGGATGAAGCGTGGAAGGTGATCCGCCGGCGAGAACCGGTGATGGTCGCGAGACGACCAGATTCGCTACCCTATGGTAGTCAGTAGAACCTTGCGTGTGCTGCAGGCCAATCTGAGAAAGAGCCCGGAGATCCAACTGAGCCTCCTAAATGACCCCTCGTTGCAACACTGCGATCTGCTGATGATCTCAGAACCATATCTGTTCCTGATGAATGGCACGATATGCTCTCATACGCATGCTAACTGGGCACCATTATGGCCCTCGCAGCGGCACCCGCCACTTGGACGGTTGAGGCCGCATCGTAGCATGGTCTGGGTGAACCAAAAGACCTTTCCGCATAGACAGATTGACATTACGTCGGCGGACATTGCCGCCGTTCTGCTATTCACGCCCTCTCCAATTCTTGCAATATCTGTTTATATTGCGCCGGGAACGGGACGCGAAGGAACGAGGGCACTAAACGAAGGCCTGCATGCAATCCAAGAGGCCCGTCAACTGGTCCAATGCGAGTATGGAGACAGCTTCGATACTCTTATTGTGGGGAGGCGATCAGGTGGCGATGCGGAACCGTCAAGGGGAAGCGGAGCCGATTGTGCTCCTCATGGCAGATTGGGGCCTGAATAGTCTCCTGCCGCGAGGGACCGTCACCCGGGAGGAAGGCCCGTATCGGTCGACCATCGACCTTGTCCTCGCGTCCACAGGGTTGAGCAGGCGGGTCACGCGGTGTCACATTCACCCCGTCGAGCATGGGTCCGATCACCGTGCCATTGAGACAACTTTCCAGTGTGAAGTGCCACCGGCACCGCCCCCGATAGCTCGCTTCTCATTCCGCGATGCGCCATGGGCCGACATCCGCCGAGACTTACGTGACCTGAAGTCGGAAATCATCGATGTCACCGACTGCTCGGAGCTGGACAGAATTGCCGGGCGCTTGACCGGCAGGATCGGTGCAGCAATCCACCATTTAGTCCCAGTCGCGAGACCATCTCGGTACGGGAAACGATGGTGGACCCGGGAGCTGACGGCATTGTGAGACACGTACACATGGACTCGAAATCAGTGCACGCAAGCCCGGCGGTATGGATCCGACTGTGGTGCGCTGGAAGATCACGCATTATACCTACGGAGACAGTACCACCGAGCGATTCGTGACGCAAGCGACTGCACTGGAGGGAGTTCCTCGCCAACACCGACAACGTTTGGAAAGCGGCACGATACCTCCAGCCTAGAGACCAATCGATGGGGCAAGTACCCACACTGCGCTCGGGTGAGCAGACAGTCAACGATGACCGGGGAAAGGCCCATGTACTCCTCGAGACTTTCTTTCCGCCGCTGCCACAAATTCAAGACGAGCCCCCGAGGGACAGGCCACTGCCGGACGCTCTCCCGATGGAGATGCTTACCGAGCACGAGGTCGAGGACGCTCTGAGGCGAATGGCGCCGTGGAAAGCCCCCGGACCAGACGGGCTGCCGGTGGTGGTGTGGCAGCAGGTGTGGCCGACCGTGAAACACTGGGTCGTCGAAATCTTCGAAGCGTCACTTCGACTCAGCTACTTCCCCCTCGCGTGGAAGGTCGCTAAGATCGTGGTGATACCGAAGGGTGGGCGTGATCCATCTTTGCCGAAATCGTACCGTCCGATCTCGCTGCTGGCCACGCTTGGAAAGGTATTAGAGGCGGTGGTCGCCAACCGCATCTCAGCCCTGGTGGAAAAACACCAGTTGCTGCCCACGAATCATTTCGGGGCTCGTCGGAGGCGATCCTGTGAACAAGCGCTCAACATTCTGATCGAAAAGATACACGATGCGTGGCGGGAGGGCAAGGTCCTCAGTCTGGTGAGTTTCGATGTGAAGGGGGCCTATAACGGGGTGCATCCGGGTGTTCTGCTGCGAAGGCTACGGGAGAGAAGAATCCCGGAGGTTCTGATCCGATGGGTTGGCAGTTTCTGCTCCTCGCGGCGAGCGTCGATCGTCGTGAACATGTACCATTCGGAGGAGATGGCCATCGAGCACGCGGGCCTCCCCCAAGGCTCGCCGCTCTCCCCCGTCCTCTTCCTGTTCCTGAATGCAAATCTCGTGGACGTGCCCATCACTCGAAGAAAAGGAGCCATCGCTTTTGTCGATGATTACACACGTTGGACGGTGGGCGCATCTGCCGAGGTAAATACAACCGTACTGCAGCAGAAGGTCGTCCCGCGAGCGTTGGAGTGGGCGGCGCAGGCCGGCGCGGCCTTCGAGGCAGAAAAGACATCGTTCATCCACTTTACGAGGAACCAGCGACAGCGCCAACTTCCCGCGCTCCCGTTGTACGTGAATGGAGCGACTGTCGCCCCGGCGTCCGAAGTCAAGATTCTTGGCGTGATACTCGATCAGGGATTACGATTCAGATCACACATTGGCAAGGCCGCGAACAAAGGAATAAAGGCCGTCTTGGCGCTGCGACGGCTGCGCGGGTTACCGCCGTCGGTAGCTCGCCAGCTGTTCACCTCCGCAGTCGCATCGAAAATCGACTATGCGGCATCGGTGTGGTGTCCTCTCCGACCAGATGCTACCGTTGCGGCAGGAATCACTCGGCCGTTCGAGACCATCCAGCGTGTCGCGTCGCAGGCGATCGTGGGCGTGTTCCGAAGTACGGCCCTCACGATTGCCGAGGCAGAGGCGGGGATTGAACCAACCGCCGTGCGTCTTCGAGCCCGTATCTTGAAGCATTGGATTGTCTGCCACACCTTATCGAAGGACCACCCCTTCTGGGCCTGTCGAGCAGCGGCCGCAATGCAGAATGGGAGTTACATATCGCCGTTCAAAACACTAGCGAAGCACGGACCACAATGCCTGTCTGACATGGAGGTCATTCGGCCCTTTCCTCTTGACCCGTGGCAACGGTCACTTGGGGAGTTGATTGCCTCCGTCGGAGCTGAGATGCAAGAGCTACACGAGGCCGGCCACGCACGCCTTTGGTTATTTACCAGCGCCAGCGTCCGCAACGGTCTGGTCGGGACGGGGCTAGTGGTTCGTGTCAATCAGGTGGACATCCTCTCGTCCAAACGAACGATTGGCGATGACGATGCGCTTAATGCACACTACGCGCAGCTGGGGGCGGTGTTGGAGGCTGTGGCATACGTAGAAACGATGCTCCCTCGTATTCATATGTCACCGTGGAAAGTACAGGTCACGATCACTGTGGACAATGTATCCGTCCTGATGTCGCTCGCCAAGCCACATCTCCAGGGCGGACAGGTTCTGATCACTCAGATCACGGAAGCCGTCACTCGACTGTCGGAGATGGGCGCAAAAGTCCATTTGCGGCCGCGTACGGATGCAGATGGCGAGAATACAAGCCGAGCACATAGCCTAGCACGCGAAGCCACAAGAGAGAACAGCGAAGTCAAGCCTCCGCCTTGGGCGCGAATCCAGCTCCGCGCGTCAGCGTTGCGATGGGCTCGTGTGAATACAAAACAGCACCGGAAGGGCAACTTCCGACTGTCGACCACGGGTCGGTTTACACGCCAGCTGGACTCAGCTCTGCCGGGACCCCACACAAGGGTGCTGTACGACAGCTTGGACCGGGAGAAAGCGTCAATCCTAGCTCAACTCCGCACGGGCCATGCCAGACTGAATGGATATCTCCATCGAATCGGCAAGGCCGACAGTGATGTATGTGAATGTGGTGTCGAGCGCGAAACAGTCTCGCATTTCCTGCTTCGATGTACACGATGGGACAAACAACGCTGCACACTGGCTGAAATCGTGGGACCGAGTCTGGGCAGTCTGTCAAAGATGCTGGGAGGTAAGCCTGAGGCTACAGAGGAAACAAGTGAGTTGAATGAAAGGGTATGGACACCGGATGTCAAGACTGTCAGAGCTGTCATCGCGTTTGTAATGCAGACTGGCCGGTTGGCCCCGTAAGGTTGAATAGAAACTAGATCTGAGTTGAACAAGTATAAGGTTTGCTATCAATGTACATAGTCAATGGTGCAGCGCACACTAGCTAGGGGCTACATACGACCCAAGGTCGTGAAAAGCCTGAGGAATAAATAATAATAATAATAATAGTAATTAGCCTAAGGGTGCTAAGGGCATTACTCCAAACAAACCAAAGCTTTCGTGATCTTCCTTGCGACAGATACATCGACTTCTTGAGAAATTTCTCGAAGTAATTCCTCATAACGGTCGACTTCACTGATTGCCGACTCCAACTGTGTCCGCTCCTTGTCTTGCCTCGACTGTGAATAAACGCATTCGTCAACTCCCATGCTTGCGCACTGGGTGCATCTCGGCCTTTCTCCGTCGCATTTTGTTTTGCGTGACCGACATTGGTCACAAGCACGAGCGGTGCGACGCGTTTGCAAACCTCTGTGCCGATACGGCAAACGCGGTATTGGGATATGGTTGAGCATTGCGTTACTACCCAAAGCACAGTGGATTCCGTGTTGAGAGGTAAAGCCTGCTTTCAATAGATGGGAAGCAACTAATTAGCAGGCTGAACCTGCCTTAAGGAGGTGATAATTCTGGCATTGTATGGCTATGGCGGCACTTACCCCCTCAATTCTAATTTAGCGGCTAACCACAGTTGGGCAAGATCATCGTCTACGGACCATACAACCTGCTAGTCTGGCTTGGTGATATTTGTGATGGCTAGGCAGCAGCTGAAGTAGCAAGCCTATGTGATAGAGCCTAAGTCCCCGAAGCTTGGGGGAGAGCAAATGATCTGCACTGGTTTTTTTGTATCATTGTATGAAACTAGACACGGCCAAGGAGAGTACTTTTTTTTTGGGAGGTAGAAAAAATACCCTCTACGATTGCCAAATTCCTCAACTATTTGGCCCGCTATGAGGCGTAGACTGAATGAGGTTTCTCGACTTAATATGGGAAGTATCACTTGATAACGAGAAATGAACTTCACTACAAGTGATCTCTCAGTTGAAGTATCCTACACCCTGCAGGATACATTGCAGAATTTCATCCTTGGGCTGGGCCGAAGCTTTTTCAAAATGATACGTAAGCGCTATGAAGTCACTTGGCATCAAGCTCTTTTCGAACCGCTTTGTTGCACACGCGCCTTCGTTGCGGCCCCACGCCATGCCGAGATAACTCGGACCCTTGCTACCATTATGCGGTCTGACGTGGCTAGCGAAGCCCACCCACAGTCACAATTTAAAGCCTGCAACACCTCATGTACTTCTAGACAGTAAGTCATGAGCTTGACCAGTCAGAAACGCCATAAATCTGATAAAAGTACGCCGTGCACACAAAGGAAATATTGAATATCCCAAAACTTCATTGCTCTACTCATTCACATCAGCGATCGACTTTGGAAGGGCGCCTTGGATGATATTGCTCTCAAAGATTGTCCCGAGACTATCAATCACGCTTCGGGTCTACACCATTTCATGAGGTTGCTGCTAGCCAAACAAGCTGATGTAGAGAACTTTGCACTTGGGCTGGGCAAGATGGTAGCTCTTTTGCCTCCTGTTGCCTAAAGCGTCTACCACTTGCATACAAGGCTGACTTACTCTTGGATGTCGGAAGATAGAGTTCTAGACCCGGTCGCCGAAGTCTGCCCTTTCTGCCAATCAGCACCAATCTGCCAGTCCCCAGTGTGCATCACTGACGTGTCATAAAATGCCTTGCAAGATAACACGTACTTGCATGAGCCTGATTTTACCATGAGTAACCCGCGCCTGAGCGGATGCATTAGTCTAAGTCACGCGATAATACCGTAATACCATTTGCTAAGATATATTTTTTATATAAGCCTCCCTCTCCCCACGAATCTAGAGCAGGGTAAATTGAGTCCGGGTCCCTGCGATTGGTCAAGAACATGTGGACAATTGGCGCCTAATGGTGGGTCCTAGAGATCGCTCAACCGATCTACTTACCTCCAATCAACCATCCGATTCTATTGGATATGTTCAGTACTAGCCAGTACATCAATTCCTCATCTTGTCATTAAGTTTGCCGGGATATGGGGCCGTCAAAGGTCGTCTCCCAATAACCAACCAGCTTTATTGTAAATAATTTCTTGGAGAGCTCACGCCAACCCAGACTTCCAATCTCAAGAGCTCAGTGCTTGGAGACTGCTTATGCAGTATTGGACAGATCATCTCAAACCCTGTGCAGTGTCATTTTTCCACGAGAGAAGGGAGGTATGAAAGGCCACACGATTACCTTACCTCTGTTTCGCCCTGTAAGGTCTAGAACATATATTTTTGTCACAATCCCAAAGATGCATATGCAGTCAGTCACATGTTAGTGCTGCTATGCGGCGTCCATGCGAGGTGAACTTTGGAAGGATTTCTACCAACAAAAGCAAAGTGATAGCTGTGAAACAATAAATCGGTGCGGGTGGCACCTACTGGTCTTTATGTTCTTTCTAACGTCTATTCTTGCCCACCAAGCCAGCAACCACCATGGAAGATCAACATACAAACAATGCGGCAATGTATTACGAGCACTCCGTCACCCTTGAGCGCGAGCCTCCACTTACATTGCGACAAGGGTCTCCTTTCACCATAACCGTGAAGGTTAAGCTCCAGGGCATAGGAGCGAGTCCAAATCGAATTTTTGTCCTCAATGTCTCGCTGCGGGATGCTGAGGAGCTTCGCCCAGTTAAGGCAATGAGTGGAAGTTTAACCTGCCCCATACAAGCTCGTACGGGCGTCTGTATCGAACATCGTGCACAATTCAACGGCCTCGTCATTCACCGACCAGGAAAATTTCGGCTTCGGATTTTACTGGCAACTTCTTCATTCACTGAGACGACCGTGATGGCACGTATCGATTCAATCATGATTGAGGTTGGCAGGGCTGCCGCTACTTGACCATACCAAGTGGTGATACCGCCTTCCCCTAATCACTCTAGCCACCTACGTTACCTTGCAACGGCCAATTGCCTGAGAAGCGACGACACGCGGCAGCTTGAGGTGAACTGGAATTTCGGGCGGTAGCAATTCTGCGGCACCCAGGGGCAAGCTTGGGGGAGCTCATGGAACGAATGCGAAACACACCGTTAGCTGAAAGAGATTTTATGCTTGGTAGATGGTGGGACCGACGTGAAAACAAAATGCCGAAAAAAAGGGTCGCCATTTTGACTAGTGCGACCGAGGAATGTTCAGCACCCCCATCTGCGTGACGATCGTAAGGTATCGGAACGTGGTCGGTACAGTGCGGACTAGTATGGAGTACTACTGTACTACTGGGCCAGGTTGAGTGGGAATGGGTCCCGTTCGGCACTTTCTGCCTGAACCCGATGTCGCATGGTGAGTTGCGCATGAATTTGACTTCCGGGAAGAAAGAGTAGCGCATGTCCTGGAGAAATGGGCTAGAACGGAAGACACATTCCTGACACATGACGTGGATAGCTGACCCGCGCCAAGGAAATCTTAACATGACTCGCGTTTCCAAACGGGCCGGATTTGTCATTGGTAGCGATCTGTGTCATGCCCACCTTAATCGCTATCGTTGGAAGCTAGGGAGAGCTGGTAGGAGAGAGACCTTGCACTGCCAAGCTTTACAAAGCTATATGTATCAGCTTTGAGGTCAGGAATGAAGCTAATTGCGAGACTATCTCCATTAAATGTGTCTCGATCGGGTCGATACCATTTCCAATAAGCTTTACCATTGTTGCGTGGTGTTTGAATCTTCACACTCTGCGCGTGCAAAATTATAGCTTCGAGAGCCGGGTTAGAAGCTTTCGGCCCCTTTGTACAGATTGATCTGCCCAATTTTAAACCAATAATTTGGATCGGTGATGTGAAGCAGGCACCGTGGGAGGAGGATTTGCCGATTTTCGAACGGAAATAAAGCACGGAGCTGCTCTATGTTTTTTTTCCTGAACGAACCATCTTGGGTACGGATAATTGTGTGATGCCGCGCGTCCCTCCCCTAAAAGCAGGGCTACGGAGACGGTTCCGCAAGGTAGAGAATGGTGTATGTATTAGACCAATGGGGTGTTCCGCATACAGAGGTATTCTGCTTTTTTCATAAGCTCGAATAGCAAGCGAAATCCTGCTCTCCTACTCCATAGAATAGTGGAAGGGATGGTTAGGAATGAGTGGCAGCCCTCCTTTGTTTGCGGATCGTCTTCTTTTCCGGTGTTCGAGAAGTTGCTCTCTTCTTTTTTTACTCAAAAACAATGAAAGTAAAAGTATCCCGAATATTAAGACGTCGCGGGATTACAAGCATTCTGAAAGCATGAACCTTCATCAATGGGGACAGCCCACCCTTAGGGGGGCAGGCTCTGTATGAAACGCGGGTTGAGAATGTGAGATGTGCCTGATATGGCTATCCGGTCAGCCCTGGTGGTATCCAAATTTGTCGCTGCTTCCCCTATAGGTTCTCGCTCCTTCTTTCCAGGAAATTCCTCTCTGCACTTGCCAGTAGGCCTTTGACGTGATCTATAAATGGGGGACTCCAGTGGTGCATAAGCCCTCAAGCCATTGTTTTTGTTGGCGCAACGTCTGGCGTAATGAGGAACATAGATCAAAATCACAATGCATAGTCTAGGCCATTTCTCTACCCTTTTGAGCTACGCCTGATGGATGGTCTCTCATCTGATACGCTCATTAGCCATCACTAAGCGTAGGGCATACCATCCCTTACGACCTCTCGGTCCTAAATCCTCTTCTTAGTCATGGTACTTAGCATTTCTTGCAGGTTCAGCATTCCTTGGAATATATTGTCATTTGCTTTGTGCAGGTCGATGAAGCACAATGCTTGAACAAAGTACCATTCCGCAATACTGCAGTAGTATCCCGATATTCTCCATGATACGAACGGGGCAGAAAAGGTATGTGAATATGCTTTTAGGAATTTCATTATCTACATGGAGGAAGATTCCCCTTATCTTTTTAAAGCAAAAAAGCATATAGGTCAATCAAATGGACTTTTATTTGGGTGGCTTTTTCCGACCGCTACGTTTGTTGTGAGGTAGAAACTTTCAAAATGCACTGCAGAACACCTGAGAATAGCGAGTCGATCTTTATACCTAAGAAACGGAACCAGTGCGGACAAACAAGCCGCATTAACTCCAATTCGCGCAGAGATTTCGCTGGTACGGGGGCTTTTGTTCAGGTAACGAGACTTGAGCTTCCAAATCGTCCATCGATAAGCCAGGCTAAATACTCATCGAATGCTCCCAAACTCTCAATTTTACCCAATGAATTCATTGAAAAAGGCGACCGCCCTGAGCTATTACCTTTGAAAGGTTCGAGTCGTGCAAGTTTGACAAATCGACGGCATCAGAGTACTCTCAGCACATTTGATCAATGTGGATTAGTCAACATCAAAGGACGCCGCAGGTTCTGAAGACGCAAGGTTTTCCAAATCTTATATTATTCTTTGCTCGCAGCGGTCTCTTATTTTCTCCTTGCGGGATTTCCTCTATGGCAAGGAGGCCTGGTATGGCTCTACGACAACATGCAGACAAAATCGCTGGTAACCAGAGGTTGGGCCATTTTTATTGGGGTATCTACTTTGTTAGACTTACCAAATTCCTTCAGCCATATATAACAAAACACTGACAAGCAACTTTCTTTCCCTCTAGGTTTTCTGCCGGTCCCCTGCTTACTACCTTCGAAAACCATACTCCGCCAATCTCTGTTGAAATGAAGGGCTCAGAATCCTCGGTGTGCGAGACAGCGCTTCTTATTCCTTGCCACAACTCCGAATCTGTGATTGGGAGGACCCTCAAGGCTGCATTGGAAGTCTTCCCATCATCTCACATTTTTGTCATTTCTAACGGAGACTCTTTGAATCCAACGGATAAGACGAAAGATGTTTCCGATAGGTATGGCGTTAATTTCATCTGGTGTCCCGTCGGTTCCAAAGCTGCTGCTCTCTTTGTTGGCTGCCATGCTGCCAGGGTATTCCGATATGTGTTCCTAATTGACGATGATTGCCTCCTTCCACCAGATCTTCCGATAGTGGTGTCGAGACTTACTGATAGAGTTAGATGTGTCGGGTACACGATAACGTCAGTCAGTGCTTCTGGGTCAATTGGCTCTTACTGTCAGCAGGCACAAGATCTTGAATACAAGATTTCTGGACTACAAAGAACAGTAGCAGGCCGACTTGGCAGTGCCCTGTTTCCACACGGAGCTGTATCTTTATGGGACAGACGTTTCCTCAAAAGGACATTCAGGCACCACCCGGGGTTTTCAACCAGTGAGGACTGGTTTCAAGGGAATAGCTGTGGAGCTCTTGGGGGAAGAATACAGATGTGTAGTGCAGTTTTCATTGCGACAAGCACTCCTTCAGCTCTGTTCCGATTTGGCAATCATCAAAACCGAGGTGGATTCGGGGAGACAACTGTTTTTCAACAAAGGTTCTCAAGATGGAATTTTCTATTTGCAGGCGAAATATGGTGCAACTTGAAATACATACTCTTGTCTTGGAAGATGGGATGGCGGGACCTGACCACCAAAGTTTTCGTCATTCATCAAGTAAGCCATATGTCAAAGCCAAATTTACACATCCACTGATCCATATTACAACGTAACAGATGACCGAAACTTTCCTGAATCTCGCCATGCCATTCGTATTGCCGATATCATTCTATTCTCAGCCCTTGCATTGTTGCGCACTCAGTGCGTTAACGGTTGTCTTGCATTTGCTGATTGTCGTCATTTTCAACTTTTATCACCTGAAGGCAAAGAGTGCTAGCATCCAATGGAGAGTTGTTTTGAGCTACTATGTGAGTCTGTTTGTTGGCATCCTTGAAGCTGTATTTGAGACATATCAATTGATATCTGTCTACAGATTCCTTTCAAAATATTTCTTATCTTGACGAATGTTGCCAGTTTCTACTGGGCAGTCTTTCAGTATGGGAGGTATTTTTCGCATGTTCATCCCAAGCTGCCTGAAAACCATAAAGCCGTTGCTATTATCATGAAGCTTGAGAATATAGCAGCTTTGAAGCACGGTAGTGAGCAAGGCGATGATGATTCTAGTCTGACAATACAGAAAGCCTCTTGCAGGGTTAGAGGTGATGGGATGATGGAGCCAAGCAGTAACATTTACAAGGTGGACATATCGCCTGATAATATTGTATAGGCAACACACAAAAATCAAATTGTAAATAGCATAACAGTGAGGCGTTGCGAAAGAACTGGGCTCTACTCGTCACTGCCTACCAATGATGACGCAGAGACAAATCCAATTTTGACTCATTGAATCACATTCATTCACTCATTTGTACAATACGCTTCTGTATGAAGGTAAGATTGATTTTATCAAAAGAATTTAGTCTATTTGTTACTGTGTTGCTCGCACTCAGCTTTTACCTCGACATTTCTGTGACTTGATTGGCAGGTAGATCTGAAATACGTATGCTTTGAACTCTATGCCTTCTCGCCTTACATGACTGAACGCATTTTGCTTTATCATTGCTTATATGATCCTAGATCATCATGGATGTTGTGATATCATGTTGGTGCAGATCAGAAACCGAGCCAAACCATCGTGGTTAATTCCGAGGTATCTGTACGGACGACAAGACTACTGGAAGTCATTTTGGCTAACTTCTGTGTAAGTTCTACATAGAGTCGATTTGCCATTTGCATTTATATATTGAACCACAGTAGTACAGGTACCTTCTGTCGAGCTGGACTCTACCTGGTGCAACGGTCTCAGACTCCAGTGGCGTTTGATCGGTTAAGGCCTATTTGATATCACGTAAGATGATTTTGCAATCTGTAAGAGGCCAGCTTATACTGAAAAAGTCTCGTTTGACTGCATGAGGTCCTCGATACTATACATGTAAAATCTGGAGTTTAATTGAATGTTAATCAACTTGATGCTGTGAGTTTGTAGTGATCTATTATTAAGCATCGCTCTCAAGCTGCAAAGGCCTCATATTATATCAAGAATGCCCAGAGCAACAGCGGCAATGCCACCGCAACCCCAATCCATAGAACCATGTGTGTCTGCTTCTTTGTGGGCAGTATCACCCGGTGTTCTGTCAACTGCGGCGATGGGACGAATCGCAAGACCGCTGCATTCTCCAGGATTTTCAGCGCTCTTTCGGTCGGATAATCTCCAGCATAAGGCACATAATACCTCAATAGAAGCTTCCAAAACAAGTTCTCACGGGTTTGAAGCCTTACAACTGCTCGTGAGGCCTTATAAATGTTGGAAATGCGAGCTAACTGCATTTCATTGAACTGGCATAAGAGATCATCAACCTGTCGGTCAGAGGGCCTGTGTAGGAGTTTACCTGACCTCAAGAACTCGTATAATGCATTTGCCAGGGAAGCCGCATCC
This sequence comes from Penicillium frequentans, assembly GCA_028828275.1. Lineage (NCBI taxonomy): Eukaryota > Fungi > Ascomycota > Eurotiomycetes > Eurotiales > Aspergillaceae > Penicillium > Penicillium frequentans. The sequence goes on along the minus strand of JAQIZY010000003.1, from coordinate 110,259 downwards.
TCAATGGAGCAATTCGCGCCTTGCGCAAGGTTCGGCGTCATCTAAGGAACCAAAAATCAGGAAGGAAGTGGTTAAAGGTTTCGAGCAATCAGGTATACCTTGTGCATGCTATCGCCGATACAGACAATACGGCCACAATGCCATGTCTGGAATATGTTCTCCTCTAGTGAAGTCATGGAAAACACTTTTCGACTCTTCCATAGTTCTTCAAAACGAACATCATTCCATATATACATGTCTTTCAACTGTTCACACCGTGAGGCACCATCTGCGGGGGTGAAGCGTGGTGCGCTGCCATATTGAAATGTCCTGTCTAATTTGAGCACGACGAACCAGGAAACTCGTCCTCGGGTCCCAGGGGCAACAATAAACGAAACCCCATCGTAAACGCTCAGATGCAGATGACCAATTCTGAGTTCTGGAACAGCCGAGGAGATACCGAAGATACAGGCATAGCCAACAGTCATGCCTGAGTCAGACATTTTCTTGTCAGCCGTTGTTTCTTCCTCAACACTTGAGCGAAAAACACAGACGACAAATGCGATGTGTACCTGTCTTTTCGTCACTGGTTACCAAGCCAGGCCGCACCTTGTCAGCAATGCCCCACATCTGGGTGCGCACTTGGCTATGAACACCGTCTGCTCCAACAAGGAGGGCACCTTTATATGAGTGTCCACTCTGCGTATATACTACTACGCCATCGTTTTCCAGGTGGCCAACATGGACAACATTTCTGTTCACGTGTATGTTGGACTTTTCAGGGTAAGAGTCATATAGGACGCGGAGGAGCAGTTGCCGTTCAAGGAATATCATGGGAAAACCGAAGCTAATGAACACTTTCCAATTAGAACGGACCCTGTCACAATAAGCAGATGATGGTAACTTACGCGTCATGCATGGTCTTGGGATAAGGGTTGCTAAACTGGAACCCATCTGGGAATCGGACGTGGACAACATGCATCGGCTCAACCAGGTTCTCCACGGTATCGTAAAGCCCTAGTTGCTCTAAAATCTGCCCTCCATTTGGCATGATTGCAACAGAGGTGCCTTCGTCAGCCGCGATCTCAGAACGTTTTTCGAGGACGATGTTGTCGATTCCCGCTTTATGGAGACAATGTGCCAGCGAGAGGCCCGCAATTGAACCCCCGACAATGATGACTTTGAATGGGGGACCGGCCATCTCGGGGAAATTCAATAAGTACCAAACACCAAAGATGAAGATGATAATGCGACCTAGAATGCATGAATATGGAGATACATTTCATATTTGGCTTCAGTTGTATTCGGCCATCTCTAGATGCCGTCATGACGCACGCTTTATTACTGGTCCCACCCTGTACAATACGACACACTTGGATCCATAGCTGGCCAGTCTGCTGTTACATTGGGTCCTGCTCCATTATTTCATGTTGGTGCCGCTTTCAGCGGTGAAATTCCAATAGTCATCGGTGATTCGTTATCCTCCTGTACGCAAGGTCTTCTAATCTCTAGTCGTACAATGAGGCATCCCCTGTTACAATACATGTATGCCGTGCTTGTCTCCGGATTCTGTACACTCTTGCTATCGGTATCCAAGTACATTCAACGTCTCTTCGCTTTCCAATCATTTGATTTTCCTGTTCCTTATTTTTTCGGCGTGCCAAGAATCATTGGTGCACCGTTCAGACCCACGGATGGACCATAGAAGTACCCCATAGGAGATGTCCAACAGAAAAAACATCACACCTCCCCACCAGCCTAGCGGACTATGCCAAACGACATTTGTGTATCCATGTCGGTACCGCAGAATCTCATGGGGCAAGGCAAGGACAGTCCCGATGAATCGACTGGCCCTGGAATACCAGACAAGTCAGCCATCAAATGGAAAAGATAGTTAGTAGTCTTCCGGTATGGAAACGTACCAAATAAATAACGATGTTCCGCGCGTACTTCCTCGAACTATGAGCTGGCACAGCCCGCCAGCACTGAGTAGCAGCTGGCAGAACCAGGAGCTCCAAGCCGCTGCGGCGCTCTGTCCAACATGGGCGACCAGGGTCAAATGCGCAGACATCCACATAGCTATACTGACGGCAAAAATCCAAGGAAGATTCTGCTCTACCAATGGCGCGTGCGACCACTCGTTCGGAGCAAACTTCATAGCGGCGTATACAACAAGGAAATTGAGAGCCAACCAGCTAGCAAATATGTATGGCCAAATCGGTATATCTGGAGGATAGATGACACCATAAACAAACTCGCAGGCGATGTTGCAACAAAGCGGCATCAGAGCCATACCATAGGTACGGTCTTGAAACGATTTGCGAATCATTGCAATGTAGTTAGCTAGCCAACCAACACACATTCCGATACTAAGGATTGTGAGAGACCACGGAGCATCACCCACCGCATAGGTCTCTTGGAGAGGATTATGCTGAAGCATATTGGGCCATGGGCAAAGATACAATTTAGGGATTCCAGATGTCATATATATGTCGATATTCTTCAAGGGCTTCACATATGAGAACGTAGTATATATTGACAAGACGATGATCATTATACGTTAGAAGATAAGGTCAAATTTTTGCGACTTTAATTTCCAAGCGCCACACTCGACCCAGTATTAGTAGATGCAAAAACCTACTGAGTGGGGGTAGTTTCATAAAGCCCTGAATCTTCGAAGACTATAGAAAGTTCCAGTAAAAAATTCCGCGTTTTTTATGTAACCCTGGTGCAAAGACTGGCACAGAATGGATGTTTGCGGTCTGGTAAATTGGCTTTATCTACTTGAAGAGCAAGAATCACTCGGATTAGGTATCTAAGCCTTACAGTTATACTCTTCATTACATAGCCAAGGCCCAGCGCTTTTGATTGAGAGAGATGTCTGCTCCGGGAAGCTCCATATTGGGTAAGCCGACCAAAATGTCTCATCATTCACCGAATTAGAGTTTTCCGGCTCAGGGTGGGTGCGGGCCGCGGAATCCTTCGGTTGGAGGCAGTCACGTAAAAGGGCTATACATTCTTGACTTCCAACAAGCATGACAGAAATGCCACACTGCCCAAACCTTGTGCAAAGTTAATGACGAGGATCACATATGTGAAGAACGAATCTATAAATGTGTGCATTCAAATCAGCGATCTTTCCAATTTACAAGTTTGATTCACCATATATGAAATACTCTAGATACTAGATGTTGGAAACGATTGGTTGGCGAGGAATCTTTCGGCTCGTGCTTTATGCAGATTCTCTTCCCCGTGCAGCGAAAATCTAGTCCCTTGGAATGCTCCCTCGATCCAAAACCTGATATTATCTGGAATTTGACAAACTTTCAGGTCCTTGAGGTTTTTAAGTACTAAAAGAAAGTCCTTTGGCCGACATTTCTGGAGCCAGTGCCATGGATTCAAATAAGTGACCTGGCATGATTTTGTCATCGCTTGTAGCATCAAAGTGATGGTTTCATTCATTACCTAGAACGTTTCTGGGTCATGAACCATGTTAGAGCACTCGAATAGCCTTACACCTCATCTGTCTGCTTGGTCGTGTCTTTGACCCGGTACGCCCCGTCTTTACCTAACATTTTGGTAATGTGGATACTAACCGGCCCTTACATAAATTACAATAAATTTTAATTATATTACAGACCCTCGCTAGCTCGGGTCCGACACCTCAACGAACTTTGCCCCCCAACGAACATTTCTTCCCACACCACCAATATGAGCTCTATGAATCTAGAAATTGAGAAACGGATTGAGAAGGCAATTGAAGATCTTCACTCTCAATCACGAACAAATATTGCGAAAACAGCACGAGATTTCAACGTACCTTACCAGCGGCTTAAGGCCCGATGGAATGGAAGAAATTCGAAATTTCAACCACGATATGCCGATCGGAAGCTTGATCCAGCGCAAGAAAAGGCTTTATGTGATTGGATTGATTATAATGATCAAAACGGAAAATCAGTTAAGCGAGCCCAAATTCTTGCAAGTGCAATATCAATTCTACAACAATCCAACCCTTCCGAATCTCCTCATATTGGAGAAAAGTGGTTAAAACGATGGCTTGAGCGACACCCAGAGTATCGTACGAGACGTCGGAAAAGCCTTGATATTGAACGTCTTCTTGCACAAGATAAAAACGTAATTCAAGAATGGTTTTCAAGATATCAAGCTGCAATTGATCAATACGGAATTCAACCAGAAGACCTCTATAATTTTGATGAAACTGGTTTCCAAATTGGTGTTGGAAAGGATCAATGGATCATTACTCGCGATCCTCGTCGAAAAATCGTGGCTGGAAATCGTACGAATCGAGAATATGTGACTGTTGTTGAGGCAGTTTCAACCGATGGTTTTTCTACACCACCTTTGATTATTTTGAACGCTCGTCAACTTCAAAATCGTTGGTTTGAAGATCTTATTGATGAACGTATTGCCGTCACCGATTCTGGTTATATTAATGACCTTCTTGCGTATCAATGGATCCAATTATTCGAAAAGTCAACTCGATTACGAACAAAAGGAATATGGAGAATGCTGATTTGTGATGGATTTGGGTCACATTTGACGTACGAATTTATCAAATTCTGTGAAGACAAGAAGATTTTACTCTTTTTCCTTCCTCCACACACAAGCCATCTTCTCCCGCCTCTTGATGTTGGGGTTTTCAATGTCTATAAACACTATCATAGTGAGGCAATTGAGGCTGCAACTATAACGGGTTGTATGAAGTTTTCAAAGCAAGATTTTCTTGCTGCAATCTCTGAAATTCGAACAAAAACCTTCAAATCACATACAATTCGCCTAGGGTTTAAATTATCAGGTATTTGGCCTATAAACCCTAGTATTGTGTGTGATAAATTGGTTGAATATCGGCCTCAAATACCATCTCTACCATCTTCACCAATATCAAATTCCACCAATATCAGCACACCAAAGACAATCTCACGGATTAAAAAGCTCGAAACGAAGCTTTTGGATCTAAATCAAGAATTCTCTAGCCAAAGTCAGATGATTCAGAAGCTCTCAAAAGGTGCACAATCCACCTTATATCATTTGAATGAGATACATCGAGAGATTGAACAAACTCAATCTGCAAGCGCAGCCCGCAATGCGCGGCGGAATATGGCATATTCTACCATCAAATCAAGAGGTATCATATCTTCTTCAGATGTGGGAAAAATGAAGAGAAATGAGGAGAAATTGACTGATTTAGAGGCAATTGATAAATTGCGATCGAAATGGAAGAAGGTTATGGTGGAACTTCGACGTGAATGTAGACGTACAGGAAGACGTTTGAATCGCTAAAAAAGCTCTTTATATATTCTATATGTATTAGAAATTCATATTCTTTAAAAAGAATTAAGAGAATACGATATATATTGCATATATTGGATATTCAAAGTTGAATTATGGTAGAATTGTTCGTTGGAGGGGCAAAGTTCGTTGAGGTGTCGGACGCGAGCTAGCGAGGGTCTGTAATAATTGTCACACGCTTTGACCCCTTGGGTGTGCTGACCAAGCCTACGTCTTGGTCAGCCCCCCTTCTTGTCAAATCCCCACTAAATTGTCAATATTTCACCTTTTAATCCTATCTCTCAGCCATAACAAGCTAAATATGCCTTCTGACCTCGAGACTCGAATCCAAAATGCCTTGGCAACTGTATCCGATCAACAAACGCCTAATTTAAGCGTTTTAGCCCGGTCGTTTAACCTTCCATATCGAACGCTCGTCCGCCGGTTCCACGAACGCGGAAACTTCGAGGATAAGCGATCGAGTCAACGTGCCCTAAATTTAGTGCAAGAGACTGCTTTAGTCCGATATATTAAGCAGCTCGACGATCTATGGGCACCTTGTACGCTCCAAGATATCGAGCGTTGCGCTAATTCTATATTGGCGCGGTCGGGTCAACCCCCGATCGGGAAGAATTGGGCAGGTCGGTTCGTACGACGCCTTCCAGAAGGCTTCTTTTGGATTAAACAAAGGCCTATCGATAAGAATAGACTCGAATCCGAGGATATATCCCGTTTGATAACTTGGTTTGAACACGTTGGAGGTTGGTTAGAAGGGATTAGTCCGAAGAATATCTATAATTTCGACGAGACGGGGTTCCAATTAGGTCAAACACGGTCTCAAAAGGTCGTCACGCGCTACCGATATAGCTCCGAGAAGCTTGCCTCGGTCGATCGAGGTCAAATTGTTACCTCAATCGAGTGTGTTGCTGCGGATGGGTGGTCAATGGTCCCATATCTAATCTTCAAAGGTCGGACGCATATGGAAGATTGGTTCCGAGATAACCCTGCCCTCGATCAACGTTATAATATTCAAGTCTCTCTGACCGGGTGGTCGTCCGATCTAATCGCCCTTGAATGGCTTCATATCTTCCACGAGAGCACCAAAAACCGCGTTGGGATAAATGGCAAACGCGTGCTCTTCTTTGACGGGCACGGGTCCCACCTAACCTTCGAATTCCTCGATTTTTGCGACCAAAATCGGATTATTCCAATAAGCTTTCGACCCCATACGTCCCATTTTGCACAACCTTTAGACCAAAAGCCATTTTCAAGCCTAAAACAGCATTTCCGGAAGGAAAATTCGCTTACAAACGCGTGGTTCCGGCCTGATTCAGCAAAGCGTCAATTCCTCGAGGATATAACTTTAATTCGAAAGAAGGCAATTACACCACGTATTATTCGAAGCGCGTTTCGAGATACTGGTATATGGCCTTTTAACCCTAATATCGTGATCGGACCAATACAAAAAAGATGGGATGAAAGGCATGCAAACGACCCAATTCTCGAGTTATTAGGCCATACACCTGAACCACAGTCTTCGCCTATTATATCCCCACCACAAACAGTTGAAAAGCTTAATCGGATGGGGAATAAACTCGAGAAACGTATTGCAAAAATATCAGACCAAATGGAAGATCAGACCGAAGAGCTAAATCGGTTAAAACGTGATTTCAAGCACTATCAAACTGGCCAATTGATCAACGCGGAGTACACCCATGAGCTTGAAAGTAAATTATTATCAATTCAAGCTCGTCAACGTCCAATTCAGACCAAAAGGACTCGAAAGCAGTTATCGAGTCTTACTGCCTTAACCCCTTTAGACGCTAATCGCCGAATTTGGAAGCGTGACGAAGAAGAGAAAAAGTTAGACCATATGCGCATGCTCCGGGCCGCTGCGCAGGATTCGGTCTCAACTCCGCAAAGATCGGACGAAAACAAAGATCTCGAGGATTTCGAGGGATGGGTCATGGGAGATGATGGAAAACCACTTTATATAGTTGATACAGAAGGGGTGACGCTGGAAAGGCTCAAAAAGTGTAAATATTGACAATTTAGTGGGGATTTGACAAGAAGGGGGGCTGACCAAGACGTAGGCTTGGTCAGCACACCCAAGGGGTCAAAGCGTGTGACAATTATAATTAAAATTTATTGTAATTTATGTAAGGGCCGGTTACACCCATAACCACCCCATACAGCAACCAGCCTAGGTCACACAAACCAAGAGATCAGTGAACATGACTCTTCACGGAAGCTGCATGTGTGGTGCTACCGCTTTTACCTCTCCCTGTTGGTTATGACTGTCGTGCTTACCTAATACCATGTAAATGCTTACAGACTATGCAGCTGAGCCTATTCTGACGGCTCTCTGCCACTGTGTTGACTGCCAGAAAGTACGTTAATATCCAAAGCTTGTATATTTTGTGTCGAAGCACTAACAATGTTATTAATAGTGGACTGGTAGTGCATTTACCTCCAACGTTGTGGTGCCAAGAGACACCTTCAAAGTTACCAAAGGTATGCAAAATCAGGCCAATTCTAGCACAATGTTCGCTGATATTGAATTATATAGGAACCCCTAAATTTTTTTGATATTGCAGGTGCAAGTGGCAAAAATAACAGACACTTTTTCTGTGGAACCTGTGGATCAAATCTTTTTGGGGAATTGGACATCATGGGCGACAAAACTGTCATCAAGGCCGGTAGTCTAGATAATGGAGAGGCGAGCCTGCGCAACAAGGTCGACATCGAATTCTTCGTTAAAGACCGTGTTTCCTACCTTGCTGCGGTCGATGTTGCCAAGCAGGAGCCGCGGTTTGGCTGAGTCGTGGGAGGGTAACTATTGGAACTACTCACCGAACGTGGCCCAAATTGCGAGGAAAGTTGAGGTTTGCATGGTGATAGTTAATTCTAGTTGAGATCTGTATAATGGAAACAAAAAGAGAATAACAGAGGCTTAATTCGTTGGATGCCACAAATGATTACTTCCTGGCCTACTATAAGGTTGATCAACCCGTCCAATCCCAAAAGAATGTGTGTTAGTGTATGGTACGCTTACTATTGTGCCGTGCACTACCTCCAATCTAGAACGAAATCTGGAGCAATATCTTTATATCTCGCCTCTGGTTGAAGTGTAGCCTATATTCTGCGGAACTGGACTACATTTAACTATAAGGAGGTTCCAAGCGCAGTAAGTGTGCGTGTCTATTAGCTTTGGGGTATAAAAAGCAAGATGTATTCTAAGTTATTCAATATTTCCCAGGGGATAATTTAATCGAGATTAATCTACAAAACTGGATGCTTGCAAGTGTAAAGCGTCATACCAATCGGGGAATATCTTTAGACTTTCGTGATATCCGAGGGTGAAACCCTGCCGGCAATTTCGGGAAAACTCTATTCTGCTCCGCGCTTGAGTGACAATGGAATCTCAATCACCAAGCATATACCTCTGTTTCTAGACTCATGTTTCACAGCCTGCTTAGAGATAACCCGCAATCATCGCCGTCATAGCTTCAGATGAAAAGATATTCTACATAGAGCCTGGTGAATAATTCGCCTTCATGCAGTTGATCTTTCAAAAAATCCGTTCAGTTCAACCCGTGAATATTATCAATCAATTCCACTACGGTTCTCATTATCACCATTGGTTTCACTGCAAGCTGCATGTGTGGTGCCATTCGGTACGAGGTAGCCACACTTCGCTCACAGGTTCTGATCCTAAGCAATAGTCCATAAGGTTGATGCCAAAGCTGTTTCCCATGGCCGGAACTGCCAAAGAGTATGTGGATATATGCCGATGTAGGCTTAGCAAGAGACCTAATAGTTATATAGTGGTCTGGCAGATCATCCACCACCAGTGTGATAATTTCTTGGGAATCGTTCAAGCTGGTCAAAAGGTAAGGTCTTGACATGGAGTTGTGCAAAGAGGCACCGATGATCTGACGTATATCTTTCAATGGGTTGAACCTAAAACATACCCATAGACTACGGAATCCACCGAGACTTATCATACGTTCTTCTGTAGGACTTGTGGATCTGGCATCTACGGCGAGACTGACCTGATGCTTGAAAAGCTTTCGATTAAGGCAGGTTCTTTGGATGATCCTGATTTGGGAGGGGAAATCGATTATGAAGTGTATACGAAGCGTCGCATAGCCTATCCAAAGCCTTTGGAGGGTGTCAAGCTGCTAGAGGGTATGCTTAAGCCCTAGCTTCATTCCCTATAGACGCACACACATCAAGGTGACTATTTGGAAGAAGAGGGATGTTATTCTCCGGAAAGGACTAGCATTGATAGCTGAATAGATACCATCAAGTGTAACATATACTAGCCTATTCACATGATAAATTTGCTTTCAATTCATTTTATCATCTTCTCGCCCTGGGCCTATACCTTCGCCTTCTGCTGGTTGACTGGTATTTGAGACATTCATGTTTCTACTTCAAAACCAGATTTTTAATGAGCATTGGGGGCTAAAACAAAGGCTTGCTTCATGTTCTTAGCTAAGACCCGGTTGCTAATAGTAGCCTTCCACTCAATTAATTTTGAATGCAGGTTGGTGGTTGATAACCATATGTCCTTCCCTACTCCTAATCAGACAATTGGAGTAAGCAAATTTACGTCTGGCTGCGGCTAATTCAGGATAATGCAATGTTCATAGAGCAGTTACTCATCGACCCGACTGCTGATACCCACATGGTCTCCTAGCATACTATACATCCAGTAACTAGGGGAGTGTTGCCATTCTAATCCTGAAACGAATATAATATTGCAATCTAAGTTCGACTTTAGAGTTACGAAAATATCAATCGCATGAGTACAATCAGCCGTAGCAGGGCTACTTTCGAGCATAAATGCTGAGCATATCTGTCCCTATCCCACTCTCATATGTCCGAGCTGGCTTTGCATGCAGCACCCTTTTGAACTGACCCATAAGCTGGTCCTCATGCGCGATTTCGGGCGCCATACCAATATTGGCGACACCGTCGCCACCCCGCGCTAGCAGGTCCCAGTGCACCCCCTGCAAGCCCCAAGGGGGACCAGGAAGCATTGGTTCCTTGTATAACGGAAATTCAAGACAAACTAGGTAGCCATCACACCGCAGAAGCTCCCACATGCGCTTGGACCATTGCTGGCGCATATCGGGGTGCAGGGCGCAGAGGAACTGTGCAAAATTAGGTTTCGTTCATCTCATAAACACGCCAAGATGCGACAGTCAGCTACTGACCGTATAATCATAAATTATATCAAACTGAACTTCTCCGCCTTCCAGAGCTGTTTGTTCCCAATCCGACTTGAAAAAAATCACCTTTTATGAAAGTGACAGGGCCTGGAGCTGTCGAAACGCTTTTCTGTTCTCCAAAATTGTATTCCTGCGGTTTTTGCAGTTCATTACACGCGTAACCCTGGGCTGCTGATATTCCGGTCGCAGATATATCCAAACCATAAACGTCGAAGCCATGCAATGCCAACATGACAACATCGTAACCTTGCCCGCATCCCTTCACGGAACAACGAAAATCAGTAACCCAAGGCAGGCCAATTAAATATATAACAAGGTCTCATGTATACAGAAGACATACCGGCACAAGTGCTTTCTTACGGCGGCCATTAGGCGTCAGAGGCTGGAATAGATCCTTTCGTTGTTCGATAAGATCAATCAACGCTGGCGAAGGCTTTCCCCGGTCCCAGAGGACGTTATTTTTTGTGTCCCAGAGGGCACTCCATCCCGAGCCGTGATCCTGCAATGCCCTGTAAATTGTCAAAATCTAAGTCTCCAGGAAGTAGCTGCCAGGAACAGAGCGCAGAAGCCAACTAAACAAATGCAACCCACCGTTCTGAAAAATGGTCAGTGATCCAAGACGATCCAGGTACTTTCTGATTGCCTGGATGCGTCATTGTTGTAAGTAAATGAAAGCAGATTACAGGACTGTCTGTATGTACTTTCTGGGCGATCGATGATGCTGTGTACCGCTTGCTATTTATACCGTTCCTGCGATAAAATCAAGTCTAAACCATGGGCTGATTTTAAGAAAACATTTGTCATTATGATGACCCCACCTGAGGCCGTTTCCCTCCCCGAATGTGTCATCAACGAAGCGGGTAATTTGTGCGCCTTAAACTATCCCAGGTAAAGTATGATTCATAGACAATTCTTAGAAAAAGAACGATCCCTTTAGTTCTAGAACGCCCCTGTTGTTCCCGTTTCGTGCTTCTGTGGCCAAAATGGGTTTGCTCTGGGTGGAGCAGTACTAGCACTACTTAAACTGTAAACTTAGTGTTTCAATTAGCTTCAATCACCGAAACCATATAGTGGGTGACAAAGAGCAAACTATCACTATATCAAACACCGACGGGAAATTCGGGGTGGCGCTGACGCAGCACTGTCTGGGACAAGCCGGCGTTTGGCTTTCAAACGCAAAACAACATTCCCCGACCGAAGCACCGTCAGTCTTAACAAACTGACTAATTCACCGTAGCTATTACAGTCTCTGACGTTGTATGACGCATGAAGAGGTATAAAAGAAGGAAGAATCCCTTCACTTAGCATTCCCTCGCCAAACGAGAATCCCATCTAGACCGTTCGACAATTCTTTAGCATCATATCCCAAGGCAGCAACAAACAACAAACTCGACAATAATGGCCACATCCAAGATGATGCAATGGTCTATCGACAAACCCGACAGTGAACTCAAGGGCATGAGTTACACTGAGGCCTCAATCCCTCAAGTTGGTGATAATGAGGTCTTGGTGAAGTTCCAAGCAGCGGCTCTCAACTACCGCGACGTTGCCATAGCGAAGGTAGTATCATCCTCAAGAAACCTTATTCAAAATTCCTTAAATTGAATATTTCCTAATCTGTTGGGTGCAGGGTACCTTTCCTTTTGCTCATAAGTACCCCATCGTCCCCGCTTCCGATGGCGCTGGTGTGGTGGTCGAAATTGGCGCTCGAGTCACGGAATTCACGAAAGGCGATACGGTTTTGACAATTTTCAATCAGGGCCATCAATATGGTGACATCGATCCTCATGCAGCGTCTACTGGTGTGGGTGGTACTATTGATGGTGCATTGCGCCAGTATGGTGTTTACAACGAGCTTGGTTTGGTGAAAGCTCCAAAGAATTTAACTGCTATAGAGAGTAGCACCCTACCCGGTGCGGCTCTTACTAGCTGGAATGCTCTTTACGGCCTCAAGCCTCTTAAACCTGGACAGATCGTTTTGGTCCAGGGAACTGGAGGTGTCAGTATCTTCGGACTTCAGGTATGTTATATGGCCATTTTTAATATTTTTCAACGGGTGGGGGAATACCTCAGCCCACTCTGGAGAGCTGATAGCTAACACCATATTCTATTTGGTAGCTTGCCAAAGCAGCTGGTGCCGTTGTCATTGCCACAACATCTTCAGCGGAGAAGGCAGAGAAGCTGAAAAAACTCGGCGCAGACCACATCATCAACTACAAGACCACCCCGAATTGGGGAGAGGTCGCTCGCGATCTTACCCCTGGCCAACGTGGAGTGGACCATATTTTGGAAGTTGGAGGACTAGGCACCTTTGAGCAGAGTCTGAAGTGCATCAAGATGGACGGCATTATTACCGCTATTGGGTTCTTGGGTTCCAGTGACAAACCTCAACCCGGCCTTATGGAGGCCTTGACCAATATATGCACTGTTAGAGGTGTTTTCGTTGGTAGTCGCGCCATGCTCAAGGAACTGGTCCAGGCCGTCGAGATGAACAATCTTCATCCTGTTATCGATCAGGTCAGCTTCAATCTTGATCAAACTAAGGAGGCATTTGAGTACTTGGTAAGTTATTTGAGAATACCTGCTGTGCTATCACATTTGTTTTAACGTTACTTTGTCACAGGGAGGTCAAAACCATTTTGGAAAGGTTGTTGTTAAGATTGATTAAGTAAATCTTACGCTGCTTGCACTCTCGCTACGTTCACTTGCGATTCAGGACTCTGGGCAGATAATGAGGCGAACGCGAGTCAATCCATTTAAACCTTCTACTTTCGTTTGCTAGACTGTCACTTCCATGGTTTATGAAAGGCAGTACACAAATTCATTCCATTGGCGATACATAAACGAACCTTAATACTGCCATCATCATCCAACAAAGACTTAAGGTGCCATGCTGTCTGTGCTGGCAGTGGGTTCATTTACTTTATCCCCTCCCTAAGGGAAATATAGGCTTGTCATTAGACATAAATCACTTTCATTGGTATTTATAAAATCTTTCAGCGTCAGAAGTTCGCGAAGAGATCGATCTGTGTGTTATTGGAGGTTATTATCGTAAGACATGATACTATGTCTAGAGAACGCAAGACGAGACGTCACCTAGTTAAAGAGGCCAGCATTGATCAATTTTCGAGCAGCTAATAAACGGTTGGACAGTAAGTACAAATATGACAGTTTGAGGATACGAGCGGGAAACACTGGGTGGTTCCGGAACGTCTTGACTGTGGAACAACAAATAATAAGCTTTTAAGTATGATGTCATTTTTGCGCTCTACGACCAAACACCGATTCACCGATGGCGTTTTCTCGACCAAGCAGGTCTCAGACTACTTTCTTCCAATAGTAATCATGAAAGCAACAGAAAATAAAATGTACACCCATTGGATAAGATTAATAAATGTCCTCTACCTCGGCTTGAGGTTGCGGAATATTTCCTCTTACCGGAACATACACGGTGCTCGGTGTCTGAACGGGAGTGGAGCAGGACGGTAATCAGATAATGGTGGAGAATCAATCCGAGTGGAATCTGGCCCGATAAGCTCTTGTGGTCAACCATAAAAGCTATGAGAGCGCGCCTCGTATAAGGACAGAAAACCTCTCTTCTTATTACACCACCTTGCCACCTGACTCACTACAATGGTAATAGTCCATCTCATTTCTTTGGCAGCCGATTTTGTCCTTGATTAATTATCAAATTTCAGGAAACCACTGGCTTTCGTCATGTCATCACTCCTGATAGTGATGCAAAATTCTTCGCCGAGAAAGGTCGATATGTGCTTTACGTCAGCTACATGTGCCCATTCGCGCACCGAGCGACGATAGTGAGATGTTTGAAAGGTCTAGAATCTTTCATACAGCTGGTTGTTCTCGACCCTGAGCTAGGCCCAGACGGGTGGTTCTTCTCGGGTCGATTTGGAACGGCGGAATGCGATCCTTTATACGGATTCAAATACCTTAAAGATCTCTACCTGAAGGCTGATCCAAAATATGCCGGTCGGTTTTCCGTCCCGTTATTATGGGACAAGAAGAACCATACGGCTGTGAACAACGAGAGCAGCGAACTCATGCGGATGTTTTATACGGCCTTTGATAACCTCCTTCCGCCTCAGTTACAGGAGCCTAATTTCCCAGGGGGTGGCCTCTATCCTAATCATCTTCGAAAGGAGATTGATGAGTGGAATGCGTTGATCCACTCCAACCTCAACGTTGGGGTGTATAACGTGGGCATGGCATCTAGCCAAGACGAATACAACCAAAGTGTCGACAGAGTATTCGGCACGTTGGACCAAATTGAGCACCGATTGCAGTCCAGTGGGCCGTATTTGTTTGGCGACTCCCTGACGGAGACAGATCTGCGACTTTACACCACAGTGTCCCGGTTTGATGTCGCTTACTACACGGTCTTCCGATGCAACCTCAAGATGATCCGCCTGGACTACCCTGCTATCGATCTGTGGTATCGCTCGTTATATTACGACAAATCGAGCCGGACGAGGGATGCATTCAAAGCAACCACCGACTTCTTTGCTGTAAGATCCCAATTGATTGAATGGTTACAGGCAACAAACACCACGCTCGCAATGGCTGACTTTTACTTTTTGTTGTCTACCAGCATAAATTCGGATATATCAAACTATTTGCAAGCAAGATGGGCGGAACAGGGGATATTATTCCCGCGGGGCCTTCCCCTGTAATTCTACCTCTCCGTGAGACTGACGAGTAATTGAAATCATTCCGATCTTTCACGACTTTCATGTACCCGATAAGGGTCGAATGTCGCGCACCCACGGCGGGAGGGTCTGTTCTTCCGAGGCAGGCGATGGCCTTTTTGGTCATGGTCAGAGAGGGAAGTTCGGTCAACAACAAGCGGCTGGATATAAATAACAGAGGCAATGAAGAAAATACGTATCAAAGTTTGAAGATCGTTGAAGGGGAAGAGACAAGAAGATGAAACAAGCATCAGCTGGAGGAAAACTGCGGTCTTTTGTTGACGGGTAGAAGGAATGTTTCAGGATGATGATAATATACTGCTGTAATCAAATATCCGGAACACTGTTGATGTAGAATTCTACATCAGCGACCCGGTTTATTTTATCGGTGTCCTCGAGGTTTCGTAGCAGGGAAACCTTTTTGGGTATTTATTTGGCTCAGAGTCGGTAATTAGTGCAAAGAATGTACTTTATGTACCTTTTCCAGTGTATTTGCAATGTTTCTACGTCGTTGACACGATCGAAGGGCCCGAAACCGAGTCTCAGACTACATACACCACATCATTTTTAACAGTCTTTGATTCGACAGAGAATTTTATTTAGACTGAGTGGAATCACTTTTGCGATACATGGAATGCTGATTATAGTAATCTTCTCATCTGGTTCGAGTACCTTAACTGGCTCCTGGATACTAGGGGTCAAAGAGCTGTTGTCTGATCCAGTGCGGTCGTCCCAGCTAGTACCCAATTGACAGTTTCAAAAGAATCATCTTCAGATAGGCACCCAAGTGAGCTCTTTCGAGTGGCTGGTAACCAAGTAAAATCTCATGATAGTTGGAGTCCTTATCAATAAAGTGCGTCTGATAGTCATGATTTGATGTCCAACAATATAATGATATCTAAAACCTTTGTATTCTGTGGAATATTTTGAAGGATAGTTTCATGCGACTCCTTGGCAGTATCACGGACCCAGCGCTCTACCACTTCGACTGATGGAAACTCAAGAGGTAAGGGAGCAGATTGAGCAATGCGGAGTAGCAATTTTAGCTCAGGATGTTCGAAATTTGGAAAATGGAGGCGAAGAACAGTACTAGTTCTAACGATTTGCTACTCCTTAATTCATTTTGACAAGAAAGAGTATCATTTGCATCAACCCGTGAGCTACCTTGCTTGTTGCTTTGCTCCCTCTGGATCCACCAGTGGAAAAGGTTGTCGTTGCCCATTTCGGTGCATAAGGTAAGGCCTTGTGTGAGGCCGACGCGCTTCAGGAATTGGAGGGGTTGAACCCACTCGGTCTTAGGAACTGAGGTATGGGTTTACTGACTATGCGATGGGTCTAGCGCTAGTAAATCATCCGGTATAGGCTCTAATGTGTCTCCCTCGTAGACTGACGAGCAATAGATGTCAAAGAGTCGAGACCCCTTAGTACTGTTTACAAAAAATACCAAGGTACTATATAAAGAGTGTAAGGAGTTAGAGACTTGGGAAACGTGATCAAATTGTAGTCGTTTTCTGGTTACGTTTGAGGTTTCACATTTCTCCCGCTCATCAAGTATGGTACACATAGTAGAGAACGAAGAGCCCAAGTTCTAAGATAACTCTTCGGGCTGGTTAAAACAATGGGCTCAGACAGATGACATGTTTGATTGACTCGAATAATAGTGATCAGCCAAGGATTACGTTACTTTTTTTGGGGGGGTGGTTTGCTATTCCGTTAATTTATCCTTGCCTAATGCATTGAAATCAACCTCTATTTCGACAGGTCAATTCCGAGAGGTCGATTTCGCTTTCCTTGCATCCAAATTCTATTGACATACATCCACTTGGTGTCCGACAATCACGAAGCCGGTTTCACATCTGAAGATTCAATCTTCACAGCTGACACCTTCGCTCCCAAAACCAGCTTGTCACAGCATACCAAGACTCATGTATTATCAGTGCCTCTCGGCTTCTGCCATAGCGCGATTCTGGTCGGCGAGGACCTTTTGGACGGAGGGCCTGGTCTTCATTCTCTCTATCCACGCACCCACATGAGGGAACTTCTCGTAGATATCCTCGCCACCATAGCGAGGGGCCCATCGCTGCCAGGCAATGAAAGACAAATCAGCGTATGTACACTTGTCGCCGACCAACCATTCTCGAGTTTTCAACACTGATTCGAGCACTCCGGTAACTCTGTGGATCTCGTTGACGTATCGATCAATGACGCTTTGGATTTTCTCCGGGTGGGCACGTTTGAACCACGAAGCCTGACCGTAGTATGGCGCCTGGCCTGAGACTTGGAAGAACAGCCATTGTTTCAACTGCCACTGCTCAGAAGAAGCGCTGTAGCTGATACGGTGGTTCTTGTCGTATGTCTCGATGAGATATTCAACAATTGCTCCTGACTCCCAGATTTGGAGGCCGGTGTTGGGGTCATCGATGGTGGGGAGGCGGCCATTTGGGTTGAGTTTGACGTAAGGTTCTTTTTTGACTTCGGAAAAGTCAACAAACCGTGTTTTGTACGGGATGTTCAGTTCCTCGAGTATGAGAGCCACCTTCCAGGGGTTTGGGCCGTATTGGTGCGAGTAGAGGGTGATTGGCTGCATTTTGAAAGAGGAGGGGCTTGGGACAAGACAGAAGACTCAGAAGCTTGGGTTTGAGAGAAATCAAAGCCGTAAATAAAGATTTACTCTACTTATATTTACTTAAAAGCAAATATAATTCGATCAGAAACCGGACACCAATGCCGAGAGTGCCCACCAAAGGCCGTGAGTTTGATCTCGGGATCTGGTCCTTTCAAAGCATTAGTAATGTCGGAGATTTGGATTCGCTCACCGTTGTAGTCAGACTGAACATTCTCCGTCACAAACTGACACATTGGGTTGAAGTCAAGACCTCGCCAGGCCAATAGATGCCCATGGAGGGCAACGGGCACGCATCCATTTCATTCTGATGGGCGTGTGCTGGGTGATACTGATGACAGCGTACAATGACAATTTCAGAGAGAAATTGGTCAGTTTGCTTGCAAACAACGGGGACTTTTGAGACCCGGTGTGCTAAAATATACTGTTACTGAGCTAGTCTTCATCTACTTTGTATACTGCATCAACCTTTAGGCAAAAGATCATGAAAAATAATTGTAAGAAACAGAGTGGAGATGGAATTTTTTTCATCTAGAATTCAAGCACACTTTATATTCCTCTCGAACATTGCTTAGGGTCCCCAATCTTGCAGAAACACGATGACTTGACCGGAACATCAGCCACAGCAGTCGCTGTTTTCGGCTGTTTCTCGATCATGATTGCCTCCACCTTCCGTCCTAAACGAAGCAAGCACTCATGATACCCGCTTAACGACCACACTTTCTTGTCAAACGCAGCCCATTTCTTGTTATAGTTGGGCCCTGTCAACAAGGCAAGTCCTCAGTACGCCATTGCGCAGCCTGAGTCGTTGGCGATGGCTTGTCGGAAGCAGACAGCGGCTTCACCACGGTTAAATGCATAGGCCCAGTTGTTACCTCGGTCGAACCAGATCTGTGTTGCGCTACTCTGGGTACTGACCTTGCAACTGTAGGCTCCAAGGTCGTAGTATTCTACATTTGAGTCGATTGGCGTGATTTGAACATATTCGGAGACTATTGTGAGGGGAAGGAAGGTAATGAAAATCGTCGACCGGGGATTGGTTTTATCACTCGGGTGGGTATTATATATATATGATCGATGATTAGCGGAATTTTATATAATATCGGCGAATGAAACATATTGAGGGCTGCATATATTATCAAGAGAAACAAATGGCAATCGTACGATCGGAAGAACATGGAAGCTTCTTTCCTGTGAATGAACTTTGATGTCATCATAAGTCGATGCAAGTCCCATTCGGTGTTTGATCCCCACACCCTGTAACAATCGCCGATAGGATGTAAGCCCGCAGTTATCCGCTCCGAGAATACTTACTGACAGCTTGTTCATTACGCGTATACCAAGATTTTCAGTTATTCTGTTGGACAAAAGGGGATTCTGATTTGGGCCGTGTAGATCCGCCCCTATTTGGACCCTCCCATAAGGGCAGCAGTAGTGGCGGCAGGGAGTGCATGAGATTTACCTCATATTGGTGATTTCTATACCATGCCTACCGCATACTTATTCGCCCCAGCACTTGAAATAATGCTGAGAGCGGTTTGTCTGGCCTTCATGCAGGCATCAGCTTCAGCCCGGAAGCTTGTCGCCGAGTTATAACTATCTGACGTTTATTGCTTTCTTCTTCCCCAGGCATATATAAGCTATACTCTCGCCAAAACCAAAACCATGTTTTTCGCAGAATAGAGAAGATGAATGCAACTAATATAATTTCTTCCCATGCATCCAAGCCTTCTGAAAGGGACCGTTCATATGAATCAGTCAATAAAGCTCTGTCGTGAAACGAGGCAGCGCGACCGAAACCAAGAGTTTAGTTTTCTACAATTAGAATTTCCTGGATTAGAAGGAAACACCATACTCGATCATATGATTATTCTCTTTAAAATTATCTCATCCCACGACTCAAATTTGAAACCCAAACCATCATCCTTCCTTGCCTCATACTGACCCAGAAACGTGCTTCCAGTCAAAAAGATACCACCTCGTCATTCCCCCCCAGCTTTCACTCTGAAGGAGATTACAGGGAAATGGGAAGCTTGACAATTCTTACATGTCGAAGAATCCCCTGTTCCGCGAGAATTTCCCATCATCGGATGATCGTAGACCTCGCGTGGGTCCACACCAGTTTAAGACTCCCTGAGGGAAATCGCCTCCAATATCTCGAGGCTGTTGGCGGCGCCAAGTATGAGTCGGCCTTTGACTGATGGAGATGCGGTGTCTGGTATGGAGACGAAATGAATGGGTCTGTATCGGACGTCAAAGTTCAGAGGTTGGGTTGCCTAGGAATACATGACAAGTATATATGGTTGCTTGTGTAGCTCATAGTCCCTTATTAATCATCTTTGACTTGCGGAATGCCTAGTATTGATGCTGCTATTGCTTGATACTGATTCCAGGATAGCATACCTACACCTACTTAAACAGCCACTCTATGACCAGGGAAGCAGTTCTGTTAACCAAAAGTATAAAGATTTCCCCTGTATCCGTGGAAATGATATTCATCAAGAACAAGATATATTAGTTGGTGAGATTCATGAGACTAACTATGAGATCTCATTGCCTGATAAAATCGCATTATCAGCACTGAACGCCCATGAAGCTTGCTTTTTGGAAATCTTCATCAGGGTGGCCACAATTCATCTCGATTATGAATGAGCGCACGAAAAAATTGAGCTCCACGCTTCGGAATGACCTGATCAACGTGCCGAAGTTATTACAAGGCCGCTACTCGATTGTGGCGCATCCACAGAACGTCTTTGTACAACGCCGAGGACAGACGGTGGGAACGATCTACCATACGGAGGAGGATCTGATAATCCTGCGGTGCCATGTGAGCCAAAGACCCTGAGAAAGAGTCCAACTGGCGAGGGCGCCCACGGTTCATGTCCATGCAAATTTCCTGGAAGCCCAGACGATGGACATCGACCCTCCGGAGCCAGGTGGTGTGTAATGCGCGGCGACCACCTCTGAGCTCAGCGGTGAAGCCGTGATACTTGAACAGGATGCATGGACAGGAGTGCACCAGGCCGAAGCGCTGCGATACGCTTAGATGGGACATCTCAATGGGACATCTCAATCAGGCAGACTTGCGGCGTCCTCCATCAGACTGGCACTCCGTACCGACCGCTGACTAGGACGAAACTGCAGGCAATACCGCAATTTCCAGCGTCCAAATCGGGCAAACAGGTAAGCAGCATCAGAAGAGAAGCTCCGTGCAAGACAAGTGCATCTGCGCTCATCGAGAATATTTGAAATGATCCATTCGGACTTTAAGAAAATGCCAATAGCGAAGGATGGCTGCAGGTACGTCATCTACTGACGATCTTTCTCGAGCCGATGAGGGTGCGCCAGGAAGGTACGGTTATTATACACTGGCTTTCGATGGCACAGGCCAATGCGGTACTGGCGGATATCCTACCCCGCTGACTCCCTACATCGCGTGGGGAGCCAAAAGGGCACGGATACTTTTCAGATCGCGGGAGCTAGCGAACGACTCGGAAATGGCTGGCTTTGAAAGAGGCAGGCGGTAGACCGCTTGATGTATCACGTGCAACGCCGATGGGGAGTGGAGAGAACTTGTCCCTTCGAACCATGTCCTCGTTTGTGCAGGCTTGTGGAAATGGAGCCATTGACTTACTCCACGTCTCGACGGGCCCAAAGACCGCCTGTAAGGGCGGCCTGTTTAATCTGGTTCTCACCTTCCCCCTCTCTTGAAGACTCAATAAATGGTACTAAGAATTGCTAGCCGTGCTTCCAAGACCCGTTGTGATGGGCGCGAACCCTGCAGCAATGTGAGTCAAGATCGGGAATACCAGACAATGGATTGAACACTCAAATATTCTAACGAATTGTGGATATATTCAAACGTGCAGTGTCGCAACAAGCGCAAAGAGTGCAATTACCGAGCCAGTCGACGAGGTGGGCCGCGAAAGGGCGCCAAATATGAAAACTCGAAGAGGAATGCGGACGCTGAGAACTTCCGGCTTCCGCAGACACCAACAAATTCAGCTGGCTACTCAGGTAAGATGGATGTCTGAGTGTCCATACCTGCCTCTGACAGATAAATGACAGCCACTGGGAATCAAGCACATCCCTTGAACGTCGCCGGGGGCGTCAACCCGATCCATGGAATACAGGACTTTGACAACTCATTTAGCATTCTTTCGGCGACTGGCGATAATTGCCATTGCTGGAATCAACTCCACCGGGATGAGGAACCGTCGAATCATCAAACAGCCAGGTTTGAGAGCTCTACATCTTTAACCATGCGAGCGTATGAAAATGAAGCAGATATGTAAGTTAGAAGTTGGTTCAAGAAACCAACAGATATGGCTGACTTTTCTGTCTTTAATCCTTTCGAGCAGTCTTAACGCATATTACGTCTTCATTCATCCATACCTCCCACTTCTGCCCCCCGCCTGCGATACTGCAATATGAGGATCGTCCGGCAATTGTACGTATCCAGGACGAGAACTTTTCTTCTCCGGAAGTCTTGCCGTACTGGCCGGTATCACCACTCAGTCTGGCACTAAGTGCTATACTGGTACTTATCCCACCCCCAGGGATATATCCCATGCGCCCAAGACAGCCCTGAGACGGGAGTATTCTGAGATCTATGCGAACCACGCTCTTGAAAGTATCGATAGAGACATTGAACTGCTTAGATTGACGCCGAGAGCAGGAGGCTCAGGAATCAATCCTTCACAGTGTGTACGGCATCCGCTTCATCCGAACGTAGAATTGAAGCTTGAGTCTATTCTGGCTCTTGTCGCCCTATGCACGTATGAGTATTGTCAGCGTGGTAACATCTCCAAGATGCGCTTCCGGGCAAACCAAGCGGTTACTACAGCAATGGATATGTCGCTACATGATCTTGGGAAGGAAGGTATTGAGACATATGAGTCACAAAAACGTACATGGTGGATGACAGTAATGATCCCAAATCCTAGGCTTTTTATCGCCCCTAACCTGAAATCTAGATATATATGGCCTATTTCTCCTCAGTTTTGAACGTCTCCGTGAGTTGCTCCTATGCCAGCGACGGTGAAACGGCCCCTTTTTAACCAAATGACATGTCAGCCACCTATTATTTTGGCGGATGATCCAAGGATAAGCACTCCATATCCCGAATTCCATGTCCCGTTAGAGGTTTGTCACCTTCCCTTTCACCTTCGCTGGCTGTTAGGAGTGCGACTAACTTATGTAGCCCTGGCCGTTAGTTCTAAAAGCGCACCGGGCACTCTTTACTTCAACAGAAATGTTGAAAAATTTAGAAGCGGGTTCCAAAGGGCTACCTGTTTCACCGTCTGAAGGAAAACTCAACGAACTACATACATACATACAGTCATTAGTGATGGAATCGGATCGCCCGCTCCCTGTGATGGACCGACAGGATGCCGAAGCATCTGCGGCTAACGGCATATGGATCATCGCTCGTATCTTGATTCACACGTAACTCGCCGATCTCCTTATTCAGTGAATAGGGCAGAACTGACTTTCCCAGTGCGCGAATAAGATTGCATCGTCTCAAGGCGTTTCTAGATGCCCCGATTTTTCTTCAGAAATATTGTGGCCTTACGTCGATAAACGGGCCTGGTTCGTCTTCAACACTGAGTCGTTCCATTAACCGAATTAAGGATTTGGAGAACATTTTCCCTTTCACTGAACAGCAGTCGTCATCAATATGCCTCGCCTCGGCTCTCGTTGTAGCTAGATCATTCAACAATCTACCCCCGCCCATTCCAGATCCGACTGAGTTAGATACATCTGCCGAAGATGCCGGATTCTCTGAGAGAAACAAATACTCTGTTTCACGCTTTCGCCGTTATCCTCACATATTTCCTTATTTCGCTTGCTGTGCAATGCAAAGCTGCTATGCTTTATTGATGGTGCTCTACAAAGTCCGAGCGTCAAAAGTGTCCGACCGACTATCAACTTGTTATCATCTACTGAACCATCCCATACCGGGCACGGAGGTTCAGGATTCTGAAAGGCTCGTGGAGGAAATCAGACATGCCGTGGAATCGCTAAGAACGTTCCTTCTCCAAAATGCAGCGTTCGAAGGTGTTGACGGCATGAGAAGTGAAATTGAAGGTGCACTTCATGCAGCCTTTTTTTACTGAAACTGAATGTATTCCAGATGTGTGGCACACTATGTTGATGTTGTGGCTGCGTTTTATGGAGTCTTCAAAGTTGGAGCCATTCTTCGTCAGCATTCAAAATTGTGATATGAGCTTGAAGCGCATAGTGTTGGAACAGACGCTGGTAACCACAAATCCATTGTAACAACAGGAACTAAGTCAGGATAGTACGTAAACGACTAAATTAATTTTATAAAGACAAGTACATAGCGCGAGGGACAGCTGTCTGGACTGTCCCTATTCTGTCATTTTTAAGGATTCCTACACACTCGAACCACGTCACTAAGCCGCCAATCGCTTAACCAGTAAAATAAATATTATCAAATCTCGAGGCATACCGTATTTCGAGTACTCTACGGTAGCCATTCTAGGATGAAAACTACTCTATTTTACAAAACTAATAGAGCACCGGCAATTTGTAGCTATAGCAGTCTACTTACATAAGAAATGATGAGGTTTTAGCTTAGTCAAAGCATCTCTCTTCAATTTCTCCATATATACTTGGATAGCCAACTCTATGTATCACGAGTCGATAAGATGTCGAGCAAAAAAGTCAAGAGTGGGTACTCGGCTCAAGAGTAGCTTTGAACTCTTCGCTGAAGTCGTAGTCTATATAACCACGGCGTTCCTGGTGCAAGTAGAAGACATCCCTATCATGAGGGCGCAGATCCATAGAAGCCATAATCCTGAAGGGTAAATCAGGGTTCGAGGTGAATGGCCTGCCAAAAGCAATGATAACTTCGTGGTTCTTGTACTGCAAGTCGACAGCCTGCTTGGCCGAGTCTGCCTTGTAACCGCCAGCGATGATGATTGGACTCGCATCGCCATATGCATGAAACAAGAATCCCAGGTCTTCGACTGATTGGACATCAGCGTCGCCCGAGATCCGAGACTCTACTAAGTGCAGGTACGCAAGTTTGAATTCGGCCAGCTTCTTTACCAGGTAGGTGAATTGTGGGATGGGATCGGCCATGCGCATGCCAAGGAATGGACTCCACGGACCCAAACGGATAGCCGTCCTGTCAGCTCCGATAGCGCCAACAATAGCACTAGTCACTTCAAGTGCAAACCTGGCACGGTTCTCAATACTTCCGCCCCACGCATCTTTGCGCTTGTTGCAGGTGTCCTGAATGAATTGGTCGACCAGGAAACCATTGGTGCCATGGATTTCGACCCCGTCAAAGCCCGCAGCAATAGCATTCTTAGCGGCTTCGGCGTAGTCGCTAATGTATTGTCGAATCTCGGCCTCGGTCAGCTCCCTGGGAGTGGGAGAATCGCCGCTCAGTGGGGATGCACTGCTAGACACCAAGCCATAGCATTGAGCGTTGAGGACCTCAGCATCAGCTGCACGTCCCAAGGCCCACAATTGCAGGTATATATGGGATCCTCGTGCGTGTACAGCATCTGTCACCTGCCGCCACGCGTCAATCTGCGCCTGGTTGTAGATACCAGGAACATTGGTGAAACCGCCTGCCTGCGGAGAAATGAAAGTCGCTTCGGTGATGATCAAAGTACCTGGAACAGCTGCTCGCTGTTCATAATATTCTTTGACCATAGGAAGAGGCACATGTGCATCGTCCGCTCGGAAACGGGTCATAGGCGCCATTGCCATGCGATGGGACAGGCGCATACGCCCAAGGTTTATTGTATCGAAGAGTTTCGATGTAGTCATTGTGCTGTAGTGGACGTGGCTAAGGAGGGCTTCACAATGGACTCGAGAGACTGCAGGGACTGGAGGAGGACACGTGGAGGTCGCGTGCACTGAGTATGTCTTTGTTTCCTTTCCCTTTCCGTTATTTGTTCTTTATTGTACAAAGATACCGTATGCGATAACTTATATAGCGGAAGTTGCAAATCTTTACAGCGATATTCATCGGCATTTGATACTAGCTCCCAAGTATTCCGGAATGCCGCTGCGTCGTCTGCAAAATTTTTCGGCCATATGCTTCGTAAGCTCGGGGTCTGCAAGTTGAGGTTGCCCCGGTCAAGAGGCTAGGCGAAAAAAACTTCCCGCGCAACGGGCAAATGGGGAGGAGAGGGCCAATGCAACGTTTTACAATTTTGCCACGATGTCACCAGCCTCTGTTCAAATTGTCAAATCCTCAACTTACGGGAAATGCCTGATTGCTAATCACCGGTCTATGTAATTTCGGGTATGTGTTCTCGGTCTCTGGGTTTTGCTTACGCAGGTCACAGACCACCTATAGAAGAGCTCAAATTGGTGAAAGGGATGAAACAAGCAAGTATTACGCGGTCCGTTCCTTCCAGTCAGACTGAAAAGGCCGTAGTAATTCAACTCTCCCAATCCTGATAGGAAAATCTTCGGGTTGAAGCCCACTTAAAGTCGCTTAAAGCATACTGAACAACTACCGCTTGCGTATGCTATCTAAATGCTATACGATATTCAACTGGGTGGATATATGAATAGCTTCTATTATACCCAAGGACAATGCTAGTAAGATATCCAGTCTCTCTTTCTTCATGCAAAGCCGCCACATGGTGGAGCTCGGTCTCTGAACTTTATTCATTCGCCGAAGGCCTCACCCATACGTCACCACTCAAACTCCTCACTAACCACCAAGCTGGGGATATATATATTTTCTCTTCTCACTCTTAGAAAGACATATTCGAATCTTTTGTATAGTTATCACACCTAGCATATCGTCACTCCTAGCCGCCAAAATGGTCCTCACTGGAAGCTGCATGTGTGGTAAAATCAAGTACCAGGCTGACGGTATGCAAAATGTCTCAACTACACCATCAGAAAGTGCTAACCTCCTTGGGCATTTACAGCTGAACCTGCCGTTAAGGCGGTCTGTCATTGTGTCAACTGCCAGAAGGTACCCATAGAGAATCAACTGCCCTCCCTCGGAGTGAAATACTAATTGTGCTGTGTAGTTCAGCGGGTCTGCATTCACTACCAACTTCATCATCCCACGATCTTCCTTTAAGATCCTGTCTGGTAAGCGAGCTCTCCGTCAGACATGCAATAATTTGGTCAATTGGTTTGACTTTATCATAGGTACCCCGAAATCCGGCGAGTATATGGCGGACTCAGGATATCCATACCATACCTTTTACTGCGGGGACTGTGGATCGTCCCTCTATGGTCAACCCGACTCGATGCCGGAGATGATGTCTATCAAAGCTGGTTCACTGGACGACGGTGCAGCGAAATTGGAGGGCGGGAAAATTGACGCGGAGGCTTTCATTCAAAGACGTGTGGCCTATCTCAAGCCGATTGAGGGTGCAAGCCAAGTCAACGGCATGATTCAGCCCTAAGATCGTGATAGGAAGGGTTTTGCAGAGTTGCATTGATTGATTTTCATCTCGAACTATTTCTGTTTTCGCGTCAGGTGGGTGGTAGCTACGTTGGCGTTTTAACCCTTAATTGGACCAATATTTCGAGATTGAGAACATATATCTTTGCGCAAAACCAATTTATTAATTACACCGTAACGCCGAGAGCTATCGCTCTAAAACCAACTGCAAGTTACGAGTAACTTCTAGCCCTGTCATTTGATACTAGTTTTATACTAGTATATATAATGGTAGTGCTAGGAAGCTACTAGTCTACCCTTGTCGGAGGGCTATGTGGAAACTCTATATCGAAGAACACTAAAGTAACAAATAGGTTGCGAGTGTTTGAAGGATAGTGCCTGTTAACTAGGTAAGAGCAGGGATGCCTAGGAAGGGGGAGAGAGAGGACTTATATTGAATAGTATAGAGACAGGTTGTTGAACTAGAAAGATCGAGGCGCTATTAATATAAGGGGTTCGATTGGGCGATAATTTAACGCTAACGTATTGTAACGGATAACCTACAGACTCTTGGGCGTATCACGACGACTCGTCATAGCACTACTCAATGTTGACGGGAATCTTGCGCCAAGATTGCCCCGCGCCATGGCCTTTCCGCGTCGACCGTTCAATATACCGTCGAACAAGAACGTTTACGCCGCGATAGTCACTCGATGCCGCGCTCCGGCCGACCGAAAGCCTTGACTGAGGGTAATAAGCGTGTAATTATTCGAATAATTAAATGCGATATCCACGAACAAAGGGGGACTACCGCGTGTAATAAGACAATACTTTCAATACTCCACGACGAGAAGTATGATCACTGGAAGGCCCGAAAAAGACATCGATTAAATGCTGAACTGGCCGCTAAACGCCTTGCTTGGGCTTTAGAATATCAGAATTGGACGTTGGAAGATTGGATAAGGGTTATTTGGAGTGAATGTTCCGTCGGAATCGGCCGAGGCAAGCGCCACCGTTGGTGTTTTGGAATCAACCACCATAACGAAAAATTCGATAAAGACCACATTACCACACATAAAAAGGCTAAGGGAATTTCAATCATGATCTGGGGGACAATTTTTAGTGGTGGAACATCCCGAAATGTTCAAATGCAGCGCGATGAACTTGCCGCGCGGAGCGGCTACACTGCGCGGTCGTATCTCGACGTGTTGGAGGCCGAATTACCTTGTGTTATCAAGATCCGGATTGGATCTTTATGCAAGATAAGGCTCCGATTCACTCAGCCAAAATTATTAAAGAGTGGTTGGCTGAGAATAGGATTTGTACGGAGTGGCCGCCGTGTTAGCCTGATTTGAACCCGATCGAACATGCATGGGCCAAACTGAAAGAGATGATCGATCGGATTGATCCAAACCTTGATAAATTTTCTGGCACCACTGCTGAGCTTTTTTCCATATTTTTCCGAATTAATTAAGCAAGCGTGGGTAGAGCTAGGCCAAGATTACTATGATCGGTTGGTTTCTACTATGGATCATAGGGTTAAGGGAGCAATTGCAGCAAAGGAATGGTATACAAAGTACTAAAAATCTGTAAAAAAATATGATTGAATTCCCTAAGAAATGCTGCATATAAGAAACTTATTTTCGTAGTAATTAATTACTATGGTAGTGGTAAGTTATTTATTTTAAATGTATAGGTTGTATATAAGTTATATATTTTGAGATGGGGCGGGTCACACAGAGACTTTATTTGTTGTGATCTAGTGAATCTCACCAATTGAGTCATGGCTCGCCAAGACTCCATGGGTG
Source organism: Penicillium frequentans (assembly GCA_028828275.1). Lineage (NCBI taxonomy): Eukaryota > Fungi > Ascomycota > Eurotiomycetes > Eurotiales > Aspergillaceae > Penicillium > Penicillium frequentans. Next base: position 81,217 of record JAQIZY010000003.1, on the reverse strand, counting down.
AAGCCACAGACCCACTAGGGTGAATGCACCATGCAATAAACCCTTATCTCATGCACCGACTTGACCATGTTGTGATCTGAGTCTCGCCAACTCAGCTGAGTTATAGAGCACTAGATCACTTGGTTGAATACAGCAAGCTCTGAACTCGGAGGATCACACGATGTGTTGGTTTCATACTAATGCTGCTGATATTGATCATGCCATACTCATGAATACCCTCGATATATGTACTTCGCCACTATAAATAGCTGTAAAGATATCTCCTTCTTGGGGGTAGACTTAAATCATCTCGTTTACTGCCTATTGTCTATGCTCAACGTCTATCCACCATTGTAATTACAACACATACTATCGAATCATTTCATGCAAATTCTACTGCATGGATTATCATGCTCGACCATGAGGGCATGGCATTGAGCGCGGATTTTATATATGGCTGTAGAATGAAGTATCGCATGCCTTCTTACGCTTATTTCCAAGCAACGTTACTCCCAGTTATGTGTGTGAGCCAAGAAACCTATCGTAGTAGGTACAGATCATAAACGTGAGCTATATTGCTTGTATCAATAGTAAGCCAGTTAGCGATTAGAGCTTACAGTAGCATCAAAATGACAATAGAAAACTGTTTGGGGAATCCATTTTGTCAACAGGAAAAAGTCAAGGATCTGGACAATACCGCTTCCATTAATGCTTAATCATTCTTATAGACTGTAAATGCATCTCCATCTTTTGAGAGTCTAGATTCCCACTATCTCTTGTTATGGTTATTTGTTGCCGTGGAACTCGTCGCATTGGGGCATGGCCACTGGTCTGGCCTGGAATTAGCATGGTTGGTTTTGGAGAACTTGAATGCGTGGGATGGATGGAGTTCAAGGAATTGTAGAAGCGAGAGATCTCGTTAGTGTAGAAAATAAAGAAAATATAAAAACATTTCGTGGATAGAATCAAGATGGAATTTTGATCCAATCCAATATCAGTCTTATTGTAGAAATTTGTAGCTGTAGCTTTTGAACCTCGTTGTTTCAATGTATCCGATATAAAATCCAAAATATCACACTCCGGGTATTTTCATATTGACATCACAGGAAAAAGGAATGGGAAAAATGGAGGGTACAAGTGAAAAGAAAAACAAACTTTTAACCACGCTCACTGCTCACTCTTCTTCTTGAACATGCCCTTAACACGATCAACCATCAACCCAGCCGCACCGAACAGCGAACCAAGGCCAAAGCTCCAACCTCTCACTCGAACTGTGTAAATAAAGAAGTAAACAAGAGCCCAGTTAATAATAACAAAAGCGAGGAAGATCCCAAAGCATCGCCACTTATCACCCGCATGGACGTTAAGATTAGCCATGTACTCGGACCCATCCCTATAAGGACAATACTGGCAATCAGAAGTAGCATCAGGGTTAACCAGATACCCAACCTTAGCAAGCTGACTAACAAAGTCACCAGCATAAGCCTCACAACTCTGACCAGGCGGAGGATTGAAATGCGTCGCTTCCTGGGACGCACAGTCGACTTGGACAGCGGGCAAAACGGCAGAGAGGACACCGCGCAACCACCAGGTAATCGGGTTAACGTAGTACATCCAGTATTTCCAGAAGGCGGGGTAGTTGGCGTACGGACGGACGATACCGTTGAACAGGTTGACCATGACAAAGAAGAAGGGGAGAACGTTCGAGATGACTGTGAAGGAGGGCGCGAAGGCGCAGATCCATTGGCCCCATGATGCTTGGAAGAGGAAGAAGAGCATTGACATGAGGAAGACGTAGCCCGCTGTTGAGGAATCTGTTGGGAAGCCGACGGGGTAGTACCACAGCAGCCAGTAGATCAGACCTGAGATGATAGCTGCTGGGATTTCGCAGACGACGTTTGCTGTACAGAAGGCGACCCAGCCGTAGATGCGAGACGGGTATTCTCTGGCTTCCCAGAGGGCGCGGTTGATATAGAATTTGGGGACGATCGAGTTCAGGACAATTGGCGGGATTAGGATGATTAGGAAGACGGAGAACATGCGGTCTTGCATGGATGCCACTGTGTTGGGGAGCATCCAGAAGGTGAAGCCGTTGAAGATGCCGATGATGACGCTGACGAAGAGTTTGCCGTAGTAGTAGGATGGGTCACGCCAGTAGTTGAGGAAGAGACGTTTTGTGAGTTGGATTGTTTGGGTGGAGGTTGGCGCGGCGAATTCGTTTTGGGTGCCGTTTGATTGTTCGATGGGAATTTTGCTGCGCTCTGCGCGGATGCATTCGATTTCGGTCAGCATGGCACGGTTTTCGTCCGAGTTGCGCCACTCTTCGTTCCAGTCGACGTGTTTGCCGTTGCGCTGGGTTGCCTTTGCGGCGGTTTCGAGGATGAATTCGGCAACGTTCTTGGAGGGTGGACAGACGAAGCCGCGATCGCCGAAGTACTTGATCACTGCGGCGCCTTCTTTGCCGACGGGGCCGAAGTAGAAGGTGTTACCGCCGGGGTTCAGGGCGAGGATCATGTCGAATTGCTGGATGAGCATGGAAGAGGGCTGGTGGATGGTACAGACGATGGCTTGACCGGCTTGGGAGAGCTTCTTGAGGAATCGGACGATGGAGAACGCGGCCTGACTGTCGAGACCACTAGTAGGCTCGTCAAGGAACAGAAGAAGACTGGGCTTGGCTGCAAGTTCCACACCAATGGTGACACGCTTCATCTGCTCGACGTTGAGAGACCCGATAATGGCATCCTGGATATCCTCAAGTTCCAAAAGGTTAATGATACGGTCGACGTACTCGATCCTCTCCTGGCGTGGAGTTTCACGGGGCTGGCGGAGGACAGCAGAGAACTCAAAAGCTTCACGAATGGTCGAGGTATTATCGTGCAGATCCATTTGCTCACAGAAACCAGTACCACGCTGGAAGTCAGGTCCAAGCTTGTGGCCATCGACGAGCATGTCTCCAGTGACGACACCCATCTTCTGGCGCTGGGCCAGAGTGTTGAGCAGAGTAGTCTTCCCGGCGCCGGAGGCACCCATCAGAGCAATCATGACACCAGGCTTAGCGTAACCATTGACACCGTTGAGAAGTTTGCGTGTTCCGTTTCCGTAGGGGACGGTGTATTCAACATTCTGCCAGGTGAAGCAACGCTCACTCTCGGAAAGACGGTTGAAAGCAGCGTCCTCACCAGAAGAGCCCTTGCCCAGGGCGAGAGCGGCATTGTCGGTGGGGTTGGTGACCTTCTCCTCATCGTTTCCGTTGGTAGTCTGAGCTGCGACATTCTTAGTACGCTTGGACTTCTTGAAGACCAGAGCACCGCCGCCACCACCGCCGAACGAGAGAAACTCAGCTGCCCAGATAGTGACCAGGATGTACAGGACAGTAAAGGCAATGATGACACCAAAGTTACGCCACATGTGGTTACGCGTGAATTGGAAGTTGGTTGTCAAGTACTGAGATCCAGAAACAGAAGTACTACCAAGGGTTGATCCAGTCAGAGCACAGCCCTGGTACTGCGGGTCAACATTAGGGCCCTGAGGAACCAACTGAGCTGGGTTGCACTCCATAGTACGACCAGTGAACTCATTCGTCAAAACCGACTCATAACTGTACGAGATCGGGTTGACATAGAACAACCAACCGAACCAAATCGAATCAGAGATCAAGTTCTGCTTGGGGATCACATAGCCGACGTAGATAATGAGCAAGTTCAGTCCAATACCAGCGAAACGAACCGCGTCATCGATAGTCGGCGACAAGGCAGCGAACATGCGGTAGAGCGAAGTGATGCAAATGGTAGTCGTGTACACGAACAGGAAGTAGATGAAGAACTTGGAAACATCCACATCAAGACCAGTCATGAAGTAAACGATAATCGTAAACGGCACAACCATGCAGAAGATAGCCGGGAAATCAACCACCACACGGGCAATCGACACAGCAGACGGACGGTAGAAAGCGTAATCCTTGTGACGGGCAACAATGCTACGTCCAGACACAGCAGGCATCAGCTCGGTCAACTGGAGCCAACCAAGGAACAGAATTGAAAAGAAGAGAGCACCACCACGCGAGAATGCACCGCTGGTATCGAGTGATTCTCCGTAGAACAGGGACGATACAATGAGACCGTTAGATATGATAATGAAGTACTTGGTGTAGAGAGACGTCTTGTCACCCCACAGCAGCCAGAACTCACGCTGTACACAGGCCATGACCTGGCGCACGAGCGAGACGGTGTACGGCGACTTCTTGGAGACTGCCTTACTCTTCGATTGAGCAACAGTCGACTGGAAGCGGCGGGTATCCTCCTGCTCGGTATCCTGGAGACGTGCTTCATAACTGCAGACGTCTTCCCAGATAGCCTTGTGAGCCTGGTTGTTCTTGAAGACCTGCTCGAGGGCCTCGGCGGTCTTGGGGGTGGAAGCTTCACACCCGGGCTGGAACTGGCGGGCGTTGGGGTCGCAGAGGGAGGTCAGGAAGTCTGCTGTTGTGGATTGCGTGGGGCAGTGGAAGCCCAGATTGATGAAGTACTGGCGTGCTTCGTTGGCAGGGCCTTGGTAGAGCATGCGGCCCTCTTCTATGACCATGACCTTGTCCATCAGCTCGTACTGACGTATACTTATTTCGACATATTCTGTGAATTCTTCCTAAACTAGACACCTGATGTTTGAAAATGAAGGTACATCTCAAGAACAATCTCGATTGCTAATGCGTCATGGCCTGTCTGACCTAAACCTCTATCGCATAATTGCCCTTGGTCATGTTTGGAGCAGGGATGTGACTTGCATCGTGGCACGCGGGTTTAATGGAATCGAGTTTTGACGGTCGCAAATTGCCTTCTGGCCTCAATCGAGCCAACGCAGTGATTCCATTAATACCTGACATTGTTTATCCAGCCGAAGCCGAGTAACTCGGTAAGCTCGGTATTGAAAGTCTTCACGGGACGCGAAGGGACATATTGACCTTATGATCTCGATATACCCTGGCTTTGGACCGCGAGAGCAGACACTTGTGAATAGGGTTCCGAAAGGAATAAAGGAATGCGAATAAACGCCTTATTCATATTCGCACTCCGCGAATATGAATATATGAATTTTTTATTCACGCGAATAAACGCATTATTCATATTCGCATTCATATTATTCATATTGTGTATTTTATCCGGAATAATACTTTGTCCGATACGGCGGTTATCGCATTACTGAAATACCCTTAGAGGTCTGTTTCATATTGCCATCACTTCATCGGCGATGCTGGACGGTGTAATATCACTTGCAGGCATATGCTGAGATGTTAAAATCGCTTTTATTGGTTTCTTAGAAGCCTGTTATTCCGTAAGCAAGTAACGCAAGCTGTTTTCCCCATTTGCGGGTGCTCACATTGGAAACCTTCACACCGGCCACAGAGATCCTCGGAATAATATATATCTACATGCCCAGTTTCATATTATCTTGGGTCAAATTAACGAATAGACCTGCTCAGCCCCGCTATATACCTTCAGTTCACTGTAAACTCTGTCTATATAAGCAACTCGATAAATGACACGTAAAAACGCGTTTGCCGCACGACGCCGAGCTCTCAGTAGCCCTAACTACATTTTGTTTACATTCAACCCCATCAAGATCGCGTCGCTGGAAGCTGGGAAGAGACCTATCAATTTTCCACATCAAGAAGGGAATAAAAAGCGCGAGCATGATTGAGTTCGCCCGGAATCATTCTCAAGTCCCTTGCCAGCCGGCTCCTTGTTGTTCTACCGGAGGAGAGCCAATTCAGGCAGCCCAAGATATGTTATACCTTACTGCTGATACCTCTCTGAGATACTGACCCCAAGAAACAGTTGCATGGCGTCTGAATCTCATCCGATCTTGCGGAGGACTCGCGGTCTTCCTCGTCGGGACTATAATGCCCTACACAATGGCCTCGTTCCCTCATCTTCGGAGCAATCCGAGGAATCGATCGGTGAAGTAGAAAGCCCTTTCTCTCCCGAGCTCTCCCTACCTGTGCACACCGACGAAACACTTCAGTCAAAACGGTGTTACTCTTTAGTGAGCTCTTCACCCTCCCCACTTGATTCCGCATTTTTGGAGAGTAGCGGAGATACGGCGAGTCCGCTCCCATCAAAAAGACGAAAGACCAAGTCGTATTCCAGTTGGTCCGTCGAGCACTTTTGGACCACAGATCTCGATAGCACTTGGTGTCGGCGGGATGGCCCGCCAAAGAAAGATCGACTGCTGGTGTGCAAGCACTGCAACTGGTCCTCCAGGGATTCGGCGCGCTATGGTTCCACTTCAAACTTGCTGGTGCACCTCCAAACCAAGCATCATATTAAGTCTGAGACCGGCTCCATTTTTCTTACCCGCGGCCGAAGGAAACATCGACCGATTCTTGGAGACGCCAAGAAGGAAGGCTGGCGTTGAAGAGATGCTAATTCGATGGGTCATTCAAACAAGACAGCCCTTTACAATAGTGGAGCACCCGGCTTTCAAGGCACTTATTGAAGCAACAGGGGCTTCTTTGCCCATCAAGACCGCTGATACTCTGAGCAACCGAATTAAGGAGGAATTCCACTCACATAGGGCTTACGTGAAAGACGAACTCAAAAGGAGCAGCCGGACACTTGCATTGTCTCTTGACGTGTGGACATCGGAAAATCAAATTCCAATCATGGGTATCATCGGTCACTGGATATCTCCCGAGTTTGAAAAGCGAGACGAACTCCTTGAGTTCACCGAAATTAACGGACCGCATTCTGGAGAGAACCTAGCGGAGGTTGTGCTAAAGATGCTCGACGAACTAGACATCGCGCCCAAACTCCTGACTATCACCGGGGACAATGCAGGCAATAATGGAACACTCTGTGATAGCCTACATGACCAGCTCCTTAAGAAGTATGACAATGATGATGACCGCTTTCGCATCAGACCTCTCATGCGGTTCCGTGGACGGCAGAGCTTTATTCCATGCCTTGCCCACATCCTCAACCTGATTTGCAAAAATGTGTTAGCCTCTTTAAAGGCTGGCTCGGCTCGGGAAGCAAAGGCGATACTAGACGACATGGCCATCCATGTTAGTCCAGCGTTCAACTCCCTTCATAGCACGAAAGGAGCAATTATGAAAATCAGGCTTCTGACACTATGGATTGCTCGAAGCCCACAACGCCGCCAAAATTGGAAAGAAATATCCCCGAGCAAACAAGTCGGTTATGATGTGGACACCCGATGGAACTCAACGTATATCATGATTCAAGATGCCCTACGGCTGCAGACTGAGCTGGGGCAATTCGTGCGAATACATCCAGAGGTTCAGGCTCTCCAGCTTACCGATAGTGACTGGTCGACACTTCAGCAAGTAGCGAAGATTCTCAAGCCGTTCTGGGACCATACAAACTCTGTTTCAAAGACATGCCCGACGATTGTGAAAAGTCTTCCGATTTACTGGAGTTTGGACGATCTGTTGAATGATGTTCAAAACGCGGAGGGGGATTTTGAAGACGTAAGCATTGAAATTCGCAATGCGGTGGAGAGAGGCATTCAGAAGATGAACAAGTTCGCTAGAAAGATGGACGACAACCTTCTTTACTATGTGGCTTCCGTATTAGATCCACGCATCAAGTCATCTTTGATTGTGTCTCAAATGAGCGAGCAAGATTCGGCCCTTATCGTTTCGCAAGTGCGGGAATTTTTAAAGAAAGAATACCCTCAAGAGCCATTCGTCTCCCGTGAAGCTAATCATACACGCCCACCGGGGATGTCGGAAACTATGTGGAGAACCCTGTGCAAAGTTCAGCCATCCAAAGAGGCGTCTTTGTCGGATGTTGATGAGTATTTGGATTCTCCGCCGGTCAACTGGTCCCACCATATGATTGGTGATGCGGACGCAGAATGGGTCCTAAAGTGGTGGAAGGCGAACGCGTTTAATTTTCCACTCATGGCAAAAGCCGCTCGCGATTATCTATCTATCCCTTCGGCAGAGGTTGGGGTGGAACGCGAGTTCAGCAATGCTCGAAATATCTTGGGCCTCCGAAGACATCGCCTGAACGCGGAGACTATGCGATGGTTGATGTTGTTGAGAGAAAAGTCTTAAAATCAAATCTCATCTTTGTTATGTATGCATGTCATTTTCGATGCTTCGGAAAGAAAATTAACCTGTATTTCACCATGGAACAGAGTGTACGCGTTGATGATGTACTCGAACGTAATGAAACGAAAGGTCAGGTAAGGTATTTTATTATATGAATAAATATGAATTATTCATATATTCATGAATATTGCGAATATGAATAAGCTCTTTATTCATATTCATATTATTCAATTCATATTATTCATATTCACAAAAATTTGTGAATATTCATGAATAATCATATTCCTTTCGGAACCCTAGGCAAATGAATTCATCATCATCATCATCATCATCATCATCATCATCATCAATGCCACGAAGTAGGACGCCGCAGTCGCTCCGGATCAAGGATTCTTCAAAGTCAGGCTCCTGCATAACATTGATCTTTGCCGAGTTAGTAAAAATCATTACGAATCTCGCAACTTGGTGAATACGATTGGCTTTCGTCTTCCTATCTATCGTCTGAGATATCTAGCCCTTGCTTGGTTGTAGTTACAGTCAATCTGATCAAGTCCTTTGGATGTAGAACTAGAACGCGTCCATCTATTGTCATGTAGAAAAGATACAAATTGGTCCTGTTGGTAGCTCCATACGCTAACAAATCTTCCAAATATCAATCGGCTTTCTGCAATCATCAAAGAATTTCACTCGACACCAAATGAGATCTACCATGCCTCCTGACGACGACGAAGGAAGCTCAAGCGATGAAGACAGAAAGGAGGATAATCCTGGACTTAGTTCTGCGAAAACGTCCAAGAGACTTAATCAGATTGACTGTGTTCGAGCCAACGGGGTTGGAGATCATATTGCGCTTCCCCAGCTCGCGGTTTGCGGTGATCAGTCGGCGGGGAAAAGTTCCGTCCTTGAAGGCATCACTGGGTATCCTTTTCCCAGAAAAGATGGCCTTTGTACACAGTATCCTACCGAAATAGTACTGCGCCACGATGCCCAAGCTAGTTCGATGACTGCCAGCCTTCTGCCCAGCCAATCTCGTTCCGCCGAGGAGAAGATCAAATTCGCTGGATTTCAACGCGAGTTTGAAGATTTTACTGAGCTACCGACGATCATCCGTGAGGCATCAACTTATATGGGAGTTCGAGGATTCAGCAATTTTGCCGACGCACCTGCATTTGCTGCGGACGTCCTGCGACTCTCGCTGCATCATAAAAGTCCTACGAGTTCTGCCCGGCAGTCATCCCTGTGACCTACCCCTCTCTTACCGACAATCTCCAACCAATCCTGCCAACCATCTCCTCTGTCGTTGTGCTTGAAATATAATCTCGTTTCGCCTCCAGACGAACCTTCTTTCCACGCTTCGTGCCGAAGAAAATGCTCTGCAAAGCCGCAATGCGAGCATTGCGTCCTTCGGAAATTCCTGGATCGTACCCACAGGGTGCACGGAGACTAAGTTGGGCATGAAAGAAGACAAGGCGGAGCCTGAGGAGGCTTATATGGCTGCGCAATCTATACTTGATGCTCAATGGTGGATAGAGGATGATTCTGGACTGCTTGAGGTAGATGAAGTGGGCGAGCAAAGAACAGAGCGAAATTTCGGATGATGATATTCCCAACGCTGACGTTGAGGCGGAGGGGCTGGTTGAGGAAGGAGAAAAAGGGCTTGACGAGGGGGACATTGATGATGAGGAGGAGGAGGAGGCGTATTTGGGGTGGGACCTGAATGATGAGATACCTGATGCTTGGGAATATGGGTCTGATCAGGAAGGTGGATCCCAGCGTAGTCATCTCGAAGAAGATGATGAGAATGAGGAGAGCGAGATCGGTTGGCCTCGCTTTGTGGATCACCTGAGGACCAGTACGCCAATTGATCGACGCGCCACTTCTCCTCCGCAGCTTTGAATTGGGCATGAGACAGTAACGCAGCTGCATCTCTCGCAGTGGAGTAGCGGTTGCATTGGGTCCGACTATTGAAGTGTGGCTTATGAGGATACTGACTTTCATGCTGCAGGTATGTGGCAGAGAATTCGGCGCAGAAGATTTGGACGAATTTCCCCTGGGCATATGGACGGGTCATAAGATAACCTCGACTGAGCCCGCATGGCTCGCGATGAATTCCGTCTCTGCATCATGCCAGATCTCAATCACCGAAGTCGAGCCATTCGCTACTGGGCCCCCAATGACAAACTACCATTGACCGGTGCGATGCCCCTGCAGAATGCCGTGACTCTACGCAGTATCACCCACCTGCCCGAGTCGCGAGGCTGAGAGTGTCATTCCAGAGGTACGGCGCTAGTTGGATGACGAAGGCCTCTCACGCCTCTGTCGAAAAGACCTGTCTGCAATCATAAAAAAATCACCTGCAACTGCCAGAGCGCATAGTCTGCGAACTCTTGCCTGATCTACGGGATGGGGTCCGAGAATTTATATAGGAGCACACCACCCATTTTGAAAAAAAATTATTCGTTTATTGGTGAATTTATGCAGTCAAAAGAAGCAAGAAGAATGCAATTTAGCCATGACGGGTCACCTGTCGCTGTGGCCGTAGACCGTAGCGTTAGATAGCGCCAGTTGGCTCTACGTGCGGGATTGCGCAGTTGGTGGGCTCTGCGCTGGGAAATAAAAATCTCCTGCGGCGTTCTTGCTCCAATATCGCTGCCACCTCCTCGCGAAAGCCATGATGGTGAGATAAACAACCGAGGTCGCTTTGCCAACGAACGCTCTGCATCACCCGTTCAATCGCAGGGTAAAATCTTCTTTCCGGTGTCAGAGATGCAATGCATTTCTGTCGGGATATATCCTTCAGTTAGAACAAGGTAGCGGTAACTTACCGCTACAAACTGATAGATCACATTTCTGTGATTAGTGTACGTAACATTGTGCTAAGCTGCGGCCCTGCCGTATAGGATTCAGGGGTAATCCTGAACCTGAAGGAGACACACATCTACATCAATCAGAATCAACTTTCGCTTTAGGGGCATGAACACTGTTCACTTGACTGTGTACACAGTACCTAGCTGGTGATACCAACAATGATAATAACAGCAACGTAGGACTTGGGAACCTCGGCGTTTAGGTTACACTAGATAGGGGTTTGGCAGGCGAGCTGGCATGTCTTACATGTTCTCCTTGCATGAGTCCCATCACCCTTCCGTTCATGGTGATGTTGCCACTCAACCAACGGGTGTATACCTTCCATGAAATCCTGCAGCCAAATACCAGAGCTGACTTTTCGCACCCTATTTTCAGACGCTTCTTCGATTCCCATTTGTTTCTCAAAGACCGTCACCGCCGCGCACTGGTAGAAGTGAGCCTGCCCAACATAGCGGCTCAGCTAAGCCCTAGATTTCGCTTGCTCTCGTGAGAAATTTCCTCATGCCATCATCTGCTAATGATAAACTACTAAGACTGTCACGAAACCATATGCTAAGAAACCCAGTATTCGTAAAATTATGATGCTGTAATTTTGTTGTCGTTAAACAAACAAGCCACAGTAGGATGGGATTCCTCATGGCCCTTGCACCGGAAAGCCCAACACTCGGGCGCATATGCAAGGAATGCGACTCCTTTTTTTCGGGCGCTGATAATTTTTAGTAATACCCAGCGCCATAAATAAAGCAGCAAGAGCTCTATTCCCCAAGAGGCATCTAGTATCCCTATCATGGGATCGTCAAAAAAAACATTTATCTGACCGCGTTACACACCACAATGGCACCTTTTGACCTATTTGTCGCTAGCCTCAACTTCACCCGGGCTGAAAGCCTTAGCTCCGGCTTCCATACATTGGTGGTTGACCGTTCCCTTTTCTTAACATGGCTACAGCAAGTCTCAGAGACTTGGTCGTGGCATGACTGGACCGAGAAGGGCTTAGAGTGGCTTTCACGTCCTGGTGAGCAACGCTATGATACGATGAGTATTCACATGACTAATATCTAGCCACAGACATACTGGCTGCTATTACAGCCTGGTGGATTACCTTTACTGTCTTAGTGACTATTTTGCTTTGCCTAGGCTTCGGCCCAATTGGTGTTTTGCCAGGTATGACATATATTTTGACTCTTATCTGTGAGGGTCAGTTCGAAGTTTGGAGTCATGGGCTAAACCTAGACCTCGGCAAAAACATTTCGAGGGCTAGTATCTCCCGCCCTCCGCCCGGCCCTCGCAGGCGGAGGGCGGGTTCTTGCCTGCCCTCGCCCGGCCCTCCGCCCTCAGAGGGCGGCTCGCGGGCGGCCCTCACCAGCCCTCATTTGCATAAAAAAATTTGACCATTCCTAATTTAGATGTATAATCCTGCTGATTCATTCTGTTTGATTACAGTTTTTTACGTCTGTTCCCGTTTATAGTTCACTCTATATAGTAGTACTATCTAAGTCTTTCGAAATTATAGGAAATTTAATTGTATTATGATAAAGCATAGTAGGTAATGAAGAAATTATAGGTATCCTGTTTCTTAGAGTTTATCATAGGGGGTGAGTAGAAAAGAGGTGATTTTAGGTATGTTAATTTAGTATCGTGGGGTTAGATATATATATTTACAATATCTTGTTGGTGGGAATAATAAGAACATTACGTATATCTTAGAGATTCTCAAAGTTCTTACCCAGTATCTTCTAACTTTTTCTTTCTATACTTATTGGAGGGTTGACCCTCCCGATTAAAGTCTAATCATACTCTTACTATTAAAAGGGCCCCCATAATATTCATTAAAGCAAACGCATCGCCAGATTTGAGGGGGTGCACAAGTTAGCAAAAAAACTGAGGGCGGATCAGCGATTTGAGGGCGGCCCTCGAGCGGCCCTTAATCAGCCCTCAATAAATAACCAATCATAGGTAGATTAATAAGTTAAAGTGGGCTAATACTTGATGTATTCGATAATGGCTAAGCTGCATCAGAAAAGCCGATAATTCTCTTCACCAGAGCTTATGAGCTTTCTTAGTAGGTACCTTCTCCAGATACAACTCGCTTTTCTCTTTTCCAATCGTACTTTGCTAGTGATCATCTAGTTAACGATGTCCCAAATATCTCAGTTCACAGATATCTATTCTTCATCGATATATGATGGTGATCCAGTTGATGCTCTTCTCTCTTTTTCAAACGATCAATTCCCAACTCCTGATATTTCTGGGAGCCAGCATACACTTGAATCAGTATCGAATCCTGATTTTCTTACACCAAGTACTCCACCCTTTATTCCCTCTTCGCTTCAGCGTGTTGGTCCTGGTCGATCGCCGTTATTCATCCTATACTCCGAAATGTCAAAAGACGACTTCGTCGTTTGGTGGTTAGAGACTGAGTTTGGGAAGAGAAAAAGACTTAATTGGGGTGGTAACCGTACAGCGGCATGCTGGGAGCAATTCGATCAAGTTGCCAACGCAAAAACTGGTAAACCAGGGGTAAAGTGTCGCCAATGCCAGAAAGTTCTCGATCATCCTGCAAGTGGGCGGTATGGAACAACTGCCCTTAATCGGCATTTGGCTGGTCCAACCTGCCGCAAATCTACTAGCCAGAAGGCTAATATCAAGTTATTACTTGCAAATGCAGTATGTATCCGTTAGGATATTCAGCCTGATAATTTACTAACCATTTTCTTCTATAGGCAGAGAACGCAACAAATACAACGAAAGTCTTTACACAAGAAGCGTGGGAGCAGAAGCTTCTACGATTGATCACCTTATCACGTCTTCCCTTCCAATTTATTGAACATCCAGAGTTCCGTGACATTATTACCTTTGCCCGACTTGCCCCTACACAACCACATATCCCTTCAGCGAGAACAATACGATCTCGGCTACATAGTTACGTCCAAGAACAGCAACAATCTATCCTTCAGAAGCTTCCTCCAAACGCAAAGCTTTCACTAGCATTGGATTGCTGGACATCTCCATTTCGACAGGCTTTTATGGCCGTTACTGGCTACTTCCTTGATCAACACTGGTAATATCAAGAGGTGCTTCTTGGATTTGAACCTTTATCTGGATCCCATTCTGGTGTGAGCCTAAGTGATGTGGTTTTAAAGCTTCTCCGACAGCATAAAATCACAGATCGAGTACTTGCAGTGACAACTGATAATGCATCAAACAATAATACGTTAATGTCAAGTATGCAAGAATCATTACAGTCACTTGAGTTAAATAATGGTTCTACAATCGTTCGAGTTCCTTGCATTGCCCATGTGATTCAGCTTAGTCTGAATGATCTTCTTGGCAAGTTGAAGGCAATCCCAAAGAACGAGAATGTGGAGATGGATTGGTCTGATGAACGGTTCCGTTCTCTTCGTGCAAGGCAGCAAAGAAGAGAAATTATTGATACGCTTAATAAGGTATGCCCTAACTGTCTTATCTTTATAATTATACTCACGCTTTTATTACTATATAGGTCCGAAACCTTGCTATCTATATCAACGCAAGCCCGCAACGGCGCGAGTCATTCTATAACCTTCAGAAGGAAGAACCAAGGCTTATTCCTATCCAGGATGTTCGAACTCGCTGGAACTCAACCTTTTTGATGCTCCGACGTGCTAAGCGGCTCCAATCAACCTTTGATGAATTTTGTTCACAATACGATCAAGACCACTTTGCATTAAGTCAAGAGGAGTGGCGGCAGATAGAATATCTTCTCTGGATAACCCAGCCTTTCTTCAAATTCACCACTCTTCTTTCTAAGACCAAAGATGTGAGTATTCACCTAGTCTTCAGTATCTACAATAAGCTCTTCAATCATCTTGAAAAATCAATGAGTGCGTTAAGGCGAAAGAAAGTTGCTTGGAAGCAGCTTATGCTTTCTTCTCTTGAGGCCGCAAAGAGAAAGCTTTCAATTTATTATGGTATGACGGATACAATTGATGGCAATCTCTATGCTATTGGCACGATACTTTCGCCACAACAAAAGCTTCAATTCTTTAAAGGAAAGGACTGGGATGATCCAGATAACAACTGGCGTGCAATCTACCGAGCAAGTCTTGAGGATTACTTTCAATCCTATAAGCGACGCCATGCTGATACACAATCAATATCTAAAGCTCAATCACCTACAGTCCCTATCTCAGAACTTGAGATGGAGTGTGGAGCGGAAGAGTCCCAACCCTTAGCATCTACTGAATTTGATGAGCTTAAGGAATATCTTGACAGCGGCAAGTTAATAATACCTTACTAATGAAGTCTTTACTAACCGATATTCTAGGCATTGTGCGAACTTCTATCTGTATGTTCTGGAAAGATCACCAGCATCAATTTCCAGCTCTTGCAAGCCTTGCACGCGACGTGCTTTCGATTTCTGCAACGGGGGCAGGTGTGGAGCGCCTCTTTAACTCTGCCCGGGATGTCTGTCACTACCGGAGAGGCTCGCTGAAGCCATCAACAATTCAAGATCTAATGATGTTTATGTGTACATCAAAGTTTGAGATTGAAGAAGGTCAACGAGCTCTAATCAACGAATATCTCTTACATGAAGAGATACAGGCCAACCAAGAGGCGAAAGATCCAAATACTCCATACCTTGAACCAATAAGTGATAACGAAGAGATTGATAATGCGGAATTGATTGTTGATACTACGCAAATTGCAGTTATCACAGCTCAATCACAACAACTACAACAACCCTCGTTGCTAGAGCCAGAAAAGGAAGAGCATGAAGAAGAGGGCGAGCCTGACTTACCAAATACACAACTTCGGCATTCAGGAAGGGTTCGAAAGCGCTCACGGTTCCTGGAAGGATATGAGAGATGATTTTATAGTATCTAGTCCTAGAAACAGTAAGAAATAGCATGAATTTAACGTGATTATTTAATATTTTCAACACGCTTCCCTTAATCACGACAATGTATGCCAAAGGACCTAGCTGTATATCAAATACCCAGAATTACAATTAAAACTAGCATAACTTATGCAACCACAGAGCTTTCTATGTTTGTCATGTTTGTCGGCCCTCGAAATATTCCGAGGGCCGCCCTCTGAGGGCAGGGTAGAGACCTGCCCGACCCGCGGGCTGGAAGAGCCTGCCCTCCGCCCGCAAAAGTGCGGGTCTGTGGGCGGCCCTCAGAGGGCGGCTCGCGGGCGGTTCCGAGGTCTAGCTAAACCTATATGATAGGCTCATTAGCGGCGGCCTTTCAGTCGTGGATGTATGGTGGCTTTACTCCAGCGGGAGGCATATTTGCCACGCTAACAAGCATGGCAATGCTTGGCCTGTTAGTACCTGGAGTTGTAATTTTAGCCTCCTTGATTGCTCTAGCTGTTGCAATTACTGTATGGGTTAACCATGAATAAGCCGTGCCCCCCGTCGACATTGACCCAGCGGCTTGGCAGAGCCAGGGCTGAAGAGTCATATGTGGAGGCTAGGGCCTGGAAGAATGGGTTAACGCGAACAAAGAAGGGATTGTGGCACGCGTACCAGATTCCAGGACGCAGGTTGAACCGTCATGTGATGTATTGACTGGCACTTCGCTGGTGCATGAGCACCCCTTCTGCATTCCCTACACATGGTTGAGGCGTAGCAGTATGGCTATGTTTACAGCAAGTCAACGTTGAGAAGCCATATATGGTGACCTTGGAGCGAGATTGATCTATATCTATGTATGGGTTACATTCCACAGATGCTTAATGGAATGTGATGGTTTTATTTAGCGAAGAGCTCGACTGGCGCCGGTACTTATTATTAAACTGCACAGAAGACATGTCGAGGCGAGATCTATTTTTATTGACTAGCATGTTGCTAGCATCATCCAAGGGTTTTCAGTACTAAGCATCAATAGATACATATCTACGATTATATATAGTGATTGCATGACAGGAGAATACTGTGATTCATTTGTGTCGGATTCTCATGCCTTTCACGAATGGCAAGGCGAAAGTGAAATTTTCGTGCCGATCATGGGAATGGAAAAACCCTTTCAACAATGGCAAAATTAGCGGAGGAAGTCGGAAAACACCTCTCGGAAAAATGTATCAATAGAGGAAAATCGGCCATGGGAAAGTCCTACTACCTCTCTCGCTTTGCATCGCGGTGACTTGAAGTGGGCGCTACACACGTTTTCCGAAAGCACAATCGGCAAAGCGCCGGCCAAGAGAGCGGCATGGCGATTTTTGAAACAGTGATTTTTATGGAATGTGGGGCGCAGGTGTTCAGAGTCAGCGATCTGCTCCTTTTTCTGGACGAGGAGCCCCGATTTAGCGGCTTTGCTATCATTGCATTGGCGAGGGGCTGGGCTAGGAATGCCAATGATTGCACATGTCGGGACATGATCCCAAACCAGGCGCTTGTCAATATCATTTCATGCGATACCATGACAGGAGGCCTTGCGCCCAAAAGGATGTTTCTGAGGCCTGAATTCAGGGAAGGTCAGTCATTGGGTCTCTTTATGCGACACTATGCATGAATTCTCTGTAGCTACCAAAGGTGATGACTTGATTGAACACTTGGCCACAACCTTGCATGATCCCTACCCTTGAGGCTATCATGTTGCCGGCGACAAAGATTACATATAGAGAAAGGTACTAGTCGTAATTCTTGCGGGGTAGGCATGTAGAATAGGTTCGTGGATACACAATGACAACTTTTCTGTCGATCTGCAATATTGCGCAGATTTACGGAAGCATTATTTACCCAAAGCTAAGAGGCTGCTTGTTGAGTTTAGCACGCATTGAATTTTGAAAAATTCTCCTTGCTTGCGCACTGGTGCTCACGACCCAGACTGAACGCCGTTATGTCACGGCCCCTCCCAATATCTCGTCAGTGGACTCTGTTATCTTTCTAACTTCTATATCACAGAGTTCACTCCTCCGATGTCTGGGGCCCGAGATCTTGATAATATACTGTAGAGGGAGCTTGTGAGACTTTGATTGGGTTCTCAGTCGGCGGACACGCACTGGGGTGAGCGGGAGCACGCACCACGGCCCAATGAGCGTGCGTACAATTCCACTGGACCCCCAGTGGAATTGACAATAGAGTATAGACGTACGTTGGGGGGTACAAACTGCGCCCGGGATAGCAGTAGGGGTGCTTATACTAGGTATCGTGTCGGCCTCGGTAGTAGGATCACCCCCTTGAGTAACCTGGTTAAATCGGAGAAATAAATGAGTCATGACGGGGGCAAAAAGACCATCGATCTCTTTCTCACTAGCAAACCACTGGTATACAACGTCACGATTAGGGGAATAGAAGTCGACCCCGTCCGCCGTCATCCATGGCAAGACGTGTTGTTTAACCAGCTTATCCTCTATATAACATATCGCATTCACAGTATTCATCACCACCTTTGGGAATAGACAACCCCTATCACGGTGACCCTCGCGATAACTATAGCGCCTATAGATCGAAGGGGGAAGGAGACACTTCGGATAGTATCTGACAGGGGTCCTAGGAGGACTGTATTCGAGAAACGCCGCAATCCGATTATATTTCTTTTGGAGCACTCGAGAGGCCGGCTGGGTGCAGAAGCTAAGTGGATGCTGAGTCTTAGTTGACACGCAGAGAAGACGACAGAGCAGGCAGCCATGACCCCAATGATGGACGGCCCGAGAGAGACACTACAAGGTTAAAGAAGGCTCGATCGCGGGGATGGATTCAAGGACAACCAGGGGAGACTTCGATGGCGGTGGTGGAAGACGAGCCGGGGTCGAGGAGACGGGAGGCCCCGGGACAGGAGCTGCCCCAGGCGATGAGATAGGAGGCGCGTGTGGCGTAGGCGTACAAGGTTCGATGGTAGTAGAGTCAAGAAGCGCCGGCATGGGTGCAGCAGGTAAGGTGGGTGGGACTGGCTCGACTATAATGGATGGGAGAACAACATATACCAATAGAGTGGGTGAGGGGGGCAGACAAGGGCCAACTAGCTCGATGGCAACTGGACTCAGAAGAACATGGACAGGTGGATGCGGCGCTAGAGGCTTAAACACTCCGGACTCGAGAGCAGGTAAGTCATGAATAATAAGTGGAACTGGTAGAGACGGAGTAGCAACAGTCTCATAGATGCAAGATAAATTCCGATGCTGACAGGCGGAACATGGCTATTGGCGGGTACACTAGAATGAAGGGGGTGAGTTGCTGATCCCACGCGGTGGAGGATAGATTGTGGCCAATTACCTTAGACTTGCGTTTGCGACACGCTACACATGGACGCTGGGGTGGTGGATTGGTTTCTACAGACACTGGAGCCATGACTGGCGAGCGGGGCCGCGGTGTAGATATAGTCGGGGCTGGTTCGTGATAATCCAACCCAGCAGCATATGCCAATATGTCTAAGCTAGACTCAGGTGAGACCTGAGAAGCATGCTGTTCCTCATGCATATGCTGATGTGCCCGGGCGAGGGGACCAGGATCAAGTGGGAGGCTCTATAGTAGAGGATCCAGACAAGAGTCGGTGGACGAAGGGGAGCTTTCTAATATAGGACGATGGGATTCAGTCGGAATAGCGACGGGCCTAGGAAACCCCCCTAGATAGCTAAGGGAGAGGCGGAATCATGCGTAGGCGGGATGACAGCAAATCGCTGGCTGCCAGGGCCACGAGCGATAAATTGCTGGCTATAGATCGACACCCAAGCGCCTTAGGGATCTTTAACGGTTAGGTTGGTACCATTAGCAAAGTGGCGGCTATGCTGGGACCGCAGATGGTCTTAGATCCGATGCGCCCCGCGTCCGATCCAGCGACAGTCCCCAACTTGACACTGCAACGAGTCTTGGACGATAGGAAGCAGGGGAATCGCAGGAACAGGCTCGGTCGGAATGGCCAGATCTTTAGCTTGCCGTACGCGGGTCGGAATTGCTAGAAATACTAGAGTACGACCAATGGCCGGAGGGGAGGCTGGTGGTCCTGGTGAGCCTTAGAGACTCGGAGATGCCGTGCGATATGCGCATCCAAGACCACGCAGCGGCAGAGTGAGCAGACCAGTACACGATAAGATGCGTAGTACAGAAAGAGTGACCGAAGATGTTCATAAGGGGAGTCTGGACCGATTACATTTGTCCCATAGGGCGCCATGTCTAGCACGCCGTCGAAAATGGCGGATTGCTTTAACTAGGCTTACGCGGGTAGCATGGCAGAATATAGATCAATAGGCCCAAGTCCCCTGAGCCTAAGTGAGTCCGGCGACTAATACTGCCGCTGCGCCGCTGACCGCCTGTGTGTTTTTCTGGCCCTCCTAGATAGTAGACTATAGTGCGAAACGAGAGGCAAAGACCCTGATTCGCCTAGTATAAAGAGCAGAATAATATATCTAAGCCAAATCTATAATATGCCATATACGCTAAGATACAAGTAAGTGGGACTACTCCCAGGGATAACAACACTGCTGCGAGACCATTTTCAACCGTCGATAACTCGCCTTCTTCTGCCGATGTGCAGACTAGATCCGTGCCTAGTGTCGATCCCAAGTATCCCACTCAGTGGAATCACGCCCAGACTGGGTTACATACGAGTCTAGATGCCGGTTAGCTCGATCGATCCGGATTAATTCTCGCTCGACATCCTGGAGCCGATCCCGCATCCGTTGGAGACGCCGTTCATGGCGCTGCTTCTCCGCCCGGAAATTCGACCGGTCTAAAGCATCCTCATCTAGGTCATGGATGGTGACGTTAAGCTAGGCCAAACCACTCGTAAGGAATGGGCGTGGACGGTTACGCCAGTGGAAGGCTTGGGTGCTGGTTAGGGCCCGGTTCCGCTGGTTGACCTCATCCCGATGGATGCGGATCGTCGCATGGATGTGATCGCTCAAGCCTTGCCGGAGCCATCGACGATAGCCGTGGATTTCATGGTCCGGGAAATCTACCTGATGCTGGTCCTTAAAGCTGCGTAGAGTCATCCGCTCCAGGCCAACCTGGCGGCAGAACCGGGTGATGGTGGAATCCTGGACACCAGCCGCTCGAAGAGGGACCGAGACGACGGGAGGCTCGGTATATGTGGGATCCTCATCGAGATGTAAGAAGAGTTCGAGGTCCATGGGGATTGGAGGGAGCTCGATCCGCATCTGCCAGCTCGGCGGGCCACAGGTCCATCCAAAGAGGGGTAGACGGGGGAGGAGTGTAGGCGAAAAAAGCATGGGCTTATCTGGGGACTTGGTCGTGCAGAATTCACGGATCCCTGGATGCACACTAGACCAGACCTGGAGACGGCGGGTCTTATGGCTACGGGACCAAAAGGCTGTGGGACCAGGATACGGTAGAATCCAGTGCGATCGGATGAAAATCTGCTTAAGATGGGTACGCCACTGCCAGGCTTGTTCCATCCCGTGACATTGGGCGATGGCGCCAAAGCACTGCCGGAAAAAGACTCGGAATGGCTTGAATTCCCAGTGCTGACGCTGCCAGTCGCCTTGGTTGCCATCCCCGTCCCAGCCCCAGAGCCGTACGAATAACGTCTCGATGTGGCTAACGTCGGCACGGGTCGAGTCCACCACTTGCAGGTCTTCCCAAAAGGACCCTTGCTGGAAGATCTGCTGCAGACCGTGAAAGTCCAAGGGCAGGTCGCCGGCCTGGCCCTGTGTCAACCGCTCTGCGTCAAAAGGCTCGTGGCGGCGAGTGGCGGCGAGTGCACGAAAGACATCCTGGCGAAAGGCGCGGAGACAGAGATCGACCATCAATTGCAGCAGAAGACGGGAACGGCGTAGATCGGCACGATGGTCGGTCAGCCGCTGGAAAACATCGTGGAAGAGTAAGAAATCACCCTTAACCTGGCGGACCATCCCGTAGCGTATACGATAGGCCGACTGTAGACTAGGCGTATTGAAGACCATATGACGGCGACAGGACGGGAGAAACACCATGATGGACCAATTGAGTTTGTTCGCCAGCCATCCGTAGCCGTACTGCCCCAGGCTCGACCCGATCGCCATACCCTCCTGCACCCGTTCTGTATCCGAGCCCTCCTGCGGCTGAGTCCGACGGTCGATCCAGAGACCCAAACTGCGACGGGGATGGCCGCCCTGACCGCCATACACATGGAGTAGACACTTCAGGAACATCATCATC
This sequence comes from Penicillium frequentans, assembly GCA_028828275.1. Taxonomy (NCBI): domain Eukaryota; kingdom Fungi; phylum Ascomycota; class Eurotiomycetes; order Eurotiales; family Aspergillaceae; genus Penicillium; species Penicillium frequentans. The sequence goes on along the minus strand of JAQIZY010000003.1, from coordinate 59,219 downwards.
ACCCGGGTGTGCTCCCAGTGAACCAGTGTCCGCGACTGGAGACTGAACGTCATCTCGAAGCCGACGCAGAGTTTGTTGATATTCCAGCGCCACCAATCGAGCATCACGGCCGTCGGATGGATCCAAAAAGGACGTGGGCCAGCAGGGATGGGGAACGGAGACTCCGCCAGACCCCGTGCGGACAGACGCTCGTCTATGGCGACTAGGACAACGCCCGTCACACGGTACTCCTCACGGGTGCTATAGACTCGATCGCGACAGGCGCGTAAGGCCACATCGGTACGACGCTTATTATGTACATAGCCACGGACCAAGGCGAGCGGGGAATGACTGACGGCGCCACCAACATGCTGCCAGATGCGCAGCATCGCAGGATCGAGAGCCAGCGAGTCAAAGTGTTTATTAGCAAAGATGTACTGCTTGCCAGCGGCCCACACCTCCTTAGAGGGATTATAATGCTGACAGGACAGCAGGCCGCGTTTCCAGAGGGGACTAGTGGTATGAGGGGCGATCGTCATGGAACACTGATCCTGGACCAGAGACTGAGGATAGAACTCCTGACGCCAGCGACGAGGCTGAGGTTATGGGATGGATGTCGAGTCCTGGTGGGTGGGTGGAGGCTCGGGAGTACTCTCAGAATCGGGACTGCGCGTATTTTGGTCGGTGTCTACATCATGGTCGGTGTCTGCATCATGGTCGGCGTCTGCATCATGGTCGGTATCGGCATCATGGTCGGTATCGGCATCATGGTCGGTATCGGCACCACTGTCACTCCAGTCACGCACATGGCTGTCGTCGTCCGAGTTGGCAGGCAACTCGGGTAACTGGGATGCGGCATGCTCGGCCAGCCAATTCCCAAAGCCCTCCAAACAGCATCGACGCCAGCTAAGCATCTGTGGGGGGAGTCCTGGATCCGAGGGGACCATCTCCTTCGCAATGTCATAAAAGTCAGCACTGAGATAGGCGGGATCAACACCGCGATGCCACTGCGCAAAGAAGGCGTCACGGGCCTCGGACCAGCAAGACCGTTGGGTCGACAACTTGAGATTCTTCGCGGTCAGCAGGATTTGGCAGTCTCGGAATGGCAATAGCCCGTCCAGCAAGGTTCGTTGTTGAATCTGGTTCCATAGTGCAGCCAATCCATTGCCTTGTAGGGAATAATAGAAGTCCTGGGTATACCCAGAGCCCGCTTGAGGCCCGGAACGACCTTCGACTTGTGCAGCGGTACCGATGAGAGCGATATGCTCCGCACTGCCGGGAAGATGCTGCAATACCGACGGCGGATAGACGCGTTTAATAGCGGGAAGTAAGATGCGATCAGTCCAGGTAGTGTAGTCCTCGACGTCAATCACCCAGTGCTCGCGTTTCGGGTGATATAGATGGGGGAAGATGAGATAGATTTCCACCTCGGGAAAAGCTTCTAGACGACCGAAGGGAAGATGGGGAGTTTGATGAACCGATCGTCGTGCGGTTCTGGGGCGATCCTCCTGCCAGTGGACGGAGATGCGGTCTAGATGGAGTGAGCTTTGTAGGTTACTGACCGCGGCACGACCAGCTTTCCACTTGATGCCGCCTCGAGCCACGGCGAGGCTGGAAGCAAATCCACCAGCGCTGTCAATGTCGAACCGGGTCTGCAAGCCGCTGATGTCAGTGATGGCATCTGAATCGAGGTCTAGGGAGACTGGGGTGGTCGGCGCATCCTCAGTGGTGGAAGGGAAATGGCCGGTGTAGACTCGCTGTCGGTCAGGCTCGGGGAATGTTATAGCCCAGTCGGTAGTCCCATGCTGGACGATACTCGGGTTAGACAGTACATCGGGACAGGCCCAACAGGAGGCAGCGGAAATGGACACAGAGTTAGGAGGGGGCGTAGGAGGCGGTGTTGCATGCGTAGTGCAGCCGTGATGCTGAAGAAGTTGCTCGACCAGACATTGTGCCAGAGGGCTAACGTCGAGGGGAGATAATATCCTCGCTACGCCTAGATAGGGCTCGTGAGCGGTAATAGTTAGAGACGGCTGTGGAGGAGTAGGAATAGTATTGGAGTGTGGTGGTGTGAAGGTGGGTGATGTCTGTCGGGAGATCGGCTCGGGTTTATCTATAAGTGTAGCGTCAAGTTAGTTAATCTAGAATAAGGGGGAAATTGGAGATACAAACTAGGAGGTTCTGGCTCGGAATCAATGGCAGGGCTGCTGAAATCACCCGCAAGGAAAATAGGGGACGGAGCTCGCTCCGGCGCGGGTTTATGTGCATATAGCAAGATGGGTGGTGTCGGCTCCTCCTCGCGGGGGCTTGGATTCGCGTTAAGTGCCTCCCGTAGGTCATTAATCGACCAAACTGGTGTTTCCGCGGGAGGGAGAAGCCGAGGATCATAGTAGAGAAAAGTGTTATGGAAAGGATCTGGCTGCGTCCATCGGCGATAGGCGCGGGATGTACGAGCCCGCCAAAGTTCACGCTCCCGTTTCCGCGGAGGAGGCATGAGTAATTGAGATAATTGAGATAATGGGAATCACATTAAACATCGCTAAGTTAAGAAAATCGGTTACGATAGGCACGGCACGAGCCGTGATCCAGTCTAGTTAGCTGTAACCAAAGTCGCCCGCGGAATGGCTGCTGGTTGGCTTAGGTGCTAATAGGATTCCACAATCTCGCACACTAGACCACACTAACCTTATCGAGCGGCCTTTGTGGGTTCCAGCGCGGAGGTTATAAGAGCTTCGGGTGGATCGATCTTTTCCTGTTTCTTCTTTTCTTCCCCATCCTCCCTAGTTATTAATTAGAGCTTATTAATGTCGCATATGGCGCCACGTGAGCCACGTGGGAGCGGGAGTACCCCTTCGATGCAGAGTGTGGATTTGGTTGAGTTACCCCCCTAATCCGAAGATCCGACGTAGGTAACCATACGGCAAGACCAGCGATCGTGTCTAGCGGGTACAGACAGAGCTATAAAGTAAGTGCTATTCAGGTAGTTAGGCGGGCATCGAAAATAGACTGACCCGAATTAGTGAGAATAGACATCTATAGGGCTTCCGAGCGCCACGGCGAGAGGAATCAACCACCATGGGAGCCATTATCGAGACTAGGCACCCAATTCCGTGACCGGACCGACTCTTCTCGGGTGAGCGAGATCCTAGACTCGGAGGACGAAGGCCTCGCGCCGACCCGGAAGAGAAAGCGAGCGCCATAGTAGTAAGATTCGGAAGTGGAAAGCATACGAGCGCCTTCCTAACCTAGCCCGGGGCCCACACGATCCTCGTAGGCGACGCCGGTAAGGATACTGGGTAGTCCACCGCCGATAAAGCGATTACTGCTCCCGTGGCGGGAAGAGGATAGTAGCTCACCTAAGCCGGGGCCGTCGAACGCTAGTCTTAGCGCATCGCGGACAACCATGGGGCCACCGCCCGCGCCGACTTCCGCACAGTAGCCAATGGCATTAACGCCCCGTTTAAGAACCAGAGAGAGCAGCTACTTAGTGCTAGTGGGTCGAGAGAGTATAGCGAGAGCATCAGAGACGCGGCGATCCGAAAATAGAAGCATTGTGCGAGCGGGCTCGTATATAAGCGTTGGAGTCCATGACTTAGTAGAGGAGGACTTGGGCCGGGTGTTGGTCGAGTGGGGCCACACCCAGGAGAGACTATCTGCCTTATAGTAATCGAGAGCCTCTAGTCGAGGTGATACACGCCTAGGCACGACGGTATTTGGCTCTAGCCCACCGCTAGAGCGCGAGCGGACCGCGCCCCGTGAGCTAGAGCGCACTATAGACTGCGACATCGCCCATGGACGGGCGCGTGGGCTATGCCCATGGACATTATGTAAGCGGGCAATGCCCATAGCGGGCCTGCCCGTGGACGGGCCTAAGGGGTAGGGCCCAACGCCCAACGCCCACTACGCCCGTCCATGGGCCTTTCTTGGCAGCGAAAATCAGTCACCCCGTGACTTGCATTATTTATGTAGTATTCTTCTGTATTTTTGAGTATTAGGATTACATAGTTCATCATGGAAATGGTTATTTTGAATTCTTGATAAATTGTTGAGAACAATTTATTTTTTACATTAATGGTACGTCCATTGATCATCATCTGGTTTAGTTCGCTTCCGTGTACCCCGTAGCCCAGCGCGCCTTGGAGTGCCACTATCATCCTCATAAGAAGGAAGCTGGGGACTTGTCTCATCATCAGAATCAACCGAGACACTACGCTGTCGTCTTTTACCTATTGAAACTGACATAGTAGGAACTACTACAGTAGGTAAAGAAGGAAGAGGGGCAACTCGCTGGCTTTCCATCATATACTCATCCTCAATGACCGTGACAGGATCATTTAAATCCTCGTCATCAGAAGAGTCCTCACCCTCACTGATAGGTTCAGGATCTTCGCCAGTAAGCTCGGCCTCCTTTTTTCATCTCCCTCTTGTACTGTGATAAGTGGAGTATCTTCTTCATACTCCTCAATCTCAAAGTCAAACCTCGATTTACACCGAAACATCATGATGTCCTGAATTGTTGCGGGATTCAGCTGTCCACGCCGATAGTGGCAGACGTCGCGTGCGGAGTTGAAAAGACGCTCAACCCCTGCACTAGTCGCAGGAATCGAGAGAATATCCCGAGCAACACTTGCAAGGATAGGTAATTCCTGTTCATACTCTTTCCAAAAAAGTAAAGGGTTGACTTGCTTCCTTGCTAGATAGATTATGAGTTCTTGGGTGGTATATCAGTGATACAGAATAATTAAACTCACGGGTGTTAAGATACTGGCCAAGCTCACGGTCTAAGCTTGTTATTTCAGATGGGTGTTGATATCCATACCCTAATAAATCTTCAAGAGCACTTAAGTTAGGACATCGCCCTTGTAGCCGATCAGCTTGCTGTGGCTGGACTTGAGAGATTTGCTGGGCATAGGGCTTCATAAACTCATGAAGTTCATTCCTGTAGTATGTGCTCTAGTCCGTGTCATCTTCGGATCTACCCTATGTCTTGCTTGAGAAGAAGCCGAGCTTCTGCTGTGGCGCTAGAATTGTGCCAATAGCGTAAAGACTTCCATGGATCTCTTTGGTTTTTGTGTAGTATACTGAAAGCTTCTTCATACCCGCATGAAGAGCATTTAGCATAGCCACTTTCTAAGGGATACTCTTTGGTGTAAGCCGTTCAATTGACTTCTCAAAGTGATCAAAAAGTGCGTTATATACCCGAAAAACGTTATGCACAGTCACATCCTTTGTTTTGGAAAGGACTGTGGTAAATCGATAGAAAGGCTCGGTGATAAAAAGAAGATAATCGATTTGCCGCCATTCTGCCTTATTGAGTTTTAATTCATGTCGCTCAATATGCTCACAGTATAGATTAAAGTATTTCGATATACGTTTCGCACGACGAAGCATCAAAAAGGTAGAATTCCAGCGAGTTCGGACATCTTGTATTGGAATAAGCCTTGGCTCTTGAGGTTGGAGGCTTAAAAATGTTTCACGACGTTGAGGGCTGTGGTTGATATACACAGCAAGACCCCGGATCTCATAGACATTTAGTATAATATAATAAGAAGTAGAGTAGATAGCGTACCTTTACAAGAGTTGAAACAATCGCTTTCTGGCTTTGGGTTGCGCGAAGGGCGCGGGCTTGCGCTTGTACATCAGAGATAGTTTTATCTACTTCATCGTTTTGTGGATCGGCTTTGACAGACCCAAGTAGCTCACGAAGGCTAAGCTGGATCACATGGGCGAGACAAGGGATGCGAACAATAACTGGGTTCCCTGGTAATTGAAGAGAATCGATTGACTCCTGGACCGCCTTTACTAGAGTGGTATTATTTGAAGCATTGTCAGATGTGACTGCGAGAACCCGGGCAGTAATATCATGCTTCTTGAATAGCTCGATAAGGACATTACTTAGATTAAGCCCTGAATGTGGTCCATCAAGTGGCTCAAATCCAAGTAGGATTTCGCGGTAGTTCCAGTTTCGATCAATAAAATAGCCAGTGATTGCCATAAAAGCGTGTTTCGAGGGTGATGTCCAGCAGTCAAGTGCGATAGAGAGCTTTGCGTTAAGTGGGAGGGTAGAGAGAATTGAATGAAGCTCTTCCTGGACTAGTTTCTGTACCCGGCGCTGGGCAGTCCGTGGATGAAGTAAAGGAGGTTCAGATGGCGCCATTTGGGCCATCTTAATAAGGGATACGAGTTGCCTTCGCGCAAGGCTTCGGAAGGGAAGATTAAAAGCAGTAATAAATTCGATCTGCTCTCGTTCCCACTTATCGGTAGAAAATGGAGTTTGGGGCGATGAGTTGATAGTCTAGTCAGTATGCTTGTTAGTAGAAGTAATTAGAGCTTATCAAAGGTGACCTTACTGCTGCATGTTTCATTGTCGCTTGTATGGTCTGTTGAGTTGCTGGGCTCTTAGCTCCCTTCCGGCATTTTTCTGAAGAAGCGTGGCGCTTCATTGTATTTGTACCGCTCTTCTTTTGGTGTGGATGGGGGAGTATCATCCCGCATAACCGGCACATTACCATCGGTTCGCCAGTAATATGATGCGCAACTTGGTCGAAGTTCTTCCAGGCATCTGAAATATGCTTGGCTTCCCATCGGATATTATGTTGTGTGTCTGGCTCGCTACCGTGCATTGTTGTCTGCCACCATTTGATGAATTCTTGTTTTGTATGGTTATTCATTGTGTTGAATAGAATGAATAGCTTCCTCCGATCGGGGCCAACACGCTGGAGAGAGAATGGCGCTAATACTGGTAATGGGAAATCAGAATCAGGTATTGAGGTAGCGGTCTGTTGGCTGCTTTGGAAAGCTGTCAAAAGATTTTCATCAAAGCTCGAGGACGCGTTCGGTAGGTAAAGAAGGTCTGGATCTTCGTCTGCGGTTATTGATAACGGGCCAGCGTTGTGACTATCAAGAAGTGACATAATTTAGATGAAAACTGGCCAAAATGTAAGGATAAAGAAATGAGGGTAAATGGAGACTTAGAGATGAGAAATTTCCAAAGTGCGTACCTTAGAATAATTGAATAGTTTGACTTAAGGTAGTCAACAGGGATATGCTAGTATTAGGGGGGGTAAATTCGAAGTGGAGGTGATCTATCATAAGATAAGGTATAGACCCACTATAATACTATATGCTTATTGGCTATAAGTATAAATGCCCATGGGCGTTGCCCAAAGGCCCATTTTTCTTTAAAATTTACCTGACCTGAATGCCCCGCAGAGTCTAGAAAAAATATTTTTCTCATGAAATATTTAGAAATCACGATTAACACAACTTCTAACATGAATTCTAGTAGAATTAACTCAAGAAACTATCAAATCAATTTAGATAAATCATGTACATTTCACAATATCTAAAATGGGTGGCTGCATAGAATTTCTGAAAATAAATGAATAATTGTGATTGACTGTAGGACGACCTCATGATCTACAAATATATATTTCTGACTATTACAGACAACTTCAACCTCGTTTTAATGAGACCACTCATCCATGAAGATTGATGGCTTATTAAGATGATAATTTGATAAAAGAGTTCTAGTAGAAAGTTAATACAGGATCATTTCAAGAAATTTCAACTAGCTTTCCAAATTATACTAAGATCAAACATATTATCGTCAAAACATAGGTAAAAAAAGGTAATCTATCTTGATAACTCAGCAAATTATGCGTCCCTTCTGGGCGATTTAATGTAAAATTAAGCGAGTGGGCATTGCCCAGCCCATCGTGGGTGATGCCCATGGACAAAAATGGGCGGGCGTACCCAAATCCAAAACGCCCATGGGCCATGGCCCACCGTGGACGGGCGTTGGGCCTTACCTTAAGGCCCATGGACGGGCGATGTCGCAGTCTAGCGCACTAAGGCCGTAATCGAGAAAGAGCGGGTAGACGAGGCACGGCGGAAGTATAAGAGAGACTAGGAGGCGGCTGTAAGACGTCGATGGGATAAGCGTCGGCGAAAGGGAGACCCCGCACTGGCGGAGGACCTACTAGCGCCGAATCCGCCTAGCGTGGATAGTAGTATACTTCAGCAGTTCGCTAGGCCTTATAGGGGAAGGCCTTCGCAAATGGAGCTGATATACTGGGAAGGGGTCCGAAATGGCTAGACTAAGGAGAAGATCAAAGAGGAGGTCCGGAAGATGGAGTAGGCGCGCTAGGCGCGACTTAGGTAACCACGGATCCGAAACCGACGCGCTCCTCGTGAGCTATAGCCACGCCGTCCCCCAATCCCATGGAGTAATATAGAGATTCGGTGTCTGGTTAAGCTGTGGTTCGAGCATGGGAAGTAGTGGGCCCTTATCTAGCGGCTAGACTTGGAATCGTCGACACCCTAGCTGTAGCAACGGACTTAGGGGCATCTGAGGGATAAAATCCGTTAAATAGAAAGGACGTTAGCTAAGTAAGAGCTTAAGGATTATAAGATTGAAGAGAGTGCTAATAGGCTACTAGTAGCGGGATGCGGATACTAGAGGGGATGTATTAGATGGCTCTTTTAAAGGCGGAGCTGGAAAGGATTGTGTATGCCTTAGCACTAGGGGGGGTGATATTCTATATATACTAAATTCTTTTTCCACAAAATTCTTTTCCGCTAAAGAAACTATGCACTTATAAACAAATGGAAACTGTGGCATGTAAGGCTTAGGGTAGCATTAGGGAAGGTATATAGGTGACGGGTCTAGTGGATCATAGTTAGTAGCGCGAGTGAGAGGCGCGAGTGAATAGCGCGAGTAAGAGGCGCGAGTGAATAGCGCGAGTAGACTTCCGCACCGGCCCAAAAGCCCAAAGCCCAACCTGGGCCCAACCCTTAAATGGGTTGGGTTTTGGGCCTAGCCCTCGAGCCCGCCGATGGGCCATGGGCCTAAGGTAGAAGCCCACTGGGCTTTCATGGGGGCCCAATGGGCCCCAAACAGCGCAAACATGCCAATTCTTGCCATTTGCATAAGTAATGTAGAATTTCCGAGTATTTTTGAGTATTCAAATTACCGTCTAAGGCCCCTAATTGGCTGATTCCCATAAGAATTGATAAAGTCACTGTTTAATGAGATCGATGAGATCAATTGATTAGATATCAAATGAGATTAAACTATCTACATGCCAATCTAATAATGTTCATACAGTTCATCATCAACATGCTTCCTTTTTCTCCCCGATGTCCGCACCTGAGACGGTGCAGTAGTGAATCTGATAGTAGCATCGTTATCTTCAACCTCATCGTCAACATCTATCAGATCCTCAGATACAGATTCAGGTCTATCACCCTGCTCTTCAGTATCACTGATCTCTTCAACGTCGACATCATCTGGCATCTCATCAGTTTGTTCCCTCATTGCGTCAATCTCATCAGATGGGAGATCTTGTGCTATCTCCTTGGCTTCCTGCACATCAAGGTCAAACCTCGATGTGCAGAGGAATAGCATCAGCTCTTCAATGGTCTTAGACTTCATACGACCGCGGCGATAGTGGCAGATATCGCGTGCAGTGTTGAACAGGCGTTCTACCCCAGCGCCCGTCGCCGGGATTGCAAGGACATCTCTTGCAAGTGCGGCAATAGCCGGGAAACGGAATTGATTCTCTCTCCAAAAAGATAACGGCTCCGAATCAGTCACATCTGTATAAGATTAGTATTATGAACATGGAGATGAACATAGAGATAAACTTACTACCGTCGAGATACTGCGTCAGCTCATCCATAACTGGGCCTGGCGTCACTTTGGAGTAAGCCTTCTGGGTTCGAACAAGGTTATGAAGGAATGATCTTGTTGTCGATCCAGGGGAAGGCCCTTGCGGGCCTTGGGCACTAGCACTGGTAAGACGTTCCTGGATAGGAGTGAGGGCATCCCGGAAAGCCACTCGATACTGATCACGCAGCTCTTTAGCATCCGCCCAGTCATCAGAAAGAAAGAACTGGAACCTATTATCTGGCGATAGCATCGTACAGACCGCATAGATGTGCCCTTGCATGTAGTCTGTCTCTTTGTAGTAGTCACGTAATTTTGCATGGCTAGCTTCGAGAGAGATAAGCATCTGTTTCTTCCAGACGACACGCTTCCGTTGTAACTGTATCTTTGATCTTTCAATGTGCTCAAAGAGTAAGTTATAGATCTGGAAGACAAGATGCGATGTTACGTCTCGAGTCTTTGAAAGGGCAAGGGTATAATCAAAGAATGGCTTTGTGAGACAAAGAAGGTAGTCGATCTGGCGCCATTGATCGTCATCAAGTACGAAGTCTTTACAGTTAAACTGATCACAGTACTTCGTGATAAACACGCGGAGTCTCTTTGCTCGGCGTAGCATTAAAAACGTTGAATTCCATCGAGTTCTGACATCCTGAATCGGCATGAGCGCCTGCCCTGGGGCCCTAGATTGGACAGCAGCGAATGAGTCCCGACGCTGAGGACTACCGCGGATATAAATAGCAAGATACCGCACCTTATTCAAGGTATGCGATATCTCCCTGCATTGTACATTTGCGTTCGCCCTTGCGAGGGTGTCTTGGCGGTCTGTCCATGTGGTCTCAGCGGCATCATTCAGTGGGACCGCTTTTAAACGATCGAGCAGTTGGTTCAAACTTAATTGGATGACATGAGCAAGGCAGGGGATTCGGATGACATGAACATCGCCAGATAACGACTGCTGAAGGGTATCAACCAGAGTCTTATTATTTGACGCGTTATCAGTGGTCAACCCAAAGACTCGGTCCTTAATTTTATGCTGAGTGAGCGTCTCTAGAAGAACAGCACTCAGATTCGCACCCGAATGCGTGCCGTAAAGGGGTTTAAAGCCGAGTAGCACCTCACGGTAGACCCAGTCAACGTCAATAAAGTAGCCAGTGATAGCCGTAAATGCCTGCCCAAACGGAGATGTCCAACAGTCCAGCGCAACCGAGATCTTCGCATGCTTTGGTAGTAAGCCGAGTGTATCCTGTTGTCGTTCTTTGACACGAACAGATAGCCGACGTCGAATTGTATCAGCCGATTGCATGATTGGAAGGTTTGGAGCGGACTGTGAGAGCGAGACTAAGTCACGGAAGGTTGGATGTTCAACGAGATTGAACGGAAGCCGGTTGATGGTGATAAACTGTAAGAGTTTGTCCTCCCAGGCCTCTTGTGTAAACGGATGACCCTGCTTCGACAGAAATAACTGATTAGTGGCAATTTCAAAGAATAATAGGCCTTTACATACCGATCGAAGAAACCCTCTCAATCCCCCCTCTGTTGCCGTACTCCTGTAGCCTTTTGGCAGGCTAATGTCTGAAGATGACGGGTGATTGTCGTCGTGCCATGACGACCAATCTTGCCATTGGCATCCTTCTTAGTAGCGTAAGGGTGCTCAAGGATTGTATCGCAACGCTTACACATAACCTTTGGGCTTCCATTACCCGTATGAGCCACTTGCTCAAACTGTTTCCAGGTCTCTGAAGCCGATCCATGTTGTGATTCCCAAGCGATCTTGCTATTGTTGGATCCATAGTCAGTCTCCAACCACCAGTCGACCCAATCAGTGTGGTTCATCACGTTGTAAAGAAAGAATTGGCCTCTCCTGCCAGGTCCGACACGTTGGAAGCGCTCGAGAGGATCCGGAGCGATAGACGAAGGAACAAACGGCTGAACGAACGAGAAGCTATCAACCTGCCGAGAGGTAGACGGCGTAGCTGGGTAATTGGAATGGGTAATCAACGATAGGTCGTCGGGCTCAATGTCGCAGAAACTCAACTGAGATCCACACTCGGTTTGCTGGCTTTGCGACATGATGGGTCAATAGCTTCAGATTGGATGGAGGGCTTCGGGTAAAAGCTTCAGGCGTATCAGGGTGAGGGAGGAGAAATTCGACATGACTTACCTTCTCAACGAGAGAACTACCGACGTGGACGGTAGCAAACAGTGGCTGTAAACAGTGGATGTAAACAGAGACCACAGTAGTCAGTCGACATTGAAACGGAGGATCTTAATCCTAGCATCTCATTGGCTAGATCATGCATATCCAGTGGACTCGGCCCATCCAAAGCCCAAGAAAGCCCCTGGATGACCCATCTCCCCGCCCATTTTACAATTTGTTCGCTCAAAAATTTCACCCATGGCTCATGAGATATCTTTGAATATCTCTCACCTCTACAATAGCTGAAATACCACGTTTCCGTAAAGACAGGCGTCGAGCGTAAGAGGTTACTTAACTTTCGATATAAAGTTGAATGCTGTAATCCTATAAATCATGAAGTTGACTATCAAAAATGTCATACTGCAACAGAAAGATGCACCTACTACTGTGCACATGAGATATATATCTCTGCATGCTGACACTTGGTAATTCTCCAAGTGCCAGAATACTACGAAATCTTGGCGAAATGGAACTTTTTTGCATAATCTTGTAAATTGCAGTGCCTAGTGTAGCTGGTTTTATCCATAATCTTGATTACCGGGTCATCGCTGTTGAATCTTGATATCTTGATTCTTGGTGGAATTGAACCCCCGGATTAGGAGTTGAACCCCCGGATTAGGCCTGGTAAAACGTCGGCCCGAGGTATGGGCTTACAGACTGGAACATGCGTATAAAACAGGCATTAATCATCAGGTTTATGAGCGCCAAGACTATAGTTATGCATAGAAATGGGCTTTCTTGGGGGCCTTATGGGCCCCCACTGATGGGCCGTGGGCTTGGTTGGGCCCTGGAAATTAGGCCCAAAGCCCACTGCTGGTTGGGCCTTGGGCCCGAAGGTTAGGCCCATTTATGGGCTCTGCGGAAGTCTAAGCGCGAGATCATACAGGGAGTGTATAATAGTAAAGATTTCAAATGACTCGTACGTATTGACTGAACTATATTGACCGGAAACTCAAAGACATATATCTATTAAGTTACATGATCTAATCAATAGTAAATTTGAGGGGTAAAATCCAGCATCAAGGAATACCAATAGAGGGATACTTCTTCGAGCAGACGCCAAATATAGGCCCACTTCAATAACATCGGAAACCCGCACTTTGGATCGGAGCGAAATAAAAACCCATTAGGTATCTACTGGCATCAATTCTCTATTCGAAGATCAAATCTTAGCTTAATATCTATTTTCCTAGGTGACTTATTCAAGAAAATGAGCGTGAGAATTTATTACTTAATTAGGATTAGCGTGGTTTTTCCCGCAAGTATACAAGACTCGCCAGACGCTAACTTTGATTGTTGGCCACAGCCACCCAACGGCTTAGACTAATACAAAACTTAGTAGGGTGGTCGTATAGAATAGGATAAACTATTTAGGAGCGACCGGAGTAGAGAAGTCTATCCCATGGGAGTGGGAGCATTGTAGTACGATGGATTTCTAGGGTGCCCTTAAATATGGAGGGAAAAAGTGGGGCTAGGGGGTACGATGGATTCCTTTTGGCGATTTTGCGTAGTACGATGCTGGCCTTCAATGTAGTTCAATGAGGCCAAAGTTCGAGTATGTTTTTCAGTAGATATACACATTATCACTATTTGAGTTTTATGTTGTGTGGACCAGTAGAAATAGTTTTTGCAGGGGGGTCAAATGGGATGATGTTTTGATGGGGTGCGACGGCTACTTTCTGCAGCCGCGATCATGAACCTTCAACCATATAGCTAATCACAATGTAGCGATATATCGACTTTTGCACCAGAATTTTTCGGCTAAGGATTCAGGGGTAAGATCCAGGCACCAGACGCATCCGAAAATCTTCTTTTCAGCTTCATCCCAGTATTTTGCACTCACCTACATTCATTTATCTTCTTGTTCTTCACACTCTCTTACTGTGTTTATACACCAAAATATATTTCTACTATTCACACACTCCTTGTCCATATGGCGACTCCCACTGCTTCTAGTTTTTTCCTTCATGATATACAATTCCATTTACTTGTCTGCCGCCGATGTGAGCATGCCGTTCGACCAGGTCAGATCGTCTCTCACCTCAAGAGTTTACCCCACCGGGTGCCACTTGCTCAGGCGCGCTTGGTGCAGGCTGAAGTTGAGACCGATCTCCAGTGGAGAGATGTGCAGGCGGACCGGGAGCGCATTGAAGTCCCCGTTACACTAAAGAAACCAGTTGAGGGTCTTACAGTCTTTACCGATGGCATCTGGTGCCGACACAGCAGTACCTGCCACTACGTCTGTCGGGGCGTGAAGACTATGAAGAATCACTGGCGTATCCACCACGGATGGGCTCCATTCGGCAAACGCGGCCACGTCTCCCCCACAGAGCTCGCACAGGCGGAGGCCCAGATCAAGACCAGCACTCAGGCCGTCTGCTGCCAGCGATTTTTTAAACGCGCGGCTGGCTCTCAGTTTATCCGTGTGGTGCGACCGGGCGCCGAGTACGAGCCTGCCCCGCCACTGCCGACGGATGAGGCGATTGAGGAGTTTCGTGGGTGGTGGACACAAGAAGTCCAGCCAGAGCTGATGGGCGAGCGTACGACGGTGGTGCAGGCGGGTGAGATCAACGAGGCAAATTCCTGGCTGCGACGAGCCCAGTGGACCAAGCATCTCGCTGGCGTGCCAGAGCCCAATCTGCGACGCTGCGTGAGACGACCGGAAGAGTGTCAGTGTTCCCATTCATTTTTGGACCTGACTTGTAACTGACGGCGGAAAAGATAATATGGAGGATGTGATCGATCGGATCATCTGGGATGCGATGCACGGTGTCGCCGCATATGGTCAGCGTGTTGCGAAGCATGCCGGGACGAACTTGAACTTCGAAGCCCAGCGGACCTCTGCCGAAGCTGCTACCAAGCCATTGCAGCCATATCTGGACGGAGATAACCTTAGCAAGCACGTGGAGCCGTGGCAGCGGATCTTGATGTTCTTTGCCCGCACTCAGCGGCCGCATGATTGGGTGAGCCCGAAGTATAAGCTATCCGAACGCCAAGCTTTTACATGGAATGCGGTCACTTGGTGCGCACAGGCGGAATATGCTGCCCAGCAGGAGAGTCCTGATCCGATGGAAAATGATGCGCGGGGCGATTCGTGGACGCCGCTGCAGGAGAAGATCATGGACTTTTGCATTGAGCTGTTGGCACAGAAGGTGCGCCGCGACAATTATGAGTGCGGTCTTGTGGTCGCTTTGGCGGTTCTCGGGTTTGGCAAACTTGGCTGGTTGGATGCGGAGAGCTACCCCCAAATTTTGTCCAAGGTGATTAAGATCAGCCGATTCATGGTGCTGCACAAGTCACTCCGTTTGGATCCAGACAGTGGTCGTATCCTGGAGGAGATGCGCAGTGGTGAATTTGGGACGCATACGGACTTGGCGAGTGCGCTGGATAGTATTCCGGGGTATATATTTTCGCGGGATGAAGGATTCCACAGCCGCACCCCCACCCCTGAGCCTCCCAGCCCTAATCTCCCCAGCACACCACTCACGTATCCACAAAGCAGCTCCTCTGGTCTTTTTAATCTTCGCCGTGCTGAACGAAAATCGCTGGCATGGGGTGAATGGTTGAAGATCCTGATGGATGCATTCATGGTGCGTGGCACCCAAAGCCCTATGGTATGGATGCTTGACCTCCGTGCCTATGGTATGCGCATTCAGTTTAGCAGCACCTCGGCTGGGCATGTTTGCTGGGAAGATGAGGATCGCCTCCAGTACCGCGATATCCAATTCAGCATGCGGGACTTTCGCGGGTTCGTTCATGGGCTGCGGCTGAAGACCAGTGAAACTTTGTTTGACGATCTCTTGTTGTGCGACCGTTCGGTTGTGCCCCAGATTCCTTGGGAACATATGCGAGATAATCCTACAGATTCCCGACCGGGCTTTAGTTTCCTACACGATAGTCGTACCCCATGGCCGGTCTCTGGTGCTCAATGGATGTTCAATCGGATATCTACCGACTCTCCACTCCAGCGTTTCATCGACCCGGACACGCAGCGTCCCCGCATGGCTGCCATTAAGCGATACTTCAACCGAGTTGCCATGTTCCGTGAACGGCTTGCCATCCTAACTCATATCTCTGGTGGTCAGCCCGCGCGTGCTCCCGAGCTCCTGAGCCTGCGCCATATTAATACTCTGACGGGCATGCGGAATGTGTTCATCGAGGATGGTATGGTGGTGACGGCCAGTACTTACCACAAGGGGTTCTATGCTAGCAACGATGTAAAAGTGATTCATCGGTATCTGCCTCGTAGTGTTGGGGAGATGGTCGTCTGGTATCTGTGGCTGGTGTTGCCATTTGTGGAGCAGCTGCAGGCAATGCTGTTCAAGTTAGCCCCTCGTGCCCGGGAGTCTTGGGAGTCGATCCAAAAGCAATGGCCGTACCTGTGGAGTCCCGATCCCCTGAGTGGGCGTGAGTGGACGTCGGAGCGTCTGCGAGATGTGCTGAAGCGGGAGACACAGATTGGCCTGAACGGGTACTGGATCAATATTTCGATGTATCGTACCATCGCCATCGCCATGAGCCGCAAGTTCATGCTGCAACATGCATTTCCGCAGAATCAGCAAGATGAGGACCGGAGCAGGCTTGACCTCGACACCGAAGATGACAGTACCATGGATCACGAGCAGTTCATGGGCCACATTGCTGATCTCCAGGCCGCACACTCTTCGCATGTCGCTGGCACCGTGTATGGGCGAGAAATGTTTGAGATGGCCGGTACCACCCGAGAGCGATTGAAGGCGTTCCGTGAGGCCAGTACTGCCTGGCATAGCGTTCTAGGCTATCCCGAAGAAGAGCCCTCCGGGCGGAAGCGGAAGAATCAGTTCGACGATGCTGCGCGGGAGAGCCAACGCCAGCGGATTGAGGAGTTTCGTGCGGTCGACATGGGCCACGCGCTTCAGCGGATGACGAGCTGTGCCGATATGCAGTTCCGCGGGATCCAGGAGGAGGCGATCCGTTCCATCCAATTTGGGTTGAACAACATCGTGGTGATTATGCCCACGGGCAGTGGCAAGAGTCTTCTGTTTATGCTGCCCGCGTGGGTGAGCTCTGGTATGACGATTGTGGTGGTTCCCCTGATTGCGTTACGTGCTGATCTGCATCGTCGTTGTACTGAACTGGGCATTGCCAGTGCGGAGTGGAAGGGGCGGATTCAACCTGATGGGGCATCCATTGTCTTTGTTACACCTGAATCTGCACAGACTGAAGGGTTCAAGCAGTTTGCCCAGCGGCAACGTGCGCTACATCGGTTGGAGCGGATCGTTTTTGACGAGTGCCATACCCTGCTCTTCGGACACTCCGAGTTTCGCCCTATGATCGGTGAGACAGCGCGGGTGCTGGGTGAGAATCGAGTCCAGATGATCTATCTGACTGCTACGCTGCCGCCTCCCTTGGAGCCAAAATTATGCCTTCGCATGAATGCTTCCCCCAGCTGGTGAACTGGCATCGCACGCGGACCCATCGAGCCAACGTGGCCTATCGTGTTTGGCAGGTCGCACCTACCGGAGATTATGACCGACCGGATCTCTGGTACCGCATGGACTGCGTTGTGGACTTCATCCGTGGTCGTCTGCAGCGGCTGCCCCGGGGGAAGATGGTGGTGTACGGGTATCAGGCGAGCCAAGTTCAAATCCTTGCCCAGCTTTTACAATGCGAGTCCTACTTTGCGAATCAAGAAGAACGACCGGAAGTCCTTCACCGATTCGTGGATGGACCGCATCGGGTGATTGTGGCCACTAGTGCGCTGGGAATGGGTATCGATATCCCCGATATTCGCAGTATTATCCACGTTGGGCGACCTCGATCTCTTTTGGACTACGCACAAGAGAGTGGGCGGGCTGGTCGTGACGGGCAAGCTAGTGAGGCAATCATCATTGAGCCGGTCGATATTACCTGGGTACCGCATTGGATTTCCAGTGCTCAGGCCACGGCCCAGGAGATGGTGGGACAGTACCTTGGTGAAGGTGTCTGCCGACGGCGTATTCTGGATTCCTATCTCGACGGGTACAGTCGTCAGCGTTGTGGCGATAGCGAGCGCGAGTCATTGTGCGATTGTTGTGATCCTCAGTGGCGTAATCATGAGCCAGAGGCCAGGATTCCCGATGCGGTGGATGTGACTCCCGAGCCAAGCCAGGGTGGTGTTGAGTCCCCCGCGCATAGCTCTCCTGTCATGGTCCCGGATCTGCACAGCGAGTCTATTCGATATGGTACTCCCGGGTTGGTTCCTCGCAGCGAGTCTCTACGATCCACGATCACCGCCGGCAGCAGGGTTAGCGACGACGAGAGTATCCAGTCCCAGGTAGAATGGGTTGCACCGACGGTCGAGGAGAGTGAACAGGGATTCCAACAACAGTGGGATGATAGTCGACAACAACGTGCAAGCGAGCATGAAGACCATGAACTGTTGGTGGATGAAATGGATCGATGGCATCGACGGTGTTGGCTGTGTGCGCAAGAAGGGCGGGATGATGGGCATGAGGTTTTCGAGAAGGTCAAGTGCCAATCCGCGTCTCGGGGGGCTTGTGATGTATATGCGGGATCGAATGAAGAATCACATTCGGCTCGCACGGTTTGTGGGGTGCTACCAGTGTTGGATGCCGCAGAGTGCTTGCCCGAACTGGGGCAACGAAAAGGATGACGATGGGGATTTCAGGCACCCGTGTCAGCGTGACAAGTGGACGTTGCTGAATATGGTGTTTATGATGTGGTATTGGAAAGGGCAGGATGGCCAGATCCGCGAAGCGTTCGAGCAGCGACTGGCGGATCGCGGTGTGAAGGTCTGGGATGTTGAAGGGACGGCGAGATTCTTTGGGCAACGAGCAGCTGGGGCACATACGGTGCATGCCGAGGTAGTTGCGGCGTTCATTTGGTTTCGGCGGCAGTATCTTGGATTGGGGATGTAGGAATCCTCTGAAACGTATCGATCTAGATGGATGCATATAGATATCGAGTTGGAGCCGAAATTAGATTTTGGCAGGCGTGCGGCAGGAAAGGTATAAGTTGGACGGTTCGGGTGCGAATAGACCATCGGCGGCTTAGTGGTATAATGGATTCTAGCAGCTAACCCAAAGACTATATTAGATCGATAGACAAAGTATAATAGGGAGGATGGCAGCTCAAGGTTCCGTATCCCTCTCCTATGGGAGTGGGAGCATCATAGTATGATGGATTTCTATCCCTATCCCTGTCCCATAGGAGTAGGAGCATTATAGTACGATGGATTTCTAGGGTGGTTAGGGTCCGCTAGGGTGAATTTTACATATCAAGAGGACTATAGTCGCACTAAGATCCGAGGGAGGGGAGGGGGAAATTAGGGTGAGGATAGTAGTATTATTTAGACTTCCGTAGCACCCAACTCACGGCGGACCGCACCTAGACCTAACCTAGGTTAGGTTAGGGTTTGGGTCGAAGTGTCTGACCTAACGCTAGGGCTAGGTTATAAAGTCTAACGTAGGCTGGGTCCAGGGCCCCTACTTGGGTCACCAATAATGCAAACATGGATAATGCAAAAATACCTATATTCTAGAGAGGTTTTTACTACCTTTTAATGAGTCATATAAGTATTTAGGGTTGAATATATAGTAGACATAATATATGATCAATATATATTAGCTTTGAAATGCAGAAATCGTGAATTTTTGCATCTTCCAAAGAAATACATTAGAGATGGAAAAAGGGGTGGATCTCCACATTGTGAAATACATATACGGCTAAGATTAGTTGGAAAATAGAGCGTATTTTGCTTCGTAGTATTAATACTATAGTATGTACATAATGTACAGTGATGAATAGCTGATCTATATAAACGTTTCTTGAAGAGAATGTGTAAAGTCCATATGCAGAGATATATACGCGGTGATAGATAATACTGATAGATAATTTATAATTGCTTGATACTGGTTTTTCTGCCGAAATTGGGTGGAATTGGGTTATGTTGGGCCCTAAGTCGACCGCGCATTGGGTCCGGGTTAGCGAAGTTCATGTTGTTTGATATGTGAGGCATCAGTGTTGATCTTGTGGATGGGAGGTTTGTTATGTGTTGTGTCGGATGCGTTGTCTAAGATATAAGTAGACAGGGAAGACCAGTACATGAGTATGGAGGTGATCCCAGGCTTGTCATTATCCCAGCAAGCGGGAGATTCCAATGGTTCACCCTAGACGCAGGCTGGGTTGGGTTTTGTGGCAGTCTAACCCATGGGGGTAATTGTAATGGGCCCCATTACAATTAGGGTAAACTCCTTAAGTATGGGAGAAAAAAAGTGGGTCGGGGCCCATTACAATTAACTCTACTCGACCCCATTACAATTATATTTAATGGTCGTACATCACTTAAAACTTCAGATATTATAATGCTCAGTCTTCTCCCGCTCCAATTGCAATTTCAAGTGATTTGAACCATAAATAAAGGTAGTTGTAGGGGTTCAAAAATCGCATGATTTTTTGATGGGGTAGCAAAATGTACAAGACGGCGCGACCGTTGTACACTCTCTAATGCCACCCTAGCTTTTTTGATTATCTATTTTATTATATTCTGTAGATTTGACGAGCTGAAACTTTTATGATAGATTAATTAGCGTTGAAATTCCAACCAGCCTTTTTTTTGGAGTAATTTGACTAAGTTTGAGATTTTAGTGCTGATCTAGTGGGCCATGTACAAGCTCGGCTAAGATATATATTTCCACCTCCGTCTCAGTTCTTACCTTTTCTTAAAGTTTTTGAAAATCCTACTTCTTCTTCTTCCGTACGATTAGATCAGGATCTTAGTATCATATTCTTCATAACCTAAGTCATTCCGCTATCAAAGAGCAATTTTGGTAAAATCTAGTATCATAAGCCATATCCGTCATCACTCCATACCTCATCAGCCACGCTATCATAGATCAAATTTGGTAAAAATCAAGTATCATAAGCCATATCCTTTATCAATCTAGGCCCAGTCACCGTCACTATCCGATTCAACTTCGATAATCTCCCGGTCCCAAAGTGGTCCATCATTATATTCCGAGGTCAGATCCACAAGGTCAGCATCTAGTACGACTGGATTTCGTGCGGACGAGCCCGCTAGGCTAGCCGGGGCCGGTAAAGCAGCAGGGGCAGCCGGGGCAGTCATAATAGCCAGTCGTCCGGTAGCTTGGGCCCACGTGATAGACCGGGTCCGCGAGGCTGGCTGGGAGTCTCGGCAGGAGCATAGCTTAGCCTTATCTGGCCACTTACAATTCGCACAGGCCCCACGCCAGTTGCCGGGTAGTCGTGCGCAGATCGGAAAGGGGTGCATACTAAGCGCGGATTCCTGGCTTATTCGTACACACTCATCACAGGGCCGATCTACTAGCTGCCCCCGGGATTGAATCAAGAAAGCGTTGATGTACGAGAGCCGTTGGTTGGTAAACTGTTCGCCACGGATAGAGCCTGGGGTATGGAGTACGGGCTAGCTCGGCATAGCCAGGACCCGCCGCTGGTCGGCGTTTGTACATAGCCGGGTGAGGAATACCCCGTGGATTAGGAGCGGGATCTGCGGCCCGGCCCGGTTGGTGCCTTCGGCAAGCCGGATCATCTTATCCTAGATATTGGCCACGTGGATGAATCGGGGGTGGCTAGGGTCAAATTGGGCCATAAAAGTGTCTATACGCTGGGCCCGGGCATCAGGCTGCTCGGGGCCTAGATGGGCGTGAGAGGGCGTCTCGCTGCGGCCGCGCCTAGGGCTTGGTTAGCTATATCTTTCCTAGGGGAGGTAGACGTACGATAGGCTCATGGTGCTGACTAAGGGAGAGAGATGGTGGATTGGAGTTGAAGGTATGCTGGGTTGGAATGGACGTGAAATTGTTGAGTTATTGAATTGTGATGAAGATGGGATGACGAGATATATAAAGGAAGGAGAGTTTGAGTTGATGGAAAGAGGATATTTATAGTATGGTCCCGGGGGTCACGAAGTGAATGTTAGGATGAATCGTGAATCTTGATATGCTAGTAAAGTGAATCTTGATATGCTGGTAAAGTGAATGTTGAGATGCTAGTAAAGTGAATTTTAATATGCTAGTAAAGTGAATTTTGATATACTAGTAAAGTGAATTTTGATATGCTAGTAAAGTGAATTTTGATATGCTGGTAAAGTGAATGTTGAGATGCTAGTAAAATGAATTTTGATATGCTGGTAAAGTGAATGTTGAGATGCTAGTAAAGTGAATGTTGGGATGAATCGTGAATCTTAATATGCTAGTAAAGTGAATTTTGATATGCTGGTAAAGTGAATGTTGAGATGCTAGTAAAGTGAATGTTGGGATGAATCGTGAATCTTAATATGCTAGTAAAGTGAATCTTGATATGCTGGCAAAGTGAATGTTGAGATGAATCGTGAATTTTGATATTATGCTACGCTAGATATATATATCTAGAGCTAACCTTAAGCTTAAGCTTGACCTTATGTACACGAGCCTAAGCTTAAGCTTGATCTTATGTACACGAGCCCGGGCTTAAGCTTAACCTTACGTACACGAGCCTGGGCTTGAGCTCGAGCTTGACCTTATATATATGAGCCCGGGCATGACCTTATCCCTAGCATGATCTCATGAGCCCGGGCTTAAGCCTAACCTTACGTACACGAGCCTGGGCTTGAGCTCGAGCTTAACCTTATGTATACGAGCCCTGGCATGACCTTATCCCTAGCATGATCTCACGAGCCCGGGTATGAGCTTGATCTTATGTACACGAGCCCGGGCTTGACCTGAAGCTTGACCCTGGTATGACTGTATGAGTACGGGCATGACCCTGACCCTGGGTATGATTATATAAGCCTAGGCCTGACCTTAAGTGTACGGGCTTGACCTTAACCTTAAGCGCGAGCTTGACCTTAAGCTTGACCTAGACCTTAACTTAGACCTTGACTTAGACCTTATGTAAGGAGGTAATAGGCTAGGTAAGAAGATAATGAAATAGAAGTAAGAGGTAAGTGAAGTGAATATGAAATAATACTGAAATGAAGTTGATTTCGATACTATAGATTAATATAGTATATATTAATGACAAAACTAATTCTTAAGGAAGGAAGAATATAGATTATTCTTCTTCCTTAAGTATTCTATAGATATAAGGTCTAGATTATAGTATAGTGATTATAATATGCTTACCTCGTATAAGAGCGAGTTATATAGAGCTCGTATACGAGATTTATAGACGTTTATAGCATATTCTAGATCCTCATAGATCATATATGTAAATATAACGGATTTAGTACCTTTCTGGAAAAGGTATAGAATATGGTTTATGCCCGGACATATGCCCGGACACGTGCCTAATCCTAGGGATGGTCCCCGGCTTATTAAGGCTCGTATATCTTATCTTAAGGACTGTCCCTAGTATGCTCGTGCTTAGATATATACTCGGACACGAGCCTAGAGATCTACTTACCCGGGTAGTGGTCCCGGGGGTGTCCCAGCATGCCGAGGCCCAGAGACTATTTTACTTTAGAAAATAGGTTTCCCATTTTCTTGCATAACATATATGCCTTATGTACGAATTTAAATTTCTTTTTCTTATAACCCCCGTTATTATATACCTTTAAATAGTCGTATAGTTAGGGTTTATTATGCCGGCTCGTGCTAGTAGAGACCCACCCACCACGTGAGATCCGATCTATCATATCACCCCCGCCTAAGCACTAAACTAGGTTAGTACATCACGGGTCTTCTTCATAAATCAGGGGCTGGTTGATATCATATCGTAGCATCTTAGATCTATCTATACGAGTAGTCTTTATATTATATTCAATTATTCTCGTAAGCCACCTAACTATCCTCTCTAAGATATATCTTTGATTATAATATGGCCACCCCCACTCCCCTCTTCCCGGACGCGAGCCAGCTCTTCTCGACGAATTCTAATTTCGATATTGTGATCTATCGTATATGCGAGCATGCTATCCATCGGGATAATATCACCTCGCACTTAACCAGCACGAACCATAAGCTCCCCCGTCCAGTCGCGCGGTCTATTCAGAGTTCCGTGCAGCAATGGGACCACCTCCAGGACCCGCCCGATATCACCAAATAGCCCGCCTATATCGACACGCCGATTCCCGGTTTGACGCTCTACGAGGATAGGCTCCTCTACTTACGGTATAAGAGACATATCTCCCGGACAAGCCACTCTCTCCGCGTCCACTGGCAACAGGCCCATAGATAGTCCCCGAGTAGCCACCGAGGGCGCCCTAAACCGTCCGAAATCGCCCGTATCCAGCAGGATATCGACACCAACTCCCAGCCCGTGTCATGCCAGCGTATCTTCAAGCAAGGCCTTAGTTCCCATTTTATCCAGGTCCACCAGCCCGCCACGACCCCCGAGCCCGCTATCCCACCTGCCAATTCGATTCAGCAGATCATCCAGCGCGTACGGTCCTTCCAGACCGAGCAGGCCCAGAGCCAGCAGACCATCATCTAGGCCGGGGACATCGACGAAGCGACCCCGTGGCTTAACCGGACCGGCTAGGTGCGGTATCTCCAGGGCATTCCGTCTATCCCGCTCGTCCAGTCCATAGAGCGGCCGGACAAGGATAGCGAGGGTCCCGAGGGCGCAGCATAGGCCATCTAGCAGGCTATAGAGCGGCTAGCTAACGTGAGCCAGTAGATCACCCGGGCGAGTAGGTTTCTCGTCTGGATCGAGGCCGCACGTACCCAGAAGGCTAATTCTCCATACGAACCGTTACTAGCCTATATGAAAGAGGCAGAGATCAAGGACCATCTCGAGCCATGGCAGCGGATTTTGATGTTCTTTACGCGTACGCAGCAACCACATAACTAGCATAGTCCCCCGTATAAGTTTACGTCCCGGCAGCAGCTATCCTGGCACCGGGTCTAGCATCATGCATAGGCCTGGGGCCCGGCATCTAGCCCCGACCTAATGGACATAAACGAGGAGCCGTACGAGCTCTAGCCGTTAGAGTGTGCGGTTCTGGAGTTCTACATCAGTCTATTACGCCAGAAGATCCGGCACCATAAGTACGGGTGTGCTTTTATATACGCCTTGGCGGTATTAGGCCGGAAGCTAGACGGGTGGTATGGGGTCGAGGATTACCCGCCAAAGATCTCTAGTTTAATTAAAATCGCCCGGTTCTTAGTCTTACACAAGGCGTTACGAATGGACCCTGATTCGCTAGCGATCCGGCGTGGGTTAGCGCTAGGGGCCCCAGAGACGCATTTCTGCGGGGATAATATCCCTATGGCGGACGGATATATCTTTGACGAGGACGAGGGCTATACGAGTAGTCCTATACGAGAGACCCTAATCCCTAGCTCCATGCCAGGATCCCCTACGACGTCCGTTCTAGGACCCCCTAGCCAGATACAGGGTCGCCAGGTGATCCATACGTTTCCTAAGTGGTTACGACTAATGGTAGATACGTTTATAGTACGTGGCACTAACGGGCCAATCCAGTGGCTATTGGATCTACGCACATATGGAAAGAAGGTGTTTTTCAATACCCCGTCCGAGGGGCATATTGGATGGAAAGGCGAGGACGAGCTATTATATAAGCAGATACATTTCACGATGGGAGATTTCCGTGGAATAGTCCATAGCTTAGTGGATCGTGTACGGACACAGCTCCAGCACCAGTTATTACTCGCCGAGGCCACGCAGGTCCCTAGCGTCCACCTCCAGGACCTATACGACGATCCCACCCAGCGTACGGCCAACTAGAGTTTTCTGAAGGATTCCCGGACCCAGTGGCCCGTCCATAGGGCCGACTGGTTGATCCAGCGGGTGGCCCAGGAGCCTATGCTACGCCAACGCTTTAGCGAGCCTGATGGCCAGGGGTTCCGTATACGTGCGATTAACCGGTATTTTACCAAGGTGGCCCGGTTCCGTGAATGGTTAAGCGTGGTGATCCATATCACAGCGGGCCAGCCTAGCCGTACGCCTAAGCTCTTAAGCATCCGGTACCGGAACAGCGAGCGAGAGATCCGAAATGTGTTTATTGAAGATGGGATGGTGGTATTCGTCAGTCGATATCACAAAGGGTTCCATATCAGCAACGACACCAAGGTCATCCAACAGTATTTACCGCAGGAGGTAGGCGAGCTAGTCGTACAATATCTCTAGCTTATTTTACTATTCGTGGAGATATTACAGGCATACCAGTGGCAGCAGCGGGGCGTTACCTCTAAGCCCCGGCGACTAGAGTATATATAGGGCCCGGACGCCGGCAGCGAGAAGGAGTGGACCAGCGTACGATTCTGGAAGGCGCTCGAGTCCGCTACCGCTACTGGCTTACACGGCCAGACGGTGCACGTATCGGCATACCGAGATATTGCTATCGCAATTAGCCGTCGATTTTTACGGGCCAAGAGCCAGTTTAAGAGCAACGTATAAGAGGGCAGCACCACCGAGGCAGCACCCGTACACGACCCCGATGACGAGGATGGGATGGACGAGGATGAATTTATGGGGCATATTGCCGACTTATAAGCCACGCACTCGTCCCATGTGGCCGGCATGATATATAGTCGTACAATCATGGAGCCCACTAATAGCACCACGCACTGGCGGTAGCGGTTCCGGTAGTCTAGCCAGGATTAGCATCAATTTTTGGGATTCGCGTCCGCGGCCCGCCCCGGAGCGTTAGGCAAGCGTGTCCGTAACCCGTAGGAGGAGGACGCCAAGGAGAGCCGTACATAACGGCGGTATTAGCTACGCGAGGCCCATATGTTATAGTTATTCCAGCAGATGCTCGGACGGCCCGATATAGTATTCCGAGGGGTCCAGGAGCCCGCGTTACGGGCGATCTAGCAAGGTATAAGCCTGGTCGTGGCCGTGATGCCCACCAGCGGGGGAAAGAGCATATTATTCATGTTACTAGCATGGGTCGGGGGTGGATTAACCATGGTAGTGGTCCCGTTGATTGCGTTACGCCAGGATATGGTGCGGCGGTGCGAGCAGTTAGGGATATCATGCGTGCCGTACAATAGCCAGCGGCCCCTGGACGAAGCAGCAATCGTGTTAGTGACCCCCGAGGCCACCCGGAGCCAGGCGTTCCGGACGTTTTTGAATCGGCAGCGGTTACTCCAGCGGTTAGAGCGGATCGTGGTTGATGAGTGCCATACGATATTAAATAATCAGGAGGATTTCCGGCCCCGGTTATAGGAGCTCGGGGATTTACGGTCCGCGCAGACGTAGATGATTATGTTAACCGCCACGTTGCCCCTGGTCGTGGAGCCAACGTTATTATACCGCATAGGATGGCCCCGGGAGTAGGTCGCCATATACCGGGCCCGTATATACCGGCCCAACGTGGCATACCGGGTATAGTTTCCCGAGCTCGAGGAGGGGTATGATCACCCATATCAGTGGATCTAGATGGACGAGGTGATCTAGTTCATCCAGGACCGGGTCTAGCGTGCCGGCATAGGGCGTGTGATCGTATACGGCAGCATCGTGGAGCACGTCCGCATAATGGCAGACCAGCTCGGGTATAATGCATTTTTCAGCAAGCAGCATAATTTAGACGGCATATTAACCCGGTTCCGGTAGACGCCCGGGTCCGTGATCGTGGCGACCAATGCGTTAGGGATGGGGATCGATATCCCAGATATCCGAAGCGTGATCCATTTAGGGCAACCCCGGACCATATTAGATTACGCGCAGGAGAGCGGACGTGCCGGACGTGACGGGTTACCCAGCGAGGCAATCATCATTCAGCCCGAGGGCGAGCGGGTGGGATATAAGCACCGTCCGACATGGATGCGGGAGTCCGCGGAGGAGCGGGAACGGGTGATGGCATATATGTGTCCCGTGGATATCACGGCAGGATGCCGGCGGGTTATATTAGATAGATATTTAGATGGGTACGTCCGGCAGGCATGTGAGGGTGACAAGCAAAGATGTGATGGGTGTGATCAGGGTGCCCAGAGCCCGGCCAGGCAGACCCGAGCAGCTAGCCCGAGCAGCCATACGAGGGCACAGAGCCCGGCCAGGCATACCGGACCAGCCAGCCATACCAGGCATACAGAGGCCCGGGGACCACAGACCAGCCAGCCAAGCCAACCAAGCCAGCCAAGCCAGACAAGCCAGACAAGCCAGACAAGCCAGACAAGCCAGACAAGCCAGACAAGCCAGACAAGCCAGACAAGCCAGACAAGCCAGACAAGCCAGACAAGCCAGACAAGCCAGACAAGCCAGACCAAGCGGACCAAGCAAAGCAGGATACAAGACGAGACCCAACCAGCCAGCCCAACCAGCCATACGAGGGCCCAAAGCCCGGCCAGTCAGACCCGAGCAGCCAGCCAGACCAAGCGGACGAAGCGGACCAGCGTACAGGACCAGACCAGAGCAGCCAGCCATACCGAACCGGCCAAGCATACCAGACCAGCCAGGCAGACCCGAGCAGCCAGCCCAACCAGCCATACGAGGGCCCAGAGCCCAGCGAGGCATACCCAAGCAGCCAGCCAGACCAGCCATTCCAGGGCCCAGAGCCCGGTCAGCCAGACCCAAGCAACCAGCCATACGAGAGCAGCCAGGCGTACAAGAGCAGGCAGCCAGACCCGAGCAACCAGCCCGACCGGCCATTCCAGGGCCCAGAGCCCGGTCAGCCAGACCCAAGCAGCCAGCCAGACCAGGCGTACGAGAGCAGCCAGCCAGACCCAGCCAGCCAGCCAGACCCACGCAACCAGCCGGATACAAGCACCCGTCCATAGCCAGGTAGCCAGCCCAGGCCAATCCAGTTCAGCCGATGATTCGGCATCCAGTGATTCCAAGAGTTTAATATCACAGGCACCCGGGATCGAGCATACCAGCCCCATAGCCAAGGACCATATCACACCAGACCGCATAGGCATCCCGATGACGGTCCGGCACGAGTTCCGGCGGCAGGATATCGAACGCGCGCAATTATCCGGGCAACGACCACAGGCCACCCAGGATCAGGTCCAGCGTGATATATATTTCCGGGATGAGATCCACGAGTGGTTAATGCGGTGTTGGTCATGTACGCAGGATGGATCCGACGACGGGCATGAGTTATTCAAGTGCCCATACGGGTATAATAGCGAGGCCAAGGCATGGTGGAAGCGTATGCGGGCGTTTAAGGATGGGATCCGTTATGTTGATTATAGCGCGCATTTTACATATGGGATGCCGCAGTCGATATGCCCCAAGGGGGATCCCACCAAAGAGATATCCCGTACAAAGGAGGCGGAGGGGATATGTGATCAGTACCGGCATACATTATTACCAATGGTGGCAATGATGTTATTCAGCCAGAAGACAGATCCAGAGATCCATACGGCGTGGGACCGTCGGTTACAGCATCACGGGGTAGATAGTACGGACGAGAGCCAGTTAAAGCGGTATTTCGGGGGGATGGCGGTAGGGATCGGGGCGCAGCAGTCCCAGTTAGTACAGGAGTTTATATAGTGTCGACAGGTTTATCAAGGGATTGAAATAGAGTAGATATTTCAGAATTTAGATAGATTAGCCATATCAGGCGTTTTGAATATATATTATAATAGTAGTATTCCCATCCAGGTATCAGATTCGTATATTTAGTATAGTTCGAGATATATATATTTAACGGAGGTCCGATATCAGGATATTTAGATAGGCCCCCCGGTGTACGAGAGATAGCCAGGGGTAATATATCGATATATATTATATAGGGTTAGGGTGATGGAAGGGGGGAGATAATAAAGGGAATGGTTAGGGTGATATAAAGACGGGATATAGATAGGGTAATAGGGTAGTAAGGAGAGTAAGGAAAGTAGAAGAGTAGCCGTACAGAGGCAGGGTAGACCAGCAGCAGCCGTATAGAGGTAGGGTAGACCAACACCAGCCGTACAGAGGTAGGGTAGACCAGCAGCAGCCGTACAGAGGTAGGGTAGACCAGCAGCAGCCGTATAGAGGTAGGGTAGACCAATACCAGCCGTACAGAGGTAGGGTAGACCAGCAGCAGCCGTACAGAGGCAGGGTAGATAGGAAGTCGATTCGCGGGAGATAGGATATTTAAAAGATAATATAGTCGTCCGAGGGTAGGGTAGATATAAGATAGAGTAGGCAGAGGTAGATAAGGTAAATATAGGGTAGAATAGTCGTCCGAGGGGAGGGTAGAGGGGAGGTAGTATAGGGGTATATAGGTAGGGTAGGAATATAGTAGAATAGATATATATATTTATATTAACGACGGCCGTCCGGGGTTAAAAGATATAGTTAATAAAAAAGCGTATATTTAGATCACCAACAGCCGTCAGGGATTAAAGGGCGTATTTAAGGGCGGAAGTATAGAGTTATATAGCCGACAGCCGGCAGGGGTTAAAGGACGGATTTAAGGGTAAAGGGATATATTAAATTCGTGCAAAGCCGTCCGAGGTTAGAAGATATAAGGTAGAAAAGATATATAAAAGATAATATAGTTATCCAAGGGTATAGTAGATAAAAGATAGAGTAGGCGTAGATAGAAAGGATAGAATAGTCGTCCGAGAGGAGGGTAGGAATATAATAGAATAAGGGTATATAGTTAGGCGAGAGGAGTAGAGAGGGAGTTAGGATAGTAGGGCGTGGGCAGGGTGATAGAGGGTTAAGATAAGCGTGGGTAGAGAGGGTAGATAGGCAGTAGAAGTATCGTCCGAGGGGAGGGTAGAGGGGAGGGTAGAGGGAAGAGGAGAGGGGTTATAATAGCCGTGGGTGGGTAGGGTAATAGGGAGTT
Source organism: Penicillium frequentans (assembly GCA_028828275.1). Taxonomy (NCBI): domain Eukaryota; kingdom Fungi; phylum Ascomycota; class Eurotiomycetes; order Eurotiales; family Aspergillaceae; genus Penicillium; species Penicillium frequentans. Next base: position 28,691 of record JAQIZY010000003.1, on the reverse strand, counting down.
CGGATAGCCGTGGGTGGGTAGGGTAATAGGGAGTTCGGATAGCCGTGGGTGGGTAGGGTGATAGGGAGTTCGGATAGGCGTGTATAGGTAGGGTAGATAGGAGTAGGAGTAATAGTAAGGAGGATACGTAGGTAAGGTTGATATAAGGTAGAATAGCGGTCCGAGAGGAGGGTAAAGGGGAGGAAGTATAAGGATGGGTACATAGGAGATAGTATAGTCGTCCGAGGGGATAGAAGAGGGGAGTTAATAGGCGCGTATAGATAGGGGGACGGGGGAGTTAGGATAGGCGCGCGTGGTTAGGGTGGACGAGAGTAGGGATAGGTATAAGTAGGTAGGGTGGATAAGAGCGAGGATAGGTATAAGTGGGTAGGGTGGATAAGAGTAGGGATAGGCGTGGGTATATAGGGTAGATAGAAGGTAGAATGGTCGTCCGAGGGTGAGGGTAGATATAGGTAAAGATTAGGAGTTTGAAATATGGAGCGAGCGAAGCGAGAGGAATATTTAAGAAACCCTATCCCATGGGAGTGGGAGCATTGTAGTACGATGGATTTCTAGGGTGCCCTTAAATATGGAGGGAAAAAGTGGGGCTAGGGGGTACGATGGATTCCTTTTGGCGATTTTGCGTAGTACGATGCTGGCCTTCAATGTAGTTCAATGAGGCCAAAGTTCGAGTATGTTTTTCAGTAGATATACACATTATCACTATTTGAGTTTTATGTTGTGTGGACCAGTAGAAATAGTTTTTGCAGGGGGTCAAATGGGATGATGTTTTGATGGGGTGCGACGGCTACTTTCTGCAGCCGCGATCATGAACCTTCAACCATATAGCTAATCACAATGTAGCGATATATCGACTTTTGCACCAGAATTTTTCGGCTAAGGATTCAGGGGTAAGATCCAGGCACCAGACGCATCCGAAAATCTTCTTTTCAGCTTCATCCCAGTATTTTGCACTCACCTACATTCATTTATCTTCTTGTTCTTCACACTCTCTTACTGTGTTTATACACCAAAATATATTTCTACTATTCACACACTCCTTGTCCATATGGCGACTCCCACTGCTTCTAGTTTTTTCCTTCATGATATACAATTCCATTTACTTGTCTGCCGCCGATGTGAGCATGCCGTTCGACCAGGTCAGATCGTCTCTCACCTCAAGAGTTTACCCCACCGGGTGCCACTTGCTCAGGCGCGCTTGGTGCAGGCTGAAGTTGAGACCGATCTCCAGTGGAGAGATGTGCAGGCGGACCGGGAGCGCATTGAAGTCCCCGTTACACTAAAGAAACCAGTTGAGGGTCTTACAGTCTTTACCGATGGCATCTGGTGCCGACACAGCAGTACCTGCCACTACGTCTGTCGGGGCGTGAAGACTATGAAGAATCACTGGCGTATCCACCACGGATGGGCTCCATTCGGCAAACGCGGCCACGTCTCCCCCACAGAGCTCGCACAGGCGGAGGCCCAGATCAAGACCAGCACTCAGGCCGTCTGCTGCCAGCGATTTTTTAAACGCGCGGCTGGCTCTCAGTTTATCCGTGTGGTGCGACCGGGCGCCGAGTACGAGCCTGCCCCGCCACTGCCGACGGATGAGGCGATTGAGGAGTTTCGTGGGTGGTGGACACAAGAAGTCCAGCCAGAGCTGATGGGCGAGCGTACGACGGTGGTGCAGGCGGGTGAGATCAACGAGGCAAATTCCTGGCTGCGACGAGCCCAGTGGACCAAGCATCTCGCTGGCGTGCCAGAGCCCAATCTATCCCATGGGAGTGGGAGCATTGTAGTACGATGGATTTCTAGGGTGCCCTTAAATATGGAGGGAAAAAGTGGGGCTAGGGGGTACGATGGATTCCTTTTTGGCGATTTTGCGTAGTACGATGCTGGCCTTCAATGTAGTTCAATGAGGCCAAAGTTCGAGTATGTTTTTCAGTAGATATACACATTATCACTATTTGAGTTTTATGTTGTGTGGACCAGTAGAAATAGTTTTTGCAGGGGGGTCAAATGGGATGATGTTTTGATGGGGTGCGACGGCTACTTTCTGCAGCCGCGATCATGAACCTTCAACCATATAGCTAATCACAATGTAGCGATATATCGACTTTTGCACCAGAATTTTTCGGCTAAGGATTCAGGGGTAAGATCCAGGCACCAGACGCATCCGAAAATCTTCTTTTCAGCTTCATCCCAGTATTTTGCACTCACCTACATTCATTTATCTTCTTGTTCTTCACACTCTCTTACTGTGTTTATACACCAAAATATATTTCTACTATTCACACACTCCTTGTCCATATGGCGACTCCCACTGCTTCTAGTTTTTTCCTTCATGATATACAATTCCATTTACTTGTCTGCCGCCGATGTGAGCATGCCGTTCGACCAGGTCAGATCGTCTCTCACCTCAAGAGTTTACCCCCACCGGGTGCCACTTGCTCAGGCGCGCTTGGTGCAGGCTGAAGTTGAGACCGATCTCCAGTGGAGAGATGTGCAGGCGGACCGGGAGCGCATTGAAGTCCCCGTTACACTAAAGAAACCAGTTGAGGGTCTTACAGTCTTTACCGATGGCATCTGGTGCCGACACAGCAGTACCTGCCACTACGTCTGTCGGGGCGTGAAGACTATGAAGAATCACTGGCGTATCCACCACGGATGGGCTCCATTCGGCAAACGCGGCCACGTCTCCCCCACAGAGCTCGCACAGGCGGAGGCCCAGATCAAGACCAGCACTCAGGCCGTCTGCTGCCAGCGATTTTTTAAACGCGCGGCTGGCTCTCAGTTTATCCGTGTGGTGCGACCGGGCGCCGAGTACGAGCCTGCCCCGCCACTGCCGACGGATGAGGCGATTGAGGAGTTTCGTGGGTGGTGGACACAAGAAGTCCAGCCAGAGCTGATGGGCGAGCGTACGACGGTGGTGCAGGCGGGTGAGATCAACGAGGCAAATTCCTGGCTGCGACGAGCCCAGTGGACCAAGCATCTCGCTGGCGTGCCAGAGCCCAATCTGCGACGCTGCGTGAGACGACCGGAAGAGTGTCAGTGTTCCCATTCATTTTTGGACCTGACTTGTAACTGACGGCGGAAAAGATAATATGGAGGATGTGATCGATCGGATCATCTGGGATGCGATGCACGGTGTCGCCGCATATGGTCAGCGTGTTGCGAAGCATGCCGGGACGAACTTGAACTTCGAAGCCCAGCGGACCTCTGCCGAAGCTGCTACCAAGCCATTGCAGCCATATCTGGACGGAGATAACCTTAGCAAGCACGTGGAGCCGTGGCAGCGGATCTTGATGTTCTTTGCCCGCACTCAGCGGCCGCATGATTGGGTGAGCCCGAAGTATAAGCTATCCGAACGCCAAGCTTTTACATGGAATGCGGTCACTTGGTGCGCACAGGCGGAATATGCTGCCCAGCAGGAGAGTCCTGATCCGATGGAAAATGATGCGCGGGGCGATTCGTGGACGCCGCTGCAGGAGAAGATCATGGACTTTTGCATTGAGCTGTTGGCACAGAAGGTGCGCCGCGACAATTATGAGTGCGGTCTTGTGGTCGCTTTGGCGGTTCTCGGGTTTGGCAAACTTGGCTGGTTGGATGCGGAGAGCTACCCCCAAATTTTGTCCAAGGTGATTAAGATCAGCCGATTCATGGTGCTGCACAAGTCACTCCGTTTGGATCCAGACAGTGGTCGTATCCTGGAGGAGATGCGCAGTGGTGAATTTGGGACGCATACGGACTTGGCGAGTGCGCTGGATAGTATTCCGGGGTATATATTTTCGCGGGATGAAGGATTCCACAGCCGCACCCCCCACCCCTGAGCCTCCCAGCCCTAATCTCCCCAGCACACCACTCACGTATCCACAAAGCAGCTCCTCTGGTCTTTTTAATCTTCGCCGTGCTGAACGAAAATCGCTGGCATGGGGTGAATGGTTGAAGATCCTGATGGATGCATTCATGGTGCGTGGCACCCAAAGCCCTATGGTATGGATGCTTGACCTCCGTGCCTATGGTATGCGCATTCAGTTTAGCAGCACCTCGGCTGGGCATGTTTGCTGGGAAGATGAGGATCGCCTCCAGTACCGCGATATCCAATTCAGCATGCGGGACTTTCGCGGGTTCGTTCATGGGCTGCGGCTGAAGACCAGTGAAACTTTGTTTGACGATCTCTTGTTGTGCGACCGTTCGGTTGTGCCCCAGATTCCTTGGGAACATATGCGAGATAATCCTACAGATTCCCGACCGGGCTTTAGTTTCCTACACGATAGTCGTACCCCATGGCCGGTCTCTGGTGCTCAATGGATGTTCAATCGGATATCTACCGACTCTCCACTCCAGCGTTTCATCGACCCGGACACGCAGCGTCCCCGCATGGCTGCCATTAAGCGATACTTCAACCGAGTTGCCATGTTCCGTGAACGGCTTGCCATCCTAACTCATATCTCTGGTGGTCAGCCCGCGCGTGCTCCCGAGCTCCTGAGCCTGCGCCATATTAATACTCTGACGGGCATGCGGAATGTGTTCATCGAGGATGGTATGGTGGTGACGGCCAGTACTTACCACAAGGGGTTCTATGCTAGCAACGATGTAAAAGTGATTCATCGGTATCTGCCTCGTAGTGTTGGGGAGATGGTCGTCTGGTATCTGTGGCTGGTGTTGCCATTTGTGGAGCAGCTGCAGGCAATGCTGTTCAAGTTAGCCCCTCGTGCCCGGGAGTCTTGGGAGTCGATCCAAAAGCAATGGCCGTACCTGTGGAGTCCCGATCCCCTGAGTGGGCGTGAGTGGACGTCGGAGCGTCTGCGAGATGTGCTGAAGCGGGAGACACAGATTGGCCTGAACGGGTACTGGATCAATATTTCGATGTATCGTACCATCGCCATCGCCATGAGCCGCAAGTTCATGCTGCAACATGCATTTCCGCAGAATCAGCAAGATGAGGACCGGAGCAGGCTTGACCTCGACACCGAAGATGACAGTACCATGGATCACGAGCAGTTCATGGGCCACATTGCTGATCTCCAGGCCGCACACTCTTCGCATGTCGCTGGCACCGTGTATGGGCGAGAAATGTTTGAGATGGCCGGTACCACCCGAGAGCGATTGAAGGCGTTCTATCCCATGGGAGTGGGAGCATTGTAGTACGATGGATTTCTAGGGTGCCCTTAAATATGGAGGGAAAAAGTGGGGCTAGGGGGTACGATGGATTCCTTTTGGCGATTTTGCGTAGTACGATGCTGGCCTTCAATGTAGTTCAATGAGGCCAAAGTTCGAGTATGTTTTTCAGTAGATATACACATTATCACTATTTGAGTTTTATGTTGTGTGGACCAGTAGAAATAGTTTTTGCAGGGGGGTCAAATGGGATGATGTTTTGATGGGGGTGCGACGGCTACTTTCTGCAGCCGCGATCATGAACCTTCAACCATATAGCTAATCACAATGTAGCGATATATCGACTTTTGCACCAGAATTTTTCGGCTAAGGATTCAGGGGTAAGATCCAGGCACCAGACGCATCCGAAAATCTTCTTTTCAGCTTCATCCCAGTATTTTGCACTCACCTACATTCATTTATCTTCTTGTTCTTCACACTCTCTTACTGTGTTTATACACCAAAATATATTTCTACTATTCACACACTCCTTGTCCATATGGCGACTCCCACTGCTTCTAGTTTTTTCCTTCATGATATACAATTCCATTTACTTGTCTGCCGCCGATGTGAGCATGCCGTTCGACCAGGTCAGATCGTCTCTCACCTCAAGAGTTTACCCCACCGGGTGCCACTTGCTCAGGCGCGCTTGGTGCAGGCTGAAGTTGAGACCGATCTCCAGTGGAGAGATGTGCAGGCGGACCGGGAGCGCATTGAAGTCCCCGTTACACTAAAGAAACCAGTTGAGGGTCTTACAGTCTTTACCGATGGCATCTGGTGCCGACACAGCAGTACCTGCCACTACGTCTGTCGGGGCGTGAAGACTATGAAGAATCACTGGCGTATCCACCACGGATGGGCTCCATTCGGCAAACGCGGCCACGTCTCCCCCACAGAGCTCGCACAGGCGGAGGCCCAGATCAAGACCAGCACTCAGGCCGTCTGCTGCCAGCGATTTTTTAAACGCGCGGCTGGCTCTCAGTTTATCCGTGTGGTGCGACCGGGCGCCGAGTACGAGCCTGCCCCGCCACTGCCGACGGATGAGGCGATTGAGGAGTTTCGTGGGTGGTGGACACAAGAAGTCCAGCCAGAGCTGATGGGCGAGCGTACGACGGTGGTGCAGGCGGGTGAGATCAACGAGGCAAATTCCTGGCTGCGACGAGCCCAGTGGACCAAGCATCTCGCTGGCGTGCCAGAGCCCAATCTGCGACGCTGCGTGAGACGACCGGAAGAGTGTCAGTGTTCCCATTCATTTTTGGACCTGACTTGTAACTGACGGCGGAAAAGATAATATGGAGGATGTGATCGATCGGATCATCTGGGATGCGATGCACGGTGTCGCCGCATATGGTCAGCGTGTTGCGAAGCATGCCGGGACGAACTTGAACTTCGAAGCCCAGCGGACCTCTGCCGAAGCTGCTACCAAGCCATTGCAGCCATATCTGGACGGAGATAACCTTAGCAAGCACGTGGAGCCGTGGCAGCGGATCTTGATGTTCTTTGCCCGCACTCAGCGGCCGCATGATTGGGTGAGCCCGAAGTATAAGCTATCCGAACGCCAAGCTTTTACATGGAATGCGGTCACTTGGTGCGCACAGGCGGAATATGCTGCCCAGCAGGAGAGTCCTGATCCGATGGAAAATGATGCGCGGGGCGATTCGTGGACGCCGCTGCAGGAGAAGATCATGGACTTTTGCATTGAGCTGTTGGCACAGAAGGTGCGCCGCGACAATTATGAGTGCGGTCTTGTGGTCGCTTTGGCGGTTCTCGGGTTTGGCAAACTTGGCTGGTTGGATGCGGAGAGCTACCCCCAAATTTTGTCCAAGGTGATTAAGATCAGCCGATTCATGGTGCTGCACAAGTCACTCCGTTTGGATCCAGACAGTGGTCGTATCCTGGAGGAGATGCGCAGTGGTGAATTTGGGACGCATACGGACTTGGCGAGTGCGCTGGATAGTATTCCGGGGTATATATTTTCGCGGGATGAAGGATTCCACAGCCGCACCCCCACCCCTGAGCCTCCCAGCCCTAATCTCCCCAGCACACCACTCACGTATCCACAAAGCAGCTCCTCTGGTCTTTTTAATCTTCGCCGTGCTGAACGAAAATCGCTGGCATGGGGTGAATGGTTGAAGATCCTGATGGATGCATTCATGGTGCGTGGCACCCAAAGCCCTATGGTATGGATGCTTGACCTCCGTGCCTATGGTATGCGCATTCAGTTTAGCAGCACCTCGGCTGGGCATGTTTGCTGGGAAGATGAGGATCGCCTCCAGTACCGCGATATCCAATTCAGCATGCGGGACTTTCGCGGGTTCGTTCATGGGCTGCGGCTGAAGACCAGTGAAACTTTGTTTGACGATCTCTTGTTGTGCGACCGTTCGGTTGTGCCCCAGATTCCTTGGGAACATATGCGAGATAATCCTACAGATTCCCGACCGGGCTTTAGTTTCCTACACGATAGTCGTACCCCATGGCCGGTCTCTGGTGCTCAATGGATGTTCAATCGGATATCTACCGACTCTCCACTCCAGCGTTTCATCGACCCGGACACGCAGCGTCCCCGCATGGCTGCCATTAAGCGATACTTCAACCGAGTTGCCATGTTCCGTGAACGGCTTGCCATCCTAACTCATATCTCTGGTGGTCAGCCCGCGCGTGCTCCCGAGCTCCTGAGCCTGCGCCATATTAATACTCTGACGGGCATGCGGAATGTGTTCATCGAGGATGGTATGGTGGTGACGGCCAGTACTTACCACAAGGGGTTCTATGCTAGCAACGATGTAAAAGTGATTCATCGGTATCTGCCTCGTAGTGTTGGGGAGATGGTCGTCTGGTATCTGTGGCTGGTGTTGCCATTTGTGGAGCAGCTGCAGGCAATGCTGTTCAAGTTAGCCCCTCGTGCCCGGGAGTCTTGGGAGTCGATCCAAAAGCAATGGCCGTACCTGTGGAGTCCCGATCCCCTGAGTGGGCGTGAGTGGACGTCGGAGCGTCTGCGAGATGTGCTGAAGCGGGAGACACAGATTGGCCTGAACGGGTACTGGATCAATATTTCGATGTATCGTACCATCGCCATCGCCATGAGCCGCAAGTTCATGCTGCAACATGCATTTCCGCAGAATCAGCAAGATGAGGACCGGAGCAGGCTTGACCTCGACACCGAAGATGACAGTACCATGGATCACGAGCAGTTCATGGGCCACATTGCTGATCTCCAGGCCGCACACTCTTCGCATGTCGCTGGCACCGTGTATGGGCGAGAAATGTTTGAGATGGCCGGTACCACCCGAGAGCGATTGAAGGCGTTCCGTGAGGCCAGTACTGCCTGGCATAGCGTTCTAGGCTATCCCGAAGAAGAGCCCTCCGGGCGGAAGCGGAAGAATCAGTTCGACGATGCTGCGCGGGAGAGCCAACGCCAGCGGATTGAGGAGTTTCGTGCGGTCGACATGGGCCACGCGCTTCAGCGGATGACGAGCTGTGCCGATATGCAGTTCCGCGGGATCCAGGAGGAGGCGATCCGTTCCATCCAATTTGGGTTGAACAACATCGTGGTGATTATGCCCACGGGCAGTGGCAAGAGTCTTCTGTTTATGCTGCCCGCGTGGGTGAGCTCTGGTATGACGATTGTGGTGGTTCCCCTGATTGCGTTACGTGCTGATCTGCATCGTCGTTGTACTGAACTGGGCATTGCCAGTGCGGAGTGGAAGGGGCGGATTCAACCTGATGGGGCATCCATTGTCTTTGTTACACCTGAATCTGCACAGACTGAAGGGTTCAAGCAGTTTGCCCAGCGGCAACGTGCGCTACATCGGTTGGAGCGGATCGTTTTTGACGAGTGCCATACCCTGCTCTTCGGACACTCCGAGTTTCGCCCTATGATCGGTGAGACAGCGCGGGTGCTGGGTGAGAATCGAGTCCAGATGATCTATCTGACTGCTACGCTGCCGCCTCCCTTGGAGCCAAAATTATGCCTTCGCATGAATGCTTCCCCCAGCTGGTGAACTGGCATCGCACGCGGACCCATCGAGCCAACGTGGCCTATCGTGTTTGGCAGGTCGCACCTACCGGAGATTATGACCGACCGGATCTCTGGTACCGCATGGACTGCGTTGTGGACTTCATCCGTGGTCGTCTGCAGCGGCTGCCCCGGGGGAAGATGGTGGTGTACGGGTATCAGGCGAGCCAAGTTCAAATCCTTGCCCAGCTTTTACAATGCGAGTCCTACTTTGCGAATCAAGAAGAACGACCGGAAGTCCTTCACCGATTCGTGGATGGACCGCATCGGGTGATTGTGGCCACTAGTGCGCTGGGAATGGGTATCGATATCCCCGATATTCGCAGTATTATCCACGTTGGGCGACCTCGATCTCTTTTGGACTACGCACAAGAGAGTGGGCGGGCTGGTCGTGACGGGCAAGCTAGTGAGGCAATCATCATTGAGCCGGTCGATATTACCTGGGTACCGCATTGGATTTCCAGTGCTCAGGCCACGGCCCAGGAGATGGTGGGACAGTACCTTGGTGAAGAGTGTCTGCCGACGGCGTATTCTGGATTCCTATCTCGACGGGTACAGTCGTCAGCGTTGTGGCGATAGCGAGCGCGAGTCATTGTGCGATTGTTGTGATCCTCCAGTGGCGTAATCATGAGCCAGAGGCCAGGATTCCCGATGCGGTGGATGTGACTCCCGAGCCAAGCCAGGGTGGTGTTGAGTCCCCCGCGCATAGCTCTCCTGTCATGGTCCCGGATCTGCACAGCGAGTCTATTCGATATGGTACTCCCGGGTTGGTTCCTCGCAGCGAGTCTCTACGATCCACGATCACCGCCGGCAGCAGGGTTAGCGACGACGAGAGTATCCAGTCCCAGGTAGAATGGGTTGCACCGACGGTCGAGGAGAGTGAACAGGGATTCCAACAACAGTGGGATGATAGTCGACAACAACGTGCAAGCGAGCATGAAGACCATGAACTGTTGGTGGATGAAATGGATCGATGGCATCGACGGTGTTGGCTGTGTGCGCAAGAAGGGCGGGATGATGGGCATGAGGTTTTCGAGAAGGTCAAGTGCCAATCCGCGTCTCGGGGGCTTGTGATGTATATGCGGGATCGAATGAAGAATCACATTCGGCTCGCACGGTTTGTGGGGTGCTACCAGTGTTGGATGCCGCAGAGTGCTTGCCCGAACTGGGGCAACGAAAAGGATGACGATGGGGATTTCAGGCACCCGTGTCAGCGTGACAAGTGGACGTTGCTGAATATGGTGTTTATGATGTGGTATTGGAAAGGGCAGGATGGCCAGATCCGCGAAGCGTTCGAGCAGCGACTGGCGGATCGCGGTGTGAAGGTCTGGGATGTTGAAGGGACGGCGAGATTCTTTGGGCAACGAGCAGCTGGGGCACATACGGTGCATGCCGAGGTAGTTGCGGCGTTCATTTGGTTTCGGCGGCAGTATCTTGGATTGGGGATGTAGGAATCCTCTGAAACGTATCGATCTAGATGGATGCATATAGATATCGAGTTGGAGCCGAAATTAGATTTTGGCAGGCGTGCGGCAGGAAAGGTATAAGTTGGACGGTTCGGGTGCGAATAGACCATCGGCGGCTTAGTGGTATAATGGATTCTAGCAGCTAACCCAAAGACTATATTAGATCGATAGACAAAGTATAATAGGGAGGATGGCAGCTCAAGGTTCCGTATCCCTCTCCTATGGGAGTGGGAGCATCATAGTATGATGGATTTCTATCCCTATCCCTGTCCCATAGGAGTAGGAGCATTATAGTACGATGGATTTCTAGGGTGCCCTTAAATATGGAGGGAAAAAGTGGGGCTAGGGGGTACGATGGATTCCTTTTGGCGATTTTGCGTAGTACGATGCTGGCCTTCAATGTAGTTCAATGAGGCCAAAGTTCATGTATGTTTTTCAGTAGATATACACATTATCACTATTTGAGTTTTATGTTGTGTGTGGACCAGTAGAAATAGTTTTTGCAGGGGGTCAAATGGGATGATGTTTTGATGGGGTGCGACGGCTACTTTCTGCAGCCGCGATCATGAACCTTCAACCATATAGCTAATCACAATGTAGCGATATATCGACTTTTGCACCCAGAATTTTTCGGCTAAGGATTCAGGGGTAAGATCCAGGCACCAGACGCATCCGAAAATCTTCTTTTCAGCTTCATCCCAGTATTTTGCACTCACCTACATTCATTTATCTTCTTGTTCTTCACACTCTCTTACTGTGTTTATACACCAAAATATATTTCTACTATTCACACACTCCTTGTCCATATGGCGACTCCACTGCTTCTAGTTTTTCCTTCATGATATACAATTCCATTTACTTGTCTGCCGCCGATGTGAGCATGCCGTTCGACCAGGTCAGATCGTCTCTCACCTCAAGAGTTGACCCCACCGGGTGCCACTTGCTCAGGCGCGCTTGGTGCAGGCTGAAGTTGAGACCGATCTCCAGTGGAGAGATGTGCAGGCGGACCGGGAGCGACACTTGGGTCCCCGTTACACTAAAGAAACCAGTTGAGGGTCTTACAGTCTTTACCGATGGCATCTGGTGCCGACACAGCAGTACCTGCCACTACGTCTGTCGGGGCGTGAAGACTATGAAGAATCACTGGCGTATCCACCACGGATGGGCTCCATTCGGCAAACGCGGCCACGTCTCCCCACAGAGCTCGCACAGGCGGAGGCCCAGATCAAGACCAGCACTCAGGCCGTCTGCTGCCAGCGATTTTAAACGCGCGGCTGGCTCTCAGTTTATCCGTGTGGTGCGACCGGGCGCCGAGTACGAGCCTGCCCCGCCACTGCCGACGGATGAGGCGATTGAGGAGTTTCGTGGGTGGTGGACACAAGAAGTCCAGCCAGAGCTGATGGGCGAGCGTACGACGGTGGTGCAGGCGGGTGAGATCAACGAGGCAAATTCCTGGCTGCGACAAGCCCAGTGGACCAAGCATCTCGCTGGCGTGCCAGAGCCCAATCTGCGACGCTGCGTGAGACGACCGGAAGAGTGTCAGTGTTCCCATTCATTTTTGGACCTGACTTGTAACTGACGGCGGAAAAGATAATATGGAGGATGTGATCGATCGGATCATCTGGGATGCGATGCACGGTGTCGCCGCATATGGTCAGCGTGTTGCGAAGCATGCCGGGACGAACTTGAACTTCGAAGCCCAGCGGACCTCTGCCGAAGCTGCTACCAAGCCATTGCAGCCATATCTGGACGGAGATAACCTTAGCAAGCACGTGGAGCCGTGGCAGCGGATCTTGATGTTCTTTGCCCGCACTCAGCGGCCGCATGGATTGGGTGAGCCCGAAGTATAAGCTATCCGAACGCCAAGCTTTTACATGGAATGCGGTCACTTGGTGCGCACAGGCGGAATATGCTGCCCAGCAGGAGTCCTGATCCGATGGAAATGATGCGCGGGGCGATTAGTGGACGCCGCTGCAGGAGAAGATCATGGACTTTGCATTGAGCTGTTGGCACAGAAGGTGCGCCGCGACAATTATGAGTGCGGTCTTGTGGTCGCTTGGCGGTTCTCGGGTTTGGCAAACTTGGCTGGTTGGATGCGGAGAGCTACCCCCAAATTTTGTCCAAGGTGATTAAGATCAGCCGATTCATGGTGCTGCACAAGTCACTCCGTTTGGATCCAGACAGTGGTCGTATCCTGGAGGAGATGCGCAGTGGTGAATTTGGGACGCATACGGACTTGGCGAGTGCGCTGGATAGGCATTCCGGGGTATATATTTTCGTCGGGATGAAGGATTCCACAGCCGCACCCCCACCCCTGAGCCTCCCAGCCCTAATCTCCCCAGCACACCACTCACGTATCCACAAAGCAGCTCCTCTGGTCTTTTTAATCTTCGCCGTGCTGAACGAAAATCGCTGGCATGGGGTGAATGGTTGAAGATCCTGATGGATGCATTCATGGTGCGTGGCACCCAAAGCCCTATGGTATGGATGCTTGACCTCCGTGCCTATGGTATGCGCATTCAGTTTAGCAGCACCTCGGCTGGGCATGTTTGCTGGGAAGATGAGGATCGCCTCCAGTACCGCGATATCCAATTCAGCATGCGGGACTTTCGCGGGTTCGTTCATGGGCTGCGGCTGAAGACCAGTGAAACTTTGTTTGACGATCTCTTGTTGTGCGACCGTTCGGTTGTGCCCCCCAGATTCCTTGGGAACATATGCGAGATAATCCTACAGATTCCCGACCGGGCTTTAGTTTCCCAGACGATAGTCGTACCCTGTGGCCGGTCTCTGGTGCTCAATGGATGTTCAATCGGATATCTACCGACTCTCCACTCCAGCGTTTCATCGACCCGGACACGCAGCGTCCCCGCATGGCTGCCATTAAGCGATACTTCAACCGAGTTGCCATGTTCCGTGAACGGCTTGCCATCCTAACTCATATCTCTGGTGGTCAGCCCGCGCGTGCTCCCGAGCTCCTGAGCCTGCGCCATATTAATACTCTGACGGGCATGCGGAATGTGTTCATCGAGGATGGTATGGTGGTGACGGCCAGTACTTACCACAAGGGGTTCTATGCTAGCAACGATGTAAAAGTGATTCATCGGTATCTGCCTCGTAGTGTTGGGGAGATGGTCGTCTGGTATCTGTGGCTGGTGTTGCCATTTGTGGAGCAGCTGCAGGCAATGCTGTTCAAGTTAGCCCCTCGTGCCCGGGAGTCTTGGGAGTCGATCCAAAAGCAATGGCCGTACCTGTGGAGTCCCGATCCCTGAGTGGGCGTGAGTGGACGTCGGAGCGTCTGCGAGATGTGCTGAAGCGGGAGACACAGATTGGCCTGAACGGGTACTGGATCAATATTTCGATGTATCGTACCATCGCCATCGCCATGAGCCAGAAGTTCATGCTGCAACATGCATTTCCGAGAATCAGCAAGATGAGGACCGGAGCAGGCTTGACCTCGACACCGAAGATGACAGTACCATGGATCACGAGCAGTTCATGGGCCACATTGCTGATCTCCAGGCCGCACACTCTTCGCATGTCGCTGGCACCGTGTATGGGCGAGAAATGTTTGAGATGGCCGGTACCACCCGAGAGCGATTGAAGGCGTTCCGTGAGGCCAGTACTGCCTGGCATAGCGTTCTAGGCTATCCCGAAGAAGAGCCCTCCGGGCGGAAGCGGAAGAATCAGTTCGACGATGCTGCGCGGGAGAGCCAACGCCAGCGGATTGAGGAGTTTCGTGCGGTCGACATGGGCCACGCGCTTCAGCGGATGACGAGCTGTGCCGATATGCAGTTCCGCGGGATCCAGGAGGAGGCGATCCGTTCCATCCAATTTGGGTTGAACAACATCGTGGTGATTATGCCCACGGGCAGTGGCAAGAGTCTTCTGTTTGTGCTGCCCGCGTAGGTGAGCTCTGGTATGACGATTGTGGTGGTTCCCTGATTGCGTTACGTGCTGATCTGCATCGTCGTTGTACTGAACTGGGCATTGCCAGTGCGGAGTGGAAGGGCGGATTCAACCTGATGGGGCATCCATTGTCTTTGTTACACCTGAATCTGCACAGACTGAAGGGTTCAAGCAGTTTGCCCAGCGGCAACGTGCGCTACATCGGTTGGAGCGGATCGTTTTTGACGGAGTGCCATACCCTGCTCTTCGGACACTCCGAGTTTCGCCCTATGATCGGTGAGACAGCGCAAGTGCTGGGTGAGAATCGAGTCCAGATGATCTATCTGACTGCTACGCTGCCGCCTCCTTGGAGCCAGAAATTATGCCTTCGCATGAATGCTTCCCCCAGCTGGTGAACTGGCATCGCACGCGGACCCATCGAGCCAACGTGGCCTATCGTGTTTGGCAGGTCGCACCTACCGGAGATTATGACCGACCGGATCTCTGGTACCGCATGGACTGCGTTGTGGACTTCATCCGTGGTCGTCTGCAGCGGCTGCCCCGGGGGAAGATGGTGGTGTACAGGTATCAGGCGAGGCCAGAGTTCAAATCCTTGCCCAGCTTTTACAATGCGAGTCCTACTTTGCGAATCAAGAAGAACGACCGGAAGTCCTTCACCGATTCGTGGATGGACCGCATCGGGTGATTATGGCCACTAGTGCGCTGGGAATGGGTATCGATATCCCCGATATTCGCAGTATTATCCACGTTGGGCGACCTCGATCTCTTTTGGACTACGCACAAGAGAGTGGGCGGGCTGGTCGTGACGGGCAAGCTAGTGAGGCAATCATCATTGAGCCGGTCGATATTACCTGGGTACCGCATTGGATTTCCAGTGCTCAGGCCACGGCCCAGGAGATGGTGGGACAGTACCTTGGTGAAGGTGTCTGCCGACGGCGTATTCTGGATTCCTATCTCGACGGGTACAGTCGTCAGCGTTGTGGCATAGCGAGCGCGAGTCATTGTGCGATTGTTGTGATCCTCAGTGGCGTAATCATGGGCCAGAGGCCAGGATTCCCGATGCGGTGGATGTGACTCCCGAGCCAAGCCAGGGTGGTGTTGAGTCCCCGCGCATAGCTCTCCTGTCATGGTCCCGGATCTGCACAGCGAGTCTATTCGATATGGTACTCCCGGGTTGGTTCCTCGCAGCGAGTCTCTACGATCCACGATCACCGCCGGCAGCAGGGTTAGCGACCACGAGAGTATCCAGTCCCAGGTAGAATGGGTTGCACCGACGGTCGAGGAGAGTGAACAGAGATTCCAACAACAGTGGGATGATAGTCGACAACAACGTGCAAGCGAGCATGAAGACCATGAACTGTTGGTGGATGAAATGGATCGATGGCATCGACGGTGTTGGCTGTGTGCGCAAGAAGGGCGGGATGATGGGCATGGAGGTTTCGAGAAGGTCAAGTGCCAATCCGCGTCTCGGGGGCTTGTGATGTATATGCGGATCGAATGAAGAATCACATTCGGCTCGCACGGTTTGTGGGGTGCTACCAGTGTTGGATGCCGCAGAGTGCTTGCCCGGAACTGGAGCAACGAAAAGGATGACGATGGGGATTTCAAGAACCCGTGTCAGCGTGACAAGTGGACGTTGCTGAATATGGTGTTTATGATGTGGTATTGGAAAGGGCAGGGATGGCCAGATCCGTGAAGCGTTCAAGCAGCGACTGGCGGATCGCGGTGTGAAGGTCTGGGATGTTGAAGGGACGGCGAGATTCTTTGGGCAACGAGCAGCTGGGGCACATACGGTGCATGCCGAGTAGTTGCGGCGTTCATTTGGTTTCGGCGGCAGTATCTTGGATTGGGGATGTAGGAATCCTCTGAAACGTATCGATCTAGATGGATACATATAGATATCGAGTTGGAGCCGAAATTAGATTTTGGCAGGCGTGCGGCAGGAAAGGTATAAGTTGGACGGTTCGGGTGCGAATAGACCATCGGCGGCTTAGTGGTATAATGGATTCTAGCAGCTAACCCCAAAGACTATATTAGATCGATAGACAAAGTATAATAGGGAGGATGGCAGCTCAAGGTTCCGTATCCCTCTCCCTATGGGAGTGGGAGCATCATAGTATGATGGATTTCTATCCCTATCCCTGTCCCCTAGGAGTAGGAGCATTATAGTACGATGGATTTCTAGGGTGGTTAGGGTCCGCTAGGTGAATTTTACATATCAAGAGGACTATAGTCGCACTAAGATCCCGAGGGAGGGGAGGGGGAAATTAGGGGTGAGGATAGTAGTATTATTTAGACTTCCGTAGCACCCAACTCACGGCGGACCGCACCTAGACCTAACCTAGGTTAGGTTAGGGTTTGGGTCGGAGTGTCTGACCTAACGCTAAGGCTAGGTTATAAAGTCTAACGTAGGCTGGGTCCAGGGCCCCTACTTGGGTCACCAATAATGCAAACATGGATAATGCAAAAATACCTATATTCTAGAGAGGTTTTTACTACCTTTAATGAGTCATATAAGTATTTAGGGTTGAATATATAGTAGACATAATATATGATCAATATATATTAGCTTTGAAATGCAGAAATCGTGAATTTTTGCATCTTCCAAAGAAATACATTAGAGATGGAAAAAGGGGTGGATCTTCACATTGTGAAATACATATACGGCTAAGATTAGTTGGAAAATAGAGCGTATTTTGCTTCGTAGTATTAATACTATAGTATGTACATAATGTACAGTGATGAATAGCTGATCTATATAAACGTTTCTTGAAGAGAATGTGTAAAGTCCATATGCAGAGATATATACGCGGTGATAGATAATACTGATAGATAATTTATAATTGCTTGATACTGGTTTTTCTGCCGAAATTGGGTGGAATTGGGTTATGTTGGGCCCTAAGTCGACCGCGCATTGGGTCCGGGTTAGCGAAGTTCATGTTGTTTGATATGTGAGGCATCAGTGTTGATCTTGTGGATGGGAGGTTTGTTATGTGTTGTGTCGGATGCGTTGTCTAAGATATAAGTAGACAGGGAAGACCAGTACATGAGTATGGAGGTGATCCCCAGGCTTGTCATTATCCCAGCAAGCGGAAGATTCCAATGGTTCACCCTAGACGCAGGCTGGGTTGGGGTTTGTGGTATCTAACCCATGGGGGTAATTGTAATGGGCCCCATTACAATTAGGTAAACTCCTTAAGTATGGGAGAAAAAAGTGGGTCAGGGCCCATTACAATTAACTCTACTCGACCCCATTACAATTATATTTAATGGTCGTACATCACTTAAAACTTCAGATATTATAATGCTCAGTCTTCTCCCGCTCCAATTGCAATTTCAAGTGATTTGAACCATAAATAAAGGTAGTTGTAGGGGTTCAAAAATCGCATGATTTTTTGATGGGGTAGCAAAATGTACAAGACGGCGCGACCGTTGTACACTCTCTAATGCCACCCTAGCTTTTTTGATTATCTATTTTATTATATTCTGTAGATTTGACGAGCTGAAACTTTTATGATAGATTAATTAGCGTTGAAATTCCAACCAGCCTTTTTTTGGAGTAATTTGACTAAGTTTGAGATTTTAGTGCTGATCTAGTGGGCCATGTACAAGCTCGGCTAAGATATATATTTCCACCTCCGTCTCAGTTCTTACCTTTTCTTAAAGTTTTTGAAAATCCTACTTCTTCTTCTTCCGTACGATTAGATCAGGATCTTAGTATCATATTCTTCATAACCTAAGTCATTCCGCTATCAAAGAGCAATTTTGGTAAAATCTAGTATCATAAGCCATATCCGTCATCACTCCATACCTCATCAGCCACGCTATCATAGATCAAATTTGGTAAAAATCAAGTATCATAAGCCATATCCTTTATCAATCTAGGCCCAGTCACCGTCACTATCCGATTCAACTTCGATAATCTCCCGGTCCCAAAGTGGTCCATCATTATATTCCGAGGTCAGATCCACAAGGTCAGCATCTAGTACGACTGGATTTCGTGCGGACGAGCCCGCTAGGCTAGCCGGGGCCGGTAAAGCAGCAGGGGCAGCCAGGGCAGTCATAATAGCCAGTCGTCCGGTAGCTTGGGCCCACGTGATAGACCGGGTCCGCGAGGCTGGCTGGGAGTCTCGGCAGGAGCATAGCTTAGCCTTATCTGGCCACTTACCTGCGCACAGGCCCCACGCCAGTTGCCGGGTAGTCGTGCGCAGATCGGAAAGGGGTGCATACTAAGCGCGGATTCCTGGCTTATTCGTACACACTCATTACAGGGCCGATCTACTAGCTGCCCCCGGGATTGAATCAAAGCGTGCATGTACGAGAGCCGTTGGTTGTAAACTGTTCGCCACGGATAGAGCCTGGGGTATGGAGTACGGGCTAGCTCGGCATAGCCAGGACCCGCCGCTGGTCGGCGTTTGTACATAGCCGGGTGAGGAATACCCCGTGGATTAGGAGCGGGATCTGCGGCCCGGCCCGGTGCGAGTGCCTTCGGCAAGCCGGATCATCTTATCCTAGATATTGGCCACGTGGATGAATCAGGGGTGGCTAGGGTCAAATTGGGCCATAAAAGTGTCTATACGCTGGGCCCGGGCATCAGGCTGCTCGGGGCCTAGATGGGCGTGAGAGGGCGTCTCGCTGCGGCCGCGCCTAGGGCTTGGTTAGCTATATCTTTCCTAGGGGAGGTAGACGTACGATAGGCTCATGGTGCTGACTACAGGGAGAGATGGTGGACTGGAGTTGAAGGTCTGCTGGGTTGGAA
The DNA here is from genome assembly GCA_028828275.1 of Penicillium frequentans. NCBI lineage: Eukaryota > Fungi > Ascomycota > Eurotiomycetes > Eurotiales > Aspergillaceae > Penicillium > Penicillium frequentans. The sequence goes on along the minus strand of JAQIZY010000003.1, from coordinate 9,403 downwards.
TGGACGTGATTGTTGAGTTATTGAATTGTGATGAAGATGGGATGACGAGATATATAAAGGAAGGAGAGTTTGAGTTGATGGAAAGAGGATATTTATAGTATGGTCCCGGGGTCACGAAGTGAATGTTAGGATGAATCGTGAATCTTGATATGCTAGTAAAGTGAATCTTGATATGCTGGTAAAGTGAATGTTGAGATGCTAGTAAAGTGAATTTTAATATGCTAGTAAAGTGAATTTTGATATACTAGTAAAGTGAATTTTGATATGCTAGTAAAGTGAATTTTGATATGCTGGTAAAGTGAATGTTGAGATGCTAGTAAAATGAATTTTGATATGCTGGTAAAGTGAATGTTGAGATGCTAGTAAAGTGAATGTTGGGATGAATCGTGAATCTTAATATGCTAGTAAAGTGAATTTTGATATGCTGGTAAAGTGAATGTTGAGATGCTAGTAAAGTGAATGTTGGGATGAATCGTGGAATCTTAATATGCTAGTAAAGTGAATCTTGATATGCTGGCAAAGTGAATGTTGAGATGAATCGTGAATTTTGATATTATGCTACGCTAGATATATATATCTAGAGCTAACCTTAAGCTTAAGCTTGACCTTATGTACACGAGCCTAAGCTTAAGCTTGATCTCTATGTACACGAGCCCGGGCTAAAGCTTAACCTTACGTACACGAGCCTGGGCTTGAGCTCCGAGCTTGACCTTATATATATGAGCCCGGGCATGACCTTATCCCTAGCATGATCTCATGAGCCCGGGCTTAAGCCTAACCTTACGTACACGAGCCTGGGCTTGAGCTCGAGCTTAACCTTATGTATACGAGCCCTGGCATGACCTTATCCCTAGCATGATCTCACGAGCCCGGGTATGAGCTTGATCTTATGTACACGAGCCCGGGCTTGACCTGAAGCTTGACCTGGTATGACTGTATGAGTACGGGCACTTGACCCTGACCCTGGGTATGATTATATAAGCCTAGGCCTGACCTTAAGTACGGGCTTGACCTTAACCTTAAGCGCGAGCTTGACCTTAAGCTTGACCTAGACCTTAACTTAGACCTTGACTTAGACCTTATGTAAGAAAGTAATAGGCTAGGTAAGAAGATAATGTAATAGAAGAAAAAAGGGTAAGTGAAGTGAATATGAAATAATACCGAAATGAAGTTGATTTCGATACTATAGATTAATATAGTATATATTAATGATAAAACTATTTCTTAAGGAAGGAAGAATATAGATTATTCCTTCTTCCTTAAGTATTCTATAGAGATAAGGTCTAGATTATAGTATAGTGATTATAATATGCTTACCTCGTATAAGAGCGGGTTATATAGAGCTCGTTATGAGATTTATAGACGTTTATAGCATATTCTAGATCCTCATAGATCATATATGTAAATATAACGGATTTAGTACCTTTCTGGAAAAGGTATAGAATATGGTTTACAGCCGGACATATGCCCGGACACGTGCCTAATCCTAGGGATGGTCCCTGGCTTATTAAGGCTCGTATATCTTATCTTAAGGACTATCCCTAGTATGCTCGTGCTTAGATATATACTCGGACACGAGCCTAGAGATCTACTTACCCGGGTAGTGGTCCCGGGGTGTCCCAGCATGCCGAGGCCCAGAGACTATTTTACTTTAGAAAATAGGTTTCCCATTTTCTTGCATAACATATATGCCTTATGTACGAATTTAAATTTCTTTTTCTTATAACCCCCGTTATTATATACCTTTAAATAGTCGTATAGTTAGGGTTTATTATGCTGGCTCGTGCTAGTAGAGACCCACCCACCACGTGAGATCCGATCTATCATATCACCCCCGCCTAAGCACTAAACTAGGTTAGTACATCACGGGTCTTCTTCATAAATCAGGGGCTGGTTGATATCATATCGTAGCATCTTAGATCTATCTATACGAGTAGTCTTTATATTGTATTCAATTATTCCTCGTAAGCCCCTAACTATCCTCTCTAAGATATTCTTTGATTATATGATGGCCACCCCCACTCCCCTCTTCCCGGACGCGAGCCAGCTCTTCTCGACGAATTCTAATTTCGATATTGCGATCTATCGTATATGCGAGCATGCTATCCATCGGGATAATATCACCTCGCACTTAATCAGCACGAACCATAAGCTCCCCAGTCGCGCGGTCTATTCAGAGTTCCGTGCAGCAATGGGACCACCTCCAGGACCCGCCCGATATCACCGAGTATTTTGCTCATATCGACACGCCGATTCGGTTTGACGCTCTACGAGGATAGGCTTCTCTACTTACGGTATAAGAGACATATCTCCCGGACAAGCCACTCTCCGCGTCCACTGGCAACAGGCCCATAGATAGTCCCCGAGTAGCCACCGAGGGCGCCCTAAACCGTCCGAAATCGCCCGTATCCAGCAGGATATCGACCACCAACTCCCAGCCCGTGTCATGCCAGCGTATCTTCAAGCAAGGCCTTAGTTCCCATTTTATCCAGGTCCACCAGCCCCGCCACGACCCCCGAGCCCGCTATCCCACCTGCCAATTCGATTCAGCAGATCATCCAGCGCGTACGGTCCTTCCAGACCGAGCAGGCCCAGAGCCAGCAGACCATCATCTAGGCCGGGGACATCGACGAAGCGACCCCGTACTTAACCGGACCGGCTAGGTGCGGTATCTCCAGGGCATTCCGTCTATCCCGCTCGTCCAGTCCACAGAGCGGCCGGACAAGGATAGCGAGGGTCCGGAGGGCGCAGCATAGGCCATCTAGCAGGCTATAGAGCGGCTAGCTAACGTGAGCCAGTAGATCACCCGGGCGAGTAGGTTTCTCGTCTGGATCGAGGCCGCACGTACCCAGAAGGCTAATTCTCCATACGAACCGTTGCTAGTCTATATGAAAGAGGCAGAGATCAAGGACCATCTCGAGCCATGGCAGCGGATTTTGATGTTCTTTACGCGTACGCAGCAACCACATAACTAGCATAGTCCCCGTATAAGTTTACGTCCGGCAGCAGCTATCCTGGCACCGGGTCTAGCATCATACATGGGCCTGGGGCCCGGCATCTAGCCCCGACCTAATGGACATAAACGAGGAGCCGTACGAGCTCTAGCCGTTAGAGTGTGCGGTTCTGGAGTTCTACATCAGTCTATTACGCCAGAAGATCCGGCACCATAAGTACGGGTGTGCTTTTATATACGCCTTGGCGGTATTAGGCCGGAAGCTAGACGGGTGGTATGGGGTCGAGGATTACCCCGCCAAAGATCTCAGGTTTAATTAAAATCGCCCGGTTCTTGGGTCTTACAAGGCGTTACGAATGGACCCTGATTCGCTAGCGATCCGGCGTGGGTTAGCGCTGGGGCCCCAGAGCACGCATTTCTGCGGGGATAATATCCCTATGGCGGACGGATATATCTTTGATGAGGACCAGGCTATACGAGTAGTCCTATACGAGAGACCCCTAATCCCTAGCTCCGTGCCAGGATCCCCTACGACGTCCGTTCTAGGACCCCCTAGCCAGATACAGGGTCGCCAGGTGATCCGTACGTTTCCTAAGTGGTTACGACTAATGGTAGATACGTTTATAGTACGTGGCACTAACGGGCCAATCCAGTGGCTATTGGATCTACGCACATATGGAAAGAAGGTGTTTTCAACAATTCCCGTCCGAGGGCATATTGGATGAAAAGGCGAGGACGAGCTATTATATAAGCAGATACATTTCACGATGGGAGATTCCGTGGAATAGTCCATAGCTTAGTGGATCGTGTACGGACAGCTCCAGCACCAGTTATTACTCGCCGAGGCCACGCAGGTCCTTAGCGTCCACCTCAGGACCCAGGGCGGATGATCCCACCCAGCGTACGGCCAACTAGAGTTTTCTGAAGGATTCCCGGACCCAGTGGCCCGTCCAGGGGCCGACTGGTTGATCCAGCGGGTGGCCCAGGAGCCTATGCTACGCCAACGCTTTAGCGAGCCTGATGGCCAGGGTTCCGTATACGTGCGATTAACCGGTAGTTGCACGCAAGGTGGCCCGGTTCCGTAGAATGGTTAAGCGTGGTGATCCATATCACAGAAGGACAACATAGCCGTACGCCCTAGCTCTTAAGCATCCGGTACCGGAACAGCGAGCGAGAGATTCGAAATGTGTTTACTGAAGATGGGATGGTGGTATTCGTCAGTCGATATCACAAAGGGTTCCATATCAGCAACGACACCAAGGATCATCCAACAGTATTTACCGCAGGAGGTAGGCGAGCTAGTCGTACAATATCTCTAGCTTATTTTACTATTCGTGAGGATATTACAGGCATACCAGTGGCAGCAGCGGGGCGTTACCTCTAAGCCCCGGCGACTAGAGTATATATAGGGCCCGGACGCCCGGCAGCGAGAAGGAGTGGACCAGCGTACGATTCTGGAAGGCGCTCGAGTCCGCTACCGCTACTGGCTTACACGGCCAGACAGTGCACGTATCGGCATACCGAGATATTGCTATCGCAATTAGCCGTCGATTTTTACGGGCCAAGAGCCAGTTTAAGAGCAACGTATAAAGGGCAGCACCACCGAGGCAGCACCGTACACGACCCCGATGACGAGGATGGGATGAATGAGGATGAATTTATGGGGCATATTGCCGACTTATAAGCCACGCACTCGTCCCATGTGGCCGGCATGATATATGTCGTACAATCATGGAGCCCACTTAATAGCACCACGCACTGGCGGTAGCGGTTTCGGTAGTCTAGCCAGGATTAGCATCAACTTTGGATTCGCGTCCGCGGCCCGCCCCGGAGCGTTAGGCAAGCGTGTCCGTAACCCGTAGGAGGAGGACGCCAAGGAGAGCCGTACACAACGGCGGTATTAGCTACGCGAGGCCCATATGTTATAGTTATTTCAGCAGATGCTCGGACGGCCCGATATAGTATTCCGAGGGGTCCAGGAGCCCGCGTTACGGGCGATCTAGCAAGGTATAAGCCTGGTCGTGGCCGTGATGCCCACCAGCGGGGAAAGAGCATATTATTCATGTTACTAGCATGGGTCGGGGGTGGATTAACCACTGGTAGTGGTCCCGTTGATTGCGGTACGCCAGGATATGGTGCGGCGGTGCGAGCAAGTTAGGGATATCATGCGTACCGTACAATAGCCAGCGGCCCCTGGACGAAGCAGCAATCGTGTTAGTGACCCCGAGGCCACCCGGAGCCAGGCGTTCCGGACGTTTTTGAATCGGCAGCGGTTACTCCAGCGGTTAGAGCGGATCGTGGTTGATGAGTGCCATACGATATTAAATAATCAGGGAGGATTTCCGGCCCCGGTTATAGGAGCTCGGGGATTTACGATCCGCGCAGACGGCGATGATTATGTTAACCGCCGTTGCCCCTGGTCGTGGAGCCAACGTTATTATACCGCATAGGATGGCCCCGGGAGTAGGTCGCCACATACCGGGCCCGTATACCGGGCCCAACGTGGCATACCGGGTATAGTTTCCCGAGCTCGAGGAGGGGTATGATCACCCATATCAGTGGATCTAGATGGACGAGGTGATCTGGTTCATCCAGGACCGGGTCTAGCGTGCCGGATAGGGCGTGTGATCGTATACGGCAGCATCGTGAAAGCACGTCCGCATAATGGCAAACCAGCTCGGGTATAATGCATTTTCAGCAAGCAGCATAATTGACGGCATATTAACCCGGTTCCGGTAGACGCCCGGGTCCGTGATCGTGGCGACCAATGCGTTTAGGGATGGGGATCGATAACCCAGATATCCAAGCGTGATCCATTTAGGGCAACCCCCGGACCATATTAGATTACGCGCAGGAGAGCGAGACGTGCCGGACGTGACGGGTTACCCAGCGAGGCAATCATCATTCAGCCCGAGGGCGAGCGGGTGGGATATAAGCACCGTCCGACTGGATGCGGGAGTCCACGGAGGAGCGGGAACGGGTGATGGCATATATGTGTCCCGTGGATATCACGGCAGGATGCCGGCGGGTTATATTAGATAGATATTTAGATGGGTACGTCCGGCAGGCATGTAGGGTGACAAGCAAAGATGTGATGGGTGTGATCAGGGTGCCCAGAGCCCGGCCAGGCAGACCCGAGCAGCTAGCCCGAGCGTTACACGAGGGCACAGAGCCCGGCCAGGCATACCGGACCAGCCAGCCATACCAGGCATACAGAGGCCCGGGGACCAGGACCAGCCAGCCAAGCCAACCAAGCCAGCCAAGCCAGACAAGCCAGACAAGCCAGACAGCCAGACAAGCCAGACAAGTCAGACAAGCCAGACAAGCCAGACAAGCCAGACAAGCCAGACAAGCCAGACAAGCCAGACAAGCCAGACAAGCCAGACCAAGCGGACCAAGCAAAGCAGGACACAAGACGAGACCCAACCAGCCAGCCCAACCAGCCATACGAGGGCCCAAAGCCCGGCCAGTCAGACCCGAGCAGCCAGCCAGACCAAGCGGACGAAGCGGACCAGCGTACAGGACCAGACCAGAGAGCAAGCCAGCCCATACCGAACCGGCCAAGCACCAGGACCAGCCAGGCAGACCCTAGCAGCCAGCCCAACCAGCCATACGAGGGCCCAGAGCCCAGCGAGGCATGCCCAAGCAGCCAGCCAGACCAGCCATTCCAGGGCCCAGAGCCCGGTCCAGCCAGACCCCGGCAACCAGCCATACGAGAGCAGCCAGGCGTACAAGCAGGCAGCCAGACCCGAGCAACCAGCCCGACCGGCCATTCCAGGGCCAGAGCCCGGTCAGCCAGACCCAAGCAGCCAGCCAGACCAGGCGTACGAGAGCAGCCGCCAGCCAGACCCAGCCAGCCAGCCAGACCCACGCAACCAGCCGGATACAAGCACCCGTCCATAGCCAGGTAGCCAGCCCAGGCCAATCCAGTTCAGCCGATGATTCGGCATCCAGTGATTCCAAGAATTTAATATCACAGGCACCCGGGATCGAGCATACCAGCCCCATAGCCAAGGACCACATCACACCAGACCGCATAGGCATCCCGATGACGGTCCGGCACGAATTCCGGCGGCAGGATATCGAACGCGCGCACTTATCCGGGCAACGACCACAGGCCACCCAGGATCAGGTCCAGCGTGATATATATTTCCGGGATGAGATCCACGGAGTGGTTAATGCGGTGTTGGTCATGTACGCAGGATGGATCCGACGACGGGCATGAGTTATTCAAGTGCCCATACGGGTATAATAGCGAGGCCAAGGCATGGTAGAAGCGTATGCGGGCGTATAAGGATGGATGATCCGTTATGTTGATTATAGCGCGCATTTTACATATGGGATGCCGCAGTCGATATGCCCCAAGGGGGATCCCACCGAAGAGATATCCCGTACAAAGGAGGCGGAGGGGATATGTGATCAGTACCGGCATGCATTACTACCAATGGTGGCAATGATGTTATTCAGCCAGAAGACAGATCCAGAGATCCATACGGCGTGGGACCGTCGGTTACAGCATCACGGGGTAGATAGTACGGACGAGAGCCAGTTAAAGCGGTATTTCGGGGGATGGCGGTAGGGATCGAGGCGCAGCAGTCCCAGTTAGTACCAGGAATTATATAGTGTCGACAGGTTTATCAGCGGGATTGAAATAGAGTAGATATTTCAGAATTTAGATAGATTAGCCATATCAGGCGTTTTGAATATATATTATAATAGTATTCCCATCCAGGTATCAGATTCGTATATTTAGTATAGTTCGAGATATATATATTTAACGGAGGTCCGATATCAGGATATTTAGATAGGCCCCCGGTAATGGAGAGATAGCCAGGGGTAATATATCGATATATATTATATAGGGTTAGGGTGATGGAAGGGGGAGATAATAAAGGGAATGATTAGGGTGATATAAAGACGGGATATAGATAGGGTAATAGGGTAGTAAGGAGAGTAAGGAAAGTAGAAGAGTAGCCGTAAGAGGCAGGGGAGACCAGCAGCAGCCGTATAGAGGTAGGGTAGACCAACACCAGCCGTACAGAGGTAGGGTAGACCAGCAGCAGCCGTACAGAGGTAGGGTAGACCAGCAGCAGCCGTATAGAGGTAGGGTAGACCAATACCAGCCGTACAGAGGTAGGGTGACCAGCAGCAGCCGTACAGAGGCAGGATTAGATAGGAAGTCGATTCGCGGGAGATAGGATATTTAAAAGATAATATAGTCGTCCGAGGGTAGGGTAGATATAAGATAGTAGGCAGAGGTAGATAAGGTAAATATAGGGTGGAATAGTCGTCGAGGGAGGGTAGAGGGGTAGGTATAGGGGTATATAGGTAGGGTAGGAATATAGTAGAATAGATATATATTTCTTATATTAACGACGGCCGTCCGAGATTAAAAGATATAGTTAATAAAAAAGCGTATATTTAGATCACCAACAGCCGTCAGGGATTAAAGGGCGTATTTAAGGGCGAAGTATAGAGTTATATAGCCGACAGCCGGCAGGGGTTAAAGGACGGATTTAAGGGTAAAGGGATATATTAAATTCGTGCAAAGTCGTCCGAGGTTAGAAGATAGAGCATAGAAAAGATATATAAAGATAATATAGTTATCCAAGGGTATAGTAGATAAAAGATAGAGTAGGCGTAAGATAGAAAGGATGAATAGTCGTCCGAGAGGAGGGTAGGAATATAATAGAATAAGGGTATATAGTTAAGCGAGAGGAGTAGAGAGAGGAGTTAGATAGTAGGGCGTGGGCAGGGTGATAGAGGGTTAAGATAAGCTGGGTAGAGAGGGTGGATAGGCAGTAGAAGTATCGTCCGAGGGGAGGGTAGAGGGAGGGTAGAGGGGAAGAGGAGAGGGGTTATAATAGCCGTGGGTGGGTAGGGTAATAGGGAGTTTGGATAGCCGTGGGTGGGTAGGGTATTAGGGAGTTCGGATAGGCGTGTATAGGTAGGGTAGATAGGAGTAGGAGTAATAGTAAGGAGGATACGTGGGTAAGGTTGATATAAGGTAGAATAGCGGTCCGAGAGGAGGGTAAAGGGGAGGAAGTATAAGGATGGGTACATAGGAGATAGTATAGAACCTAGGGGATAGAAGAGGGAGTTGATAGGCGCGTATAGATAGGGGGACGGGATAGGATAGGCGCGCGTGGTTAGGGTCGGACGAGAGTAGGGATAGGTATAAGTAGGTAGGGTGGATAAGAGCGGAGGATAGGTATAAGTGGGTAGGTGGATAAGAGTAGGGATAGGCGTGGGTATATAGGGTAGATAGAAGGTAGAATGGTCGTCCGAGGGTGAGGGTAGATATAGGTAAGATCAGAGTTTGAAATATGGAGCGAGGCGAAGGCGAGAGGAATATTTAAGAAACCCGTATGTGGATTAGGGTGAAGGGTTGGGGTTTTTAGAGGGTTTTGAGAGTTTGGGTGGTTTAGGTGGTATTAGGGTGGTTTAGGG